>CM033325.1:23433443-24633443 GCA_019359835.1 Pharus latifolius | reverse complement strand
CATCGGATACTTTGGAGAGGGCTCCGTCTGCGAAGACCCCGGCGCAGACGCGCAGCTACTACGGTGGCCAAGAATGGGGGTCGATACTTCCGCTGCTAGAAGGGGGGTGCCCTGGGTCGCCTTTCTTAGCTCTTCATACATGGACCGCATCTCCAACAACTGCTGCAGGAGTGCTTTGTCTCGAACAGTGAACTCCGATCACATCTCCTCCTTGAGCTGTTCATCGCGGGCTTGGTGGGATCTCTTTCTCATCTTAGCCGCCTCCTCATCATAAGGGAAACCATGCCTCCAAGGCACAGTGGAACTGAGGCCGCGCACGCGGCCTGGATGCTCCTTGTTTCCTAGCGCCGCTGTGAGGATATCCCTGTCCCTCCTCGGGTTGAACTCTCCGGATGCCGCCTGCGCACTCAGCGTCACCTGCAACAGGAGAACTTAGCAATACAACCCATTGCATGCGTGTTACGAGGATAGTACGTGATCGGACAATCTTACCAGCCAGTCGATCACTTCCCTATCCGTAGGGTTATGCACAGAGACGCTTCTGGAGGAGGTCATCGTCGATTATGCCCGCATAAGGACTGCCGGCCGAAGACTGGGAAGCCTCCTCGTCCTGCTTCCTCCACAGCGCCTTCTTCCCCACATACCCACCATTGCCTAGTCTGTGTGGGTGGGTATTCTTGGCCTGGTTAGCTTGGCCCTTCGCACTAAGCTCCTGGAACTCTGGCTTGGCCTTCATCTCGACGAACTACTGCCATGCCTCGGGAGTCACGAAAGGGAAGTCATCGAAGGGGGTCTTTGACTACTTCACATAGAGCCTAACAAGGTGGCTCTTGAAGTTCCTCCACGCCTTGTTTATTGACATCAGTGTCCTCCGGCAGATGGTGAAGTGGCGATCCTCGGGAATGTGAAACGCCGCCTGCATTTCTTCCCACAGCGCATCCTTGCACTCTGGGGGCACTTGACCCCAGTCGGAGGTGGTGATCGGCACCCGCTCCCTTGCCACTTTGCCGCATAGTGAGCGGTACTGACCGACAAGTTTGTCCGGAGCTTCCGGCACACCATTGTCGTCGAACTGGACGTGCTACTTTTCCCGCTTGTCCAGACGCGCACGTGTCGTCCGGCCTCGCCCCTTTCTCTTCTGCGGCTGGGTCATGGTGGACGCGGCGACCTCCGGCCCAGGCGTCTCATCGCCAGCGAGGTCACTCTGACTCCCCGAGTGGTGCATTTCGTCACCAGACATAGTTCCTAACATAAGTGAAAGAGAGAATAGTTTAAGTAAATCTGCAACTAATAATTCTATAACAAAACCCATATACTTATAATTAACCAAGAATGACAGAAACGGTGGGGAGGCGATGGAGGTGATCGCGTTGGAAGACGGGAGGGCGATGGAGGTGATCGCGCCTGACGGTGGAAAGGCGATGCAGGTGATCGCGACGGACGAAGAGGAGGAAAAGGTGGGAGGCGATGGAGGTGATCGCGACGGACGGAGAGGAGGACAAGGTGGGAGGCGATGGAGGTGATCACGATGGACGGTGCGAGGGCGGAGAGAGCTAGGGCAAACAGTTGCGAAGTCTGGAAATGAGCGGGACAAAGCCCGCCTTGAACTATGTACCGCGTAGAGATTATCACAGTCGGTCCAACATTCACAACCGTCTGTGATAATATTATCACAGTCGGTTCTCACATCAGAACCGTCTGTGATAATCGACATAGTGATAATCACCAGAGAGATTATCACAGACGGTTTTGAGTTGAGAGCCGACTGTGACTGTGATTATCACAGACGGTTTGGAATTGAGAACTGACGAAGCACGTCAAGAACTCGAAGCGTCGGACACTGTTGGGAATATCACAGTCGGTTCTCAAATAAAAACCGTTTGTGATAATCTACATAGTGAGAGATTATCACAGACGGTTTTGAGATGAGAACCGACTGTGACTGAGATTATCACAGACGGTTTCGACTTGAGAACCGACTGTGACTGAGATTATCACAGTCGGTTCTATATTCATACCCGTCTGTGATAATTCAACAGTCCATGATAATCTCTCTATTGAACGTTAGTTTTACAACTTGAAACTGATCTGTAGCTTTCAACTCTGAATGCTCGAAAACTTGTTTTAAATGAACACTCATATATTTCAAATGTAGTCCAAATGCTCTGTAAATTGGTTACAGTGTACGTAGATCCGAAAATTGGTTATAATGTGGAGCATGGTCAAATAAATTTAACATATATACAATGTGGAGCATGCTCAAGTTAATGTTACATACAAATGGGGACTTTCACTGACATGTCCTGTTCCTCAACCTGAGTGGCACTTGTTTCTGCAGTTGGCTCTTCTCCATGGTGGACCCAACACGTGTACCCCTTTTTGAAACCACGTCGGATCAAGTGGGCGACAATTTGAGATGAGTTGGTGAACATCTTAAGATTCTGGCAGTCTACACAAGGACATTACATATATGGTAAACCCTTCTTCGCCATGTCTTGCTCAGCAACCTTTTCAAAATCAAAAACATCTTTCATGTATTCCTCACCCACTCGGTTGTCATTATACATCTAGTCTAGGACCATCTGCAATTAATCAAATTCATACACATGCTAATTAGTAATACTACTCTATGTACGGTCGACACGCAATAAATTATATAAATCTAGCTAGCTAGTGTTTGATGCGGAGTTTGCGGTATAAATAGTTAACTACTACTTGAACTGCAAGCAATTAGTTGGGGGCGTGGATAACACACATCATAAAGCAAATAAATAGCTACAGTACAGGTCGAAAATGAGTTACAACCAGGATTTGCTACTATAGCTTCCCCTCCCTCTCACTCTAATTTGATCAATCAATGGAGATCGATATTGATGATGAAATCAAGTAATGTGTATGCCTTGGGAGCAAGTACCAACCTTGGATCGATGCTCAAATTTTTGCCCCCAAATGCTCCCCCGGCCTTTCGAGATTTCGCTCTTCCTTGCCCCAAATCTCTTCGAACTGGACAGTGTATGTCGAGCAAGAGTGTACGACTAGCTCAAAACATCCGCCAAAAGACCTTTTATACCAGGTTCAATACAGACGATTCTATATAATACCGTTGGTAATATCGGTGCATTTTGTGTAGAACTATCACAGACGGTTATGAGCTCAAAACCGTCCGTGATAATTACAATATCATAGACAGTTCCGAGCTCAAAACCGTCCGCTTTACTATCACAGTCGGTTTTTACTTCAAAACCGTCTGTGATTAACACTGTCGGTTTTTACTTCAGAACCGTATGTGATTATCACAGTCTGTTTTTACCTCAGAACCATCTGTGATAATTATAAAATCAACACTCTGCTCTACTATCACAGACGGTGATAAGGTCTGAACCGTCTATAATATCCTGGATTGTTTGTAGTCGAACCGTTCGACTAGTGGTCAGTTGTTCCACTTGTTTTTCTTATTTGTTTCTACCTTATTTCAATGTTAGTATTTAAAAAAATGAACGTTGAGACTATTTGATTTTATCTTGTTTTTCATATTTGTTGTATATATATGTCTGTGGATCTTCAAAGAACTTTGAGACTATTACAGGCAGTCCTGAAATTAAAACCGTCTGTAATGTTACTATCAGAGACGGTTTTGAGTTAAAAACTGTCTTGATTGCAGCAGTATTTTCTTGTTAACATTTTCACACAGAACATCTTTTGTTGATTATTAGTTACATAATCAATCGAAAAGCCAGATATATAAGGAAAAGAAATTTCTTATTTCTTACAATCTTTGCATACATAAGGGATATAATTAAGCGACCAATTAATTAGCATCAACCTATTCCGAAAGTAATTTACAAAGTTCTCCTAGGGACGTATTGGCATCAGTAGGATCTACACTGGCCGCCCCAGGAGAACTACCAATGGCTCTAAGACTATCAACATCATCTCTCAGCAAAGGAGTGGATTTGGCATCAGTCGGATCATCCAAGAAATTAAAGTTGATACAACAAAGGTGTTGAAGAGGGGATATTTGAAGGATTGTTGTGGATCTCCAAAGGTGGAGATGAAGTTGCAACTCAAAACACTCTGCCAAGTGCAGAATGGCAAAAGACATCCCCTCAGAATGCTTCTCCAGCACCTCTTTTTTTTTTGGAGAGTTCTACACAAGGCAGCTTTCTCCTCCTGCACATATGCATGGGTTAGTTTTGAAAGACATAACCAGCAGAGAGGGTGAAGATGATTGCCAAGCTTCGGAGTGGATTTGGACGCGGAAGTGTGCGCATTACCCCAGAAAGTTGATCATCCAAGAAAAGCTGATGATACAAAGGTGTTGAAGAGGGGATATTGGAAGAATTGTTGTGGATCTCCAAAGGTGGAGTCGATGCAACTGGAGGGGTTGCAAGGGGCAATGTGGCAACACAGGCCTCAGCACCCTCTAGAGTCTTCGCTGCAGCTCCACTGGAGGATCTTTCATCATTTCTAAGTCTCTTCTTTGGAGGGAGCATTTCCTCAGGCACCTGTGGATTTTGAAATGCATTTGTTTCGAGGTAATCAAGTCATAAAAGAAAGATCTGCATTAGAGTTTCAGAGAGGACTTACTTTCTGAAGATCCTGATCGAGTTCATTCCTTATCTCTTCCTCATCACTCTCAATTTCAATAACCTCATTGGAATCTCGGCTCGCCATCAAGGTGGGAGTTGAGGAGGGAATAAAGACAGGGATTTAGGAGCCTCGCTATTTATAGCACCAGAAGGTGACGGTTCATATGCGCGGGTGCCTCGAGTTTTAAAAAGCGCACTACTGGTTTTCAAGGTCAATAAATTCATGATAACTTCTCGGGAGATAAACTACAACATGGCAAAGGAAGTTGAAGAGTCAGATTACATAATTCGATGCAAATTAAATTTGAAGTAAATAATTAAGTCTCTTCATCTACTCAGTTATTATGTGCGGTTATCAACAATTGCATGTAGAGAATTCGAAGCGTGGGAACTGTTGGGACTATTACAGACGGTTGGGATATCAAACCGTCTGCTTTAATATTACAGATGGTTCTGATATCCGAACCATCTTTACTATGCCTGGAATATTGAACTGTTCGACTTCTACAAATACTTGTTCCCTCCCTGGAGTTTTGCTTCCAGTCGAATCGCTCCACTTCTCTTTCTCCAAGAACGTGCGGGAAAATTGTAAAATTTACATAAGAACAAATTTTTAGTTAATTTTTTCATCATTAATGAAAAACAATTTCCAAGTCGACGCTTCGTGTTCCCAGGTTAGTGCACCGCACAAACATCAGAAATGGAAAAGACACAACACACTGTTGAGAATTTGAAGTGGAGCGCACTACTTTGTTTTCAAGATCAATACCGTCATGATAAATATTCTCGGGAGATAAACTGGAACACGGCAAAATAGTAGTGCCCACTTAGGAAGTTGAAGCGTCAGATTACATAATTCGATGCAAATTAAATTTGAAGTAAATAAATAAGTCTCTTCATCTGCGCAGTTATTATGTGCGGTTATCAACAATTGCATGTAGAGAATTACACTGTTGGGACTATCACAGACGGTTGGGAAATCAAAACCGTCTGCTTTAATATTACAGACAGTTCTAATATCCGAACCGTCTTTAATATGCCTGTGGAATATTGAATTGTTCGACTTCTATAAATACTTGTTCCCTCCCTGGAGTTTTGCTTCCAGTTGAACCGCTGAGAATTTGAAAGAAGTTGAGAATTTGAAGCGTCGTTCACTGTTCGACTATCACAGTCGGTCCTTACATAAAAACCGTCTGTGATATTGAAAGAAGTTGAGAATTCGAGGCGGCGGACACTGTTGGGACTATCACAGTCGGGCCTTACATAAAAATCGTCTGTAATGTGACTATCACAGACATTTTTTTACCTCAGAGCCGTTTGTGATATTCAAAGCACGTTGATATATAACTTCTATATTCCTTTTATATTATTTGCATGGGACCTGCGACTTCTATATTGTTTCTATATTATTTGAAGGGCTCCGATGGACTGTCCTCACAAGCCAAAGATCGCGATAGTCGTTCCTTGATCGCACACAGTGCACATACCTTTGTATGGTCGAATGTTCGACAAAAGCTAAAGAAAGATAAAGAAAGAGGGAAGATTGCATGCAGTCCAAGAATGTGCTGGAAAATTGGAAAGTTGACATAAGAACAAAGTTTTCAATAATTTTTTTCATCACTTACAAAAAAAAATAAAAATACAGAATGCTAGGTCAAGGATTGGTCTTAGCCCTGGCTGCATCTAGAATAAAGTCAGTTTGACTTGCAGCCAGGACGCAGGACTCCTCCAGCGACAAGTTGTCCTTCTTAGGATCAACTACTACCACGTCGAGAAGGCCTGCGACCTCCCTCAGCTTCGCGATGGTATCCTTCATAGTCAAACCGCAGCCAGCGATGGTCATATCCGCGGCTTTCTTCTCCTCACGAAGACGCCTCGTCCTCGCCCTAGCATTGTCACCATCCGTCTTCATGCGCTGAATGCGCTGGAAGAGATCGTCAAGGTCAAGCCGTAGCCGAGTGTGCTTCTCCGTGAGGAGCTTGTGCTCCTCCTGGAGGGCCCTTAGCTCGGCCTTGACTTTGCCAGTGTCTTCCACGGCTCCCCTTCCCTGTGCAAATCAACAGGTCAAGACTGTATTGAACAGGGATTAACAATACAGGGGTAAGTCCAAAAGATTGGGAGTTCTTACCAGGGAGGGCGAGGCTGACGATGCCATCGAGGATGGCATTGGCGCAGAGAAGCTAAGGAGTCCAATAGTCTGAGAATTATAAAAACTTGTAAAGTAAATGACAATTTTTCCACTGTCAATTTATAGAACTTCCAAAGCGATGCTTCGTGTTCTCCTAGGCACCGTGCGCGAAGATCAGAGACAGAAATGATCACAGTTGAGAATTCGAAGCGCAGGCACTTTTTTAGTCGGTTCAGACCTCAGAACCGTCTGTGATAACTACACTATCACAGCCGCTTCTTAGTTAACAACCAACTGTATATATCACAGTCGGTTCTGAGTTCCGAACCGTCTGTGATATTCTTGTTATCACAGACGGTTCTCAGCTGGGAACCGATTGTATCTATCACAATCGGGTTTTAGGTTAGAATCGTCTGTGATAAATAGACTATTACAGACAGTTCTCAGCTGGGAACCGATTGTATCTATCATAGTCGGGTTTTAGGTTAGAGCCGTCTGTGATAAGTAGACTATTACAAACGGTTTTGTGTTTAGAACCGTCTGATTTACTATCACAGTTGTCTTCGACATCAGAACCGACTGTGATAACTGAACATATTCTCCCGACAGGCCTTCGCAGACGGTTTTCCATTGAACAGTTCATAACCGTCTATGATGTGCCGTCCTGGATGTCTATTTCTGTGGTAGTGTTTAAATTTGAAATTCAAAATTTTAAAAAGAATTTGAAATTAAAAATTCATAAATCAAAATTCAACAATTAAAATTCACTTTCAAGATTCAAGATTCAAAATTCAAAATTCAAGATTTAAAATTGAGAATTGAAATTTCAAAATAAAAATTCATAATTGTTAATGGAAAATCGAAAATTGGAAATTCAAATTTCAAAATTCAAAATTCAAAACTGAAAATTGCTTTTTTGTGTATATTTAATTTAGATTTGGAATTTTGTGAGATGGTAGATTGTTTTTATATCCACAATTTCAATCTCCCGACATCCAACCTCAAAACTTTATGTAAATAATCATAAAAATTCCACAAAAATTTTAGAGGTAGATATAAAATCAATCTACCATATAAAAAAATTTTAAATCCAAATTCATAGGTCCTTTAGGCCTTTAGTTGCAACAAAATACTTATGGGTTGATGTGACGAAATTTAGAGCTCATAAAAAATAGCTTTTAACAAAAGGGATTGCAGCGAGGAACTATGGCCCATCCACAGTCGTAAGCGTGAGTGATGGAGATTATTACCCAAGTTATCTGCTTGTGCCTTTCCGTGGTCATTTGCCACCACGAAGAGAGATCATGTGATAGTCTAAAATCTTCTGGACATAATACGGCCCATCTTGTCAAACAAACATGAAGGCCCATCACAAATGATCATTATGCTAGCGAAGTATCTGTGGTCTCATTGTTTGTGGCGGTGACCTCAGTGATCGTAACATCTAAGGTCGCAGAGTCCATGGTTACTACTCGCGGTCACTATGGTCACTGAGACATACTAATCTCTAATACATGGTCGCAGCCAGTACGCGACCAAACAATAAGAGAGTTATCTTTAAACTTCTTGAAAGAGATTATTACCCAAGTTATCTGCTTGTGCCTTTTCGTGGACACTCGCGACCACAGAGGGAGATCATATGATAGTCAAAGATCTTTTGGACATAATACGGCTCATCTTGTCAAACAAACACGAAGGCCCATCACAGATGATCATTACGCTAGTGCAGTATCCGTGGTCTCAATGTTTGTGGCTATGACCTCAGTGATCGCAATATCTAAGGTTGTAGAGCCCATGGTCACTACCCGCGGTCATTGTGGTCACTGAGACATGGTAATCCCCAATACATGGTTGCAGCCAGTACGCGACCAAATAATAAGAGAGTTATCTTTAAACTTCTTTATGAAGAAATCAATAGTGGTTTCTTTATCCTTACTGTGATAGTGAATTAAGACAAATATTAAGTCTGAAAGGACCTTTGAATCAAGAAAGGAAGGTTTAGTTGAGACTTATCTTACCGACCACTGTCTAAGGGTGATGTAGTTATTTGATCATGTTTAATAGACAATAACCGCTCTCTGACCAAAACATTTTGTTATTCCCAGAGTAATATGAGTCTCTCTTCATCGACACATCATAACTGGCAGACAACAACCGCTTGCAACCAACAAATGTCCCTCTAATGAAGCAACCGACGCCTCTTGATGAACTATAAAAAGGGGCTTAGAACTTGTAGAATGAGGAGAAGAAGTGAAAGTTAGACAATACAAAGATTGTTAAACTCTGTGCACTTTTGTAATCCATCATTCTGATAGTGAAAATCCAACATGAGTAGGGCTATTACTCAGTATACAAAGGTCTGAATCTGTATAAACACAAGATTTTAGTTTCATATTTACCGTGATGTTCTTTGGTGATTGACAGATACTGTCCCCCTTTTTAAATAACACAAATCTTTGTAAGTTCGGCTTGGGATATTGTCCCAATCATCGATAGCTGGTGCCCTCCGTGGGGAAGAAAGAAGGTATATTTTCTTCACCAAGGCTTGCTGTATCTATGGATCCTACAATATGTGCATATGGCTTGGACAACAACTTTGATCTCACCGGCTACGCCGATATCATGGATGAAGACGTCATTCCCATGGAAGAGATCGGTGTCGCCCACGAGCCCTATGCCACGGAAAACTCTTCTCCGGGCTTCGGTCACATTTATCAACCGAGAACCTAAAAGAGTAGTTCACTTGCCCTCTATAAGTCTTGCCACATCTGAAGGCAACTATGAGCCACAATACTTTGCCTTGACCAACGTGGGCGTTGAGGATCCCGATGCTTCCGTGTAGATATAGGTGATCCCAGCGATTACCGATCATTGGGTCTGGAAGAATCTACTCCAGACAATTTTCATTCCCTCCTTGACTTTGAGTATGACTCAGATAAGGAGGAGATGTTGCCCCCGTCTGCAGTTTCGGCTCCACGGGAAGTGGCTAGACATTCCGAGGAGAGTCCGCAGCAATGGTTTGCTAGGGAAGAAGAGGATCGCAAATGCTAAGAAGATGAAGCTCACGTGCAGCGAGAAAAAGAAGTTCGCAAGACCACAGAAGAAACTCTGCACCTTGCACAACTTTACCATAACACCACAAACCTTTGCCCTGGAATGTCCCGCCAAAGACATCTTGTTGACATAGGTGCGACCAATCGCCGCTCACAGATCCAGAATGTTCCCCAATGGTTGAAGCGATAACGGCTAAGACTCCTCTGGCTCCCAGAAGAAGTACACAGGAGTGCATTCATGTGATTGCGGAAGCACTCTGTAACCCTCCCACCGGTTTCACAAATGATGACAGGGTAATGTTTGCATGAGTCATTGCAGAAAATCTTGATGGAGTTGCATCAGATGTAACTCCAACCACCTCATGGCGATCAGTAACCAATTCCTGGGAAGGAGATAGCGCTTACCATAGGCAGGGATGACACAACCATGCTCGAGTCACACCAACCCGTCATGGTCACGACAAAATTCAGAGGACTGATCGTTCCCGCTAGCGCGACCACGTACCGATACGCTCACACTTGGGACCATGCCGTGAGATTCCTCATGCCAACTCTTCCCGCGATCATGGAGATAGTCGCAATGATCGACAGTCGTAGATTACATATGTTGGCTGCCAGGCTTTTTTGCCAGGACTACGAGTAGTGATCTGGCCTGATAAGTTTAAGCCGGGCATGATTGAACGGTTCGATGGAATGCATAACCCATTTGAATTCCTCCAGATCTATGTTACTGCCATCCAAGCAGTAGGTGGAAATGAAACGGTGATGGACAATTATTTGACAACAGTCCTTGAGGGTCCGGCACGAACCTGACTTTTCAAACAGCCAGAGGGATCGATGTACAACTGGGAAATGCTATGTGATGCTATCCTTAGCAATTTTCAGAATTGCTATGAAAAACCTGGCAAGGAAGAAGATCTTCATCGCTTATGCCAGACTTCTAGTGAAACCCTCCAGCAGTTTGCGAAGAGGTTCATGGGAGTAAGAAACACAATCCCTAACATTTCTGACAGCTCAGTAATCAGAGCCTTCAAACATGGCGTTCGATACCAAAGATTCATGAAGGAGCTCAGCATCCACCCACCAAGATCAGTGTCAGAACTCTTTGACATGGCTGATCGCTACTCTGACATAGCTGAGGCGGTGGAGTGGAATAAAATGGTTGACATGGGTGATTTACCACCCTAGCCTGGTCTAGACTCTGAAAAGAAAGAGAGCACTAACAGGAAGTCTGGATCATCAATGGGCGGGAAGATCAAAAACACAAAGAAAGATGGACCAAACCGCCTTCAAAAGGTTGTGAACATGGAAAAGTGAGCACATGATAAAGGTAACAAAGTTCCATACAAGAATAACAAACTTCGTTCTGGTGGATGCTACAGTGACCATGCAGAAAAATAGACTAACCTGCAGGTGGTGTCTACTGCATGAGGTCCTGGCACATGATCTCAAGAATTGTTGAATATGGTTAAAGCGCATGGAAGAATTCTACCAAGGTAATGCACCTATGCCTACTATACCAGAAAAAGGCAACCCAATGGGAATAAGGATGCTGATGGAGATGAGGATATGCCATATCAGGTACCAAACAATCATATTAATGTTATTTTTGGTGGTTCTTCGTCCTATATTTCCAAGCGCCATTTCAAATTTGTTCGCCAAGAGGTTAATAATATTGAAGCTCCCCTAGGAGAGCCTCAATACCCCCACTGGCCAGAGACGTGCCTGACCTTTAGCCGGGAAGAGTGCCCCAGGGGGTTATCGCGACCACGGCGACTCCCTCTAGTCATATCTCACACGATTTGCAATGCAAAAGTGGGCAGAGTCCTAGTTGATGGAGGTAGTTCTCTTGACTTGCTATTTGTAAAAGCACTACATGAATTGCAAATCCCTCGCTCAATAATTAAATATCTGGTTCAACCATTTTTGGGATCATTCCTAGTCCTTCAATGACTCCTATCAGCCAGATTATACTGCAGGTAACACTTGGAGAACCAGAGAATTTTTGAACAGAATTCATTACTTTCGATGTAATTGATTTTGATTCAGCATACAATGATTTGATTATAGGACCAGACCAGGTTTTGATCTATCCTTGATCTGATACTGATTTGATCCGACGAAATATAGACGGGCCTCGTCTATATTCGACCAGATTCTAATATGCGGAATAACGGGATCTTACTCGGAATTACCGAAACCCAAGATGATCGAAAACACAGTTCAAAAGATAACACACTCTTTATTTCAAAGAGGGATCTTGTACACGTCAAACGTTAGGCGCACTCGCCTATGTCGATCAATGAACTATAAGGTCTATGCCTATGTGTTAGATAACTCGATGATCTAAACTGGAACAATTACAAAGTATTTAAAGTCCAATCATATGAATACGTATCAGACTCAATAATTGACTAACCTAAACATATTAGACTCGGAGAAGTAACTAAACCTAAACAGATAGGACTCGGTTATATATATATATATATTGATCGGAATACAATCCGACCAGAGATCGAATCCTTCCCAAGGTTGCGAACCTTTCCGAGGTCGCGAAACCTTTCCGATCTTGACCTGACGTATTCAACCCGAAGATCCACCTTGATCATGACTCCCCTGTTGAGAAGGAGCCAACGGCCGTTGCGACCAAATGATCAAAACTAGAGTTGTGGAAATTGAGTTTCACCATCTTCTCGGGTGTACCACTTTGCCGCACATGCGCGTTGATCTTTCCGTCTAATTCGAGAAGAGTCTCGTGTGCCGTTGCGAGTAGTCGTCACCTTCTTCTCCAAGATGACGTCGTCATGTAGAGGTTCGTCTCGTTGATAGACCAAGTCATCAATAGATGGTACTGTTGTATCTGGCTCATCATCCAGCATCGAAGGTTAGAAGAGTTTTAGGTGCTCCACATTGACAACCGAGTAAATATCCATGTACGGAGGTAACTAGAGCTGACCAGCATTAGTACCTATTTTCTGCAAAATCCAAAAAGGAATATAATGAATTGGTTTAAGCATTTTACCTTAACCTTTAAGTCTCTCCTTACGCAGATGTAAGCAGACCATATCACCATCATGGAATTGAGCATCAACTTGGTGGCAATCATGTTGCACCTTGTACTTGAGTTGAGCTTTCAGCAAGTTCGGTTCAACCTCACCATGGAGCCGTTGAATACATTCCAGTAAATTTTCTGCTCGATCGTAATCAGTTGCTTCCTTGCTATTTTGTGCTGAAGTAGGGATCACAAACTCCATGTCGAATGGACTTTGTGGTAGAAATCCCAAATAGACCTCAAAAGGTGACTTTCATCCCAAGTCGAACCATGCACTGCTCGATTAAAAGCAAACTGCAGGTACGGTATGCTTTCATCCCAAGTCTTCGGATGCTTTGAGTTAAAGCCCCTCAAGAAATGAACGACTATTCAATTTACCACCTCGGTTTGACCATTAGTTTGAGGATGGAAAGCTGTACTCCTCTTTAGCTTCGTATCCATCATCATCCAGAGCGATCACCAAAAGTGACTAAGGAACCGGGTATTACGATCAGACACAATAGAATTCGGCAATCCAAAATGTGTCCAAACGTGTTGAAAGAATACTCGAGCTGCCTCTTCTCCCGTGATAGTCTTTCGACAAGGTTTGAGAATTATCATTTTGGAGAATCGATCAACGACCACAAAGAGATAGACGTTGCCATGTCGGGTCTTTGGCAATCCACTCAAGAAATCCATGGATATGCTTTCCCATGGTCGTGGTGGAACTAGCAAAGGAGTGTACAAACCTAATTTTCAGTTTGCTTGTTTCGAGATGCTGCAGAGACCACATCCTCAAAAAAACTAGCCACATCTTGTTGCATTCGCGGCCAGAATATATGTCGATGAAGATTTTGCAAAATCTTTGTAACCCCAAAGTGACCAACAACCATCAATGTATGCGCTTCTCGTAGCCATTGAATTCGAGGTGCTCCATGAGGTATACAAAGAAAATTGCCTTTGTACAAGAGTCCTTCTCCTTGAATAAACTCTATAGGATTCCGTGTTTCGAGCTTAGCTGTGTTGATAAAAAATCAGGATCTTCACTGTACATCATGACATAGTCATCATGACATGTGCGCTCGATCTGCATAGACGCTGATAAGCAGAGGGTCGTAACTAATGGTCGTGACAACATGTCAGCCAGTTTGTTGTGTATGCCCTTCTTGTACTTATTCACCAAATTAAATTGTTGCAGATACCACATCCACTTCATATGTCTAGCTAGCCATAGCTTGGACTGAGTTTGCAAATATTGCAAAGCTTGGTGGTCGGTGTGGACAACAGTCTCTTTACCCAAAAGGTATCACTGCCAATGTTTTACGGCCTGATGCAGTGCACACAACTCCTTGTTGTAAGTCGGATAGTTTTTCTGAGCTCCATGGAATTACTCGGAGTGATATGCTATTGGTCGACCTTCTTGCATGAGCACTGCACCCATCGTATAACCTTAGGCATCGGTTTCTAGCTCAAATGGGTTCCGTAGATTCGACAAAGCTAGAACAGGAGCTTCACTGATCTTCTTCTTTCGCAAGAGAAACGTGTCCTCATGTTTCCCTGTCCACTCGAACTTCTGATTGATCTTGGTTAATGCATGCAACGGAGAAGCCCCAATCGAGAAGTGTCATAGGAACTTCTGAAGGTACTGGCATGCTCCAATAAAACTACGCACTTCCGTAACTGTTAGTGGTCGAGGCCACTCTCAAATCACTTTTACCTTGTTAGGGTAGATCTGCAATGTACCCTTGCCGACCATGAATCCCAGTTAAAATAGAGTTTGCTGGCCAAACTCGCACTTCTTATGATTGAGGCGAAGTCGATGTTGCTGAAGCTGTTCAAACACCTTTTCCACATGAACTAGGTGCTCGTCCTACGAACGACTATAGATCCATATGTCGTCGAGGTAAACGATCACCAAGTCATTGATGAACTCTGGCAATACATCATTCGTGAGACGCATGAAAGTAGCCGGGGCATTACGTAGGCCAAATTGCATGACCAACCATTTGAACAGACCTTGTCGCATTTTCAATGCGGTTTTCCAGGTATCCTCCTCTCGGATGCTGATTTGATGATACCCTGACTTCAGATCCAATTTCGAGAAAATAGTAGCATGCTTCAATTGGTCTAGCAGGTCATCAATACATGGAAGGAGATACCGGTTCTTGATGGTAATCTTGTTCAGTGCTCGATAGTCGATGAACATACGCCAAGTCCCATTTTTCTATGGCACTAACACCACAGAAGATCCACAAGGTGAACTAGTTGATTGAATGACACCATCATTCAGCAATTCTCCAAGTTGTCTTTTGATCTCTTCATTCTCCAATATCCAGTTGTGAAATATAATCAGATTGGGAAGTGTTGCATCGGACACGAGCTAAATTTTGTGCTCAACTAGATGTTTCAGTGGATGCTCTTGGGTTCTTTTGAATAGATCACTGTATTGCTCCAACAGTCCCGACAAACGACCAGAATCTTCTCAGCACGCCAACGACAGTGCTGCTCGAGTACTATCACTTCGACCAACTAGTTGAATCATAACAAGCACGTATTTATGACATGCATTGAAAATTCTTTTGGCCTGATTTGTAGTAATCAAGTTTGAAGTGTTGATGTGGACGTCTTTACTGATCATGAACTTAACTCCATTTTTAGTGAGCTCGTACTCTTGCGCTCGTCAATGGAACTGAGTGTCTGGATTGTACAAGAACAGATTCCCAAAGATCGCCTGACAAATATCGATAGGAACAATGTCACATTGGACCTCATTGATATAACAAGCAAAGATTGCAAATTTCAACACACACTGACACGTAATCTATTGGTTCACATCAGATGTAAACCAACCCAGAGGATACAGTCGTGGGTGTGTGGTCGTCTTCAAACCAAGTCGTCGAACCAATCCAGTGGAAACCAAATTCTTCTCACTTCCGGGATCGAATATTGCTGCGACCACTTCGTGCTTCACCTGGATGTTGATAGTGAACAAGTACTCCGTTGAGTCATGGTCGTTAAGTAAATCCGAACCTTTCTCCTTCGGCATTTCCATCAGAGATTAGGTCATATCTGCCTCATCGATCGAATTTACTCGGACAACTCCTTCTTCAGGTGGAGCCGTAGTAGTTGTAGTTGTTCTTTTCCCTGGTCTATTTCTCTTTGGTCGAAGCTCAGGATGAAGCTTATAGCACTTCCCCTTTGTATTCCTTGCTAAATGACAATGATCACAAGAGATGCTCTTACTAGACTTTGGGGTACACTTCTTCGGACTCAACTTTCCTTTTGACGAGGTCGAATTCTCTTTCATTTCGTTGCGGGATTTGTTCTTCTTGTCGATCACCATAGTAGTCATGCTCGTGATCATGATGTCCTGGACACTGAATAGGCTTAGCTTAGCACTGATCGATTTCTGAAGTCCAGACATATATTTTCAGAACACCTGAGGATTAGAGAGCAAGATAACAATGATCATTATTTGTTTCTGAAACTCCATCGTATAGTCCTAGACAGATTGATAGCGTCGTTGGTACAATCTGTGCTAATGATCCCATCTTTCTTCGAAATAACCCATTGGGTAGAATTCTTGTTGTAGGAGTCATTTGAATTGACCTCGACGCAAGGTCGTCAGCTTCACAAATGGTGACAAGGACCTTCCACCATGTTTACGTGTGGTCCTTCATCTTCAAAGGTGCGAATTTCACCTTTTGAGCGCTACTGAAACCTCGTAGGTCAAAGTAGGTCTCAAGTTGGTCGATCCAAGAATCTAGCTTCTCAGCATCGATCACCCATCATATATGGGTATGTCAACCTTAGTTTCTACCTTGAAAGGTTCGACAGCTAAGGAGGTGTTGGCGAGTTCGTTGGTCTTATGGTCATCTTCGTCTTCGTCCTCATCTTCGTCTGGCCTACGCGAGTCTTCACCAATCTTCATGCCCTAAACCTTGCCTTATGAAGCATCAACTTCAGAAGGTACAGCCATGGCCTGCTGCTTAATCCAAGCAAGCATAGTATCTATGTCGGCGGAGAGCTTAGCCACTTGTTCGGCTAGGTTAGCTTGAACTGAGGTATCGTCAGACATCTTTGGAGACGTGACTATAGAAACCGTCAGATTATCGCCTTTAGTTGCAAGAGTTTCTTGAGGGATTTCGCTGGAGGTTTTGTAACTCTGGCGTGTCTTCACCATCCACAGGACTGGATAGCTGCTCTGATACCAACTTGATCTGATTCAAGGACCAGACAAGGTTTTGATCTAGTCTTGATCTGATATTGATTTGATCTGATGAAATATAGACAGGCTTCATCTATATTCGATCAGATTCTAATATGCGGAATAACAGGATCTTACTCGGAATTATCGAAACCCAAGATGATGGAAAACACACTTCAAAAGATAGCACACTCTTTTATTTCAAAGAGGGATATTATACACGTCGAATGTTAGTACGCACTCGCCTACGTCGATCAATGAACTATTACAAAGTATTTATAGTTCAATTTTATGAATACGTATCAAACTAAATAATCGACTAACCTAAACATATTAGACTTGGACAACTAACTAAACATAAACAGATAGGACTTAGTTATATATATATGGTTTAGAATACAATCCGACCAGGGATCGAATCCTTCCCAAGGTCGCGAACCTTTCTAAGGTCGTGAAACCTTTATGAGGTCATGGAACCATCCGATCTCAACTTGACGTATTCAACCCGATGGTCCACCCAGATCAATACAATGTGATTGTTGGTAGGCCTTCACTTGCCAAGTTTATGGCAGCGTTGCATTATGCTTATCAGTGTGTCAAAGTGACAGTACCAAAAGGTGCAATCACAGTCTGGGGCAGCCAGAATATGGCTCTCACTTGCGATCGCATCTTCTTGGAATTGGTTGACAAGCTTCCCCTTAGGGATGTCAATGCTGTGACCAAGGCAAAAGAGACAGATGCGGTCAAGGTAACTCCTCGACTAAACAAAAACTAAAACAAGTTTCCCTATTCCCAGATAACCTGACTAGAATTGTTAGTATCGGGACAGAACTGGAGAATAAATAGGAACTTGTGCTCATTGCTTTCCTCCAAGCTAATGCAGATGTGTTTGCATGGAAACCATCCGACATGCACGCACTCCCAAGGGAACTGATCAGCACAGGCTAGCTATTCAACCGGGACAGTGACCTAGAAAGAAAAGCTTAGGCGCATTGCCTCTGATTGGAGAGAAGCCATTCGTTTGGAGTTGGATAAACTCCAAAAGCTGGCTTTAATCACGAAATTGACCATTATGAATGGCTAGCAAACCCGGTCATGGTCTTAAAATCTAACAGTAAGTGGCGCATGTGCGTCGATTACACCAATCTTAATGCTGCCTACCCGAAGGATAATTTTCCTCTTCCCCATATTGACCAGTTGGTCGACTCAACAGCAGGTTGCGAACTGATGAGCTTCCTGGATGCATACTTAGGGTACCATCAAATTAGCATGATAGAAGAAGATGAGGAGAAAACTGCCTTCATCATACTATTCGGCATGTATTGCTATGTTAGGATGCCATTTGGACTCAAGAACGCTAGTTCCACGTACCAGCGCTTGATGCAGAAGACCTTTCAATTTCAATTAGGGCGTAACTTAGATTCTTATGTAGATGATCTAGTTGTGAAGAGCACTAAAAGCTCTAGTCATGTAGATGATTTGGCTGAAACTTTCTGTAACTTGAATAAGCATGAGATAAAATTGAATCCTGAAACATGCTCCTTTGGAGTTTCTTCTGGTAAAATTTTAGGTTTTCTTGGTTCCTCACAGGCATTGAGGTTAATCCCGAAAAAATTCAGGCCATTGAACAAATGCGACCTCCTTCGATCACGAAGGAGGTACAAAGTCTAACTGGTCAAATTGCGGCTTTAAGTTGTTTCATTTCGAGGTTGGGCGAACATGGATTGCCTTTCTTTATGGTACTGCATAAGCACAATGATTTTTGGTGTTCAGACGAAGCCGATAAAACCTTTCAGGAAGTGAAAACATATTTGGCCAGTGCTCTAGTACTGGTTTCCCCATCTTTGGGAGAGTCATTACTCATCTATTTGACTGCTACCCCCCACACAGTCAGCGCTATTCTTGTTGCAGAGTGGGAAGGAGTGCAACGACCAATTTATTATGTAAGCGAAGTTTTAAATGGACCAAAGGAGAGGTACCCCGATGTCAAAAAGTTACGTTATGCTCTCTTAATGGCTTCAAGAAAGCTATGACATTACTTTCAAGCGCACAAGATTACTGTGCCCTCGTCCTTTCCCTTAGGGGACATCCTACGTAACTAGGAAGTAACGGGTCGAGTTGTAAAATGGGCAGTAGAACTTGGAGCATTCGATATCTATTTCACACCCCGGGTAGCAATCAAGTCCCAGATTCTTGCTGCTTTTGTGGTCAAATGGACTAATCCAGATCCACTTACACAATAATGTGCGGATTTTAGAGGATACCGACCACTCAATGTTGTATTTCGATGGCTCTTGGAGTTTCAAAAACTGGGGGGCGGGAGCGGTCTTAATTACACTCCAAGGTGACCAGCTCCAGTATGTCGTACAACTACACTTTATTTCTACAAATAATGCAGCAGGGTATGAGGGTCTTCTAGCCTGGCTTCGCTCAGCTAAATCCCTTGGAGTCCATCTATTAGTAGTGAAGGGTGATTCATAGCTAGTCGTAAACTAGGTGAACAAGGAATACCCATGTTCTGATTAGATAATGGCTCTATACTTGGACGAAGTGGGGAAATTGGAAAACTACTTCAGAAACTTCAAAGTCCAATTCGTTCCGCAAAAAGACAATATTCTCGCAGACCAATTGTGAAAAATTGGTTCCTCACATGTATCCGCCCATGCAGGAGTGTTCGTTGAGCACTTAAAGCAGCCCTCAATCGCGACTACCACTGAGGCACCAGTGGTGATGACTAACGTGACCACCCTCGAGCATTGTGTATATTATATCCTACCATTAAGGACTTATCTCGCACATGGGAACATGCTCGACGAAGAAATCGAGCATGACCGGTTAGTTAGAAAAGCGCGAATGTACCAACTGATAGAAGCAACCTTGTACAGAAAAAGTGCTCAAGGAGTCCTAATTCGCTGTATTTCTCAAGAAGATGGCAAATCCCTTCTAAAAGAGATTCATGCAGGCATGTGCGGAGCACACGCATCATATAGAACGCTGGTCAGAAAAGCTTTCTGACAAGGCTATTATTGGCTAACAACACTTAATGATGCTATGCAATTGGTTAAGATTTTCCCACAATGTCAATTTCATGCTAGGTAGGTCCATTAGCCAGCATAAGCATTACAAACTATTCCCTTAACTTGGCCATTCGCCACATGTGGAATAGATATCGTGGGTCCTATGCCCCGAGCAATCAACAGATACAAGTTCTTGTTTGTAGCCATTGATATGTTTACCAAATGGATTGAGGTTGAACCAGTCCAAAATATTACCGCCGCTGCTGTGAAGAAGTTCTTTTAAAAGAACATTGTGACACGATTTTGTGTTCTAAGTCATCTCATAATAGGCAATGGGTCTTGTCGTGGTATTACGAATACCCCGGCAGGTTTTGTGGGAGATCCTAGCGAAGAAAAGACAACGCAAGCTGACTGCGTGACCGGTCCTCTCCCATCGGACAAACACAGCAAATGACACGAGGGTTGATGCGGACGGTGGCCCGATCTTCCGACAGGTAGAGGTAAGTCGATTGGTGGAGACTCGACGTTGACGATCCGGCTTCCGATCAGAACCGATCCGAACCCAGCAATTGCTACACCACGGCTCCGTTGGTTATCAACCATGCACAAACACGATTGACCTCGCCAAGAAGGCTTATCCCTGCATGCGAATCGAGAACACAAGCAAGAACGAGAAAGAAGCAATCTGAAATATTGCAAATATAAATTGAATCTCACGAGTTGGGGTTCCACAAACCGATACACGGCGAAACTGTTCTTTGACAGATTAATCTAAGCAAAACCCAAACCAAACCCTAGCGGCGGCTACTGAATATAAGGGCAAAGGGACGTCCTAGAAACCCTAGACGTGTCCGTGATGGACTCCAACACAATACATGGGCCAACGGCCCAAATTGGTGACGCAGCACCCTGGGACAGATTCTGTCCACCAACTTGCAACTCGAATTCCCGTCTACTCAGCAGTCCAATTGACCTGAAACCGGTGCCATTGGAAAGGTTATCTCCTTAGCTTTCGATACATATGTGGATCATTGAAATCGGAGTCCGTTTGTGGCCTGGGTGACGATTTTAGTGAACACTGCTCCTGGTGGCCGAGGTAGTCGACTCCGAAATGAATTGGGACTCCGACTCCGAGATGAATTGGGACTCCAACTTGACTTGGACGCCCTCCTGGCCTCCCTCCTGGCCCTTGCTGGTTCCCAAGGCCTTCATGATCCTCTCCAAAGTTCCTAAGTAGAATATAATCAATAATATCATTAGGTAGCATACTATCCTCACAAGTATATACACGGGCACTTAGGAACGAGCTCACCTGTTGATTCAATTGCCGTGCTCGTGCTCTTGTGATGGGTCCTTGCATCACAACTGGAGGAGTCTCGGGCGTATGCATAGGAGTGATGTCCTCATCATCCTCCCCCTCTTGAAGTGGAGTCGTCCTCGACTCAAGCTCATCTTCTTCTCCCTTGAACGGTTTCAAATCTGCAATGTTAAATGTGGGACTAACCCCAAATTCGGGCGGCAACTCAAGTTTATATGCATTATCATTTATTTTCTCAAGTATCTTGAAAGGACCATCAGCTCTAGGCATTAATTTAGACTTTCGCAATTCTGGAAAACGATCCATTCTCAAGTGTAACCATACTAAATCACCCGGTTCAAGTTTTACTTCCTTTCTACCTTTACTTCCCGCAGTCCTATACCTTTCATTCATCATTTCAATATTTTCTTTAGTCTTTTCATGCAATTTCAGAATAAATTCAGCACGTTCCTTAGCATCATGATTAACTCGTTCACTAGTAGGTAAAGGTAATAGATCAATAGGAGCACGGGGATTGAAGCCATACACTACCTAAAAAGGACTTACCTTGGTGGTGGAGTGTACCGCCCTATTATAAGCGAACTCAACATGCGGCAAACACTCTTCCCACATCTTCAAATTCTTCTTCAAAACAGCCCTCAACATAGTAGATAATGTACGATTTACTACCTCGTTTTGGCCGTCGGTTTGGGGATGACATGTTGTTGAAAACAGCAGCTTGGTCCCCAATTTATTCCATAGAGTTCTCCAAAAGTGGCTCAAAAACTTGGCATCACGATCTGACACAATAGTAGAAGGCATACCATGCAAGCGAACGATTTCTTGAAAGAAAAGGTTAGCAATATTAACAGCATCGTCGCTCTTATGACAAGGAATAAAGTGAGCCATCTTAGAAAATCTATCAACCACCACAAAAATACTATCCCTCCCCCTCTTGGTCCTAGGCAGTCCTAAAACAAAGTTCATAGATATATCCTCCCATGGAGTGCTAGGAACAGGAAGAGGCATATATAAACCATGTGGATTCAATCGTGACTTAGCCTTTTGACATGTAGTGCAGCGGGATACAAACCTCTCAATGTCTCGCCTCATCTTCGGCCAAAAGAAGTGAGCGGACAGAACGGCCTCCGTCTTCTTGGCACCAAAATGACCCATCAAACCTCCTCCATGAGCTTCCTGTATCAAAAGAAAACGAACGGATCCAACTGGAACGCATAGGCGGTTAGCTCTAAACACAAATCCATCATTTATCACATATTTGTCCCATGTTCTTCCCTCTTTGCAATGCAGCAAGACATCCTTAAAATCATCATCATTAGCATATTGTTCTTTAATTGATTCCAATCCAAATATACGACAATCAAGTTGGGACAACATGGTATATCTCCTAGACAAGGCATCAGCAATCACATTATCCTTCCCTTTCTTGTGTTTGATAACATAAGGAAAAGATTCAACAAATTCAACCCATTTAGCATGTCTACGATTCAGTTTCACTTGACTGCGAATATGTTTTAGCGACTCATGATCGGAATGAATAACAAATTCTTTGGGCCAAAGATAATGTTGCCACGTTTCTAAAGATCGCACAAGAGCATACAATTCTTTATCATACGTGGAATAATTCAAAACAGGACCACTCAATTTTTCGCTAAAGTAAGCAACAGGTTTACTATCTTGCATCAAAACACCGCCAAGTCCAACCCCACTAGCATCACATTCAAGCTCAAAGGTCTTATTAAAATCAGGAAGTTGGAGTAAAGGTGCATTAGTAAGCTTATCTTTCAAAAGGTTGAAGGCATTCTCCTGTGCTTGCCCCCAATGGAACACAACTCCCTTCTTCGTCAACTCGTTCAATGGGGCTGCAATGGTGCTGAAATCCTTCACAAAGCGGCGGTAAAATCCGGCAAGTCCATGGAAGCTCCGCACTTGTGAAATCGTCGTGGGCGTTGGCCAACTCTTAATCGCGTGCACCTTGGCTTCATCCACCTCAATTCCCTGTGTAGTCACAACATAGCCAAGAAACGATACTCGTTCGGTGCAAAAAGTGCACTTCTCGAGGTTACCAAATAAACGTGCAGCACGCAAAGCATCAAAAACAGCATGTAGATGATCAAGATGTTCATGTAACGACTTGCTGTAAATCAATATATCATCAAAATAAACCACCACAAATTTCCCAATGAAAGCTCGTAAAACCTCGTTCATTAAGCGCATGAAAGTGCTAGGTGCATTAGTTAAACCAAAAGGAATGACTAACCACTCATACAATCCAAACTTGGTTTTAAAGGCTGTTTTCCATTCATCTCCCAATTTCATTCTTATTTGGTGGTATCCACTACGCAAGTCAACCTTAGAAAAAATTATAGAACCACTTAACTCATCAAACATGTCGTCTAACCTAGGAATAGGATGACGGTACCTTATTGTGATATTGTTAATGGCTCTACAATCTACACACATGTGCCAACTGCCATCTTTCTTAGGAACCAAAATAACAGGAACAGCACAAGGACTAAGGCTCTCACGTACATACCCGCGGTCCAAAAGATCTTGAACTTGGCACTGAATCTCTTTAGTCTCCTCGGGGTTGGTCCTATAAGCAGCTCGGCTTGGCAAACTCGCTCCAGGTATCAAATCAATTTGGTGCTCAATCCCTCGTATGGGTGGGAGTCCTGGAGGTATCTCGGCAGGAAAAACATCTGCATACTCCTGCAAAAGGTTAGTGACAGCAGGAGGCAAAGTACTGGGCATATCATCCAATGAAAACAAAGCATCTTTGCATATCAAAGCATAGCACGGTGCATCATTCTCATTAATTTCAGCAAGGTCACATTTTGTAGCAAGCATAACACCACCCTTCAATTTAATTCCCTCGGACCTAGAACTAGGTTCTTTCTTGTCTTTCTTAGGTGGGAAAATAGTTTTAGCCACTTGCTGATTTTCAGATTCAAGCGCACTCTCTTTTCTCTCATTTTCAGCTCTCTCTTTGTCACATTGCACAATTTCAGTAGGAGTCATAGGGAGCAAAGTGATTTTCTTCCCCTTGTGCATAAGAGTGTATTTGTTACTTCTACCGTGATGAATTGCATCAGTATGAAATTCCCATGGACGGCCTAACAAAAGGGAACATGCTTGCATAGGCACTACATCAAAATCAGCAAAATCATGGTATGTTCCAATGGAAAATTGCACTCTCACAGTTTGTGTTACCTTCACCTTACCGCTGTTATTGAACCATTGAATAATGGTAGGGATGAGGGTGTGCACGTGTGGGCAAGCAAAGCTTCTCCACCAGATCTGAACTCACCAAGTTATTGCAGCTCCCACCATCAATTATGACACGAACACGACGGTCCTTGACGATGAGGTACATCTGAAACAAATTATGGCGTTGTAGCTTGTCCGCTTGCTCCATTTGAGCGCTCAACACTCGTTGCACAATGATTGTCCTATAATTCTTGGTGGCAGTGGTCCCTAAAATCTCCTCATCATCGTCGTCCGTCTCATGGTCATCCTCATTATCTGCAAGGTTAGCTACAAGAGCATATTCATCCTCAACATCACTAGCACTAATGTACCCACCTTCTTCTGTTGCAATGTACGCTCGACGACTTGGGCAATCCTTCATGACATGGCCCATCCCCTTGCATCGGTGGCACACAATTTCCGTTGTTCGACCCGTGGAAGCCACCGATGAAGAACTCTTTGTTGGTGTCTGCACATGGTTAGATTTACTCACCTCGGGAACTCGTGATGGCGGTGATGGTGCTGCTGAACGCGCCCTACTCATGGAGGGGGCAGCAGACCGAACAGAAAGGGGTGGAGCTGATTTGGTTGTCCCCGGCGTCGTCTTTGGTGTGGGTATGTTGCCGAAATTACTCCTTGGCCATTGTTGTTTTCCCTGCAATTCTTTTTCTGCCAACATAGCAAGCTGGAACAATCTATTGATAGAATTATATTCTTTGTAATCAATTATGTCCTGAATCTCGCGCCGTAATCCCCCATAAAAATGAGCCATCTTATCCTCCTCATCCTCAACTACCTCACAACGCAACATGCCTATTTGTAGCTCTTGGTAGTACTCCTCAACAGATTTATTATTTTGATTTAAGCGTTGCAAATTCTTGCGCATATCACGTTTATAAGAAGGAGGAACAAATCTTCTACGCATAGCTTGTTTTAATCTATCCCATGTATCAGGTGCTAATCCAGCATTTACTATCTCATTCCACCAAATGATAGCAAAATCTTTAAACTCACTAGTAGCTTGTCTAACTCTATGTATCTCAGGAACAAGATGGGAGTTAAATTTTTGTTCAACTGTCATTTCCCAATCTAAGTAAACTTTAGCATCATAAGTACCAGAAAAAGATGGTATGGTAAATTTAACCCTAGCAAAAGAATCATCATGTCCACGACCATTACGAGGATTAAAATTGTTACCTCCCATACCTTGACGGTTGTTATTCAGGCGTTGTTGTTGTCGCACATCCTGTGCAGCGGCGCGAGCGGCAAAGGCATCATGGCCCTCTCCATCCACTTCATCTCCCGCGACAGACTCTTCTTGATCTTCCACTCTGCGAGCTCCATTGGGAGGCGGCTGTCTCTCAAAATTTTCCAACCTGGTAAGAAGATTGGCGATGCTTCGCTCTATCCTCTCCAATCTTTGGTTGTTATCTTGGCCGATCCTTGCGATGTTTGCGTTGATGTCATTGAGCGCGTTGTGAAGCTCGTTCCGTGTAACACACTCATCTTCCTCATTACCTGCCATTGTTAGTTGAAAGAAAGACAAAAGAAACAAAAACAACCGGTGGTATAATCCCTATCAACTACTTTGGCGGCAGAAGGTGGTTTCACTCACTCTCAAGCGTCTTACCACGCTCTTACAAGTGTTCTTACCAATGCAACAGGTGGTACAACCGGCGGCTGGTTCGTGATACCGTGACAAGCTTGAGTGTAGCGATTGCCGAATTGAACCTGAACTGATCAGAAGAAAGGTGGAGCTTGGAAGGCAAAGTATAGTAGCAAGGATTAGCAAATTTCGAAAACAGTTAGCAAAGCTGAATAAAGATTCAAAGTTCTTGTCACAGTTGCTGGCCTAAGCGTGCTCCTATAACTAGTTCAACCTAGCAAGGGATATATCACAGCACAAAGGACTCAAAGGATGCAAGCAATTCTGATTTTCTACTTCTCTTTCTCTTCTCTCTGTTTTTTTTTTTTTTTTTGCCGGTTTGGCTCTTTCTCTCCTCTTATTTTTTTTATTTTTTTTTTCACTTCTTTTTTTTTTTTCTAACACAAATATATACCTCTTAACTCAGAGGAGAAACAAAAATCTCACAATTTGAAGCAACAAACGACAGGAAACCGATGCCCGAAAGAATTGACAAAACAGGACAGCAAACTTCCGGGCGTCGAAACTCGGTCTTAGAAGCTTTTTTTGAGGGTCAAAAAAAAATGCACAGGTCTAAATACTTGTGGAATTTTCAGATGCGCGTCGTCGTCCCCTTCGAAACAAAAAAAAAGTAGACCCAAATCGGAGTTCGTATGCAAAAGTTATGCCAGTTTTAGTGAACACTACACAATCTGGAATTGCTCGCGAATTCAGATCTTTCTCCCGGTTAGGCTAGAATAGGATTAGGTTTGCGGGTGAAAAAGGATGGCCAGCGGTGCAGGGCAATTGACACAAGGCGGCTCGCGACCTCAAACCAGCAACAAGACGATGACTGTGGATCAATACTCAACAATACGATACTGAAAACGAAATTGCAAAGCTCAAAGGGTTGTAGGACAGCGGAATTGATGATGAACTTTTCTGTGGGGCAAATTTTCTGGACTCTAGGACGATGGCAAAACAAAACTAAAGGGGATACAATGATACCTGACGGGAAACCGAGGCTCTGATACCACTTGATGCGGACGGTGGCCCGATCTTCCGACAGGTAGAGGTAAGTCGATTGGTGAGACTCGACGTTGATGATCCGGCTTCCGATCAGAACCGATCCGAACCCAGCAATCGCTACACCACGGCTCCGTTGGTTATCAACCATGCACAAACACGATTGACCTCGCCAAGAAGGCTTATCCCTGCATGCGAATCGAGAACACAAGCAAGAACGAGAAAGAAGCAATCCGAAATATTGCAAATATAAATTGAATCTCACGAGTTGGGGTTCCACAAACCGATACACGGCGAAACTGTTCTTTGACAGATTAATCTAAGCAAAACCCAAACCAAACCCTAGCGGCGGCTACTGAATATAAGGGCTAAGGGACGTCCTAGAAACCCTAGACGTGTCCGTGATGGACTCCAACACGATACATGGGCCAACGGCCCAAATTGGTGACGCAGCACCCTGGGACAGATTCTGTCCGCCAACTTGCAACGCGAATTTCCGTCGACTCAGCAGTCCAATTGACCTGAAACCGATTCCATTGGAAAGGTTATCTCCTTAGCTTTCGATACATATGTGGATCATTGAAATCGGAGTCCGTTTGTGGCCTGCGCGACTATTTTAGTGAACACTGCTCCTGGTGGCCGAGGTAGTCGACTCCGAGATGAATTGGGACTCCAACTTGACTTGGACGCCCTCTTGGCCTCCCTCCTGGCCCTTGCTGGTTCCCAAGGCCTTCATGATCCTCTCCAAAGATACCGGGGGCCCTGTCCCCAGGCAAAAGGCGGCGCCCGGGACAAGCCACCTGGGGGCCTTGTCCCGGGGCAAAAGGCGGCGCCCGGGACAGGCCACCGGGGGCCTTGTCCTCGGGCAAAAGGCGGCGTCCGGGACAACCCACCGGGGGGCCTTGTCCCCAGGAAAATGGTGGCGCTCGGGACAAGCCACTTGGGGCCTTGTCCCCGGGCAAAAGGCGGCGCCCGGGACAAGCCACAGAGGGCCCTTGTCACCGGATAAATGGCGGCGCCCGAGACAAGCCACCGGGAGGTCTTGTCCCTGGGAAAAGGCGGCACTCGGGACAAGGAACTGAGGGCGTTGTCCTCGGGGAGAAGGCGGCGTCCGGGACAAGCCACCGGGGGCCTTGTCCCCGGGAAAATTGAACAGCCTCTTACCTGGACTTGAACTTGAGATTTCCCCCAACAGCAGCACCCCATGCCCTCCGGGGACGATACTCGAGTCCCCGGAGGGGATGGTTCATGTCACCGGGAAAATATCCGGGACAAGCCACCGAGGCCGTGACGCTTCGATTCCCGCACCGCGCGTTTATTACCACGCTGTCGTTCATTAAGGTCTTGTCTCGATGGGAGTGTGCCGTTCGGCCATAATGGCTGCTTGCGGTTTGAACTGGTGACGCCTCCTTTCGCGCGTCCATCACTTCGTTTCCCACGCGCTGTTTGAATTGTACGGCGCGGATGCACCATGAAGGGCCACGTGGCGCCCATCGGGGCCGCGTTTGGCCCCTATAAATAGGGCCTTAGGGGGACCGGACAAATCATTCCAAACTTCAAACATTCAAACTCCCTTGGCGCCTTTAGCTCTTCCAGTAGCCCTCTCCTGGAAGCCCAGTCCCGGAAGCTTAGCCTCCGGAACCCCTAAGCCCCCATTTTTCCTAGAGCCTAAGGCACCGGAAAAATTAGACGGGACCCAAGGGCCGTGCCAAGGCCGCAAAGGTGCCACCAGAGGAAGTCACTGCGGACTTCCTCTGGGCCTCCGAGTTTACATCCGGGTACCTAGAGTCCCTGGTTGACCGGGGGGTGGTTGCGGACGGGGACGTCCGGATCCCCGCTAAGAAGGACGGAGCCCCCGGCCCCATGCCCGGGGAAGTAGTGGCCTTCGAGGCTTTCCTCGAGGCCGGGCTCCGGCTCCCGGTGCATCCATTGCTCCGGGAGTTTGTGAAGGAGTACGGGGTGGCACTGAACCACCTCACGCCGAACGCTTTCGTCCGGATGGGCCTCTTCATTTGGCTCTTTGAGACGGCCACCGGACGGGAGCCAACGCTCCGGCTGTTCCGGTATTTCTACGAGCCGGCGGCGAGGAACTCCCACCTGGTGAAGGGAGGGCCAAAGTCTCCCTTCGGCTCGGTAATGATCCAGTTGCTGCCGTCCCGGATAGCGGAGTACCCGGTGGCGGCCTCCCGGGACCACTGGGGGACTGGACCCGAAGGTGGTTCTACCTCCGGGTCTGGGACGACGAGGTGGTGTACTCCCCGGAGCCTCCATCCTACAGCCGGTCGTCCGCTCCCAAGCCCCCGGTGTGGACCGAGGAGCAGCTGAAGCTCCTCAGCAAGGTCGTGGGCTCCCTAGGCGTCCGCTCTATGAGCGACGCCGCCGAGGAGTTGACGCTGTTGAAGATCTCCCCCTTCTCGCACTGGACGAGGGGGATCGGGATGTGCCCGGCCCAGCGGCCTCCGCAGAAGCCGGTTACCCGACGTAAGCTCCCGGTTACTTTGCTCGTTTCTTTCGTGAATTTTTCTAACTCCTTACCTCTTGTAGTCCGACCGCATTCGGCCGCCCGGGAAAAGGCGGAGAACCTCCTCGGGAGGCACTACGCCGACGAGCACAAGTGCATCGTGCTCGTCATGGGAGAGGGTCCTCCCCGGAACCTGATGGCCGAGGCCTTTGGGCTGAGGCTATCGGCGAGAACGCCCCTCCCCACCCCCGGTTCCCACAAGAGGGGGAAGAGGCCACCGGGGGCTTTGAGCCAAAGCGGGCCAAGGCTCAGAGAAGGCCCGGGACACAGCCCCCAGGTCAGTGCGTGCGCGGGCGCCTCCCCGGTAGGAAGCAACGCCCCCTCCCCCGGAGAACCCCAGAGAGGCTCGGGGGAAGGAACCAGCCAACGACGGGGAGGCGTCCGATTCAGCAGATTACGCCCCCTCGCCACATTCGGCGATAGCCCTCCCGGCGCCCCCGGCACTATAGAAGCCGGAGAGACTGGAGGTCCGATTCGCAGAGGACTCCCCTCCGCGCGTCGAATGGGCGGTAGACGAGGGGGGCAGCCCCTCGGTCTACGAGGCTCCACCAGCGACGGAGGTCCCGGGGGCCCCGCGGCCTGGAAAGCTAGTCGCCCTCCTCCTCTTCAGCGGCCACTTCCTCGGTGGCAAGGACGTCAGTCACTGCCACCCCGGTCCACATCACCCCCGCATCTTTTGCGAGGGGGCCCACCATCGGTCGCGATGGGTCTGGCGCCGGGAGGGAGACCACCCTGCTGTCCGCAGGGGAGGTCGACCGGTACGCGGAGAGCCTGCAGACCCGGAAGGTCCAGGACTATGTCTCGCAAGGGACACTCCGTGAGTGCTTTGGGGAGCTTCAATCCCTCCAGATCCAGGTACTTTCTCGAGCCGGTAGAAGGTTTCCTTCGGTGCTCCCGAGTCGAATTTTTTCTAACTCTTACGCTTGTAGGGGGCGGCCATCACCTGGAGGATTGAAGAGCGCTTTGGTCGGGTGCTGAAGGACGCGGAGGAGAAGGCCGCTGCCTATCTGGAGCAGTGGGACGATGCCCTCCGGGAGCTAGCCCGGGTTCGGGCCCAAATCCACGCCTCTGAGACCGCCAATGACCGGCTCTGGAGGGAGGCGATGGCGAAGGAGGACGCCCTTCGAGAGCTCGAGAGCTCCAGCGTCCGGGCGGTGATGGACACAGGCCGCTCCGTTCGCTCAGCCCTCGAGGGGCTTGGAGTGAGCCTGGGCTCAGGGAGCAGCTCCGAGGCACCCCCGACGACGCTCACGGAGGCTGTTCGTTTTCTCAACGCACAAGTTTCCGTGATCATGGAGGCTGCTGATGCCCGGGTGTAAGGCCGGGCGATCTCGGTGGTGGTTGGCGCGGCCGGGCTAGTGGAGCACCGGGGGGTGGGCGCCCGGGCAATCGGGGGCCGAATCCCCCGGAGCTTCCCGGAGTTCTTCGGGCGAGAAGTCGAGCAGCTCACCGGCGGCTTCTACGACCGGATAGTCCGGGTGTGGTTCCCAGTTCCGGCGCCTCCGGGAGCGGATGCCGCGGCTTCGGCGGGAGTCCCTGGGGGGGAGGACACCAACGAACAAGTATGGGCCTCCCCCCCAGGCCTTTAGATAGGGCCCTTTTTGTTTTTAGGTTTTTTGCTCCTGGTAGCTTCTTAGAGGAAGCCCCGGACACTTGTACAAAAAACATTTTGATACAATACAAATTGAATTTTTTGCTAAGTCTTTGGATGAAATGTACCAGGTTACCCGGGAGGTTACTCCCTTGCGAAGGTCCCGGAGAAACTCTCTGGGGGTGAGGCCTTTGAGCCCCGGCGGGTGTAACCCGGGGGATGCCCAGGCCGCCTTTATTTTATTAAGTCTCTTCTCCGGGGGATGCAATGGGGGCGTTTCCCGAGAGTCGATCTGGTTGCAGTGGCATCCGGAGTGGCACCTGGACAACTTCGATAATCATCGCGCTGAACTATCCCCTCCGCGCCCGATGTCTCGGAGGGTTCCCCCGCTTTGAATACTTCCACCGGCGGGCTACGAATATTGGCCCGAAGACCTACTCCGGGAGGCCCAGCGTCGCATATGCGGCTTGTATCGGGACCTGGCCCGGGAGATATCGGAAGGTCTCTGGGATTATTAGACGTAGGACCTTTCCAGGTTACACCCCGTGTTGTATCATATCTAATGTAATGATGCCCACCGGAGGGGGAAGATGTCCTCCGGTTAAATGATCTTCAATAAAGCTAAGTTTGCTTGTGTACTTTGATTTCTTTAATAGAGCTAAGTTTGCTTGTGTGCTTATCTTAGATGGTCCAGAACGGGGTGATTTCCGGGTGGTCCTTATCCCCCCCTCCACAGTAGGCCGGAGGGTAGCTCCGCGCGCTGTGGGGGTGACAAAGCTCCCGGGGTAAAGACCCATTGCTTAAGAATTCTTCCAAGTTTTCCCAAGGTTATAAAAATTTCCGGGAATGATTTTTTCGAAAGCCTCGGTGGGATCCTCCGATCGCCGTAGGAACGGAGAGCCGGGGGTGAGGTCTCCGGGGAAAGAACGTCCAAGGAAATCCGTAAAATTTCCGGGGGTAATTTTTCCGGGAGACAACCCTCCAGTAGCCGTGAAGACGGGGAGCCGGGAATGATGTCTCCAAGAAAAATATCCGAGAATTCCGAAATTCCAAGAAATTCTCTCCGGGGTAAAACCTTCCGGTCACCGTGAGAATGGGGAACCGAGTGAGTCTTCCGGGAGGCCCAGTATCTCCGGGAATTTTCCCGGGAGAGAACCCTCCGGTCACCGTAAAAATGGAGAGCCGGGAATGAGATCTCCGGGAGAAAACATCCAAGAAAATCCAAGAAGGTGAAATTCCCAGGGATAATTTTTCCTGGAGACAACCCTCCAGTCGTCGTGGAAACGGGGAGCCGGGAACGAGATCTCCAAGAAAGAATATGCGAGAATTCCATCTCACTGAGGAGACAATCGACTCCCGGAGGAGGATGCGCCCGATGATGAGTCTGAGTGCTTGGGTAGGGGACTAGTCTGCCAAATGACTAGTTACCACGGTCCTTGAGGACCGGGTTGTCGCTTACACCCTCAGTCCACGAGGGGTGATCGTAAGCCGCGCTACGGGAGTGGGACTCCCATTGTAGGGACTTGTTGGGTCGTGATAGCCCACTTCCTCGCGGGGAGGGCATCCTCATCAAGAGGGTAACCTCACGGGGAGGGCATCGCCGTGAGAGACGGTAATGTAAAAACCTGTATTGAGATAGAGCTGAAGAAAAGAACTAGTTGTATTGATAATGAACCGAAGTAAAATGCCTCCCCCTGCGAAATCGCGACAGGGGAGGGAATGGTGAGTACAATGTCCCCCCTCCCCCTCCGGTGTAATTGCTCCGGGGGAGGGGATTAGCCCGTAGGCTAGACGTAGAACTTGCGAAGTAAACGCACATTCCACGTGTGCTTCAGCTCCTCCTCTTGAAGGTTCGAGAGCTTGTAAGCCCCCGAGCCCAGGACTGCCGAGATCTTGTAGGGGCCCTCCCACTTGGGGGAGAGCTTGCCCTGGGCGTGGGGGTCTGTGATGCGTTTGAGGACAAGGTCCCCGAGTCGAAAAGCCCTCTCGCGGACGCGCTGGTTGTATGCGCGTGCCATTTTGCTCTCGTAGATGGTGTGGCGGAGGAGCGCTCGGTCGCGTTCCTCCTCCACGAGATCGACCTCCAGCCATTGATTTGCCTCGTTGGCCTGGTACGCCGCGGTCGTAGCTCCATCTAGGAGCTCGACTCGCAGCCACCAAAAGCCAATCTTCGGGCGGAGCACTGCCTCAGCCCCGTATACCAGGGAGAAGGGAGTACGTCCCGTCACCCGGCTCGGAGCCGTGCGCATGGAGCAGAGGATGCTGGGGAGCTCGTCTGCCCATGCACCCCGCTTGGAAGTGGCTTGCTCGAGCCGTCGGCGTAACACTTGTAGGATTATGCCGTTGACCCTTTAACGGCCCCGTTGCTCTGGGGATGGGCCACTGAAGCGAAAGGGATGCTGAGCCCCAAGCCTTCGCAGAATTCCCGGAAATAGGCCGAGTCGAATTGGGTCCCGTTATCGACAGTGATCTGTTGGGGGACGCCAAAACGACACACGATATTTTTCCAGGAAAACCGCTGTATTGCCCGGGACGTGATGCTGGCCAAAGGTTCAACCTCTACGCACTTAGTAAAGTAGTCGACCACGACCACTGCGTACTTGTAGCCCCCGGGCGCTGGCGGGAAGGGGCCCAGGAGGTCCATCCCCCAACACGCGGAGGGCCAAGTGATGGGCATAGTCCGCAGTGCTACGGGGGGGAGGTTCAAACCCTTGGCCATCTTCTGGCAGGCCCCGCGGGACTAAGTCCAGGTAAGTTGCGTCACACTCGCCCAGGGACGTGGCCTCCGGGGCCGGTCCCGGGCGCCGCCATTTGCCCGGGGACGTGGCCTCCGGTGCCAGTCCTGGGCACCGCCTTCTGGCCCCCGGGACGTGACCTCCGGCGCCGGTCCTGGGCGCCGCCATTTGCCCGGGGACGTGGCCTTCGGTGCCAGCCCCGGGTGCCGCCTTTTGGCCCCCGGGACATGGCCTCCGGCGCCTGCCGCGGGCGCCGCCATTCGCCCGGGGACGTGGCCTTCGGTGCCTGCCCCGGGCGCCGCCTTTTGGCCCCTGGGACCAGGCCTCTGGGACACAAGGAAGCCCAGGAGCTTCCCCCCCCCCCCCCCCCCCCCCCGCACGCCGAAGGCGCATTTCTCCGGGTTGAGCTTCAGCCCATATGCAAGGAGGTTGCGGAAGGTTTCCGCTAAATCGCCGATGTGAGCAGTCGTGCGGGGACTTTTGACGACCGCGCCGTCGACGTAGACTTCGACGTTACAGCCGATTTGGTCTTTAAAGACCAGCGTCATGAGCCGCTGGAAGGTCGCTCCAGCGTTCTTCAACCCGAAGGGCATGCGGACGTAGCATAAGGTCCCGAGGGGAGTTATGAAACTCATCTTTTCCTCGTCCCCTTCTGCCATCCGGACTTGGTGATAGCCTGTGTACGCATCCAGGAAGCTCATCAACTCACACCCCACGGTCGAGTCGACCAGCTGGTCAATTCGCGGGAGCGGGAAGTTGTCTTTGGGGCAAGCGCGGTTGAGATTGGTGAAGTCCATACACATTCGCCACTTGCCATTCGACTTCTTAATGAGGACGGGGTTCGCAAGCCACTCTGGGTTCAAGGCCTCTTGAATGAACCCCGCCTCTCGGAGCCGGGCAATCTCTACCTTAATCGCCTCTTGGCGTTCGAGGGAGAGTTTCCTCAGCTTCTGCTTGATCAGGGGGTGACCGGGGGTCACTGCGAGCTTGTGCTCGATGACATCCCGGGTGACACCTCGCATGTCGGAGGGCTTCCAGGCGGAAACATCGGAGTTTTTGAGCAGGAAAGCCGCGAGTTGCTCCGCATGCTCCTCGTGGAGCTTCGCCCCGATACTGACTGTCTTGTCCCCGTCGCCCAGGGACAGCGGGATCTTCCGGAGGCCCCCTTCCGGACGCGGCTTGGGGAGGGGCCTCCCGGAAGGTATCACAGCGACGTCTGACTCCGGGGGAGTGGCCTCCCCCCACGGGGTTTTGATGATGTTGACGCTCCCAATCATTGCTGCGGCGCGCCCGTATAAAGCGCGGGCCACGTCTTGGTCCCCCCGAGCGGTGATTATGCCATGAGGCCCGGGGATATTCACGCAGAGGTAGTTCTGGTGGATCGCAGCTCCCAAGCGGTTGATTGTGGTCCTCCCCATGATCGCGCTGTAGGAAGAGGGGAGGTCTACCACATCAAACCGGATCATCTCAGTCCGGTAGTTGTCCGGGGTGCGAAAGGTCATGGGGAGATCCACCCTCCCCATGGGGTGGATCACCTTCCCCGGGACGAATCCCTGTAAAGGCCCTACTGCGGGCTGCAAGAGCTTCTCATCCACTTGCATCTCCCTAAACGCTTTTAGATAGAGGACGTCAGTGGAGCTCCCGCCATCCACGAGGATGCGGGCTAGATGGCAGTTTTAGATGGTAGCAGAGACGATGAGCGCGTCGTCATGGGGGAAGTGAACCCCACGCTCGTCTTCCCCCGTGAAGGTGAGGGGGACGTCCGGCCACTTGGGTGGCGGGGACGTATGCAGCACCCCCACCACCTTTACTTCGCGCGTGTACTCCTTGCGCTAACTCTTGGAATCCCGCCCAGAGGCGGACCCTCCCATGATGACGTTGACATGTCTCTGGGAGGTTTGGAAGGGGAGTTTCTCTGACGGCTCCCCTTCCCACGTTCATCCCAGCTGTCCCCCCGCAGGAGCAGGAAGGGCTAGCAAGGCCGGCTGAGGGGGCAAGGAGGCTGGAGTCCCCCCCTGCCCATGCTGGTCGAGGAATGCGGCGAATTGTTGTAGTAGTTGATGGCATTCCCGGGTGGCTTGGGTATTAGACCTGTGGAAGGTTCACCACGGGCCTTCCCTGCTTCCCGCCACGGGGCCTTCCCAACTGCGGGACGATTGTCCTTCCCCACGGCCTTTCGGCTTGGGGAAGGGGCGATTTCCCTTTGAGACGTCGCGCGAGCCACCTCCGCCCTCGAGGACAAAGGTGTCTCGAGGCCGTGGCTCGCTACGACCCCCCTGCTTGGGGTGTTTGAGGGGGTCCCTAGCCCCTCGGTCAGCGGGGGTGGGAGCCCCCTGGTTCTTCTTCCAGAGGTCGTCCTCCTCCGCCCGAGCGTACTTCTCAAGTACGTTGATGAGCTCGTCGGCGGAGGAGGGGCAGCTTCGGGAGAGCCTCCTGTGGACCTCTCCCGGGAGGATCCCGCTCTTGCAAGCCTCGATGACCGTGGAGTCAGGGACGTGAGCCACCTTGCTCTTGACTTGAGCAAAGCACTAGAAAAAGCTGTGGATGGTGTCCCCCGTCCTCTGCCGGACGGTATACAGCTACGAGGAATCCAGGGGATGCACGTAGTTCCCCTGGAAGTTTGTGCAGAACTCGCGCTTGAGCTGTGCGAAGAACTTGATGGAGCCAGCCTTCAAGTTGTAGAACCACGAGCGGGCGATCCCAATCAGGTAGAGGGGGAAGACGTTGCATAGCACATTCTCGTCCCCCCCAGCAGCCAAGATGGCTGTGGAATACACCTACACTCATAGGGATCGGCCTCACCATTGTAGTGCTCGATGTGCGGCGGGCAGTAAGGCCACGGCCATCGAATGAATCAGAGTCTGTGGCACAGCGGCTGGTTCACCCCTTCCACCTCTCGGGAGGAGTCTCGATCGCTGTCACCTTTGACAGGGGATGCACGCTCATTGTCGGAGTCGGGGAGGGGCCCAAGAGGTCCACCAGCATGGCGGTAACGGCACTTTTCTTCCAGGTTGGTGGAGCTGACCTCCAAGGCGTCCGGGCGCTCCCCAGGAGAGGTTGGTTCTTCGGCGGGTCTCTTCCCCGGGCCGGAGCGGGAGTGAAGCTCTCCGCGTCCACGACCCGGGGGAAGTTCCTCCCCGGATTTAGTCGTACGCATTCGCTCAACCTCCTCTCGGGTGAAGCGGACTTGATCCGCTGGAGGCACCCTTGGGGGAGGCCCTGGGGGAGGAGGGAGCTCATGCGCTGTAGCTACCGGGCTGGGTGCTACCGGGGCCGGTAAGGTGGAGACCCTGTGGCCACGTCCAGAACTGCAAAGGGGAAACCCCTGTATTATCCGAAACCAAGGAGGGGGGAACCCCCGCGGCGACGGTCAGAACCAGAAAGTGGGAAACCTCTGTATTATCCAGAACTGAAGAGGGGGAACCCCGCGGTGATGGTCGGAACCGGAAATGGGGAACCCCTATATTATCCGAAACCGAAGAGGGGGGAGGCCCGTTGCGATGCGGGAGCTGCTCTGTCAACTGCCCTCGGTGAGGTAAACGCGACCTGCGGGGCGGGACTGGCTCCCGGCGCATGGGAAACCCACGGTATGTAGTGGGCCCCTGGTCCCAGGAATGGGCCCGGAGCAAGGTGTCCCCCCGGTACCACGAAGGCCCCGGGCATGAGGTAACACCCCGGCATTGGGAAGGCTCCCGGCACCGGGAAGGCTCCGGACGGATGCCCCGCCGGGGGAGGATACCCCCCGGTGGGGTCGTACGGGGCGGCCGGGCCTCCAGGGACCGGAGGGGCCACTGGGTGACCCATAAACAGGGGCATAGCCCACAGGAATGGGTATTGCGGGTATGTGGGGGCCGGTGGCCGCGCCAAGACACGGAGTAGCTCGTCCATAGAGCGCTGGGCGCGGAGCTGGCCCTCCACTAAGGCCTCAGGCAAGGCGTCCCGGGGAGCCGTGGAAGCCGTCGGGGGGAGACTGGTCCCGACCGAGGCGACCGCGGTCACCGGGACTGACTCGGAGGTCGAACCACTGAAATTAATAGGGAAGGTGGCAGGCGGTACCTGGGTCGGGCCGACTCCAGGCAGAAGAGCCGGGATGGTCGTGTCCCAGACGGGCGACGCCGGGTCACCGGGACCGGCGTCACCGGGTAGGGCGCGAGCCCTCGTTCTTGGGGGAGCCATGGTGTCTCGTTATGAGTCCCCACGGTCAGTGCCAACTGTCGTGATATTACGAATACCCCGGTAGGTTTTGTGGGGGATCCTAGCGAAGAAAAGATGACACGAGCTGACCGCATAACTAGGCCTCTCCTGTCGGACAAACACACCAAATGACATGAGGGTTTATATAGGTTCCGGCCTCAGTGGAGGCCCTAATCCTGTCGGCGTGCTCCCAACCAGAGTTTCCTAGGGGAGCTCTCTCGGGGGAGTGATGGCTCCAGAGCACACCTGTTACATTGTCTATTCCAAGTAATAATAATGAATCGTCCTCTTACATGAGGTATTACAAGGGCTTATATAGCCCCAAAAGACACAAAAAGACTAAACTAGCCCGCCTACCACCGTTGGATCGAGGGGCTGCGATGTCCTTCTCCCGGCCAGGAACCTTGGATGCTTGACAGGTGTCCGCCGATTCCCGAGGCGCTTCTCGTGTGACCCTCACGTGACCCGGGACCAGAGACCCCTGTCTCCAGAAGGACGGCAACGCCCAGGACAAGCCACTGGGGGGCCTTGTCCCCGGGCAAATGGCGGCGCCCGGGACAAGCCACCGGGAGGCCTTGCCCCCGGACAAAAGGCGGCGCTCGGGACAAGCGACTGGGGCCTTGTCCCTGGGCAAAAGGCGGCACCCGGAACAAGCCACCGGGGCCTTGACCCTGGGCAAAAGGCGGTGCCTGGGACAAGCCACTAGGAGCCCTTGTCCCCGAGCAAATGGCGGCGCCCGGGACAGGCCACCGGGAGGTCTTGTCCCTGAGCAAAAGGTGCGCCGGGGACAAGCTACCGGGGGCCTTGTCCCCGGGCAAAAGGCGGCGCCCGGGACAAACCACCGGGGGGTCTTGTCCCCGGGAAAATTGAACAGCCTCTTACCTAGATTTGAACTTGAGATTTCCCCCAACAGGTCCCAGTTTATTAGTGGTCTCTTTCACAACTATTGCGGACACATTGGGACTAAAATCTATTTTGCATCCGTTGCTCATCAATAGAGTAATGGTGCAGTTCAATGTGCCAATGGGCAAATAATACAAGGGGTTAAGAAATGTGTTTTCGACCACGTTAAGTTACGCTCAGGGGATTGGGTAGAAGAACTTCACTTTGTGCTATGGGAATTACGCACTACGTCTAATAGGACAATAGGTGAAACACCTTTCCAACTGGTAAATAGTGCAGAAGCCATGCTACCAATTGAAATCAAACTTGGCTCTCCTCATGTGGATCACTTAGATTTCATAAATCAGAGTGAAAAATGCGAAGATATTATTACACTTCTTGAAGAAAAACGCAATGAGCACTGATCCACTCAGCGGCATATTTACAAGGGTACGAACATGTACGCTAAATGTGGGGGACTTGGTTTGAGGAAAATTCAAAACCAGTCTGGTTGCAATAAGTTCTCTCCTCAGTCTCTATCCCGCTACCAAGATCAGTTTGATTGACTGTGGAAGATGGGAGAATATTATCAAACGCCTAGAATATAGACCAGTTGCGTCAATTTTATGTGTAAGTTTTTTTGTTCCCATTATAAATTCCTTATCAATAAAGAAGTATATTTCTCACTCTATGTTATGGTTGCATTCCCATTCTTATCCTTACATTTTTACTGAGTTGTACCTGGGGCTGGTCGTGACATACGATAAGTGCCTTGGTTTGATGTGTAAGTGGATTCGCTGGTGGAACTAATGATCGCATCTAGCTAAGACATCTCTTTCTAAGCCAGTTCTTACCGCATAAGGGATTTACTAGTATGTCCTGATTATTCAAGTAGCTGTTAGTTAGCAAAAAACTTACACATTTGAACTAGGCCAGTTGTCTCCTTAGTCCAAGTGACTTATCTTACGACCACTATACTATGTTTCTAGTATAACTGGTCGCAAGAGGGGGCTAGGGGAATATAACTATAGTATTAGATCAGAAAACTAAGTACTTTACATTGTAACCATTCAGTGTTCTGTTAATCATTATAATGCATTTGCAAGGTAAAAAACAAAGACTTTACATCCAAAATAAATGTTTACATTGCATTTTTCAATACATCTTAACAAAAGTTTTTCTTTAAAAGTGGTGAAGGTCGCACAGTAATTTTTCAATCAAGGCTTGACCTCGGCCATGATTGCGTCCATCTGGTCTTGGCAGTCAAATATCGCATCTTCCACCACTGGACTTAGATTTAAATTCATACCATGCTGAAGCCTAAGTTTGCAGAGGATGGCAGAGCCTACAGATGTGACACCCACTAGCATAGATATGCAGTCTACTAACCCCTTTCTTCTAAAGGTTATTCGTGATTTAGAAGAAAACCATTAGTGTACATGTTGCGTAGTGTCTAAAGGAATGTTGTAGGTACTTTTTCTAACGGTTGCTACGAAAGTTATCGTTAGAAAAAATGGGATGATTTTTTCTAATGGCATAGAATACGTGAACCGTTAGAAGAAATAAACAAGTACTCACGGTAGTATTTTGTGTACCATTAGAAAAAATGTCATGATTTATTCTAACACTGCTTCACATATTTACCATTAGAAGAAAGGAATTGTACTAACGGTAATATTATGAACCGTTAGAACCGTTCGACTTCTACAAATACATGTTCCCTAGAGTTTTGCTTCTAGTCGACCCGTACCACTTCTATTTCTCCTCGGGCGCGACAAGCCCTAAGCCGAAACCTCCATCGACGGCCGCTAGTTTCGTAGGTGAATCAAGTTCAAGATCGATTGTAGCTTCAACTCCCTCGACTAGATTTCGGCATTGCAAGCAAGGCAAGTAAAACTTTGGCATTGTTAGATTATTCTAATCCTATGATGGCAATTATCATGCGATTTCTGTATGTTTCATTTTTTTGTGTCTTCTTGTCAATATGATTATGTAGGGTGCCTTGGTCCTACTTTTACTAAAACAAGAAAACAATATCATTGTGGGATAGAGAATGTTCCATTTTTTAAATTGAAATGAAATTAAAAAAACATCAATTCTTTTCAAAGTAATGGTGAAATCTTATGATTAGACAGTTGGCCTGGCTTCGCTTAGATATATCATGGATCTAGCTTTTGGTTGATTTGAGGAGGACTTGGACCAATTTATACATAGTGAAATGCTCAGACAAACACTAGCTTGCTCAATGATCAAGATATTTGTAAAAAGTTCATTAAGTAATGTATATTGGGATTGTAATTTCTTCTTATGAAATAGAGTAGAAATGTAAATATCTTGATCTCTCAGTTGCAAGTTGATGTTACTATGACATACCACAACCTAACCTTCACTTGGTAGTTCTTTTCAGACAAGGACCATTTAGGTAGTAGTAAACAATCTTAATTTTCTCTAGAATGCCTATTGATTCTGTGCAGGTCCTTGCACGATGTTCATGAGGGGGCAACGTATTTCATGCTTCTTCCTTGTAGTACGTTGCCTACGTTGGCTTGTTGGCGAAAGAAAGGGTGAAGATCACCGTCGAGAGCTGGAAGGATGTGAAGGGCGAGATCTTAGTTGGATCGTTCTAGAAGATCCTCAAACCCAACATGTTTCTCAAATCAGGACCTATAGAAAGCATCTTACATTTGCATTCGTGATTTCCTCGGGCTCAAACTCAACTCATCAACGCAACTCAACTCATCAACTCAAACTGAGTTGAGTTGAGTTGATGAGTAGAGTTGCGTTGATGAGTTGAGTTTGAGCTCGAGGAAATCACCAATACAAATGTAACTCAACGCCAGTTTCAGCTCCTCGGGCGTCTCCGAACTGAACTCCTATGATTAAGTCAAACGTGGTTCATACATTTGCTGTTTTAGATGAATGGATTTGTGATGTATCAAGTCTAACTTGTAGTCGGTAGTTACACTATAGCAACTTGCAACAGTTCTCTTTGATGTACAATGTATGGGCCACTGGGTCCTCATCATGATCTACTGTTTTAGAGTGACTGTTGTAATATACATCGAATATGTGAATTGGTGTATTTGTGTATTTGCATTGTTGTATACTTGTGTATTTGTATTGTTGTTTCAAATAATGTACTTGAATGTGTGAATTGGTGTATTTGTGTATTTGTATTTGGTGTATATGTGTGTATTTGTATTGTTGTTTCAGACATGAACCAACTTAGCTTTTGTTTCAGCATTTTCTAACGGTAAATATATATATTTACCGTTAGAAGAAACCAACTCATACTAACAGTAGTATTCTAGTGAACCGTTAGAAATTGTCGAGTATAAGTAAAGCCCAACTGGACCCTTGCTGAGTTGCTGTTTCATTCTATTCCACGCTCTATTCTCCCTCTGTTTCTGATGAGGGTTCCACGCTCCAAGCTACACTGCTAAAGTGATCAGGGCAAGCTGGAAGGAAGTTAATTGGACCCCTCTCTTTAATGTAAATTTATCATCACCTATCTCTCTCTCTCTACTTAATTGCATGCTAGCTGTAGCTCCAATCTAGGAAGCTACCTGTAGCTCCAAGCTGGGGAGCTAGCTAGCTAGAAATGCATCATGATTTACATGCCCACTAGCTTGTATTGTGTAGTTAGGTTAATTAGTGTTTCATCAAGCTAGGGTTTCATATATCAGCTGTAAGAGGCTATACAGATAGATTTAGCTTAATTGGCCAGGTTTCATGTATGTCTGACTCATTATGTTTTGCAATTTGTCAGTTTTGTTAATTGTAGATGGACTGAAAATATTGGATATATGCAATAAAACGTACTACTCTTGAATATTTGGATGGTGTGAATGGGTTTATTAAATTTGCTAAGCAACAAAAGGCGAGGAAGGGGGAGAAATTAAGAGTCATTTGATTCGTCGTGGTTTTAACGCACGATACACCCGTTGGATATGGCAAGGCGAAGATCTTGATGAAACAAGCACCGCTACCAATTAGCAGGAACCGGATGTCGATTGCAGTAATATTGATGATCATTTGAATTTTGATAATGTTCATTCCAATGTGCATGTAGATGATGACAATCTAGCTGAGATGTTACGTGATGTAGAAGAAGATTACAGCAAAACAACTTTGGTGATTTTGAGAAACTGATTGCTGACTCTGAGAAGCCTCTGTTACCTGGATGTGCAAAATTTACAAAGCTATCTTCTATGCTGAGAATATATAACTTGAAGGCCGGCAAGGATTGGAGCAATAAAAGTTTCGCGGCACTATTAGATCTTTTAGCGGACAAGCTTCCATAGGGAAATGAGTTTCCAAGATCTACTTACCAAGCCAAAAAACTGTTGTGTCCGTTGTGAATGGAAATTGAAAGAATACACGCATGCCCAAATGATTCTGTGTTAACTGTAATGAGTACTCGGATTTGCATGTGTTAGGGGAAATCTCCGCGAGACTAAGTCTAGGTAAGTTGCACCGCCTTCAGCCCGGGGACAAGGCCCCCGATGCCTGTCCTGGGCGCCGCCGTTTTCCCGGGGACAAGGCCCCCGGTCCCTGTCCCAGGCGCCACCTTTAGCCCGGGGACATGGCCCCGGTGCCTGTGTGGGACCCTCATTTGAGGAATCCAGTGGCAACCGCCCAGGTGGGTTGCACTCAGAAATGGCACATTGCAGCTCACAACAACAAGATGCATTATATAAAAATGCGAGTAATTAAAACAAGTGCTGATCACAAGGACCAACATTACAATAACTTAGCGCCAAAATGACGCACTTAAATGTTGATACAAATTAAGGAGTTTTCAACACAAAGTTCGGTGCAAAATGGAACAACAATAATAAGCAAAAGGACTTCATCAGTCTTCTTCTTCAGCAGCAGCGGTGTTATACGGGCCTTCTCCACATCAGACTCCACTTTGGTACATAACCCTCTAACAAGATGGGTCTTCAGTTTCTTCTTCTTGTTCCACATTGGGTTCAAGACCATAAGATTCAGGGTCAACGAATCCTTCTTCTAAATTTGTTTGTAAATGCAAGGGTGAGCACGTTGTCCACATGGTGCTCAACAAGTCCCAAATAAGAATGCAAGTATATATAGATGGGGGGAAATTCTCAAAGAATGGCTCTTTAGTTTTATATAAGTACATAGAATAGATTTTCACACTTAGTCTTTGAAGAAAAGATCTTTATTTTCAAAAGCAGGGCTTTTCAAATCCTAAGCTAGATTTTCAGAGAATGTTGTTTGTGGCGGTCTTTCATGAGTCACCACTTTATTCAGATTTTGTGAGAAATCTTCCAAAAGCTACTTGTGCTGCATCGACGTGGATAGAATCCACAGCGCGCAGACTCCATAACCTGGGATCTCAGAGTATCCGATACTTTTTAAACTTTGCAAAGGTGTACCACCTTAATCCACCGATCATTCGGCTTTCAAGTCGGTACCTCTCCATGCGACTCTTACACATGTGACAAGGCCAAGATGACACAACAGTTTACAGTCCTAGCATTAACTATTCCCTGCCCGGTAAATAGACAGTCAAGTCTCAAGTACCGTTGTGGGTCCTCCCCACTGCCTTACTTCCTAGCCTGGGTCTATGTTCTCGCAAGACACATAACCTCTCTTGATTACAGTTGCGCACGACTTAATCTGGCATAGGGCGTCTTCCTTCTTTCCACCTTTTCCTCTCATAATTTTTCTGAACTCACATCACTCATGGCCTTCTGCGGCCACCAGCTCTCGCAAGAAACTGGATCGACAACCATTGCAGGGAAAAGCTAATACTAAAGAAAGCTACTAAGTTGCGCCCGTCCCATAACTGGGCAAGTGGTTGGTACGTTTTTCATGCCGCATAGAAGCACAACGCAAGGTTCTAGTCCTTATGAATCTCTAGTGAGGAGTCTTTCACATTCCCAGTGCGCACACAGCACCATCCAATCAAACCATCCTCACTATCGATTCCAATCACATTTTCTTTCACAAAAAGGGTTTTGAATATGCTTTTCTCATATGTGACCATTCAACATTTAACATATAATCTTGAGCATAGTATAGCCTAAGAATAATATTCTAGGGTGACAAGGGTGCATGGATTTTCAATGTCAAAAGGGGCTTTACAGTTATTTAGGTCATATCTAATCATTTCATTGAAACATATCTCTTCTTTGAATCTAAGGCATGCACATACTTGAAAACAGTTAACATACTTCATTTCAAAATAATAGGCTAGACATGATCAAGGGTTTGAGACTTGCCTTGCAGTGATGGGTCTAGCTGCTCAGATGAGTCCTCGAAGATCTCATCTGCTCCTTCAACTTCTGGTTGCACGGCGGACACAAACAACACATACACGCTATATAAGCACACAAGTACTAGAAAATAATGCGTAAATATATCATGCATGCAGGGGTAAGGGTTTGGACAAGGTCACTTGATATTGATCGAAGAGATGGGCTCAAAAGGACTTGAATGTCGAAGGGCTGACATTCGGCTCATGGCTTGACATAGCCCTAAATTAGTTCTAGTTTTGTTTTCTGGAGATGTGACAGTAGAAAATATTGTAGAACATGGTTCAAAAGGCTTAGTGGACAAAGTGGCATTTCAATTGCTCAAATGCAACAGGTCTCAATCATCCAATGCCACTGATGGACATGCACTGACATAGTGCTAGACATGGCCAGAAACTAGGGCATTGCATAACTTTTTACTCAGGACTCCAATTGGTGCACGACTTTGTCTGGGGGCTAGGTCTTGGCAACAGGAACAAAACACTCAACAGGCTCAAGGGCAGAAAGTGGCCGGAGGGTGGCCAAATCAGGTGAGTAAACACGGTGGTCTGGACATGAACTGAACTACTGGACAGTGATCTTGGCATTGGAATATCTCCTGATTTAGGTCGATTCAGAAGTCGGGCTAGTAGACAATATTTCTCAGGGTACTGGGATCTATCTAAGGGACAAAGTGACCGGAGCTAGATCGACCGGTGAGGAATTCCGGCGACCGGCGCTGGAGAAGACGACATGAAAATTGGGGGTTTTCGATTCAGGGACTTTGAACTTGATTGCTTGCTCAGGGAGTGATAGGGTGAGGTGAGGGAGCTATTGGCAAAGCCAAATTGGTCGGGGGATGGCCGGAGAAGCTCGGCGACGAGAACCAGTTCACTGGTGGCGCGCAAATTGGGGAAAGCCTCAATCTTGGCTCCATTTTGAAATCTAAACTCGTAGGCTTGCTAAAGGGAGTGTGGTGAACAATTTCTTCCACTGGCACGAGGGCTAATTTGGATCGAATCGGGCAGCATTGGGGAAACAGGGGATTTGGGCTTTTCCGGTGATTGCCGGCGTTGAGGTTCGCCGGGGGCCAATTAAATGATATGTTACGGAGAGGGGGATGAGAGTAACTCACTGGTGGCCTTGGTTTGGAGTGAGAAGCTACGGGCGAAGCTGGCGACGGTAGCCTCACGAGTAGCTCGCCGGAGAAGAAAGCGCTCACTGCGGCGCTGAGGAACTTGGCTGCTCTCTGGTGGTGGAAGCTTGAAGCTTGCAGCTGCAGGGTGGTGTGAAGAGATGCTGCGGTTGAGGGGGGGCTTATATAGGCAAAGGGCTGAGCTCTCGGGAATTGAGGCGAATCAAACCAGATGCGCGTGACTGACACCGGAGACGACGTTGGGACGCGGCAAGGACTGTGCCAGGCGAGAGGAATCACGGCAAATCTGGCTGGGGCAGGGCGACGGGATCACTGGCTTCGGCATGGATGCAACGTGGCATTGCTTTGTTGCTGCTGGAGCACGCGCGCGCGCGGGGAAGATCACGGCACAGCGCGGGTGAGGTGCTCCACAGTGGCGGCACGGTTGTGCGCAGGTGGTGGCTATGTGGCTGCGGTGGTGGCTACGTGGAAAGACTTCATCGGCGGCGAGTTCAGCGGCGAGGCAAAGCGGCGGGGCGCTGGTCGAACTGCACTGGTCATGGTTGAAAATGGCACAGGGGCCTGGTTGCAAAGTTTGGCCCGATTTGCGAAGGTTTGGACTAAACTGCGAGGATTTTGGTTCGGGAACTTGGGCCTATTTGCAAATCTGAAGATCGGGAGGGCTGATTTGAATTTTGACTTTGCAGATGAGTGTTACCAAAATACTTGGACTCATCCAACAGGGAAAATGGCAAAATCTGATAAGATCTGAGGGTTTCGACAAAAATTGAAAACAGGGTAATTAGGGTTTGACATTTTGCCGGGGCTGAAACTAGGGTTTTGGTTGAGATTCTTGAGTTCTTCCTGAAGGGAAAAACGTTCAGAAAAATGAAAGAAAGATAATCACTTGATCAGATTTGAATTTGGAGATGATCTGGGACTTTTAGCCTTTTTGGGCTTTTTGAAAATTCTGAAAAGGACTAAACTGAAACACTTTTGGACTGAAATGTGAAAATGATCTGGGAGATGAAGTTTAGCTGCCAACTTTTTAAGTTAAGGTAGTGGCATACCTAAGATCAAGATAGGGTTGAGACATCAGAGATTCCAAAGAAGATATGCTGACTCGTGAGCAGAAAAGACAGCCAAAAACTGGGATGTTACAGCCTGTCCTGGGCGCCGCCATTTGCCCGGGGACAAGGCCCCCGGTCCCTGTCCCGGCGCCACCTTTAGCACAGGGACACGGTGTGGGACCCTCATTTGAGGAATCCAGTGGCAACCGCCCAGGTGGATTGCACTCAGAAATGGCACATTGCAGCTCATAACAACAAGATGCATTATATAAAAATGCGAGTAGTTAAAAACAAGTGCTGATCACAAGGACCAACATTACAATAACTTAGTGCCAAAATGACGCATTTAAATGTTGATACAAATTAAGGAGTTTTCGACACAAAGGTCGGCACAAAATAAAACAACAATAATAAACAAAAGGACTTCATCAGTCTTTTTCTTCTGCAGCAGCGGTGTTGCACGGGCCTTTTCCACATCTGACTCCACCTTGGTACATAACCCTCTAGCAAGCTGGGTCTTCAGTTTCTTCTTCTTGTTCTACATTGGGTTCAAGACCGTAAGATTCAGGGTCGACGAATCCTTCTTCTAAATTTGTTTGTAAAAGCAAGGGTGAGCACATTGTCCACATGGTGCTCAACAAGTCCCAAATAAGAATGCAAATATACCTAGATGAGGGGGAATTTCTCAAGGATGGCTCTTTGGCTTTTTGCATACATACAGAATAGATTTTCGCACTTAGTTGAAGAAAAGACCTCTATTTTCGAAAGTGGTGCTTTTAAAATCCTAAGCTAGGTTTTCAGAAAATGTTGTGTGTGGCGGTCTTTCATGAGTCACCACTTTATTCAGATTTTGTGAAAAACTTTCCAAAAGCTACTTGTGCTGCATCGACGTGAATAGAATCCACAGCGCGCAGACTCCATAACCTGAGAGCTCAGAGTATCCGATACTTTTTAAACTTTGCAAAGGTGTACCATCTTAATACACCGATCATTCGGCTTTCAAGTCGGTACCTCTCCATGCGACTTTCATGCATGTGACAAGGCCGAGATGACACAACAGTTTACAGTCCTAGCATTACCAATTTCCCTGCCCGGTAAATAGACAGTTAAGTCTCAAGTACCGTTGTGGGTCCTCCCCACTGCCTTACTTCCTAGCCTGGGTCTATGTTCTCCCAAGACACATAGCCTATCTTGATTACAGACGCGCACGACTTAATCTAGCATAGGGCGTCTTCCTTCTTTCCACCTTTTCCTCTCATAATTTTTCTAAACTCACATCACTCATGGCCTTCTGCGGCCCACCAGCTCTCGTAAGAAACTGGATCGACAACCATTGCAGGGAAAAGCTAATACTAAAGAAAGCTACTAAGTTGCGCCCGTCCCATAACCGGGCAAGTGGTTGGTACGTTTTTCATGCCGCATAGAAGCACAACACAAGGTTCTAGTCCTTATGAATCTCTAGTGAGGAGTCTTCCACATTCCCAGTGCGCACACAGCACCATCCAATCAAACCATCCTCACTATCGATTCCAATCACATCTTCTTTCACAAAAGGGGTTTTGAATATGCTTTTCTCATATGTGACCATTCAACATTTAACACATAATCTTGAGCATAGCATAGCCTAAGTATGATATTCTAGGGTGACAAGGGTGCATGGATATTCAATGTCAAAATGGGCTTTACAGTTATTTTGGTCATATCTAATCATTTCATTGAAACATAGCTCTTATTTGAATCTAAGGCATGCACATAGTCGAAGACAGTTAACATACTTCATTTCAAAATATTAGGCTAGGCATGATCAAGGGTTGGAGACTTGCCTTGCAGTGATGGGTCTAGCTGCTCAGATGAATCCTTGAAGATCTCCTCTGTTCCTTCAACGTCTGGTTCCACGGCGGATACAAACAACACATACACACTATATAAGCATACAAGCACTAGAAAATAATACGTAAATACATCATGCATGCAGGGGTAAGGGTTTGGACAAGGTCACTTGACATTGATCGAAGAGATGGGCTCAAAAGGACTTGAATGTCGAAGGGCTGACATTCGGCTCATGGCTTGACATATCCCTAAATTGGTTCTAGGTCTGTTTTCTGGAGATGTGACAGTAGAAAATATTGTAGAACATGGCTCAAAAGGCTTAGTGGACAAACTGACATAGTGCTAGACATGGCCAGAAACTAGGGCATTGCATAACTTTTGACTCAGAACTCCAATTGGTGCAAAACTTTGTCTGGGGTTTAGGCCTTGATAACAGCTACAAAACTCTCAACAGGCTCAAGGGCAGAAAGTGGCCGGAGGGTGGCCAAATCTGGTGAGCAAACACGGTGGCCTGAACTACTGGACAGTAATCTTGGCATGATCATAACCATTGATCTAGGCCGATTCAGGGTTTGAGCCAGTGGAGTAAATTGCTCAGGGGGTTGAGGCCTAGCTAGATGACAAGGTTTCATCGGCTGGTTTGGCCGGAAAATGAACTCCGACGATCGGGGCCGAAGACGAAGGCACCGATTTGGGCGTTTTCGTTCCAGGGCGTTTGAACTCAATTCCACCCTCAGGAAGCATCTAGGGGTCATCACGAAGCTACTGGTGTACTCAATTTTGCCAGAGAATGGCTGGAGAAGCACAGCGGCGTTCTCCGGCGAACTGCCGAGGCTCGAACATGGGAATTCGGCACTCAAGGCAAAATTGGCGATTCCAAACTTGCAGGCTTGTTCCTCCTAGCTCACTGATCATTATTCTCTATTGGCACGAGGATCAATTTGGCTTGAATCACTCGGCATTAGGGGAACAGGGGATTACGGCTTTTCCAGTGATTGCCGGCGTTGAGGCTCGCCGGGGGTCAATTAACGGCTAAGACACATACAGGGGGATAAGGGGATCTTACTGGTGGTGTCGGTTTGGAGGGGGAAGCTGCGGGAGAAGTGGCGCCGTGAGCTTCAGAAGAGGCTGGCCGGGGAAGAAGGTCTTCGCGGCGGCGCTGAAGAACTGGGTTGCTCTCTGGTGGTAGAAGCTAAGGCATACAACTGCGGGGTGCTGTGTGAAGAGATGCTGGGCAAGGGGGCTTTATATAGCCGCGGGGTTGAGCTCTCGGGAGTTGCAGCAATCGCCGGGAAGATACTCCCTGGCGCTGGAGCGGTCAGCGAGTCACATCGGGACACGGCGAGGCTCTGCCAGAGATGGAGGATCGCGCGAAATCGGGGCTTCGTCAGGACGACGGGATAGCGAGCTTCGGCATGGGCGCAACGTGGCGGTAAAGTCCTGACAATGTCAGGCACGCGCGCGAACGGCGAAGCCACGGTCTCCAGTCATCGCCACGGTGGCGTTTCCTTGGCGCGACGCGAGCACGTGCGGTACACGCTGGTTTCTACCGTTGGCGGCGGCGAATCTGGCCGGCGGTGAAAGCTACAGTGGTTCACGGCAACGGCAACAGCTGCGGTCGAAAGTCCTCATGGTCGTGGTCGTGCACACGGCTCTGGTCGTGGTCGAAGAAAGGGCCAGGGGCTTCTTTGCAAGGTTTTGGACTGATTGGCGAAGGTTTGGACTAAACTGCGAGGATTTTGGTTCGGGAACTTGGGCCTATTTGCAAATCTGAAGATCTGGAGGGCTGATTTGAATTTTGACTTTGCAGATGAGTGTTACCAAATTACTTGGACTCATCCAGCAGGAAAAATGGTAAGATCCGACGAGATCTTAGGGTTTCCACAAAAATCGAAAACAGGGTAAAATAGGGTAATTAGGGTTTGACATTTTGCCGGGGCTGAAACTAGGGTTTCGGTTGAGATTCTTGAGTTCTTCCAGAAGGGAAAAACGTTCAGAAAAGTGAAAGAAATATAATCACTTGATTAGATTTGAATTTGGAGATGATCTGGGACTTTTAGCCTTTTTGGGCTTTTTGAAAATTCTGAAAAGGATTAAACTGAAACACTTTTGGACTGAAATGTGAAAATGATCTGGGAGATAAAGTTTAGCTGCCAACTTTTTAGGTTAAGGTAGTGGCATACCTAAGATCAAGATAGGGTTGAGACATCAGGGATTCCAAACAAGATATGCTGACTCGTAAGCAGAAAAGATAGCCAAAAACTGGGATGTTACACACGGCCCGGGTGCCGGTCCCGGGCGCCGCCGTTTGCTCGGGGACAAGGCCCCGGGTGGCTGTCCCGGGCGCCGCCGTTGGCCCGGGGACAAGGGCGGGCGCAGCCTTTTGCCCAGGGACAAGGCCCCCGGTGCCTGTCCCGGGCGTCGCCGTTTGCCCGTGGACAAAGCCCCCGGTGCCTGTTCCGGGCGCCGCCTTTTGCCTGGGGACATGGCCCCCGGTGCCTGTCCCGGGCGCCGCCTTTTGCCCCGGGACAAGGACCCCGGTGCCTATCCCGGGGGCCGCCTTTTGCCCGGGGACAAGGCCCCCGGTGCCTGTCCAGGGCGCCGCCATTCACCCGGGGACATCGCCTACGGTGCCTGTCCCGGGCGCCGTCGTCCTTCCGGGGATAGGAGCCCTTGGTTCCGTGTCACGTGCGGGTCGAGTGGCAAGCGCCTCGGGAATCAGCAGCGACCTGTCAGGCATCCGAGGCACCTGGCCGGGAGAAGGACGTTGCTACCCCTCGATCCGACGGTAGCGCCCGGGGTAGTTTAGTCTTTTTGCTTCTTTTGGGGCTATATAAGCCCTTGTACCCCTCTCTTGTAAGGACAAGTTGCTCATTATTGCTAGAATAGCCAATCTCACAGGTGTGCTCCGAAAGACTCTCTCCGAGGGAGCTTCCCCAGCCGGCTCCGGTCGGGAGCACGCCGACAGGACTAGGGTCCCCACCGGGACCCGAACCTGTATAAACCTCTGTGTCACTTGTTGTGTTTGTCTGGCGGGGGAGGACCGGTCAACCCGCATCGCGTTTTCTTCGCTAGGATCGTTCACAAAACCTGCCGGGGTGTTCGTAACACCACGACAGTTGGCGCCGACCGTGGGGACTCGTGACAAGACGCCATGGCTACCCAAAGAACAAGGGCCCGCGCCCTTCCCGGTGACACTGGTCCCGGAGACCCAGCGCCACCCGTCTGGGACACGACTCTCCCGGAGCTTCTGCCCAGAGGCAGCCAGACCCAGGTACCGCCTCCCACCTTCCCTCTTAATTTAGGTGGTTCGACCTTCGGGTCGGTCCTGGTGGCTGCGGTAGCCTCGGCCGGGACTAGCCTCCCCCCGACGGCTCCCCCGGCTCCCCAGGACGCCTTGCTTGAGGCTTTAGTGGAGGGCCAGCTCCGCACCTAGCACTCTATGGATGAGCTGCTCCGCGTGTTGGCGCGGCCACCGGCCCCCACATACGCGCCGTACCCATACCCGGGGGCTATGCCGCCGTTTATGGGTCACCCAGTGGCCCCTCCGATCTCCAGAGGTCCGACCGCCCCGTATGACCCCACTGGGGGGTACCCTCCCCCTGCGGGCCATATGTCCGGACCCTTCCCGGTGCCGGGAGGTTACTTCATGCCCGGGACCTTTGTGGCACCGGGGGGATATCCCGTTCCGGGCCCATTCCCGGGGCCAGGGGCCCATTACATGCCGGGGGTTTTCCCTGCGCCGGGAGCCAGTCCCGCCCCACGTGTCGTGTCTACCGCACCGGGGGTGGTCGACAGAGCTGTTCCCGTGCTTCAGCGGACCTCCCCCCGCAGCGGTGCCCTGGCTCCGGACGTCGCCACGGGGGCTCCCCACTCGCCGGTTCCGGATAATGCGGGGGGTCTCTCTTCCTTGGGTTCGGATAATACAGGGGCTTCCCCCTTTCCAGTTCCGAACGTCGCCGCGGGCGCCCCCTCCCCGGTTCCAGATGATACAGGGGCTTCCCCCTTTCCGGTTCCGTGGGTCTTCGCAGGGGGCTCCCCCTTGCCCGCCCCGGTATCGTCCGGGCTGGTAGATACAGTGCATGAGCTCCCTCCTCCCCCGGGGCCACCCACGAGGGTGCCCCCGGCGGACCAGGTCCATTTCTCCTGGGAGGAGGTCGAGCGAATGCGCACGGCTAAGAGCGGGGAAGAGCTTCCCCCAGGTCGCGGATGCGGAGAGCCTCGCTCCCGCACCGGCTTGGGGAAGAGACCCGCCGAAGAGCCAATCTCTCCAGGGGAGAGCCCGGACGTTCGGGAACTTAGCCCCGGCCCGGAAGAAAAGCGTTGTTACCGCCACACCGGTGGACCTCTTGGGCCGCTTCCCGACTCCGACAACAAGGGCGCGTCCCCCGTCAAAGGATACCGCGATCGGGACTCTCCCCGGGAAGTGCAGGGGGCTAATCAGCCCCTATGCCTTAGACTTCGGTGCATTCGGTGGCCACGACCTTATCGCCGGCCGCACATCGAGCACTACAACGGTGAGGCCGACCCTTATGAATTTGTGCAGGTGTATTCCACGGCCATCTCGGCGGCTGGGGGGGATGAGAAGGTGCAATGCAACGTCTTCCCCCTCTACCTCATCGGGATCGCTCGCTCCTGGTTCTACAACCTGAAGGCCGGCTCCATCAAGTCCTACGCACAACTCAAGCGCGAGTTCTGCGCGAACTTCCAGGGGAACTACGTGCATCCCCTGGATTCTTCGCAGCTGTACACCGTCCGATAGAGGACGAGGGAGGGCATCCGCAACTTCTTGAAGTGCTTCTCTCAAGTGAAGTGGAAAGTGGCTCATGTCCCCGACTCTACGGTCATCGAGGTGTGCAAGAGTGGGATCCTCCCGGGAGAGCTCTACCGAAGGCTCTCCCGAAGCTGCCCCTCCTCCGTCGACGAGCTCTTCAACGTACTTGAGAAGTACGCTCGGCCAGAGGAGGACGACCTCTGGAAGAAGAACCAGGGGCCCCCGCCCCCGCCGACCGGGGGGCCAGCGACCCCCTCAAACGCCCCAGGTAGGGGGGCCGTAACGAGCCACGGCCTCGGGACACCTTTGTCCTCGAGGGCGGAGGCGGCTCGCGCGACCCCCAAAGGGCAACCGCCCCTTCCCCAAGCCGAAAGGCCGCGGGGGGGCGGGGGGGGGGACAGTCTTCCCACGGCTGGGAAGGCCCCGCGGGAAGAAGCAGGGAAGGACCATGGTGCACCTTGCACGGGTCCAGTACCCATGCTACCCGAGAGTGCCACCAGCTGCTGCAGCACTTCGCGGCGTTCCTCGACCAACATGGGCAGGGTGGGGGCACTCCAGCCTCCTTGCCCCCTCAGCCGGCTCTACCGGCCCATCCTGCTCCTGCGGGGGGTCAGCAGGGGCAGACGCGGGAGTGGGAGCCGTTAGAAACTCTCCCCTTCCAAACTTCCCAGCGGCGTGTCAACGTCATCGTGGGAGGCTCCGCCTCCGGGCGGGACTCTAAGCGCTAGCGTAAGGAGTACGCGCACGAAGTCAAGGTGGTGGGGGTGCTGCACACGTCTCCGCCACCCAAGTGGTCGGACGTCGCCCTCACCTTCACGGCGGAAGACGCGCGCGGGTTTCGCTTCCCCCACGACGACGTGCTCATCGTCTCCGCCACCATCTACAACTGCCACCTGGCCCACATCCTCATGGATGGCGGGAGCTCTGCCGATGTCCTCTACCTGAAAGCCTTCAGGGAGATGCAGGTGGATGAGAAGCTTCTGCAGCCCGCGGCAGGGCACTTGCAAGTATTCGTCCCGGGGAAGGCGATCCACCCCGTGGGGAAGGTGGATCTCCCCATGACGTTCAGCACCCCAGAGAACTACCGGACTGAGATGGTCCGGCTTGACGTGGTGGACCTCCCCTCCTCCTACAACGCGATCATGGGGAGGACCACGATCAACCACCTCGGGGCCGCAACCCACCAAAACTACCTTTGCATGAAGGTCCCCGGGCCTCACGGTGTGATCACCGTCCGGGGAGACCAAGACGTGGCCCGCGCTCTGTACGAGCGCGCTGCCGCCACAATCGGGAGCGTCAACATCATTAAGGCACCCGGGGGGAGACCAAGACGTCGCTGCGATACCTCCCGGGTGGGTCCTCCCCAAGCCGCGTCCGGAAGGGGGCCTCCGAAAGGTCCTGCTGTCCCCGGACGATGGGGACAAAACCGTCCGAACAGGGGCAGAGCTCCCCGAGGAGCATGCAACACAACTCGCGGCCTTCCTGCGCGAAAACTCCGACGTTTTTGCGTGGAAGCCCTCGGACATGCGGGGCGTCGCCCGGGATGTCATCGAGCACAAGCTCACGGTGACTCCCGGTCACCCCCTATCAAACAGAAGCAGAGGAAACTCTCCCTTGAACGCCAAGAGGCGATCAAGGTGGAGATCGCCTGACTTGGAGAGGCGGGGTTCATTCGGGAGGTCTTGCACCCCGAGTGGCTTGCGAACCCCGTCCTCGTGAAAAAGTCAAATGGCAAGTGGCAGATGTGCGTGGACTTCACCGACCTCAACCGCGCCTGCCCCAAGGACAGCTTCCCACTCCCGCGGATTGACCAATTGGTCGACTCCACAGCGGGGTGTGAGTTGATGAGCTTCCTGGACGCCTACTCGGGCTACCATCAAGTCCGGATAGTGGAAGGGGACGAGGAAAAGAGGAGTTTCATAACTCCCCTTGGAACCTTCTGCTACGTCCACATGCCCTTCGGGCTGAAGAACGCGGGGTGACCTTCCAGCGGCTCATGACGCTGGTCTTCAAAGACCAAGTCGGCCGCAACGTCGAAGTCTACATCGACGACGCGGTCGTCAAAAGTCCCCGCATAGCCGCCCACCTCGACGACCTAGCGGAGACCTTCCGCAACCTCCGCGCGTATGGGTTGAAGCTCAACCCGGAGAAGTGCGCCTTCGGCGTGTGTGGGGGGAAGCTTCTGGGTTTCCTCGTGTCCTAGAGGGTATAGAGGCAAACCCCGAAAAGATCCAGGCATTCCTGGACATGCCCCCGCTGCGCTCCGTCAAGGACGTTCAGCGACTCCCCGGCCGCTTAGCCGCGCTGAGGCGCTTCGTCTCGCAGTCGGGGGAACGCGGCCTCCAATTCTTCATGATCCTCCGGGGGATCGAGGGGTTCCGGTGGACCCCCGAGGCCCAGGAGGCCTTCGATGACCTCAAGAAGTACCTCACGAGCCCTCCAATGCTCGTGAGCCCATCCCCCAAAGAGCCCTTGCTCCTCTACCTCGCCGCAACCCCGGTCGCCATGAGCGCCGTATTGGTGAAGGAGCAAGGGGGGCAGCAGCGTCCCGTGTACTACGTGAGCGAAGCCCTCCAAGGGGCCAAAACTCGGTACACGGAGATGGAGAAGATCTGCTACGCCCTCCTGATGGCGTCCCGGAAGCTTCGCCACTACTTCCTGGGACACCCCATCACTGTCCCGTTGTCCCTCCCCCTAGGGGAGGTGCTGCGGAACAAAGAGGCCACCGGCCAGATAGGGAAGTGGGGGGGCCGAGCTCACCCCCTTCTCACTTTCCCTCACAGGCCGCTCCGCCATCAAGTCACAGGTCCTCACCGACTTCGTGGCAGAGTGGACTCCTGCTTCTGGGTCCGGGGACGAAGACCACCCCGTGCCGCCCCGACGCAGTGACCATTGTACTCTCATGTTCGATGGGTCGCTGTGTCTCGCCGAGGCCGGTGCGGGAGTAGTCCTCCGGAGCTGTAGCTTCTAGGCCCCTATAGAGTGTTTTAATAATTAATGACAACTACAAATGCTATACTAACGTTACCTGCCTAGTTGTGTCAAGAAGATACTTAAAAGACAGGTTAATGAAAGGCAAAGAAAGAGCCTCAGGATGGAGAAAGAGCGCATTGATCAAAAAGGCAAAGGTACGGAATAGGGTCTTTTCCTTTTTACTGGTCTAAGGTGATTAGAGAAGAATTTTGACCAGTTTTTAGTATAGTTGCCGTACTATTAAGAGGAGCATGTGGTGTATCATAAAATACTTCATCTATGTGCCACAAATCATAAAATCAACTTGCATTGCATACTAGAAGGTCACATCCTTTGAAAATGCTTATTTCAGCTCATTTCTGCTCAGCTCTGTCTCAGTCGGTCTGACCGTTTGTTGGACCGCTCTGACCGAACTCACGGACTGACCGATTAGAATTCTCGGACTGACCGACGTTATGTCTTTGTATAATATATACCTTTATAAGGTCGGTCTGTCCGTAGTTTAAACCTAAGTCAGTCTCCTGAAACTTCATGAACTATCTTTCTGATGTTTTGACCTATTACGGTCTGACCGTTTGATTAGACCGGTCTGACCGAGCAATTGGTCTGACCGTGTTTTTGTACTACGGTCTGACCGTATGGCCGGTCTGTCCGTATATATCGGTCTGACCGTATAAGGTGTCCAGAAACTAGGTCGTCTCTGGACAGCTTCACGGTCTGACCGAAATAGGGTCCGGTCTGACCGTGTGTGTGCCTGACAAGGGCAGTTGAGCATTTATTGCGCCTGTTTAATGCCGTTGCAATTGCGGCGGTCTGACCGAGCTTGTGCCTGCGGTCTGACCGCCAGGTGATCTTTTTCACCCAACGGCCTGTAACGGCTATATTTATTGTGAGGGGTATATATACTCCCATGCACGGCCCTGTTCACAACTTTTGGCAAAATCTTGAGCATTGTCATCATCCTTGAGAGCCTAAGCTAGTTTCATACACTCTAGGTTTCAAATTCTCGAATTTGTGAGAGTGTGCATTTGAGATCTTCTAGTGCATTGCATTTAGATCATTAAATCAATCTTGTGGCACTAGAAGAAGGCTAAGTGATCATCATCGGCTTGTTACTCTTGGAGTTTGCCGGCTCCTAGACGGCTAGGAGATGGGTTTTGGAGAGCTCTTCAAGGAAGATTGTGAAGAAGCCTCAAAACGTCTTGTGAAAGGGTTGAGCACACCTTGCCGGAGCGGTAAAGTGCATCCTTAGTGAAAACGAGGTTTGGATAACTCATCACACTAATCCGGCTCAAGATCTAGGTCACTTCTCGAGAGAAGGTTGACTAGGTAGAGGAGCGGTTAGAGATTTGAGTTTGCCTCAACGTGGATTAGGGGTGATCGGCAAATCACCGAGACCACGGGATATATCCTTGTGTTGGAATTGTGCTTTGTTCATATTGTGTTATTTATTTGCTCTCATTATCTAAACTGTTTGATTAATTGCTAAATTGTTAAAATCGCCTATTCACCCCCCTCTAGTCGATATCCTAGATCCCTTTCAGGAGCCCCGAGGGGAAGGAACTCGAGTACGCGGCGTGGCTCAAGTTCCCCGCAACCAACAACGTCGCCGAGTACGAGGCTTTGCTCCTCGAGATACGCCTTGTGCGCTCCCTGGGTATCCGGTGCCTCCTAGTGAAGGGAGATTCTCAGCTCGTAGTTTGCCAAATGGACAAGTCTTACCTGTGCCATGACGCAAACTTGAGTCTTTATTTGCTGGAGGTACGAAAGATGGAGAGGCACTTCGACGGCTTCGAGGCCCTGCTTATGCCGCGAAGGGACAATGACCGGGCCGACGCCCTGGCCCGGGCAGCCAGCGCCCGGGAATCCTCCCCAAGGGGGCCTTCCTGGAGATCATCACGAAGCCCTCGGTGGCCTCCCCGAACACGGGCGACGAGCCTCGCGTCCCGGAGGTCGTCGAGATCACCCGGGCTCCATCATGGATGGAACCCCTCATCTCCTTCATCAAGGGGGAGGGGGACCCTCCTAACGGGACCGAGGCTAAGCGCCTCCGGGCCAAAGCCCGGGCATACCTCCTGCTGGAGGGGAAGCTCTACAAGCATGGGGCTTCCGCCTTCCTGCGCTGCCTCCCACGGCCGGAGGGACTCCAACTTCTCAAAGACATCCACACGGGGAGCTGTGGCTCTCACCTAGCCCCGCTTGCCATCACGGCCAAGGCTCTCCGGCAGGGCTTCTATTGGCCCACGGTCATGCGGGACGCGCGAGACCTTGCCTCCGCGTGCGAGGCTTGCCAGAAGATTGCCAAGGGTTCGAACCTCCCTCCCGTAGCGCTGCGACTATCTCCATCACTTGGCCCTTCGTGCACTGGGGGATGGACCTCTTAGGACCCTTCCCCCCAACGCCCGGAGGATACAAGTATGTGGTGGTCGCGGTCGACTACTTTACAAAGTGGGTAGAGGCGGAACCCTTGGCCAGCATAACGTCCCGGGCCGTCCAGCGGTTTTTCTGGAAAAATGTCTTCTTGTCATTTTGGTGTCCCCCGGGAAATCACTGTTGATAACGGGACCCAATTCGACTCGACTTATTTCAGGGAATTCTGTGAAGGCCTGGGGCTCGTCGTCCACTTCGCCTCAGTGGCCCATCCCCGGAGCAATGGGGCTGTCGAGAGGGTCCACGGCGTGATCATACAGGGGTAGCGCCGGCGACTCGAGTAGGCCGCTTCTAAGCGGGGTGCATGGGCAGAGGAGCTCCCTAGCATCCTCTGCTCCATGCGCACGACCCCGAGCAGAGCGACGGGACGCACTCCCTTCTCCCTAGTCTACGGGGCCGAGGCAGTTCTCCCCCTAGAGATTGGCTTCCGGTCGCTGCGAGTCGAGCTCCTAGACGGAGCTACGACCGCAGCGTACTGTAACATCCCTGTTTTTGGCTATCTTTTCTGCCTGCGAGTCAGCATATCTTCTTTGGAATCCCAGATGTCTCAACCCTATCTTGATCTTAGGTATGCCACTACCTTAACCTAAAAAGTTGGCAGCTAAATTTCATCTCCTAGATCATTTTCACATTTCAGTCCAAAAGTGTTTCAGTTTAGTCCTTTTCAGAATTTTCAAAAAGCCCAAAAAGGCTAAAAGGCCCAGATCATCTCCAAATTCAAATTTGATCAAGTGATTATCTTTCTTTCACTTTTCTGAACGTTTTTCCCTTCTGGAAGAACTCAAGAATCTCAACCGAAACCCTAGTTTCAGCCCGACAAAAGTTCCAAACCCTAATTACCCTGTTTTCAATTTTTGTCAAAACCACCAGATCTTATCGGATTTTACCATTTTTCCTGCTGGATGAGTCTAAGACATTTAGTAACACTCATCCGCAAAACCAGATTTCAGATCAGCCCTTCGGATCTTCAGATTTGCAAATAGGCCCAAGTCCCGAGCCAAAACCCTCGCAGTTTAGTCCAAACCTTCGCAAATCAGCCCAAAGTTTGCAACCAGGCCCCTGTGCCATTTTCGACCACGACCAGTGCAATTCGACCAGCGCCCCGCCGCTTTGCCTCGTTGCTGAACTCGTCGCCGGCGAAGTTCCCCGCGCTGCCACCATCACAGCCACGTAGCCACCACCTGCGCACAACCGTGCCGCCACCGTGGAGCATCTCACCCGCGCTGTGCCGTGTTCTTCCCCGCGCGCGCGTGTGCCTGCTGTTGTCAGAAGCTTTGCGCCACATGGTTGCCATCCCGAAGATCGCTATCCCGTCGTCCTGACGAATTCCCGATTTCGCGCGATGCTCCGCCTCTGGCAGAGCCCCGCCGTGTCCCGATGTACCTCGCTGATCGCTCCAGCGCCAGGGAGTATCTTCCCGGCGATTGCTGCAACTCCTGAGAGCTCAACCCCGAGGCTATATAAAGCCCCCTTGCCCAGCATCTCTTCACACACCACCCCACAGTTGTATGCCTTAGCCTCCACCACCAGAGAACAACCCCGTTCCTCAGCGCCGCCGCGAAGACCTTCTTCCCCGGCGAGCTACCTCTGAAGCTCACGGCGCCAGCTTCGCCTGCGGCTTCCCCTTCCGAACCAACTTTACCAGTAAGACCCCCTTAACCCCCTGTATGTGCCATAGCCGTTAATTGACCCCCGGCGAACCTCAACGCCGGCAATCACCGGAAAAGCCGTAATCCCCTGTTTTCCTAATTCCGAGTGATTCAAGCCAAATTGATCCTCGTGCCAGTAGAGAATAATTATCAGTAAGCTAGGAGGAACAAGCCTGCAAACTTGGAATAGTCAAGTTTGCCCCGAGCGTCGAAATCCCATGTTCGAGCCTCGGCAGTTCGCCGGAGAACGCCGCCGTGCTTCTCCAGCCATTCTCTGGCAAAATTGAGTACACCAATAGCTTAGTGATGACCCCTAGATGCTTCCCGAGCGTGGAATTGAGTTCAAACGCCCTGGAATGAAAACGCCCAAATCGGTGCCTTTGTCTTCGGCCCCGATCACCGGAGTTCATTTTCTGGCCAAACCAGCCGATGAAACCTTGTCATCTAGCTAGGCCTCAACCCCCTGAGCAATTTACTCCACTGGCTCGAACCCTGAATCGGCCTAGATCAAAAGTTATGATCATGCCAAGGTTACTGTCTAGTAGTTCAGGCCACCGTGTTTGCTCACCAGATTTGGCCACCCTCCGGCCACTTTCTGCCCTTGAGCCTGTTGAGAGTTTTGTAGCTGTTATCAAGGCCTAAACCCCAGACAAAGTTGTGCACCAATTGGAGTCCTGAGTCAAAAGTTATGCAATGCCCTAGTTTCTGGCCATGTCTACCACTATGTCAGTACATGTCCACCAGTGGCATTGGATGATTTAGACTTGTTACATTTGAGCAATTGAAATGCCACTTTGTCCACTAAGCCTTTTTAACCATGCTCTACAATATTCCCTATTGCCACATCTCCAGAAAACAAACCTAGAACCAATTTTGGGCTATGTTAAGCCATGAGCCGAATGTCAGCCCTTCGACATTCAAGTCCTTTTGAGCCCATCTCTTCGATCAATGTCAAGTGACCTTATCCAAACCCTTACCCCTGCATGCATGATATAATTACGTATTATTTTCTAGTGCTTGTATGCTTATATTGTGTGTATGTGTTGTTTGTATCCGCCATGGAACCAGACGTTGAAGGAACAGAGGAGATCTTCAAGGATTCATCTGAGCAGCTAGACCCATCACTGCAAGGCAAGTCTCAAACCCTTGATCACGTCTAGCCTACTATTTTGAAATGAAGTATGTTAACTGTTTTCAAGTATATACATGCCTTAGATTCAAACAAGAGCTATGTTTCAATAAAATGATTAGATATGACCTAAATAACTATAAAGCCCCTTTTGACATTGAATATCCATGCACCCTTGTCACCCTAGAATATCATGCTTAGGCTATGCTATGCCCAAGATTATATGATAAATGTTGAATGGTCACATATGAGAAAAGTATATTCAAAACCCTTTCTTGTGAAAGAAAATGTGATTGGAATCGATAGTGAGGATGGTTTGAGTGGATGGTGCTGTGTGCGCACTGGGAATGTGAAAGACTCCTCACTAGAGATTCATAAGGACTAGAACCTTGTGTTGTGCTTCTATGCGGCATGAAAAACGTACCAACCACTTGCCCGGTTATGGGACGGGCGCAACTTAGTAGCTTTCTTTAGTATTAGCTTTTCCCTGCAATGGTTGTCGATCCAGTTTCTTACGAGAGCTGGTGGGCCGCAGAAGGCCTTGAGTGATGTGAGTTCAGAAAAATTATGAGAGGAAAAGGTGGAAAGAAGGAAGACGCCCTATGCTAGATTAAGTCGTGCGCGGCTGTAATCAAGATAGGCTATGTGTCTTGCGAGAACATAGACCCAGGCTAGGAAGTAAGGCAGTGGGGAGGACCCACAACGGTACTTGAGACTTAACTGTCTATTTACCGGGCAGGGAAATTGGTAATGCTAGGACTGTAAACTGTTGTGTCATCTCGGCCTTGTCACATGCATGAAAGTCGCATGGAGAGGTACCGACTTGAAAGCCGAATGATCGGTGTATTAAGGTGGTACACCTTTGCAAAGTTTAAAAAAGTATCGGATACTCTGAGCTCCTAGGTTATGGAGTCTGCGCGCTGTGGATTCTATTCACGTCGATGCAGCACAAGTAGCTTTTGAAAAGTTTTCAAAAAATCTGAATAAAGTGGTGACTCATGGAAGACCGCCACACACAACATTTTCTAAGAATTTAGCTTAGGGTTTTAAAAGCACCGCTTTCGAAAGTAAAGATCTTTTCTTCAAAACCAAGTGCGAAAATCTGTTCTATATACATATTTAAATCCAAAGAGCTATCCTTTGAGAAATTCCCCCTCATCTAAGTATACTTGCATTCTTATTTGGGACTTGCTGAGCACCATGTGGACAATGTGCTCACCCTTGCTTTTACAAACAAATTTAGAAGAAGGATTCGTCGACCCTGAATCTTACGGTCTTGAACCCAATGTGGAACAAGAAGAAGAAACTGAAGACCCAGCTTGCTAGAGGGTTATGTACCAAGGTGGAGTCAGATGTAGAAAAGGCCCGTACAACACCGCTGCTGCAGAAGAAAAAGACTGATGAAGTCTTTTCGTTTGTTATTGTCGTTTTATTTTGTGCCGACCTTTGTGTCGAAAACTCCTTAATTTGTATCAACATTTAAATGCGTCATTTTGGCGCTAAGTTATTGTAATGTTGGTCCTCGCGGGGGGAGGCGTTGTATTTTGTTGCATTATCAATACGACTGGATTTTTTTCTTCAACTCTCATTGCAGGTTCTTCACATTTACCGCCCCTAACGGCGATGCCCTCCCCGCGAGGATGCCCTCCCCGCGAGGACGCCCTCCCCGTGAGGAAGTGGGCTCAGACCCAGCAAGTCCCTCCTGTAGGGCGACTTACGATCAGCCCTCGTGGACTGAGGGTGTAAGCGGCAACCCGGTCCTCCGGGACCGTGGTAACGAGTCACTTTGTGCAACACCCAGAGTTAGGGGTGAAAACTTCCTTTTCATCAATAGCATGCATGCATGTATCTGTAGTAATAGTTAGATCAGTATCTATCCTAAGCCCTAAAATCTCCAAAATCTATCCTATGACCTCAAATCAAGATCAGATTGTTCAGATGTGATCTATTAGTTATCCTAAATCTAAAAGCCTTCAGAACCCAGATCCAATTCTACCTCTAAACCCCAGATTTATCAACTCCATTCTGTTTTTGAAAACAGAAATACCTTATATTACCCAAATACCCTAAGTTTCAGAAATCCACATTTAATCAAAATCTTGACCAAGTTCAGACCAGATTATTCCTGGAATATGATCATGGGTATGTCAATACCTTAATCTAAAAAGTTGACAGCCAGATTTCACCATCTAGACTCTTTTCACAAATCAGTCCAAGAGTTATCGCAAATTAGTCCTTATCTGATATCTGAAAACCCAAAAAGGCTAAAATCTCCAGATTAACTCCAAATTCAGAATTTCTTTGGCAAATCTTCTCAAAATGGTATTTGCCACAAGTCTCTCTTCTGTGCAGATATCAAAATCGAACCCTAAATGCCATAATTCGAAATCGACAAAACTTAAATCTTATTTTACCCTAAATTACCCTATTTTTAGTTTGTATCGAAAACTATTCAGATGTGCCAAACCTTATCAATTACCTTTGCCAAATATCCTGTTGAATATAATCTACCAGATTAGTGAAACCAATTTCAGTTTAAACCTTCCAGAGTTCCAGATTTACAATTCAGTCCAAAACTCAAAGATTGAAACTGCAGTTCAGTCCATTTTCGACCAGGACAGCAGCAAGCATTCGACCAGAAACCGCCGTGCCTGTGCGCCGTGGTTGCTCATCGCCGGTGAGGCTTCGCCGCGCTTGTGACCGTGCATGCCGGTGTGCATGTGTCCTCGCTCCAACCAGTGCCGTGGCAAGGTTGCTGCTACGTCGACGACCAGCGCTTGCTCCCGCGCGCGATCAACGGCTTTTGTCAGCAATTCATCGCCACGTCGCTTCGCCGCGCCAGTACTTGTCGCCACCGCTTGCTACAAGCTTTGCCAGGTCCCGATGAGGCGACATTGTGATCAGCTGAAAGCTTGTCGCCGTCGCATCACCGCTCTTGCTGTTCTTCGCCGCTACTGCTCCAGCACGCAAACAATCTCATCACAGCAGCCAATCACTTCATTGTCCCTTTCGCCATCTTCGCCTGGCCTATTTAAGTGCTCCTGTGTGCAGCAGCTTCTCCACACTTCACCAGAAACCAGCCAAATTCCAAATCTCGCTGTTTCAGTCATCTTCTCCGGCGAGCCATCGAGGAGGCTCACGGTGCCAGCTCACTTCACTGCATCTCCTGCCAAATTGAAGCTAGCAGTGAGTACCTCTCATCCTCCTGATTGTACTGTTGCATCGAATTGCTCTCCGGTGGACCCTAACGCCGGTGATCGCCGGAATTGCTAAATGCCCTGTTCCGGCAATGCAGCCCGATTCAATTCGAATTAGCTTTTTTTTCTGTAAACAAAATTGATCAGTAAGTTATTTCAAGCAAGCCTATAAGCTTAGAATCCCCAATTAAGCAAGAATCGAAGCTTTTCCCTAAACCAAGCTTCACCAGAAACTGGCGATCGTCGCCAGACTTCTCCAGTGATCCTCCGGCCAATCTAATTGTACCAGAAGCTTCCTTATACCTCCTAGATACTCTCCAAGCAAGGAATTAAGTTCTTTTGGCCCGTAGCAGAAACCCCCAATTAACAGTGTTTCTTCTCCGGCGCCGATCACCGGAAAGATGTTCCCAGCCATTTCAGCCCTAGTTTTTGGCATTGTCAGCTCTATGCCAGAGCTTGTCAGCCAGTGGCATTGACCTTGTTTACCCACTTCTGGATGTGTAACTTGAAAACCACTTTGTCCACTGAATTTGTAGAGTTGTGATCTACATTTTCTTCTACTACCACAACTTGAGATAAGCACTCTAGCTTTTCTTAAAGCTATGTCCAAGCTTTGATCCGAATGTCGATCTGTTGACATTCGCTGTTTTGATTAAACCAACCACAAAATTGTTATCCCTATTGTAATCCTGAAACCCTAAGATTATCTAATCACCATCCTTAGCCCAAATTCCTTGAAACCCTAGAACCTCGACTCAGTTCAATTTGCAGTTCAAATTATCTCCAGTATAGTTCAATCATTCTTGTTGAGCATTTTTGCATATAAGTCATAAAACATTTTAATATTATAAGTAATTATTGTGTGTTTGTTTGTCGTCGAGCAGATTCAGAAGCTGACTTTGAAGATTTTGTTGTTGACTCGTCATCGACTACTGTATCTTACGACGCGGAAGGCAAGTCATATCCTTGGTCATCTTGAACTTATATTTTAAATGTTGCTATAATATAACCTTGAATATAGGCAATATTGCATGTGAAAGATTGAGAATGGTTGATTTATGAATTGGCAGTACTAGACTGGTTATCTGTGAAATGTGAAATAAACAAGTTTTGTGTCATGAACTATTATATATATATGTATATACTTATATTCATGGAATAAAACCCCTAGCCGTGACCAGAAAAATGGTGTGGAATGGCTGTAGCACTGGAGGTGCTAGACTGCAAAGGATATGCAGGCACTGAAGGTGCAGGGTTGTGGATGGTCTGGTCACTGGCATATAAGGACTAGAACCTTGTGTTGTGCGTCTAGTGGGATGAACAACGTGCTAACCGCAAGCCTGGTATGGGACAGGCCTGAACAAGTAATTATGTGGATCGCACATGAAACCCCTGCATGAGATGTGTAGTGATGCACGATAAACACGGAGCGCGGCTCCCACACATATCACTGAAGGTGATCAAGCACGCTGACCCAGTAATGGGAATAAGCAAAGGGGTGGAGGTTTGGATACAACCTGCCACAACTGTGTCTCGCTGAGAGCCACAGGGTCGGGGGTGAATTGTAAGTGATGCATAACAAAAGTTCTTGTTATCTCCACCTTGCCACTCACACATGGTTGTGAGGAGGGGTCTAATCATTTTGATAGGATGGGCTTGAAAGTGGAATATCTTGCGGGTAAATTGGTACCTCTCTGCAGAGTCAAAAACGTATTCGAATACTCTGAGCTCCCGGGTTTATAGGAGTCTGCTGCGGTGGATTAAATCCACGGGGTGTGACACAAGTACTATTTTCTAAATAAAATATGTTTAATCAAGATTACCCAAACGACATGTGTTGTCATGATAAGGAGTGCTGCCGTGGGCTGTCGTGTGTCGACGTGTCGCGGTAGTGCTATAATCTAGTGAACATGATTGATGATGTTATATTATGAAAAGTGCTGCCATGAACTGAAATAAGATGAGATGAGAAAGAAAAAGATTATTTTACAAATATCCATAATTCTTGACTAGTCTAGGTTCATATCATCACTACTATATGTATCTACTCTTACCTATGACTTGCTGAGTACGTAAGTGCTCACCCTTGCAACATTCAACTCAATAGATGGAGCCTACTTTGATCAAGATGATGGCACGGAGTACTTTGTGGATCCAGAAGGAGGAGAATCAGTTCCGCCAGAACCCTGAAGTGTGTTGTTCTGCCGTCAACTTCTTTTGTGGGAGGGTCACCTATCTTCTACTGTGTAGTTAAATATTTTGCTAAACCCTGAATGCCTTGTAGGCATTGTAATCCTCTTTATGTAATATTAAGGCCAGCAGGCCACACTGCTTAGTATTTTGTGAGTCCTCTGTTGCAATGTAATATACTCCTGTGTTTGACTCATCCTGGGAAGTCAAAGGTTTGTGAGAATGGGACTAGCTGCAGCGAGCTAGGTCTCTACAAGAGTAGTCGTTGTCCCAGTTTCGGGGCGCGACACTTTGGGAGCATAGTCCCCTACCCAAACACTCAGACCCGTCATCGGGCACATCCTCCTCCGGGAGTCGATAGTCTCCCCAGCGAGACGGATTTCTTGGATATTCTTCTCCGGAGACCTTATTCCCGGCTCCCCGTTCTCACGGCGACCGGACGATTGTCTCCCGGAAGGTTTATCTCCGGAAATCTCATCTCAGGCTTTCTTGGATATTTCTTTCCCGGAGATCTTATTCCCGACTGCCCATTCTCACGGCGACCGGATGATTGTCTCCCGGAAAAATTACGGATTTCTTGGATATTTCTTCCCCGGAGACCCTATTCCCGGCTCCCCGTTCTCACGGTGACTGGACGATTGTCTCCCGGAAAGCTCACCTCCGGAAATTTCGTCGGGTTTTCTCGGATGTTTCTTCCCCGAGACCTTATTCCCGGCTCCCCGTTCTCATGGCGATCGGACGATTGTCTCCCGGAAGGTTTTTCCTGGAAACCTCGTTTTCAAATTTTCTAACTTAGAAAAATTCTTATGCTACAGGTCTTCATCTTCACCCCGGGGGCTTTGTCACCCCCACAGCGCGTGGAGCTACCCTCCGGCCCACTGTGGGCGGGGGAGGGGGGGGTAAGGAACCCCCGGGTGTCGTCCGGACCATCCACGAGCAAACTTAGCTCATTCTTATCAAAAAGAAGTCGTCTAGACCATCCAAGAAAAATATCAAGAGAAGATTCTCAAAACAACAAGAAGCAAACACAGCTTTATTAATCATTCAACCGAAGGACATCTTCCCCCTCAGGTGGGCATCGGAAACGGTACAACCCGGGTCATAACCTCAAAATTCTCTACATCCTAAGGCTCCTACGCCTAATAGTCCCGGAGACCCTCCGCTAGCTCCCGGGCCAGGTCCCAGTACAATGCGCGTACGCGGCGCTGAGCTTCCCGGAGCACATCCTCGGGCCAATACTCGTAGCCCGCCAGTGGAAGTATCCGAAGAGGGGGATCATCCGGGACCCCGGACATGGAGGGGATAAATTCGGCGTGATGATTGTCGAAATTATCCAAGTGCCACTCCGGGTGCCAGCTCAATCGGATCGGCTCCCAGACGGCGTCCCCGCTGCGCTCCCCGGAGACGAGACTTAGCAAGATCAAAGCGGCTTGGGCGTCCCCCGGGGGACACCTACCCGGGGAGCTTCTTCCGGACCTCCGCCCGGGAGTAACCTCCCGAGAATCCTGGTAACAATGTATTCATTCATGACTTAGAAATATTTTCAATTCCATTGCATTTCAAAATGTCTCTTTACAAGTGTCTGGGGCTTCTTCTAAGAAGCTACCGGGAACAAAATCCTAAGAAAGCAAAAAGGGTCCTATCTAAGACCCGCGGGGAGGCTCATACTTTATCGTTGGCGTCCTCCCCCCGGGGGACTTCCGCCGGGGCCGGGGGCGGGGCATCCGCTGTCGGCCCCCGATCGCCCGGGCGCCCACCCCCCGGTGCTCCACGAGCCCAGCTGCGGCAGCAACCACGGGGATTGCCCGGCCTCGTGCCCGGGCATCTGCGGCCTCCAGGATCACGGAGACCTGTGCCCTAAGAAAACGCACAGCCTCCGCGAGGGTGGCCGGTGGCACCTCCGAGCTGCTCCCGGAGCCTAGGCTCACGCCAAGGCTCTCGAGGGCCGAGCGGACGGAGCAGCCCGCGTCCATCACCGCCCGGGCACTCGAGCCCTCGAGCTCTCGGAAGGCCTCCTCCTTCGCCTTGGCCTCCTGCCGGAGGCGGTCGTTGATGGCCTCGGAGACGTGGTCTTGGGCCCGGACCCGGGCCAGCTCCTGGAGGGCTTCGTCCCACTGCCCCAGGCAGGTGGCGGCCCTCTCCTCCACGTCCTTCAGCTGCCGGCTGATCCGCTGCTCAAGGCCCCAGGTAATGGCCGCCCCCTACAAACTCCAGAGTTAGAAAAAATTCAAGTGCAGGGCGCCGAAAGAAGGCGTCATCGATTTGGGTTAGTACCTAAATCTGGAGAGACTGGAGCTCCCCAAAACGTTCATGGACCGTCCCCTCCGCGACATAGGCCTGGACTTTCCAGGTCTGCAGGCCCTCCGCGTAGCGGGCGACCTCCCCCGCGGAAAGCAGGGGGGTCTACCGCCGGACGCCGGTCCCATCGCGGCCGATGAGGGGTCCCCGGACCTGAGTGCCCGGCATAATCTCGGCCGCGGTGGCCGTAGTCGGCGTCTTCGTCGCCGAGGAGGTGACCTCCTAGGAAGTGGCCGAGGAGCTCCCGGAAGGGCTCCCTCTTCGGGGAAGAACCATTAGGCCCTTTCCCTTCCCGGGCGGGAGGGCCCCGGGACCTCCACTTCCGGAGGGACCTCGTAGACTGAGGGGCTCCCCCCCTCGTCTACCTGCCACTCCACCCGCGGAGGCGAGGCCTCCGGGAATCTCACCCCCGGCTTCTCCGGCTCCAAAGGTGCCGGGGGCGCCGGGAGGGCCGCCGCCAAAGGCGGCGAGGGGGCATTGTCCGCCGAATCAGACGCCGCCCCGCCCGCGGCCGCTTCCTTCCGTCGAGCCTCAACGGGCTCTCCGGGGGAGGTGGTGTTGCTTCCTTCCGGGCCGGCGCCCGGGCGCGCCCGGTCCCGGGGATCTCTTCCCGGGCCTTCGCCGGCGTCGAGGCCGGTGTCGTCGACAGGCCGGGGGCGTTTTGAACTCTGGCCTTCTAAGGCTCAGAGCCCCCAGCAGCTTCCTTCCCCAGCTTGTCCGATCCGGGGGTGGGGAGAGGCTTCCTCTTTGGTAGCTTTAGCCCAAAGGCCTCGGCTAATAGGTTCCGAGGAGGGCCCTCCCACACGACGCGCACGATGCGCTTGGGCTCATCGGTGAAGCACCTCCCCAGGAGGTTCTCCGCCTTCTCCCGTGCCGCCGGGTACGGCCGGACTGCGAAAGGTAAGAGTTAGTAAAATTTCGTAAAATTTGTGAATGCATTGAACTTGTAACGAAGACTTACGTCGGGTCACCGGTTTCACCAGGGGCCGTTGCTCTGGGCCTATCCCGATCCCCTTTCTCCTGCGAGAGAAGGGGGAGATCCTCAATAACATCATCTCCTCGGCAGTGTCCCGCAAAGAGCGGGCGCGCCAGGAGACAGTGACCTTCCCGAGGAGCTCCAGCTCCTCGTCCGTCCACACCGGGGGCTTCGGCGCGGACGACCTGCTGTAGGTCGGGTCCTCCGGGGAGTAGACCACCCCTTCGTCCAGGACCCGGAGGTAGAACCACCTCCAGATCCAATCGCCCCAGTGGTCCCGGGAGGCCACCACCGGGTAATCGGCTACCCGGGACGGCAGCATCTGCACCATCACCGAGCCAAAGGGGGACTTGGGTCCCCCCTTCACCAGGTGGGAGCTCCTCGCCGCCGGCTCGTAGAAGTACCGGAAGGCTCGCAGGGTGGGCTCCCGCCCGTCGCCGTCTCGAAGAGCCATATGAATAGGCCCATCCGGACGATGGCGTTCGGCGTGAGGTGGTTCAGAGCCACCCCATATTCCTTCAAAAACTCCCAGAGCATTTGGTGCACTGGGAGCCGGAGCCCCGCCTCGAGGAAGGCCTCGAAGGCCAGAATCTCTCCAGTCCTGGGGCGGGGGGCTCCATCCTTCTTCACGGGGACCCGGACGTCCCCGTCCTCGACAACTCCTCGTTCGACCAGGGACTCTAAGTCCCCGGCCATGAACTCAGATGCCCAGAGAAAGTCCGGAGCGACTTTCTCCAGGGGCACCTCCGTTGTCTTCGCACGACCCTTAGGCGCCATTGAGTTTTTTCCGGTGGCTAAAGTTTCGGAAGCGGGAGGGACCTAAAGGTTCCGGACACTAGGCTACCGGGAGCTCGCTACCGGGAGAGGGCTACCGGGAGAGCTAAGGGCGCAGAAGTTTGAAAGTTTGGAATGAGCTCTCCGGGCCCCCCCAGGCCCTATTTATAGGGGTGAAGCATGGCCCAAATGGGCGCCACGTGGCACTTCGCGGTACATCTGGGCCGCTGGAATTCAAACCGTGCGCGGGAAACGAAGGGACTGGCGCCCAAACCGAGGCGCCAGTTCGAATCGCGAGTGCATTTATGGCCAAATGGCCCAGTCATAAGCGCGCGGCAAGGGGAATCGAAGCGTCACGGCTCCGGCAGCTTGGCCCGGAGATTTTCCCGATGACATGTACCATACCCTCCGGGGACTCGAGCGTCGCGCCCGGAGGGCATGGGGGGCTGCTGTTGGGAGAAATCTCCGCGAGACCAAGTCCAGGTAAGTTGCGCCGCCATTTGCCCGGGGGCCTGGCCTCCGGTGCCGGTCCCGGGCGCCACCTTTGGCCCAGGGACATTGCCTCCGGGGCATGTCCCGGGCGCCGCCTTGGGCCCGGGGACCTGGCCTCCGGTGCCGGTCCCGGGCACCGCCATTTTCGCGGGGACTTGGCCTCCGGTGCTGGTCCAGGGCACCGCCTTTGGCCCGGGGACCTGGCCTACGGTGCCGGTCCCGGGTGCCGCCTGTCGTGGTTTTGCGAATACCCCGGCAGGTTTTGTGAACGATCCTAGCGAAGATTACGCGGCGCGTGCTGACCGGATTACCGGTCCTCCCCCGCCGGACAAACACAAGAATTGACACGAGGATTTATACAGGTTCGGGTGCCGGTGGGGGCCCTAGTCCTGTCGGCGTGCTCCCGACCGGAGTCGGCTGGGGAGGCTCTCTCCGGGGGAGAGGCTTCCGGCGCATACCTATGAGTTTTGGCTATTCCAATCAATATGAATCACTTGCTTACAACTGAGGGGTACAAGGGCTATTTATAGCCCAGAAAGAAGCAAAAAGACCTATCTACCCCGGAAGCCACCGTCGGATCGAGAGGTAGCAACGTCCTTCTCCCGGTCAAACGTCTTGGATGCTTGACAGGTGGTCGCTGATTCCCGAGGCGCTCCTCGCGTGACCTGCACGTGATAAACAACTCGAGACTTTACCTGTGGAAGGGCGATGAGGCCCGGGACATGCGCCGGAGGCCAGGTCCCAGGAGCCAAATGGCGGCGCCCGGGGAGGGGCCGGAGGCTACGTCCCCGGGCAAAAGGCGGCGCCCGGGACGGCGCGGAGGCCAGGTCCCGAGAGCCAAAAGGCGGCGCTAGGGGAGGCCCCGGAGGCTAGGTCCCCGGGCCAATGGCGGCGCCCGGGACCGGCGCAGGAGGCCAGGTCCCGAGGGCCGAAAGGCGGCGCCCGGGGAGGCACCAAAGGCCATGTCCCTGGGCCAATGGCGGCGCCCGGGACCGGCGCCGGAGGCCAGGCCCTGGGGGCCAAAAGGCGGCGCCCGGGGAGGCACCGGAGGCCAGGTCCCCGGGCAAATGCCGGCGCTTGGGACCGGCGCCGGAGGCCTGGTCCCGGGGGCCCAAAGGCGGCGCCCAGGGAGGCACCGGAGGCCAGGTCCCGAGAGCCAAAAGGTGGCGCCCGGGGAGGCCCTGGAGGCCAGGTCCCCGGGCAAATGGCGGCGCCCGGGACGGCGCCGGAGACAAGGTCCCGGGAGCCAAAAGGCGGCGCCCGGGGAGGCCTCGGAGGCCAGGTCCCCGGGCAAATAGCGGCGCCCGGGACGGCGCCGGAGGCCAGGTCCCAAGGGCGAAAAGGGGGCCGAAAGGCGGCGCCCGGGGAGGCACCGGAGGCCATGTCCCTGGGCCAAAAAGGCGGCGCCCGGGGAGGCCCCGGAGGCCAGGTCCCCGGGCAAACGTGACGCAGCTTACCTGGACTTAGTCTTGCGAAGATTTCCCCCAACAGCAGCCCCCCATGCCCCCCGGGGACGATGCTCGAGTCCCCGGTGGGTATGGTACATGTTACCAGGAAAATCTCCGGACCAAGTCACCGGAGCCGTGACGCTTCGGTTTCCGTGCCCCACGCTTAAGGCCGTGCCGCTTCGCCATAAATGCGCTCGCGGTTCGAACCGGTGCCTCGATTCGCTCGCCAGTCCCTTCATTTCGCGCGCACGGTTTGAACTTCAACGGTCCAGATTGCTCCGCGGGGTGCCACGTGGCGCCCATCTGGACCACGGCTTGCCTCTATAAATAGGGCCTTCGGGGGCCCGGTAACTTCATTCCAAATTTCTTAGCCTTAGCATGTTTTGCTGTCCCGGTAGCTCTCTCCCGGTAGCCACCTTCCGGTAACTAGCTCCCGGTAGCAAGCGTCCCGAACTTTTAGACGTAGCCCCCTGCAATGTTACTCTCCGGAAAAAACTGACCTGATGGCACCGAAGGGTCGACCGAAGACGACCGAGGTGCCCCCGGAGGAGGTCGCTCCAGACTTTCTCTGGGCATCCGAGTTCACGGCTGAGGACGCTGAGTCCATGGTCGAGCGCTGCGTCGTCGAGGACGGGGACATCCGGGTCCCCGTGAAGAAGGCCGAGTCCCCGTGAAGAAGGCCGGAGCACCCCGCCCTAGGCCCGGAGCGATCGTGGCCTTCGAGGCCTCCCTGGAGGCGGGGCTCCGGCTCCCGGTGCATCCCTTGCTCCGGGAGTTTGTGAAGGAGTATGGGGTGGCTCTAAACCACCTCACCCCGAACGCGATCGTCCGGATGGGCCTTTTCATTTGGCTTTACGAGACGGCGACCGGGCGGGAGCCTACCCTGCGCGCCTTCCGGTACTTCTACAAACTGGTGGCGAGGAGCTCCCACCTGGTGAAGGGGGCACCCAAGTCCCCCTTTGGCTCGGTGATGGTGCAGATGCTGCCATCCCGGGTGGCCGATTACCCGGCAGCAACCTCCCGGGACCATTGGGGCGACTGGACCCGGAGGTGGTTCTACCTCCGGGTCCGGGACGATGAGGTGACGTACGCCCCGGAGCACGCCTCCATCAGTAGGTCGTCCGCGCCGAAGCCTCCGGTGTGGACGGACGAGGAGCTCGAGCCCCTTGGCAAGGTGATCATCTCCCGGAAGAGCCGCTCTATGCAGGACGACACCGAGGAGATGATGCTCCTGAGGATCCCCCCTTCTCACGTGGGAGAAGGGGATCGGCATGGGCTCGGAGCAGCGGCCCCCGGTCAAGCCGGTGACCCGACGTAAGTCCCGGTAACCTGCTTCATTGCATTTTACACATTTTTGAAAATTCGACTAACTCTTTACCTCTTGTAGTCTGGCCGTACCCGGCGGCGCGGGAGAAGGTGGAGAACCTCCTGCGGAGGTACTTCGCCGACGAGCACGAGCGCGTCGTGCGCCTCGTGGGGGAGGGTCCTCCCCGGAACTTGGTGGCTGAGGCCTACGGGCTGAAGCTGTCGGAGAGGAAGCCCCTCCCCACCCCCGGGTCACACAAGCGGGGGAAGGACGCGGCCGGGGGCTCTGAGCCTAAAAAGGCCAGAGTTTAAAAAGCCCCCGGCTTGTCGACGACGCCGGCGGCGACACCGGCGAAGCCCCGGGACGAGACCCCCGGGACCGAGCGTGCCCGGGGACCGAGCGCGCCCGGGCGCCGGCCCGGAAGGAAGCAACAACCCCTCCCCCGAAGAGCCCCGTTGAGGCTCGGGGGAAGGAACTGGCCGCGGGCGGGGCGGCCTCCGACTCGGCGGACTACGCCCCGTCGCTGCCTTCGACAGCTGCCCCGCCAGCACCCCCGGCCCCCTTGGAGCTGGAGAAGCTGGAGGTGAGGTCCGCGGAGGCCTCGCCTCCGCGGATGGAGTAGCCCGTGGACGAAGGGGGGAGCCCATCGGTCTACGAGGTCTCGCTGGAGTTGGGGGCTCCGGGGGCCCTCCCGCCCGGGAAGGGGAAAGGGTTGATGATCCCCCCCCCGGCGAGGGACTCCTTCTGGGACTTCTTCGGCCACTTCCTCGGGGGGCACTTCGTCGACGAAGACGATGACGACCGCCACCCCGACCGAGGTCATACCGGGTGCCCAGGTCCGGGAGCCCGTTACCGGCCGCGGCGGGACAAGCGCCGGGCGGGAGACCCCCCTGCTTTCCATAGGGGAGGTCGAACACTACGCGGAAGGCCTGCAGACCCCCAAGGTCCAGGCCTTTGTCGCGGAGGGGACGCTCCACGAGCGCTTCACGGAGCTTCGGTCCCTCCAAGTCCAGGTACTCACCCAAGACGGTCGTCGCTTTCTCTTGGTTCCCTGCGTCCAAAATTTTTCTAACTCTGAAATTTGTAGGGAGTAGCAATTACCTGGGGCGTCGAGCAGCGCGTCATCCGGCTGCTCAAGGACGCGGAGGACAGGGTTGCCTCCTTCTTGAATCAGCGGGACGAAGCTCTCCAGGAGCTGGCCCGGGTTCGAGCCTAGGTCCACATCTCGGAGACTGTCAACGACCGTCTCCAGGAGGAGGCGAAGGCGAAGGAGGGGGCCTTCCAGGAGCTCGAGGGGTCGAGCGTCCGGGCGGTGGTGGACGCAGGCCGCTCCGTCCGCTCGGCCCTCGAGAGCCTTGGCGTAAGCCTAGGCTCCGGGGGTGGCTGGGAGGTGCCCCCGGCTAGGATCACGGAGGCTGTGCGTTTTCTTAACGCATAAGTTTCCGTGATCCCGGAGGCAGCGGACGCCCGGGAGCGAGGCCGGGCGATCCCCGTCGTCGCGGCCGCGGCCGGGTTCGTCGAGCACCGGGGAGTGGGCGTCCGGGATATCAGGGTCTGTATCCCGCGGAGCTTCCCCGATTTCTTCGAGCCCGCACGCCGGGAGGTGGAGCAGCTCGCCGGGGGTTTCTACAACCGGATCATCCGGGTGAGATTCCCGGCACCGGCGCCTCCGGCAGTGGACGCCCCAGCCCCGGCCTCGGAGTAAGCCCCCTGGGGGGAGGACGCCAATGAAAGAGTATGAGCCTCCCCCCGGGTCTTTAGATAGGACCCTTTTGTTTTCTTAGGACTTTTGATCCTGGTAGCTTCTTAGAAGAAGCCCCGGACACTTGTAAAAAGATATTTTGAATGCAATAGAGTTAGAAATTTTTCTAAGTCATTGAATTGAATGCAATGTTACCAGGGTTCCCGGGAGGTTGCTCCCGCGCGAAGGTCCGGGAGGGGCTCTCCGGGGGACGCCCAAGCGGCTTTAATATTGCTAAGCCTCATCTCCGGGGAGCGCAGTGGGGACAAAGTCCTGGAGCCCGTCCGGTTAAGGTGGCATCCGGAGTGGCACTTGGACAATTTTGACAATCATCGCGCCGAATTGTCCCCTCCGCGTCCGGGGTTCTGGATGATACCTCCTCTCCGGATACTTCCACCGGCGGGATATGAGTTCTGGCCCAAAGATGTGCTCCGGGACGCTCGGCGCCGCGTGCGCGCATTGTACCGGGACTTGGCCCGGGAGCTAGCGGAGAGCCTCCGGGAGTATTAGGCGTAGGAGCCTTAGGATGTAGAGAATCCCCCGGGTTAGGACCCGGGTTGTACCGTTTCTGATGCCCACCCGGAGGGGGAAGATGTCCTTCGGGTTTGACGGTGAATAAAGCTGTGTTGTTGCTTTTCTTCTTTGTCGTCTTTTTGTTTTTTCTTCTTGGATGGTCTGGACGACTCCTCTTGACAAGAATGAGCTAAGTTTGCTCGTGGGCGGTGCGGTCGACACCCGGGGGTTCCTTATCCCCCCCCCCCCCCCCCCCCGCCCACAGTGGGCCGGAGGGTAGCTCCGCGCGCTGTGGGGGTAGCAAGGCCCCCGGGGTGGAAGTGACCTGTAGCATAGGAATTTTTCTAAGTTAGAAAATTTTAAAACGAGGTTTCCAAGGGAAAGACCTTCCAGGGAGACAACCGTCCGGTCGCCGTGAGAACGGGGAGCCGGGAATAAGGCCTCGTGTGGAAGAAACATCCAAGAAAACCCGATTAGATTTTCGGAGGCGAGCTTCCTTGGAGATGATCGTCCGGTCGCTGTGAGAACGGGGAGCCAGGAATGGGGTCTCCGGGGAAGAAATGTCCGAGAAATCCGTAACTTCTCCGGGAGACAATCGTCCCGTCGCCGTGAGGACGGGGAGCCGGGAATAGGGTCTCCGGGAGGCAATCATCCGGTCGCCGTGAGAGCGGGGAGCCGGGATAAAGTCTCCGGGAGGCAATCATCCGGTCGCCGGGTGGCAATCATCCGGTCGCCGTGAGAACAGGGAGCCAGGAATAAGGTCGCCGGGGACCAAATATCCAAGAAAGCCATTAGACGTCCCACTGGGGAGAGCGTCTACTCCCGGAGGAGGAAGTGCCCGATGACGGGTCTTGAGTGTTTGGGCAGGGGACTAGTCTCCCAAAGTGACTCGTTACCGCGGCCGCTGGGGACCGGGTTGCCGCTTACACCCTCAGTGATGAGGACATCATACCTTCAGATACGCGCATTGAACCGGCCCTTGAAGGTCCCATAACAAGAGCTCGAGCACCACTACTTCCTCAACAGGTGAACTCGCTCCTAAGTGAATTGCATTGTATTTTCGAGCATGGACTGCTATTTAATGATGCTATTATACTTAGGAATCATGGAGAGGATCACTGCAGGCATGGAGACCAGCAAGGAAGCAAAGGAGGCCAACAACCACGTCGAATTCGAGTTGGAGGTGAAGCCCATCCGCAAGGAAGCAAACGAGGCCAACAACCACGTCGAATTTTAGTTGGAGTTGAAGCCCATCCCGTCACCAATTCGAAGTTCGAGTCCACCTCGGAATCCAGGAGCAGTCTGCACTAAAATCGTCGCCCAGGACGCCTACGGACTTCGTTTTTGATGGTGTATATACCGTTGGAAAGCTAAGGAGATACGCTTTCCAATGGAACTGGTTCCATGTCAAAATTCTACCGGGGCCAATGGGAATCATCGAAACAAGTCAGCATCCAGAATCTGTCAGGGTGCTGCGCCACCGTCTTTGGGCCGTTGGCCCATGTACCTCGTTGGAGCCCATTAGGGCGCGTCCAGGGTTCCTTGGCCGACCCTAACACCTTATATTCAGTAGCCGTCATCCGAGTTAGGATTGGGTTTTGCTTAGATTATTCTGTCTTCGAACAGTTTCGCCGCTTGATCGGTTTGTGAGACCCCAACTTGTGAGATTAATCATTCGTATTTGCAATTCAGTTTGCTTTCTTCCGTGTTCGTGCTTGTGTTCTCGATTCGCAGCAGGGATAAGCCTTCTTGGTGAGGTCAATCACGCTCACGCGAGATTGATAACCAACGGAGTAGTGGTGTTGCGATTGCGGGGTTCAGATCGTGCCTGATTTGAAGTCGGATCGTTCTACGTCGAAGCTCCACCAATCGATCTATCATGTACCTTTCGGAAGATCGGGCACCCAGTGTCACACCAAGTGGTATCAGAGCCTCGGTTGCCCGTCAGGTATACTTGTATCCCCTTTGTTCATTATTCATCTTTCAGCTAGAGTCCAGAAAATTGCCCCACAAAAATATTTGAGTTCGCCGTCATATCCATCGTCCAAGCCACTTTGTGCCCTTCGCGATTTCGTTTTTAGTTTCGCGTTGTTGAATTTGTATCCTTCGTCATCGTCTTGTTGCTGGTTTAGAGTAAGTTCTTGATCTAGTTTGAGTCTTGCATCTTGACGTCGAGTCTAACGCCATCACGTCGTCGTCGCCGCCGCATCCAAATCGGGTGTCAATCTGTCAAGTTCGGTATTTTGCTTTTATCTCCTTCGTCTGAATTCCAAATTGGACAAATTCAGAGTCTAAATTGTATCACAGAAAATTCTCTACAACTTTGTCCATTGTGAGAAGTTCTAGAAACGCCGTTTTCAAGTCCAAAATCGCGTTGGAAATGAATCTGTTTGATCTCGGATTTCCTACACAGACTGTATTGCGGGGCCCATATCTCCTAGATCCGTTATCCAAAATTGGTGTTCCATATATGCAAATTGATCAGCACGAAACGATCTACAACTTTTCTGTTATACGTTTTAGCGTTTGAGACCTCCAAAAAAAAAAATCCGAAAACAGCATAGGAAGTTTCTGCATAGTAGATCTGTTTTTCCAGCGAGAGAAAATTGAGTGTTTGTGTATATATCTTGTAATCTCTCATATGCGGCACTATTGATATTTAAAAAAAAAAGGTGAAAAAGGCAAGTGCATAAAAAAGAAGCCGCACAAAGATTAAAAAAAAAACCAAGGAAAAAAAGAAATAAAAAAAATCAGAAGTGCTTGCATCCTTTGTATCGACAGTGTTACGTCATTCGTTTTCCTTGCTTGAGCTAGGTCTGAGAACGAGTTTAGGCCAGCAACTTTGACAAGTACTTTGGATATTTATTCAGCTTTGCTATTCTAATTTCGATGATTGCATATTCCTTGCTACTAAATATTGCATATCCAAGCTCCACATACTTCTTATCAGGTACGGATTGGGTCTTGCAATCGCTTCACATACTGTTAGTATACCTCTGAGTTGTGCTACCTGTCGCCTTGGTAAGAACCTAGTAAGAACTTGGTAAAACGCAGGAAAGTGTGTGATCCCACTTCCCCATAACCTAGTAGTTGCTAGGGATAATATTTTCTGTTATCTTTTGTTGCCTTGCTCACAATGACAGAAAGTTCCAACGGGAAGGACAGGGTTTCTACTGAGGACTGTGTGCTGCACAGTGAGCTTAGGGACTTGTTGGGCGGTTTGGAGGAGAGGCTGGCCAAGATGCTCAGTGAACATGCCACGACTTCACAGCATCAGCTTGAGGGCCTCGACAGACGCGTGTCCACCCTTGTTGGACGAATTGAAGCTTTGGAGCCACAACAGCCACCCCTCCATGACGATGACCAAGACGTTGAATATGGCAACAATGGAGAGGTGAACCAACGGACGACACAAGAGGCACGACTACGTCAACGCCTTCTCCGCAATCAGCACGGTATGGGAGGTAATCACAACCACCATCATGGTCGTGCCGATGATGATCCTTTTGCTAAGGTGAAATTTTTCATCCCTCCTTTTCATGGTGCCTATGATGCTGAGGTTTACTTAGATTGGGAGATGACTGTTGAGCAAAAGTTTAATTCTCACTTAGTTCCTGAGCAACATCGAGTTAGGCAAGCCACTAGTGAATTGAAAGACTTTGCTATCATCTGGTGGAATGAACTTGCTACCCTCCGCTTACAACCTGACACATGGGCTAGGTTAAAAGAAGCTATGCGTGAACGTTTTGTTCCTCCTTCCTACCAACGTGATTTGCATAAGAAATTGCAGCGCTTAGAGCAGGGTAATATGTCTGTCCAGGAATATTACGCTGAGCTACAAAAGGGCATGATACGTTGTGGGGTACAAGAGGAAACCGAAGATAAAATTTGTCGGTTTTATGGGGGGTTGAGGCGTGAAATTCAGGATATTGTTAACTACAAAGAATATACTACTGTCAATCGTTTGTTCCAGCTTGCTATGTTGGCAGAAAAAGAATTGCAGGGACGACATTTAGCGGACCGGAGACAGCGGAACAACTTCTCCAACAACTTTGTTCCTCAGACTACGCAATCCGGTCGCAACAACCAAACTGTACAGCCACCTGTCCCTTCCAAGAGCGCCTCGCGTCCAGCACCATCTTCATCACCTTCGCAACCTCCTGAGGTACGCAAATCTGTGACTTTGCAGGCACCGGCAGCGAGCTCCGTTTCGGTGGCTTCCACGGGACGTTCTACAGGGATCGTGTGCCACCGCTGCAAGGGCATGGGTCATGTACAGAAAGATTGTCCTAGAAAAAGGGCATATATTGCTACGGCTGATGGCGGGTATGTTAGTGCTTCTGATGTTGAAGATGAATATTCCCTCGCCACTAACGTTGCAGGCGAAGAAGAGGACGAGGAGTGCAGTGATGAGGAGGTACTTGGCACCGCAGCAACGGAGACCTACAGAACCATCATTGAGCAGCGCTCGATGAGTGCCCAAGTTGAGACGGATGACAAGTTGCAGTGTCACAACTTGTTCAACATGTTCCTCATCGTCAAAGACTGCCGCGTCCGCACCATCATTGATGGCGGCAGCTGCAACAATTTGGTGAACACCGACTTGGTTCAGAAGCTTGGCTTGACCACGAGAGCACACCCCCATCCCTACCACATTCAGTGGTTCAACAACAGCGGCAAGGTCAAGGTAACTCAAACAGCAAGAGTGCATTTTTCTCTTGGCTCCTACCACGATTTTGCTGATTTCGATGTCGTACCTATGGATGCTTGTGCCCTTTTGTTGGGGCGTCCTTGGGAGTTTGATACTGATGCAACTCACCATGGTCGAGCTAATAAGTACACTCTTATCCATAAGGGAAAGAAACTTACGTTGCTTCCTATGTCCCCGGCTGAAATTGTGCAATATGAAAAGGATAGGACGCGTAATGAAAAGAACCTGTTACAATCTGAAAATCAGCAAGTAATTAAATTGAAAACTCCAACTTTGCTTGCAAATAAAATTGATCTTGCTGAAATTGATGAGCCTAATGGGATATGCTATGCTTTGGCTTGAAAAAAGGCATTGTTTTCGCTTGAGGACATGTCTTTTTCGGTGCCCCCCGCTGTTGCTAACCTTTTGCAGGAGTACAAGGATGTGTTTCCCTCTGAGCTTCCACCGGGGCTGCCACCTGTGAGGGGAATTGAGCACAAGATTGATTTGTTTCCAGGGACGAGCTTGCCAAACTGTGCTACTTACAGGACCAATCCCGAGGAAACAAAGGAGATACAGCGACAAGTCCAAGACCTTTTGGACCGTGGGTACGTACGTGAGAGCCTTAGTCCTTGTTCTGTTCCTGTTCTTTTGGTTCCTAAAAAAGACGGCAGTTGGCGCATGTGTGTTGATTGTAGAGCCATAAATAACATCACCATTCGATATCGCTATCCTATTCCTAGGTTAGATGACATGCTTGATGAGTTGAGTGGTTCTATTATTTTCACAAAAATTGATTTGCGTAGTGGGTACCACCAGATTCGAATGGCTTTGGGAGATGAATGGAAAACTGCTTTCAAAACTAAGTTCGGGCTTTATGAGTGGTTAGTCATGCCTTTTGGTTTAACTAATGCACCTAGCACTTTCATGCGTTTGATGAACGAAGTTTTGCGTGCTTTTCTTGGCAAATTCGTGGTGGTATACTTTGATGATATTCTCATTTACAGCAAGTCACATGATGAACATATTGAACATTTACGAGCTGTTTTTACTGCCTTGCGTGATGCACGCTTGTTTGGTAACCGTGAGAAGTGCACCTTTTGCACCGATTGAGTCTCGTTTCTTGGCTATGTTGTCACTTCATAGGGAATTGAGGTGGATGAGGCGAAAATTGAAGCCATTACTAGCTGGCCGATTCCGACGACTGTCACGCAGGTGCGCAGTTTTCTTGGTCTTGCAGGATTTTATCGGCGATTTGTGCGGGATTTCAGCACCATTGCAGCACCTCTCCACAAATTGACAAGGAAAGGAGTTCCTTTTCGTTGGGGACCAGCGCACGACCATGCTTTTGACGTCCTCAAAGCGAAGCTTACACAGGCGCCTTTGCTACAACTTCCTGATTTTGACAGGACATTCGAGCTAGAATGTGATGCGAGCGGCATTGGCATTGGAGGAGTGCTCATACAAGGAGCTAGCTCGGTTCGTCTTTTGTTGTTGCAGGAAGCACACGGAGGCGGATTGATGGGACATTTTGGCGTGAAGAAAACGGAGGAGGTGCTAGTCACACACTTCTTTTGGCCACGGCTGCGGCGCGACGTCAAGCGCTACGTCGCACGTTGTACTACATGCAACAAAGCTAAGTCCCGTCTTAATCCCCATGGTCTTTATATGCCTCTACCTGTTCCTAGCGCGCCTTGGGAGGATATATCGATGGACTTTGTTTTAGGATTGCCTAGGACCAAGAAGGGGAGGGATAGTATTTTTGTGATAGTGGATCGATTTTCAAAGATGGCACATTTTATTCCTTGTCATAAGAGCGACGATGTCACAAACATAGCTGATTTATTTTTTAGAGAAATCGTTCGCTTGCATGGTGTGCCTATTACTATTGTTTCAGATCGCGATGCGAAATTTTTGAGCCACTTTTGGAGATCGCTTTGGAACAAATTGGGGACAAAGTTGCTGTTTTCTACTACATGTCATCCCCAAACTGACGGACAGACAGAGGTCGTTAATAGAACTTTATCAACCATGTTGCGAGCTGTCCTAAAGAAGAATTTGAAGATGTGGGAAGAGTGTCTACCGCATGTTGAGTTTGCTTACAATAGAGCGGTTCACTCCACCACCAAGGTAAGTCCTTTTCAGGTAGTATATGGTTTTACTCCTCGTGCTCCAATTGATCTTTTGCCTTTACCTGCCGATGAGAGAGTTAATTGTGATGCTCAACAACGTGCTGAATTTATTCTCAAGATGCATGCTGCAACTAAGGAAAATATTGAGAGGATGACTGAAAAATATAGGATTGCTGGTAGTAAAGGTAGAAAGGACGTAAAACTTGAACCGGGTGATTTAGTGTGGTTGCATTTGAGAAAGGATAGATTTCCATAATTGCGCAAGTCTAAGTTAATGCCACGTGCTGATGGTCCTTTTAAAATTCTTGCATAGATAAATGACAATGCATATAACTTAGACCTGCCTGCAGATTTTGGGGTTAGTCCCACATTTAACATTGCAGATTTGCGACCATACATGGGAGAAGAAAGTGAGCTTGAGTCGAGGACGACTCAAATTCAAGAAGGGGAGTCTGATGAGGACATCATACCTTCAGATACGCGCATTGAACCGGCCCTTGAAGGTCCCATAACAAGAGCTCGAGCACGACTACTTCCTCAACAGGTGAACTCGCTCCTAAGTGAATTGCATTGTATTTTCGAGCATGGACTGCTATTTAATGATGCTATTATACTTAGGAATCATGGAGAGGATCACTGCAGGCATGGAGACCAGCAAGGAAGCAAAGGAGGCCAACAACCACGTCGAATTCGAGTTGGAGGTGAAGCCCATCCGCAAGGAAGCAAACGAGGCCAACAACCACGTCGAATTTTAGTTGGAGTTGAAGCCCATCCCGTCACCAATTCGAAGTTCGAGTCCACCTCGGAATCCAGGAGCAGTCTGCACTTAAATCGTCGCCCAGGACGCATACGGACTTCGTTTTTGACGGTGTATATACCGTTGGAAAGCTAAGGAGATAAGCTTTCCAATGGAACTGGTTCCACGTCAAAATTCCATCGGAGCCAATGGCAATCGTCGAAACAATTCAGCATCCAGAATCTGTCAGGGTGCTGCGCCACCGTCTTTGGGCCGTTGGCTCATGTACCTCGGTGGAGCCCATTAGGGCGCGTCCAGGGTTCCTTGGCCGACCCTAACACCTTATATTCAGTAGCCGTCATCCGAGTTAGGATTGGGTTTTGCTTAGATTATTCTGTCTTCGAACAGTTTCGCCGCTTGATCAGTTTGTGAGACCCCAACTTGTGAGATTAATCATTCGTATTTGCAATTCAGTTTGCTTTTTTCCGTGTTCTTGCTTGTGTTCTCGATTCGCAGCAGGGATAAGCCTTCTTGGTGAGGTCAATCACGCTCACGCGAGATTGATAACCAACGGAGTAGTGGTGTTGCAATTGCGGGGTTCAAATCGTGCCTGATTTGAAGCCGGATCGTTCTACGTCGACGCTCCACCAATCGATCTATCACGTACCTTTCGGAAGATCGGGCACCCAGTGTCACACCACTCAGTCCACGAGGGCTGATCGTAAGCCGCCCTACAGCAGGGACTTGCTGGGTCTGGGCCCACTTCCTCGCGGGGAGGGCATCCTCACGGGGAGGGCTTCCTCGCGGGGAGGGCATCCTCGTAGGGAGGGCGTCCTCACGGGGAGGGCATCCTCGCGGGGCGGGCGTCCTTGCGGGGAGGGCATCGCCGTTAGGGGCGGTAATGAGAAGAACCTGTAATGAGACAGTTGAAAAACATGACCTATGTATTGCTAATAAAATGAAGTACAGTGCCTCCCCCTACGAAGCCGCGAAAGGGGAGGAAAAGTAAATACAGTCTCCCTCCTCCCCCTCCGGCGTGATCGCTCCGGGGGAGGGGACAGGCCCGTAAGGCTAAACATAGAACTTGCGAAGTAAACGCAAGTTCCACGTGTGCTTCAGCTCCTACTCTTGAAGGTTGGAGAGCTTGTAAGCCCCCGAGCCCAGGACCGCGGAGATCCTGTAGGGGCCCTCCCACTTGGGGGAGACCTTCCCCTGGGCTTGGGGGTCTGTGACGCGCTTCAGGACAAGGTCTCCAAGACGGAAAGCTCTCTCGCGCAAGCGCTGGTTGTACGCGCGGGCCATTTCTTGCTCGTAGATGGCGTGGCGGAGGAGCGCTCGGTCGCGTTCCTCCTCCACAAGGTCGATCTCCAGGTGCTGGTTGGCGTAGTTGGCCTGGTACACTGCGGGCGTGGCTCCCTCCAGGAGCTCGACCCGCAGTGACCGGAAGCTGATCTCCTGGGGGAGGACTGCCTCCGCCCCGTAGACCAGGGAGAAGGGAGTACGTCCCGTCGCCCGGGACGGGGTCGTGCGCATGGAGCAGAGGATGCTAGGGAGCTCCTCTGCCCATGCACCCCACTTAGAAGCGGTTTGCTCGAGTCTCCGGCGCAACCCCTGTAGGATCACGCCGTTGACCCTCTCGACAGCCGCATTGCTCCGGGATGGGCTACTGAGGCGAAGTGGATGACGAGCCCCAGGCCTTCGCAGAATTCCCAGAAATAAGCCGAGTCGAATTGGGTCCCGTTGTCCACGGTGATTTCCCGGGGGACACCAAAACGATATACGACGTTTTCCAGAAAAACCGCTGGACGACCCGGGACGTGATGGTGGCCAAAGGCTCCGCCTCAACCCACTTTGTAAAATAGTCGACCGCGACTACCGCATACTTGTATCCTCCGGGCGCTGGGGGGATGGGCCCTAAGAGGTCCATCCCCCAGCGCACGAAGGGACAACTGATGGGGATTGTCTGCAGCACTATAGGGGGGAGGTTCGAGCCATTGGCCATCTTCTGGCATGCCTCGCACGCGGAGACAAGGTCTCGCGCGTCGCGCATGACCGTGGGCCAGTAGAAGCCCTGCCAGAGGGCCTTGGCCGCGATGGCACGCGGGGCTAGGTGAGAACCACAGCTCCCCGCGTGGATGTCTTCGAGAAGTTGAAGTCCTTCTGTCCGGGGGAGGCAGCGCAGGAGGGCAGAAGCCCCCCGCTTGTAGAGCCTCCCCTCCAGCAGGAGATATGCCCGGGCTTTAGCCCTGAGGTGTTTAGCCTCGGTCTCACTAGGAGGGTCCCCCTCCCCCTTGATGAAGGAGATGAGGGGGTCCATCCAAGACGGAGTCCGGGTGATCTCGGCGACCTCTGGGACATTAGGCTCGTCGCCCGTGTCCGGGGAGGCCACTGAGGGCTTCGTGATGATTTCCAGAAAAGCTCCCTTGGGGAGCGATTCCCGGGCGCTTGCCGCCCGGGCCAAGGCGTCGGCCCGGTCATTGTCCCTTCGTGGGATATGCTGGGCCTCGAGGCCGTCGAAATGCCTCTCCATCTTTCGCACCTCCTGCAAATAAAGACTTAAGTTTGCGTCATGGCACAGGTAAGACTTGTCCATTTGGCAAACTACGAGCTGAGAATCTCTATTGACTAGGAGGCGCCGGATCCCCAGGGAGCACGCAAGGGGCATCCCGAGGAGCAAAGCCTCGTATTCGGCGACGTTGTTGGTTGCGGGGAACTCGAGCCGCGCGGCGTACTCGAGTTCCTTCCCCTCGGGGCTCCGGAGGACTACTCCCGCACCAGCCCCGGCGAGACACAGCGACCCATCGAACATGAGATTCCAATGATCACTGCGTCGGGGCGGCACAGGGAGGTCTTCGTCCCCGGACCCAGAGGCGGGAGTCCACTCTGCGACGAAGTCGGCGAGGACCTGTGACTTGATGGTGGAGCGGCCGGTAAGGGACACGGAGAAGGGGGCGAGCTCGGCCCCCCACTTCCCGATCCGGCCGGTGGCTTCTTTGTTCCGCAGTACCTCCCCCAGGGGAAGGGACGACGGGACGGTGATGGGGTGCCCCAGGAATTAATGGCGAAGCTTCCGGGACGCCATCAGGAGGGCGTAGCAGATCTTCTCCATCTCCATGTACCGAGTTTTAGCCCCTTGGAGGGCCTCACTCACGTAGTACACGGGACGCTGCTGCCCCCCTTGCTCCTTCACCAAGACCGCGCTGACGGCGACGGGGGTCGCGGCGAGGTAGAGGAGCAAGGGCTCTTCTGGAGATGGACTCACGAGCATTGGGGGGCTCGTGAGGTACTTCTTGAGGTCGTTGAACGCCTCCTGGGCCTCGGTGGTCCAGAGGAAACCCTCGAGCCCTCGGAGGATCTTGAAGAACTGGAGGCCCCACTCCCCCAACCGGGAGACGAAGCGGCTTAGCGCGGCTAGGCGGTCGGAGAGCCGCTGGACGTCCTTGACGGAGCGCGGCGGGGGCATATCTAGGAATGCCCGGATCTTCTCGGAGTTTGCCTCAATGCCCCGCTGGGACACGAGGAAACCTAGGAGCTTCCCCCCGCGCACCCCGAAGGCGCACTTCTCCGGGTTGAGTTTGAGCCCGAACGTGCAGACGTTGCGGAAGGTTTCAGCCAGGTCGTTGATTTGGGAGGTTGCGTAGGGACTCTTGATGACCGCGTCGTCTACGTAGACTTCGACGTTGCGGCCAACTTGATCTTTGAAGACCAGCGTCATGAGGTGCTGGAAGGTCGCCCCAGCGTTCTTGAGCCCGAAGGGCATATGGACGTAGCAGAAGGTTCCGAGGGGAGTTATGAAACTCATCTTTTCCTCGTCCCCTTCCGCCATCCGGACTTGATGGTAGCCCGAGTAGGCGTCTAGGAAGCTCATGAGCTCGCACCCCGCAGTGGAGTCGACGAGCTGGTCAATCCGCGGGAGCGGAAAGTTGTCTTTGGGGCAGGTGGGGTTAAGGTCGATGAAGTCCACGCACATCCGCCACCTACCGGTTGACTTCTTGACGAGGACGGGGTTTGCGAGCCACTTGGGGTGCAGGACCTCCCGAATGAACCCTGCCTCTCAGAGCCGGGTGATCTCCACCTTGATTGCTTCTTCGCACTCGAGGGAGAGTTTCCGCAGCTTCTGTTTGATCGGGGGGTGACCGGGGGCCACTGCGAGCTTGTGCTCAATGACCTCCCGCCCGACGCCCCGCATGTCCGAAGGCTTCCACGCAAAAACATCGGAGTTTTCACGTAGAAAAGCCGCAAGTTGCGCTGCCTGCTCCTCGGGGAGCTCTGCCCCGATCCGGACGGTTTTGTCTTCGTCGCCCAGGGACAGCAGGATCTTCCAGAGGCCCCCTTCCGGACGCGGCTTGAGGAGGGGCCTCCCAGGCGGTGGCGCAGCGGCATCTAGTTCCGGGGGAGAAGCCTCCCCCTCGGGCGTCTTTATGAGGTTGATGCTTCCGATTGTGGCCGCAGCGCGCTCGTATAGAGCATGGGCCATGTCTTGGTCTCCTCGGACGTTGATCACACCATGCGGCCCGGGGATCTTCATGCAGAGGTAGTTTTGATGGGTGGCAGCCCCCAGCCGGTTGATTGTGGTCCTCCCCATTACGCGTTGTAGGAGGAGGGGAGGTCCACTATGTCGAAGCGGACCAGCTCGGTCCGGTAGTTCTCCGGGGTGCCGAACGTCATAGGAAGATCTACCTTGCCCACGGGGTGGATCGCCTTCCCCGGGACAAAACCTTGCAGGGGCCCGGCTGCGGGCTGCAGGAGCTTCTCATCCACCTGCATCTCTTTGAAGGCCTTCAGGAATAGGACGTCGGCGGAGCTTCCGCCGTCCACAAGTATGCGGGCCAGGTGGCAATTGTAGATGGTCACGGAGATAATGAGAGCGTCATCGTGGGGGAAGCGAACCCCTCGTGCGTCTTCCGCCGTGAAGGTGAGGGGGATGTCCGACCACTTAGGTGGCTGGGACGCGTGTAGCACCCCCACAACCTTGACCTCGCGCACGTACTCCTTACGCTGGCGCTTAGAGTCCCGCCCGGAGGCGGACCCTCCCACGATGACATTGATGCGGCGCTGAGAAGTTTGAAAGGGGAGAGCTTCTGAAGGCTCCCCCTCCTACGTCTGCTGACCCCCCGCGGGAGCTGGAAGGGCCGGAACAGCTGGCCGAGGGAGCAAGGAGGCCGGAGTCCCCTCCCCCTGCCCGCGCTGGTCGAGGAACGCTGCGAAGTGCTGCAGTAGCTGGCTGCAGTCTTGGGTAGCGTGGGTACTGGACCCGTGGAAGCTGCACCACGGTCCTTCCCGCCTTCTCCCCGCGGGGCCTTCCCAGCCGCGCGAAGACTGTCCTCCCCCATGGCCTTTCGGCTTTGGGAAGGGGCGGTTGCCCTTCGGGGGGTCACGCGAGCCGCCTCAGCCCTCGAGGACAAAGGTGTCCCGAGGCCGTGGCTCGTTATGCCCCCCCTGCCTAGGGCGCTTGAGGGGATCCCTGGCCCCCCGGCCGGCGGGGCTGGGAGCCCCCTGGGTCTTCTTCCAGATGTCGTCTTCCTCCGCCCGAGCGTACTTTTCGAGTACGTTGAAGAGCCTTCGGTGGAGCTCCCCAAGGAGGATGCCGCTTTTGCAGGCTTCGATGACCGTAGAGTCGGGGACATGGGCCACTTTGCTCTCCACCTGAGCAAAGCGCTTGAAAAAGCTTCTGATGGTTTCCCCAGTCCTCTGGCAGACAGTGTACAGCTGCGAGGAGTCCAGGGGGCAGACATAGTTCCCCTGGAAGTTCGGGCAGAACTCCCGCTTGAGCTGCGTGAAAGACTTGATGGAGCCCGCCTTCAGATTGTAGAACTAGGAGCGGGCGATGCCGGTGAGGTAGAGGGGGAAGACGTTGCATTATACCATCTTGTCCCCCCCGGCCACAGAGATGGCTGTGGAGTAAACCTGCACAAATTTGTAAGGGTTTGCCTCACCGTTATAGTGCTCGATGTGCGGAGGGCGGTAGGGCTGCGACCATCGGATGCTGCGAAGTCTTCAGCACAGGGGCTGGTTAGCCCCCTGCAGTTCCCGGGGAGAGTCCCGGTCGCTGTCTTCTTTGACGGGACCCTCGTTGTCGGAGTCAGGGAGCGGTCCAAGAGGTCCGCCGGAGTGGCGGTGGCGATGCTTCTCTTCTGGACAGGGGCTGAGTTCCCGGACGTCCGGGCTCTCTCCTGGGGAGGCTGGGTCTTCCGCGGGTCTCTTCCCCCGACCGGTGCGAGAGCGAGGCTCCCCGCGCCCACTGCAGGGGGGAAGTTCTTCCCCGCGCTCAGGTGAATGCATTCGCTCGACCTCCCCCCCGGCGAAACGGACCTGTCCCGCCGAGGGAGGGAGCTTATGCACTGTAGCTACCGGCCCGGATGCTTCCGGGGCCGGCTGAGGGGAGCCCACTGCGAAGACCCCCGGGACCGGAAAGGGGGAAGCCCCTGTATTATCTGGAACCGGGGTGGGGGCGCCCACGACGATGTTTGGAACCGAAGTGGAGGGAGCCTCGGTGGCAACGACCGGAATCGGAAAGGGGGAAGCCCCTGTATTATCCGGAACCGGCGAGGGGGGAGCCCCCGCGGCGACGTCCGGGACCGGGGAGCCAATGCGGGGGGAAGTCCGCTGAGGCACGGGAGCTGCTCTGTCGACCGCCCCCGGTGCGGTGAACGTGACGCGAGGAGTGGGACTGGCTCCCGGCGTAGGGAAAACCCCCGGCATGAAATGGGCCCTCGGCCCCGGGAATGGGCCTGGAACGGGGTACCCCCTGGTGCCACGAAGGGCCCAGGCATGAAGTAGCCCCCCTGCACCGGGACGGGCCTGGGTGCCGGGAAGGGTCCGGACGTATATCCTACAGGGGGAGGGAACCCCCCGGCTGGATCATACAGGGCGGCCAAACCTCCGGAGGCCGGAGGGGCCGCCGGGTAACCTATAAACGGGGGCATAGTCCCCGGGTATGGGTGCGACGCGAATGTGGGGGCCGGAGGCCGCGCTAACACGCTGAGTAGCTCATCGATAGAGCGCTGGGCGCGGAGCTGGCCCTCCACTAGAGCCTCAAGTAGGGCGTCCCGGGGAGCCGGGGGGGCCGTCGGGGGGAGGTTGGTCCCGGTCGAGGTCCCCGCGGTCACCGGGAGCGACCTGAAGGTAGAAACACCTAAGTTAAGAGGAAAGGAGGGAGGCGGTACCTGGGCCTGACCGCCTCCGGGCGGAAGCGCAGGGACAACCGTGTCCCGGACGGGCGGCGCCGGGTCTCCGAGACCGGCGTCACCGGGAAGGGTGCAAGCCCTTGTTCTTGGGGGAGCCATGGCATCTCCCCACGGACGGTGCCAACTGTCATGGTTTTGCGAATACCTCGGCAGGTTTTGTGAACACCTCGGCAGGTTTTGTGAACGACCTTAGCGAAGATTACGCGGCGCGGGCTGACCGAATGACCGGTCCACCCCCGCCGGACAAACACAAGAATTGACACGAGGATTTATACAGGTTCGAGTCCCGGTGGGGGCCCTAGTCCTGTCGGCGTGCTCCCGACCGGAGTCGGCTGGGGAGGCTCTCTCCGGGGGAGAGGCTTCCGGAGCGCACCTGTGAGTTTTGGCTATTCCAATCAATATGAATCACTTGCTTACAACTGAGGGGTACAAGGGCTATTTATAGCCCCAGAAAGAAGCAAAAAGACCTATCTACCCCGGAAGCCACCGTCGGATCGAGGGGTAGCAACGTCCTTCTCCCGGTCAAACGTCTTGGATGCTTGACAGGTGGTCGCTGATTCCCTAGGCGCTCCTCGCGTGACCTGCACGTGATAAACAACTCGAGACTTTACCTGTGGAAGGGCGATGAGGCCTGGGACATGCGCCGGAGGCCAGGTCCCGGGAGCCAAATGGCGGCGCCCAGGGAGCGGCCGGAGGCTACGTCCCCGGGCAAAAGGCGGCGCCCGGGACGGCGCTGGAGGCCAGGTCCTGGGAGCCAAAAGGCGGCGCTCGGGGAGGCCCCAGAGGCCAGGTCCCCGGGCCAATGGCGGCGCCCGGGACCGGCGCCGGAGGCCAGGTCCCGGGGGCCAAAAGGCGACGCCCGGGGAGACCCCGGAGGCCATGTCAGCGGGGCAATGGCGGCGCCCGGGACAGGCGCCGGAGGCCAGGCCCCCGGGGCCAAATGGCGGCTCCCGGGGAGGGGCCAGAGGCTACGTCCCCGAGCAAAAGGCGGCGCCCGGGACGGCGCCGGAGGCCAGGTCCCAGGAGCCAAAAGGCGGCGCCCGAGGAGGCACCGGAGGCCAGGTCCCCGGGCAAATGGCGGCGCCCGGGACCGGCGCCGGAGCCCAGGTCCCGGGGGCCCAAAGGCGGTGCCCGGGGAGGCACCGGAGGCCAGGTCCCGGGAGCCAAAACGCGGCGCCCGGGGAGGCCCCGAAGGCCAGGTCCCTGGGCAAATGGAGGCGCCCGGGACGGCGCCGGAGGCCAGGTCCCGGGAGCCAAAAGGCGGCGCCCGGGGAGGCACCGGAGGCCAAGTCCCTAGGCCAAAAAGGCGGCGCCCGGGGAGGCCCCGGAGGCCAGGTCCCTGGGCAAACGTGACACAGCTTACCTGGACTTAGTGTCGCGGAGATTTCCCCCAACACCGCCTTTCGCCAAGTCCCCGGGCAAATGGCGGCGCCCGGGACGGCGCCGGAGGCCAGGTCCCAGGGGCCAAAAAGCGGTCCCCGGGGAGGCACCGGAGGCCAGGTCCCCGGGCCAATGGCAAAAAGGCCAAGTCCCCGGGCAAATGGCGGCGCCCGGGACGGCGCCGGAGGCCAGGTCCCAGGGGCCAAAAAGGCCAAGTCCTGGTAAGCTGTGTCAGGTCCCAGGGGCAAATGGCGGCGCCCGGGCAAAAAGGCCAAGTCCCCGGGCAAATGGCAGCGCCCGGGACGACGCCGGAGGCCAGGTCCCAGGGGCCAAAAAGCGGCGCCCGGGGAGGCACCGAGGCCAGGTCCTCGGGCGAATGGCGGCGCCCGGGACCGGCGCCGGAGGCCAGGTCCTGGGGGCCAAAAGGCGGCCCCCGGGGAGGCACCAGAGGCCAGGTCCCCGGGCCAATGGCGGCGCCCGGGACCAGCGCCGGAGGCCAGGTCCCTGGGGCCGAAAGGCGGCGTCCGGGGAGGCACCGGAGGCCATGTCCCTAGGCCAAAAAGGCGGCGCACGGGGAGGCCCCGGAGGCCAGGTCCACGGGCAAACGTGACACAGCTTTCCTGGACTTAGTCTCGCGGAGATTTCCCCCAACACCGCCTTTCGCCCGAGGACATTGCCTCCGGGGCATGTCCCGGGCGCCGCCTTTTACCCGAGGACCTGGCCTCTGGTGCCGGTCCCAGGCGTCGCCTTTCGCCCGGGGAGATTGCCTCCGGGGCATGTTCCGGGCACCGCCATTTGCCCTGTGACCTGGCCTGCAGTGCCGGTCCCGGGCGCCGCCTTTGGCCTGGGGACCTGGCCTCCGGTGCCGGTCCCGGCCGCCACCTTTCGCCCGGGGACATTGCCTCCAGGGCATGTCCCGGGCGCCGTCTTCTGCCCGGGGACCTGGCCTCCGGTGCTTGCCCCGGGCATTGTCGCCTTCTAAAGGTAAAGTCTCTGGTTCTTGATCACATGCAGGTCACGCGAGGAGCACCTCGGGAATCAGCTACCACCTGTCAGGCATCTAAGGCGCCTGACCGGGAGAAGGACGTTGCTACCCCCTGATCCGACGGTAGCGTCCGGGGTAGTTTAGTCTTTTTGCTTCTTTTTGGGGCTATAAATAGCCCTTGTACCCCCTGTTGTAAGGACAAGTCATTCATTATTGCTTGAGTAGCCAAAACTGACAGGTGTGCTCCGGAAGCCTCTCCCCGAGAGAGCCTCCCCACCTGACTCCGGTCGGGAGCACGCCGACAGGACTAGGGCCCCCACCGGGACCCGAACCTGTATAAATCCTCGTGTCACTTGTTGTGTTTGTCCGACGGGGGAGAACCGGTCGCCCGATCAACCCGCGTCGTGTTTTCTTCGCTAGGATCGTCCACAAAACCTGCCGGGGTATTCGCAATACCACGACAGGAGCTTTCTCTGCTGAAGAAAGAACTCAATGAGGCTCGGAAAATTGACCTGTAAGTCCACTTATAAGCAGAAGGTGTCATTTCTTTACATGAACTTTCGTAACTATGTTACTTTGACCATGGGATCTAACAGCGAATTCACTTCAAACACTATATAAAGATGGTTATTCGGCGACCAGCCCCCGAGCTTAGTTCGACGAAGGTTGAGAATATAACTATAACTTTAAGAAGTACATTTGGAATAAAATATGCTAATTGAAAAGGAAAATGGAATAAAAGAAACTTACACGTAGAACTTGTGCAATTGATCTATATTCCAAGTATTGGATAAGATCCTACCATCTTCCATGGCTAATAGAGCTGATCCAGTTCGCGGCACTGAGACCACAGTATAGGAGCCTTCCCACTGAGGGGAGAGTTTGTTGCGATTGGAGTAGTTTTGGATTTTTCATTAAACCAGGTCGCCCACTTGAAGACTATGAGGTCACACTCGTTTACTATGGTATTTACGCAAAGCTTGTAAATATGCTGCTGATTTAATCAGCGCCCGATCACATTTCTCTTCAAGGAGAGTAATGTCTTGTACACATTGTTCATGTTGGTCAAAATGATCAAATTGATCTACACGAATAGATCCAATACGAATTTCAATTGGTAATATAGCCTCAGCACCATATACGAATTGAAAAGACATCTCACCAGTGGCTCAACTGCACATTGTGCGCAATGCCCATAGAACGGAGTAAAGTTCATCTACCCAAGCCCCCCAGCACACTTTAAGGCGATCAAAAACTCGCTTTTTCACGCCTTGCAATATCTGCTTGTTGGCACGTTCAACGGCGCCATTACTTTGTGGATGAGCAACAGATGCAAAACATACTTTGGTCCCATTGTCGTCGCAATAGTCCAGAAAAAGACCACTAACGAATTGTGACCCGTTGTCGATAATGAAGCGACTTGGAAACCAAATCGAGTTACAATATTCTTACGATAGAATTTATTCACCGCAACAATGGTTATAGTGCGGACTGGTTCAGCTTCAATCTACTTGGTATACGTGTCAATGGCTATGAATAAGAACTTGTATCCATTAACTGCTTGGAGCGTAGGACCCACTATATCTATTCCCCATACGGCAAATGGCCAAGTTAAAGGAATAGTTTGTAAGGCATATGCAGGCTGATGAACTTGCTATGCATGAAATTGACACTACAGGCATGTATTAACTATTTGCAAGGCATCATTAGGTGTCAAAGGCCAATAATAGCACTGTCGGAAAGCTTTTCCAACCAGTGTCCGATAAGATGCATGTACACCACATACACCACCGTGAATGTCTTTCAAGAGGGATTTACCTTCCTCTTGAGATATACAGCACATTAATACTCCTTGAGTATCTTTTCTATACAAGACTCCTTCAACTAATTTGTATAGACGTGCCTTCCGTATCAACCGATCACTTTTGGTTTCCTCACATGCATCCATCCTATCAGGTATTGTAAGTGTTCAACAAGCACTCCTGCCGGACGGATGCATGTGAGGACCCAATTTTTGAAAATTGGTCTGCGAGAACATTATTCTTTCGTGGAACAAATTGGACTTCAAAAGGACTAAAGTTTTTTCCAATTTCCTCACTTCTTCCTATGTAATGAGCCATTGTCTCATTGGAGGTGTTGTACTCCTTGTTTACTTGGTTTACGACTAGCTGTGAGTCTCCCCTCACCACTAACCAACAGACTCCAAGGAATTTAGCTACTTGAAGCTCGGCAAGAAGACCTTCATACTCTGCTGTGTTATTGGTCACAACAAAGTGTAATTGTATGACATACTAGAGTTGGTCACCCTAAGGTGTAATTAAGACCACTCCAGCCCCCGAGTGTTTAAAACTGCGAGAGCCATCAAAGTACATCATCCAGTGGTTGGTACATTGTGAATCTACAGATTCTTGCGCAGGTGGGTCGGGATTAGTCCATTCGACCACAATATCTACAAGAATTTGAGATTTTACTGCTACTCGAGGAGTGAAATGGACATCAAATGCCCCAAGTTCCATTTCTTATTTAGCAACATGACCAGAAACTTCCAGATTATAGAGATATCCCCTAAAGGGAAGGATGAAGGCACAGTAGTCTTATGTGCTTGAAAGTAATGTCAAAGCTTTCGGGAAGCCATGAGAGGGGCATAAAGTAATTTTTTGACTTCAGGGTAACGCTCCTATGGTCTATGAAGTAATTCACTTACATAATAGACTGGTTGCTTCACACCTTCCCTCTCCGCGACCAGGACTGCACTGACCGCGTGAGGGGTAGCTGCCAAGTAGAGAAATAAAGGTTCCCCTGAAACCCGAGAAACCAGTACTAGCGCAGTGGATAAATATGTTTTTATCTCTTGAAAAGCTTTTTCGGCTTCATCCGACCAAGTGAACCCATTGTGGTTACGCAGAACCTTAAAGAAAGGTAACCCACGTTTGCCTAACCGCGATATGAAACGACTTAAAGCCGCCATACACCCTGTTAGACTCTGGACATCTTTCATGGTCGAAGGAGATCTCATTTTCTCAATGGCCCTCATTTTCTCAGGATTAACCTCAATTCCTGATGAGGACATCACTACGATGGATACACACACTACTTCAATTCCATCACCTCCTATGCATGGACCAATTACAAGGGCATGTGCACGACAGTTAAATTACCAGGTGAGTTCGTTCCTATGGTTCCATACTTATGCTTTAGAGGATAGGTTACTACCTAATGATGATTTTCTTGTACTTAGGAACCATTGGATGTACCAACCAGGATGTAATTCTTCACCAAGGCAAGCTTTGGCCTATGTTGTACACGAGATGGAGTCCAGTTGGGCCACCTGGGAGCAGCTCACATTCAAATGAACATAAATGCAGAATATTGAGTCCGTTTATAATGCTTGAGTACTTGATGGAAAGCTTATTCCGAGACCTTTCTAATGGATCCAGCCCCACCTTCAGATTCCTTCTGAGTCGGCCGCAATCATCAAAACAAGTTGACATACAGAACCTGGACTCTTAGGTGCTGCGTCACCTCTCTTTTAGCCCACGGCCCATGTACCCTGCCTAGGGTTGCGAGCCAACCCTAGTCGTCACCCCTCTCTCCTTTATATGGCTGAACTCCTCAAGTTCTTCCTTAGGTTATTTGCTACATTTTTTCCTGCTACGTGAGATACAATTGTTCATCGGTGTAGTGTCAAAAGACCTGGTTTGGTGAAAGATAACCTCAATTGTTCGTTCTGAAATTTCAGATTGCTTTGCATCTTGTTCTTGCTCGTTTCTTCTACTGCGTGCAGGAATTATCCTTCGTGGTAAGGTCATCCGGGAATGAGCACTGTTGATAACAATAGGTGCGTGGGTGTAGCGATTGCAAGGACTCAATCCCCATTGATTGGAAGCCTTGGAACGCGAACGTCTCCATTTCGCAAAGTAGAACCTATCGGAAGATCAGGCTGCTGTCACATCAATTGGTATTAGAGCCACAATTGCGCATTAGGTATCACCACTTTTTCCCTTTGTTTTGTTGCAGTTTTCCGTCACCTAGAGTCCAAAAAAAAACAAGGTTCACAAAAATATTTGTTTTTCCCCTGTCCAAACCCATTTGTGCCTTTCGATCTATTAATTTTGGTTTGTTAAATTGAGTTTGTGTCCATTCTAGCATTGCTAGTTGTTGGTCATAGCTTTTATCCTTTAAAAAAAAAATCCCACACCAACAACCCATCCAACAACCCAAACCCTAATTTCCAATCTCGGCCAGATAAACCCCTTTTCTGCCGCTGACACCAAAAACGCAATAACCTTTGATACCATGATCCTTTTTTAGTGAAACCAAAGAGAGAAGATTCTTAACTTAATTTTCCATCTTACTGTCAATTTTCACTTCCATCCATTCAGGGAGTAAAAAGTTATGCACTTCACAATCGGAGGTTCTTGCTGTTTTTCAGATCTGCAACTATGCGCCCTTGTGAATTTTGTGTAAATTTTTCTGTCGATTTTCAGAAAGTTGGCCTATAAGAAAAGTTGTGGGAAAAGCCATCAGAAAACAGAGAAAAAAAGAATCATTGAAAAAGAGGCATCTGAAAAAATGATACGACAAAAATACTGACGTACTGTCATGCGGACAGAAATCTGCAGTTTCCAAATTTGGTGTGGTCTCGTGTTTTTCAAGTTCCATATTCCATATCCTTGAGTTTTTTTTCGTGTCTACCACTTATATCCACTACCATATACTTCCGTTAGCCTATTCTCCATCCTTGGTTGATCAGCAACTTAGGCTAAGTGCTAGATACGTACAGATTTACTTTGCAATCACGAGCTCCATCACTATCACAAGTTTTCACGAACCAACCCACCGGATTTCCTCGCCTGTCGCAGTTGGTAAGAAACTTGCAAGAGCTTGGTAAGAAGCTTGAGTGAGAGTGACTTTTACTCCTTGTCCACCACCTAGTAGTTGATAGGAAGAATATATACACTGTGATTTCTCTTGTCTTCTACTAACAATGATAGGATTAGGGACTGGAGATCTAGATGGAGACGAGTGTGTTACAAGAATTGAGATCATGAAGTATGTGGAGGATCATCAAAGCACGTTGAGAGGAATCGACACCAACCTCACCAAGCTTTCTCAAGACAATGAGCATACGATGGAGCGAATCGAGCGGAGCATCGCCAACCTCGTCAGAAGAATGGAGCACCTTGAGATCCAGCCACCTCCACCAGCGGCTCTTGCCCGTCCTAATGGGGGTCGAAGGGTGGGAAACCTTGCTGCCCATGGAGATGAAGAAGCATCCATCGCCGATGACATAAAGGATGTTAAAGGTGAAGATAGTGTCGGCATTCCAGATGATCGTGCTACTGAACAGGATGCACAGCTATGCCATAGTTTTCACTGCAATCGTCATGGTATGGGAGGTAACAATGGTAATGTTAATCGACATCTTGGTAATGTCAATGACGCATTTTCTAAAGTTAAATTTACCATGCCATCTTTTGATCCTTTTGAGACCTAGCCTTGGTTTTCGCGTTAGGCTCGCCCAGATTCTAATATGCGGAATAACGGGATCTTACTTGGAAGTACCGAAGTCCAAAGGATGATTGAAAACATATCTCAAAGAAATTTCACAACTCTTTATTTCAAAGAGGGCTTTACACGTCGAACGTTAGATACACTTACCTATGTCAAAGGAACTATAAACTGGATATATGATCCAAGGCTGTAATAATATTCGATGATCTAAACTAGACCTATTACAAGGTATTTATAGTCCAATCATATAAGTACGTATCAGACTCAATAACTGAAACGTATTAGACTCATATAACTAACTAACCCTAAACAGATAAGCTTAGTTATACATATTCGTATGGAATTACAATTCTGACCAGAGTTTGAATCCTTCCCAAGGTCGCAAACCTTTCCAAATTCGCAAACCTTTTCGTAGTCACGAATCCGTTTTGAACTCGACCTGAGATTCTCCCGGATCATGACTCCCCTGTTGAGAAGGAGCCAACTCCTGTTGGTGACCAACTGTGAAGATGTAGAGAACGACTGGGAGCCTTGGAACGAACACACAATGAGCAATGCTACAATTGTCTGATTGAATGTACGGATAGATGCGCATGGAGTTTGGCACCTCTATCATGGATTGTGGCCTTGGCCACTCGCGGATAGCCTTCACCTTGTCAATGTTGATACCATCATCGATCCCAAAGCTAGGATTGGAAAGTTTGAATAGTGGCGCCGTAGAGACAAGATGCATGTCGTTTTAGACTAGTCGTTGTGGTGATCGACTATGTACCTTTGCGAATAGCGCGTTGTTTTCTTCCAGCAAGCTCACTTAACAACCACCACTTTCCATACACGATGCAGCACAATCCTCTAGGCTAATTGGATGCATCATGCTCAGGACACACTTTGAGCATGCATTGACAATCTGTTTCGCCTGACTTGCTGTCAACAAGTTCTTGGTGTCGACGTGGTCATTTTTGCTAATGATGAATTTCATCCCATCCTTTGTGAGGTCATATTCTTGAGTTCTTCGGTGGTAATGGGCATCATAATTGTACAAGAATGGACTTCCAAAAATCACTTGGCAAATATCGATGGGGATGACATCGCATTGTACCTCGTCGATGTAACGAGCAGATTGCAAACTTTAGAGTATACTGACTCTTGATTTGCTGATTCATGTCGGAAGTGAACCATCCCAGAGGATATGGTCGAGGATGATGAGTCTTCTGCAAACCAAGTCGTCGAACCAGCCTGGAGGACACCAAATTATTTTGGCTTCCGAGGTCGAAGATGGCTGCGACCACCTCGTGCTTCACCTGTATGTTAACAGTGAACAATTCCTCTGTCGGGTTGTGGTCAATTGATGAACCCAAACCTTTCTCCTTCGGCATTGCCATTAGAGACAAGGTCGTGTCCACCTTTTCAACCAAATCCAACTGCATGATTTCCTCTATGAGCAAAATAGAATTAACCATAGCTGTTTGTGTGCTTGGTTCATCCCTCCTTGTTCTTTCTGGTAGCAGTTCAGGATGAAGTTCATAACACTTCTCTTTTGTGTGCCCAGCAACATGACAATGCTCACAAGTGTTACCCGTATCGTGGGTACCCTCTTCGGAGCTTGTCGTGGTTGAAATCTCCCTCACGTTCTTGCTGTTGCGGGTCTTATTCTTCTTCTCAATCGCCAAAGCAGTCGTGCTCACGGTCGAGATGTCTTGAACTCGGAATAGGCTTAGCTCAGCACTGATTATCTTTTGAAGTCCAGACGTGTATTTTCTGAACGTATTGGTGTCGGAAAGTGAGATGCCAATGACCATTGCTTGTCTCCAGAACTCCGTCATGTAGTCCTGGACAGATTGGTCGCACCGTTGGTACATTCTGTGCCAATTTTCTCATCTCTTCTCAAGGTAACCCATTCGATAGAATTCTTGTCGCAGAAGTCGTTTGAATTGACCCCACGCAAGGTCGTCAGCTTCACCACTGGCGACAAGGGCCTTCCACCAAGTCTTGGCGTGGTCCTCATCTTCAAAGGTGCGAACTTCACTTTTTGAGCGCTACTGAAATCTTTTAGGTCAAAGTAGGTCTCAAGCTGGTCGATCCAAGAATCTAGTTTCTCGGCATCGATCACCCCATCATACCAGACTCCGATGCAGTAAAGCTGCACTTCTTCGACCACTTCGACCACGAGTAGCTGCAGCCGACGGTGAGCTCGACCGCTTCATCGACCTTCGACCACGATCACGTCTTCATCGGATGACGTGATGACCAGCTCCATCGACCACGACCAACTCCACGACGTCATCTCAACCGCGGCCATCTTCCTCAACACCAGCTTTGCCATCAGCTCCAGCACGCTGTGGTTAACCTACGGCAACTTCTTCTATGGCCACCCACTATGACCTCCTCGACAACCATTCGACCAACTCCACAACTTCAACCCCAATATCAAGAAGCTCCAGTAAAAAGCAAGTATTGGTGATCAAATCTTTTCCCATACTTTGTTGTTTAGTTTTGATATGAACTGCCTGTGTATATGAGATCATGTGCTTGTTAATGTGAAACTAGAACACGTCTTGTGAAACAAATCCAATTTCTAAATCAGTTTGAACTGCATTTTCTATTTTGAGTTGAAATTTCATTCTTGTTCCTCCAACTATGTTAGGCCTTATGAACTGAGTCTCCAATATGATGTATGAAATGAAATCTTCATTGATTATAATTTCATTTGTCTTCTGTTGAATTGTCCTGTGATGCAGTTGAGTCCTCCTCTGTTCTATGATGTTTAGACTCTTGCATATTGGTTATGTTTGTATTCATATGCTTGCATTTTCTAAGATTAAGTCAAGCTTTGATTTAGTGTTGTGTTGTGATAATCTGAATTGATTTGGGTAATTGTATCCCTGTTATACATCTATCAGTGTTTCATCAAATTTGCAATAGTTGTGGCTTAAACTCTTGAACTTGTTTGCGTGAGTGACAGAGGTGCTGGAAGAGCCATTCTGGTAGTCTTGTTTTGATTTCAATATGTCTTGTGACATCAGTGAAGTAAATTTTGTAGTTGCTGTGGATTTCACCCCTCTTTGATTCAATTATTGTTCAGATGCTTCTCTCGGAATGCCCCCAGCAATCTCTGAACTATACTAAGTCTGAAGTAGTTTTTTTTTGTGTTGCTCAAAGTGGTTGTTTTGTATTGAATTAATGTGTTGAGCAATGAATTGTTAAATGCTTCTGGAGATTCATGTTCTGACGAATTCAAATGCTGAGTTGTTGCTTGTGCTCGTTGATGGCTATTGGGGGAGTGATTTGTGCTAATTCTTTATGCACTCATTCGTTGATACCATTGATGGACGTATTCATCTTAGTCATTTTTACCTCTCCCTCGCGTGACTACTAGATGATTACAATTCTATCGCTTGTACTCATGGATATGCATACTGACTTAGCATGGATCAATAGTCATGGTGTAACCACCTCCCTCTTTCTCTTTATTTCTTCTGACATTTTCTCCCTCATTCTCTCGTCCATTTTGGTTTTAATATGCATTGATTTAGTCTAGTTTTATATGACTTCCCTTCTCTAGTCCCTGAGGAAACAACGATTGAATACTTGTCTTACTGCTCCTATCTCATTCTCTTGGGAGACGGTCTAGGCCGGTATCAATAAGAAATATCTCAGGGAGCTTAACAATCACAGGGAGAACAAAATAGAATTATGGGATAGTAACAATGATCACCCAAGGAGCACCAAAGGATCGACAAACACAAGGTCACATAACAAACAATTTAGTTCAGCAAAATTCTATTGAAATTAAGGGGTGAGCTCAAAGATGCTGGAAATTGATTTCCCACATCTCAATTTATCTGATCAACCACCAAAATCAGTAGAAATGTTGGGGGAAATCTCCACGAGAACAAGTCCAGGTAAGAGGCTGTTCAATTTGCCCGGGGACAAGGTCCCCCGGTGGCTTGTCCCGGGCGCCAACTTTTGACCCGGGGACAAGGCCCCCGGTGGCTTGTCCCGGGCACCGCCTTTTGCCCGGGGACAGGGCCCCCGGTGGCTTGTCCTGGGCGCCGCCATTTGCCCGGGGACAGGGCCCCCCGTTGGCTTGTCCAGGGCGCCGCCTTTTGCCCGGGGACAAGGCCCCCGGTGGCCTATCCCGGACGCCATCTTCCGGAGGCAGGGGTCTCCGGTCCCGAGTCATGTGAGGGTCACGCGAGAAGCGCCTCGGGAATCGGCGGACACCTTTCTGACATCTAAGGTCCCTGACCGGAAGAAGGACATTGCTACCCCTCGATCCAACGGTGGTAGGCGGGGTAGTCTAGTCTTTTTGCATCTTTTGGGGCTATATAAGCCCTTGTAACACGTCATGTAAGGGGACAACAATTCATTATTAGTTGGAATAGATAATCTAACAACTGTGCTCCGGAGCCATCTCTCCCCGGAGAGAGCTCCCCTAGCCAGCTCCTGTTGGGAGCACACCAACAGGACTAGGGCCTCCACTGAGGCCCGAACCTGCATAAATCTTCGTGTCACTTGCTGTGTTTGTCCGACGGGAGAGGACCGGTTACGCGGTCAGCTCGCATCATCTTTTCTTCACTAGGATCTTCCACAAAACCTGCCGGGGTATTCGTAATACCACTACTATAGAAGTGCATTCCACTAACCCATATTTTCTAACGGTTATAAGCAATCTGGAAAAAATCCGATAGAATAGGACGACAGCGGCAGAAAAGTGGCAATTTACTATCGGTTACACACTAGTTCAACGTTAGTGAAATGCAAATACTTTTTACTATCAGTCATTACTGTACAAACTGATATAATATATTAAATAGTACTATCGGTTTTCCACTTTTAACTGATAGTAAAATTGCGCACTTTATACTATCGGTTATTACTGTACCAACCGATATAATATATTAAAACAGTACTATCGGTTTTTCATTTTTAACTGATAGTAAAATTACTCACTTTATACTATCGGTTCGTATTGTACCAACCGATATAATATATTACATAGTACTATCGGTTTTTCTCGCGTAACTGATAGTGAAATTACTGACTTTTTACTATCGGTTATTACTGTACTAACCGATACAATATATTAAATAGTACTATCGGTTATATAAAACAAACCGATAGTAAAATGACTTCGTATACACTAATGGTTATGACAGTGGGGACCTTATTTTACTATTGGTTTGTGTTGTTGAACCGATAGTAAAATTGGACAACTTAATTAGGTCGACCCCTGCTCTGCGCTCTACATGTTGGAATCATTTCAGCTGCGCACGACTCCAAGCTAGAGTGATCTGGAGAAGCTAGCTGAGAGGTTGATCATATTTCCATCCCCCTTGGTATTGTCATCTTCTCATCACCTCTCTCTCTCTCTCGATCACTCTTTCGCACTCTCCCTCTCTCTCTCTACTTGCAATTCAGTAAACTAGATACATGTATCTCCAAACTAGCTAGAAGGCTAGGTTGGCTAGCTAGCTATAGCTTGCTGAATTTAAGCAGCTAGCTAGCTGGCTCTTCCAATTAATGCATGCATCAAGTTAATTAGGGTTTCATTTATACAAATCCATTTAATGTAATTAAGCAGCTCATGTACACACATATGGCCTAGCTAATTATGTTTCATGCATATATGCATGCCCTGAGTCATTAATTATTTATTTGAATTTGTCAATTTTGTGAAATAATTGTAGATGGACCGAGAATATTGGATGTATGGAATAAAACGTACTACTGTTGAGTATTTGGAGGGTGTGAATGGGTTTATTAAATTTGCTGAGCAAGAAAAGGCGAAGAAGGGAGAGAAAGATATGCATTGTCCTTGTATAGATTGTATGAACTTAAAAAGGTTCGGCAACTCTGATCAGATTAGGAGTCATTTGATTCGTCGTGGTTTTAACGTACGCTATACCCGTTGGATATGGCATGGTGAAGATCTTGAGGAAACGAGCACCGCTACCACTCAGCAGCACCCAAAAGTGGATTGCAGTAATGATGATCATGATCAGAACATTGGTAATGTTCATTCGGAAGTCCATGTAGATGACGACAATTTAGATGAAATGTTACGTGATGTAGAAGAAGACTATAGCGAAAACGATTTAGCTAAATTTGAGAAATTAATTGTTGATTCTGAGAAGCCTTTGTTCCCCGGATGTGAAACATTTACAAAGTTGTCTTCTGTGTTGAGATTATATAACTTGAAGGCAAGGAACAGTTGGAGCGATAAGAGTTTCACGGCGCTATTGGATCTGTTAGCGGACATGCTTCCAGAGGGAAATGAGTTGCCAGGATCGGTTTACCAGGCCAAAAAACTATTGTGTCCGTTGGGAATGGAAATCGAAAGAATACATGCATGCCCAAATGATTGTGTTCTGTACTGTAACGAGTACGAGGATTTGCATGTTTGTCCAAGATGCGGTGCATCGCGGTATAAGCATGGGGACAGAATTTATCACAATAGATGTGATGAGGTAAAGAAAGGGCCTCCGGCCAAAACTGTGTGGTATTTGCCTGTGATTCCCAGATTGAAACGGCTGTTTGCAAATCCGAAAGATGCGAAGTACTTGCATTGGCATGTTGAAGGTCGGAAACAAGACGGAAAACTAAGACATCCACCTGATTCCATTCAATGGAGAAACATTAACAGAACATTCGGTGAGTTTGGCGGCGAAGTGAGGAATATAAGGTTTGGGCTGAGTACGGATGGTATGAATCCACACGGAAATATAAGCAGTCGACATAGCACTTGGCCGGTTCTTTTATGCATCTACAATCTTCCTTCTTGGTTATGTATGAAGCGCAAGTACATCATGATGTCGTTACTAATTTCAGGACCCAGACAACCCGGGAATGATATTGACGTGTTTCTATCACCGTTAGTCGAGGACTTACATAAATTGTGGAGCGAAGGGGTGCGGGTGTGGGATGCACATAAGCGAGAGAATTTCATGTTGCGGGCCATGATATTTTGCACCATAAATGATTTCCAGGCCTATGAAAATTTGTCGGGGTATAGTACGAAAGGAGGCAAGGCTTGTCCTATTTGCCGGGATGAAACTGAAAGCATGTGGTTATCGAAGTGCAGAAAAACAGTGTACATGGGTCACCGCAGATTCCTTCCGATGCATCACGCCTACTGTAAGAAGAGGAAGTCATTCAATGGGAAGCCTGAGAAAGGATCAGCCCCAGTGTTTGTGACTGGTAAGGAGCTTTACTTGCCCGTGAAGGACATCAAAGTTGTGTTCGGTAAATGTTCTAAACCTCCAGGAAAAAATGTTTGGAAGAAGAGATCGATTCTTTGGGATCTGCCATATTGGGAGCACTTACAAGTTCGACATTGCATTGATGTCATGCACGTAGAGAAAAATATTTGTGACAGTTTGATTGGTTTGTTGTTGAACATTCCAGGAAAGACGAAAGATGGCATCAACGTTCGCCGTGACATGCTCGACATGGGCATAAGGACTGAGCTTGCACTGTTGGAGAAGGGAAAGCGGACATACCTCCCCCCGGCCTGCTATACTTTGTCAAAAAGAGAAAAAACAGAACTCTGTCAGTGCCTACATGGTGTCAAAGTTCCATGCAGGTATTCTGCGAACTTGAAAAAACTTGTGTCCATGAAAGACTTGAAACTGGTTGGTATGAAGTCCCATGATTGTCATGTACTGATGTCACAAATGCTTCCCATTGCTATCAGAGGCATTCTCCCAGTCAAAGCCAGAGAGACAATTACAAAGCTATGTTATTTCTTCAACACAATATCTGGCAAGGTACGTAAGCGTGTACTCCTAGCAAGTTAATTAGCTCCATTCGTGGAACTTGTCAGATTTTTTGGATTTGAATATTTGCTGCAACTGTGTCCTTGCAGGTAATTGATATGGATGGACTGGACGATTTGCAACGCGATGTGACTACCACTCTTTGTCAGCTGGAGATATATTTCCCTCCATCCTTTTTTGATGTTATGGTCCATCTAATTGTTCACCTTGTCAGAGAAATTAAGTTTTGTGGACCCGTGTTCCTGCGCTACATGTATCCATTTGAGAGATTTATGGGTATCTTGAAGGGATATGTAAGGAATCGACATCGGCCTGAGGGCAGTATCATTGAAGGTTATGCCGCCGAGGAGGTGATCGAATTTTGCACCAACTATATGGCCGGGGTTGACCCAATTGGCGTTCCTACGTCCCGGCATGAGGGCAGGCTTCAGGGCATTGGAATGATTGGATTTAAAGCAGTCATCCCCTCTAGTGATTTGTATGCAAAAGGCCATTTTTGGGTCTTACAGCACATGACGGGGGTGGAGCCATACATACATGAGCACAAGGAAATGTTACGGAAACAGAATCCCTCGAAGCCAGAGATTTGGGTCACCAGAGAACATAATAGGAAGTTTGCTGGGTGGATCGAAAATAGAGTCCTGCAAGCTTCTGAGGGTGATGTAGATGAAGATGTTACATGGTTGGCCAGAGGGCCTAGATTTACTGTAGGGACTTGGCAGGGGTATGACATCAACAGCTATTCATTTTACACAAGAACTCAGGACGAGAAGAGTACTATGCAATGTAGTGGAGTGACACTACTTGCTATTTTGGAGGATGCCAGGGCAGTAAGGGCACTCGACTCATATTACGGTGTTATTGAGGAAATATGGGAGCTCGATTATGTATTACTTAAGATTCCTCTGTTTCGATGCCAATGGGTCGAAATCCCTCGAGGTGTTAAAGTCGACAATTATGGGTTTACTCTCGTCGATCTCAGTAGAGTCGCACACAAAGATGATCCATTTATACTTGCTGAGCAAGCCACACAGGTGTTCTACATCGTTGACCCGGCCAACCCAAAGTTGCACGTTGTCCTTCATAGTAAGAGACGTATTGTTGGGGTCGAAGATGTTGTGGATGAAGTAGAGTACGATCAGTTCGACGAACTACCTCCATTTTTAGATGGAATCCTTCAATCTGTCCCTACCGAAGATATTGACGAAACAAGTTACCTGCGAGACGACCACGAAGAAGGATTATCGGTGGACAACCATTCTTGACTAATTTGCAATATGTAAGTGACGTATATTACTTGGATCTTTAATCGAAGAATTCCTCAAATCATTTTTCAAAAATTCTTTGGGAAAACATACGTGATGCATTGAGAATCATTTCTGCAAATTTTCATTTCAATTGGAGTATATACTTGATTTGAGCAATAATTGATTCTTTTCACAAATATATATGAAAACTGCAAATTTTCATTCCATGATTGGTCTTTACTGTTAATTTATTTCAAAATTATTGGAAGTCATTTGCATGGGGTTTCAGATGTCTTTACAAGTGCAAAATGATGTACTGAGACCCATCTGTAATTGTTCTCAGGAAATACCTTTAGATCAATTTAACAGTATTATACTATCGGTTTCAACCTCCAAACCGATATGAAATTAACATATACTATCGGTTTCTTGTCATAAAACCGATAGTAAAATACAATGCAAAATGATGTACTGAGATCCTCTGTAATTCTTCTAAGGGAAATCCTTTAGGGTCAATAACATTGTATTTTACTATCGGTTATAACTGTGAAACCGATATGAAATTAAACTATACTATCGGTTTATCGTTCATAACCGATAGTGATTTACACTATGTTATGAGCCCCTGTTCTTAGTTTACTATCGGTTTAGTATTTACAACCGATAGTGATTTACACTGTGTTATGAGCCCTGTTTCTTAGTTTACTATCGGTTTGGTATAATAAAACCGATAGTGAAAAGTTCCCATACTGAAAACCCTAACTTACATGTTTTTACTATCGGTTTTGTGGTTATGAACCGATAGTAAATATTCATTTATTAGGTTATAACCTTGCATGATTTTCCCTCCAGTGCAACTGATCACATGTTCTCCACCCTAACTTGCATGATATTCATTTATTAGGAAAACCCTAGATTCGCCGACGTTCGCTTCTTCGCTCCTCTGCGCCACTGGTTCTCCACCGCCTTCGGCACTGCATTGCGCCACCGCCTCCGGCCACTCCACGATCGACTGTAAGTGTTCTTGACCAAATCGCTCGCGTGTATTGCTTAATTTTGTATGCAATGGTTCATATCCCGTTCAATGGATTACAAATATAAACCTAGAGTAAAATTCATGAACTACAAACTTGATAGCTATGAGAATGACAGAATTGATGAAAATCACTAGCAATTTGTCATACAGTGTAGTTCACTATCGGTTTCTTATTCAGAACCGATAGTAAATACCTTAAACTTAATTTTCTGTTAATTATTTCCCATTTTCTAATTTTCATCTGAAATTTTGGTTCATTTACATTTTAACATACTTTATGTTCCTGCTGAGACACTAGCATAGTTTGCACTGCTAATCTTATAGATTTTACTGAATTCAAACTTGATTACTATCGGTTTGACTTGGAAAACCGATAGGAAATAGTAGTGCCATCATAGTTTGCACTGCTAATTTGAATTTTCTGTGAATTACTTCCCATTTTCTAATGTTCATCTCAAATTTAGGTTCATTTAAATTTTAACAGACTTTATTTTCCAGCAGAGAGATTAGCATAGTTTGCACTGCTAATCTTTTAAATTTTCCTGAATACAAACCTTAGTACTATCGGTTTTCCTTTCAAAACCGATAGGAAATAGAGTATGTCTTAGTTTGCACTGCTCATCTGAATTTTCTGTGAATTACTTCCCATTTTCTAATGTTCATCTCAAATTTAGGTTCATTGAAATTTTAACAGACTTTATTTTCTAGCAGAGAGATTAGCATAGTTTGCACTGCTAATCTTTTAAATTTTCCTGAATACAAACCTTATTACTATCGGTTTTCCTTTCAAAACCGATAGGAAATAGAGTATGTCTTAGTTTGCACTGCTCATCTGAATTTTCTATGAATTACTTCCCATTTTCTAATGTTCATCTCAAATTTAGGTTCATTTAAATTTTAACAGACTTTATTTTCCTGCAGAGAGATTAGCATAGTTTGCACTGCTAATCTTTTAAATTTTCTTGAATACAAACCTTATTACTATCGGTTTTCCTTTCAAAACCGATAGTAAATAGAGTATGTCTTAGTTTGCCCTGCTCATCTGAATTTTCTGTTAATTACTTCCCATTTTCTAATGTTCATATGAAATTTTGGTTCATTTAAATTTCAACAGACTTTATGTTCATGCAGAGAGACTAGTGTAGGGCACAACAATTTTACTTATGAACTTTGTCATGTACCTTTCTTCATATCAATTGATGGTTTGTTCATGGTATTTTAGGTAAAGTCATGTCGGCATCTTCCTCGGCTGATAGTAGTGATTCGGCGAGGGCGAACATAGATGGCGCTGCCTCGTCCCAGCGCAAGAGGAAGGCGCGAGGCGCGACAATGTTGGGTCATTTGGCCAAACGCGCGGATCTTTCCTGTGAGTTCAACCAGTTCGGGAGACCGATCGGGAAGAACGCCGGGCACTATGCTGCCTATGTTGGCTTGTTGGCGAAGGAAAGGGTGAAGACCACCGTCCAGAGCTGGAAGGACGTCAAGGCCGACGAGAGGGATAGGCTGTGGGCAGAAGTGAAGGTAAAATTAATCAAAATCACTGAACTCTTGAGTAATCACATTCCCTTGGTTTATCCTAGAGATTAGGTAAGTCCTACTTATATGCACCATTTGAAACAGGCCAAGTGGAACATCCCGGACGATGGTCCCAAGATAGCTTGCTTGAAGGACATGAACAACACGTGGAAAACCTTCAAGAGCGTCCTCGTCAGTACCTTCCTCGCTAAAGGCGAATCTCCAAGCGAGAAGTACCCCTTCATAACGGAGGAGGTATGGGAGCAATTCGCCCAACAGAAGGGGACTCCTGAGTTCAAGGTATGTATGGTTCCTTTGCTTGGTTACACCATTGTATGCAGTAAGCAGTGGTGCATTAATTTTCTTGTTTCTGGTACGAAGGCCCTCAGCGAGAAGAACAGGGCAATCCAGAGGAGGAACGACCACCCACACCGGCTCGGCTCTCGCGGCTTTGCGGGGAAGGAGGAGCAGTAGAAGAAGGCTGAAGACGAGGCGTCGCATTTCATCGACTCCCCTGACCTACCACTCTCCGAGCTCCGCGATCAGCGATGCAAGCGCTGGTGGCTGGCCAGAGGGACCGTGTCGGCCACGGGGACTGTGGCGTTCCCAAACCCCAGGGACGTCGAGGTCGTGCAGCGACTCGTAAGTTGGCTAACTATGATCACTAGTGTGCGCACAAGTTTGTATATATTTCTTCCTCACAATGGAGAGCTTTCAATGTAACAGATCTCTTGCTCGAAGGAGGCGACCGAGGGATTGTTCAGTCCCCATAGGGAGAACGACATCCTTACCCGGGCTCTAGGGAACAAGGAGCATCCAGGGCGGACGTGAACCGTGGGGGCTGTGGTGCCATGGAAGGAAGGCTTCTCGTAGCCCGGGCAATAGGCGAAGAAGGCTGGCAGCTGGAAGGAAAGGGAAGTGGAGCTATCTCAGAAGATACGGGCAGATGTGACTGCACAATTCGCGGACATGTTCGCTCAAATGAACGAGAAGTATGAACACCTCAGCCGAGTTGTGCAGTCCAAGGGTTTAGATCCAGCTGCCGAGGTCGACGCTGCCAGGCCAAGTAGTGTTGGCTCGAAGGTTCACGTGGATCCGGTGGACCTGATCGAGGTATTGCAACTCTTGAGCTATATATGCAGTTCGGCTGATGCCACTCCCGTTACGTTAGAATTGTTTCGCTAACCTGTTATAATTGTTGCAAATTGCAGAAGCCGGAGAGCTGTAGCCTATTGATCAACATAGGCGACAAACCTGTTGCGGTTGCAAACGGGGTCGTATACCAGTCTTGGGAGGATGTCCGGATCCACTGCGTACCTCTGGAGCCTGGATTCGCAAAGGTATAGGTGGACATGGCCCTCCCGGGCTACAGCTCTTTTCCGTTGCCCGTCCCAACGGACGAAATGCGGACAATTGGCGAGGCATTGGGCTCGTACATACAGTGGCCCAAGAAGGGTGTTAGACTACAGGAGGTAAACCCTAGCCATTCTAGCTTACAACTCAGTTAATATACTCAATTTGCAAAATCTAATTTAAGCGTTTGTACTTAGAGTGGACGATGGATACCAGCTCACTTCCTGACGACACCACCCCCGCCACAACGCCTGAGCGAACTCCTTCGGCCCCCATGCCTCCTCCGACGGCCTCAAACCCTTCACCATCAAATGAGGCCGACGGCACCACACCCCAACCTTCGAAGGTATACACTCACTCCCCGCCCAAAGGCAAGGGCAAGGCCAAACAAAGCCAGCCGAGTACGTTCAAGAACGGGTCCCCACTCGTGTCGGAGTACCTTCTGCGCAATATGGATCAAATAACCAGAAGTCTCCATGAGTGGTACCTGACCCGGTCTAGGCGCCACATCAACTTCTTGGTTCACTTCAGGCCAGCCCATTTTCACCGTAAGCCCGGGAGCATATCGGTGGCCCATGAGGATTTGTTCGACCTCCTCAACTGGCGGGAGCTTGATATGTCCATCATACGGACTGGAGTCCTGTGAGTTTGCTGTTGTCTGAAGTTATCACAGTTCGTTTCATAAATCTAATCACCTTTTGTATGCACTACTTACTAATGTCTACTTTGCATCCAGGTGCATGTGTAGGCTGGCGTCGATGAGGGCATGTGACAAGGTGGGTTTCCTCAACCCAGAGAAAATAAGCCTCACGATGCTAGAGCACGACCAAGCACATGCGGAGGAATACATATCAAGGGCACTACTAGCGCAGCAGGACCGAGAGTTCATCCTTGCGCCGTACCACCAAAGGTTAGTGCATTTCCTTCTAATTTAACTCATTCTTGTATGTTACGCCTAACATATGTATGAAACGGTTCGCTTATATATTCAATGTAGGGGCCACTGGGTCCTCGCCGTCATTTGCCCATGGATGAATGAGGTCTATTACCTCGATTCGATGAGCGACAAGGTGGTGCATGTTTTCACCCTCACATGGCACATAGACGCGTAAGTAACATAGTTGTCTTAAATTTTTCTCTAACTAGCTAATTAATGATAACATATTAATCGGCAATGCTAAATTAAATACAGGGCTTTCAAAAATTATGCTAGTGCTGGAGGGAGGCATGACGCGTCAAAGGGTACAACAATTTCTTGGAAAGAATATGAGGTAATTAATACGGATGGAAGTACTCATGATGAGTCTTTTAATTTAAGCTTAATTAGTTCTTTCGAGTTAATGTGGGTTTATGTCTTTGCATATGCAATTTTTCCAGTGCCATCAGCAGCCACAATCATGGGAATGTGGCTTCTATGTCATGAGATTCATGTATGACCTGATCAGGAGAAACTTTGCCCAATTCCCTAAGGTAACCATTTTTCCTAACTCAAAGTCGAACTTTAATTGGATGTGATGTACGATCCTAACTTCATACACGCATATATGCAGAGCGCCATGTTGAAAGAGCAATATGAGTTGCCTCAATTGAAGGAGCTGCGAACAATTTGGGCTCAATATGTCATGGAAGAAGTGGCTATCAACGATCGATAGTAACTGACTTGTGTTGATTGCTGTATTTGTGAATATATATTGAATGTGTTGATCACTGTATTTGTGAATAAACTCAATATGTGAATAGATTCATTGATGTATTTGTGAATAAACTCGATCAATATGTGCATAAATTCAATATGTCCAATTTGTGAACAATATGTGAATATGTGAATATTGCTGAATTAGTGTATTTGTGAACAAATTGATCAATATGTGAATATTGCTAAATATTTGTAAATATTGGTGTATTTGTGAATGATCCAATGTATCTCTGTATAGCTGTATGTATATGTGCATGATTCCAGTACTAACCGTGCCAGTATATAACCGATAGGAAAAACTAATATTACTATCGGTTATACACTAAAACCGATAGAATAAATATTACATTACTATCGGTTCATATGCAGAAACCGATAGAATAAAGTTTTCAGTACTAAACGTGTCTACAGAATACTATCGGTTATATAATATAACCGATAGAATAAAGTTTCCCGTACTAACTGTGTTCAGACAATACTATCGGTTTAGATAATACCCGATAGAAAAAACATTAACATTACTATCGGTTTAGATCCTAGCCGATAGAAAAATCCTAAACAATACTATCGGTTTATATACGAGCCGATAGAAAAAATGTATATAATACTATCGGTTTAAATTTGAGCCGATAGAAGAAATAGTCGATAGAGATTAGTGAAAGTTGGGAATGTAGATGTTTTACTAACGGTTTTTGAACCGATAGAAGTGTTCTGCTCCTCTACTATCGTGCAGACCACTATCGGTAAGAGAACCGATAGTAGAGTGGATTTTTAACCGATAGTGAAAAGCATTTCTGTAGTAGTGTACCATGACAAGAAAACATAGCAATTAAAGTTGAGGATGATCAGTTCATCTTGATGCAAATGGAATTCAACATAATAGCCAACTGGAATTGTTTGATCACTCATCAGGGCTGATTATAAAGTGAAATAGCAGCACATTACTGAATTTGAGGTAACCAGGCATCACAGTTGACCTAGATAATGCGAAGCTAAATCAAATTCAAGTTAGAATTCTATCACTGGAACTAGTCAGTCAATTTGAAAAAGAATTAAGCTTAATCCATGCAATTATAACTAGCTTGAATTGATATTCAATTCAAAAATGCAGAGCTTCACTTCAACATTTACATACATTCATCAATCTGATACACAGAGTCAATGTTCATCAAGGTACATCAAGGATAATAGAAACAGGGGATGAAGTGGGAAGGGAAATAGACCACTTGTATTTTCTTGCTACTAAGGTTGCTAGAGCTCAGTCGTGGCTAGTGAAGAGGTCGTGTTTGCCGACAGTCAAGGTGCTCAAAGGAGGAGATGGAGTGGTCTTCGCGGTTGTGAAGGTGGTCGAGTGGTCGAAGACGATGGAGTGGTCGTGGTCATCGCTTGATGGGAGTGGTCGTGGTCGTCAGAGTGTCAAGGTGGTCGAAGGAGCGGGCTAGCAGTGGTCGTGGTGGCTATTCTAGTCGAGGAAGGAGTTGGTCGAGGCCCGACATGGAGGAAGTGGTCATGGTTGTCACCCAATGATGAGGTAGTCGAAGGAGCGGGCTAGCAATGGCTAGAGTGAAGTGGTGGTCGCAGTGGATGGAGTAGTCAAGCTCGAAATGTGGGGCGATGTCAGGATCTACGGTGGTGGCGGCGGCGCGGGTTTGGAGCAACGATGCAAGTCGTAGATCTGCGGTGTGGATCCGGCTCGTGATCACGCTTGAAACGATGTGATTGTTTAGTATCAGCTAGTGAACGGTTGAACATTGAGCACTTGAGAGTCAAATTCCACGAGGAACAAGCATATTCATCTTTCTAGCTTAATGGATCACTGATTAAGTCTGAACGATTTTGGGGGTTTCTTTGTCTACAACTAAAGCTATCCATCTAGGGTGTAAAGCAGTAAATAGCAAATTTGAAATGTAGGGTTTATAAAGAAGGAATGAAAACCTAGGGTGTTGAGAGTTCCATAATGATCCGGCATTATTCTATCCAAGGTCCAAAAATTGCAAGTTTATTTCAATCGTTTTCCAAGACAGACTAAGTTGCCAGTACGGTTGCTGGTACAACGATCAGAGGATCACTTCCATTATTGTGTTTGGCGAGTGCCTGTCTTCTATTCAGGATCCTGTGTCAAAGTGCTATGGACTCAAGAACTCCCCTAAATTCTTGCTAAGGCTCAACTTTTACGTTTGTGGCCGAAACAAGAATTTTTGGTTTGGAGGAAGAAAACATCAGGAAATAGCTTCAAAACTTGAGATGAAGACTGAGAAAGAATCACACCTTCCGAATTAGGTCTTCCCCAACCCTAGAAGGGAACTACTCGCAAAAAACCATAATAATACAGAAATATTAATAAGAATTAAATGAAAACTTACTTCATTGCTTGAAAATTGAGTTTGCCATCCTTGCTGGCTTACAAGCACAAGAAAAATAGAGAAGAGGGCTCTTTTAAGAAAACAACCTAAAAACTACTAAGAAAGCCTAAAAAGACTTATGAAAAAGCGTATGAGTGCATGTCTAATTGAGCCAAAAGCTTCTCTATTTATAATACATGGGTTAACGTTCCCGAAAATAACTCCTTGACGTGCAGACGACAAAGTCTGGCTTTAAATTGCGCGAGAACAGACAAATCTAAGTCAAAACCAATCGGATTCGACCAAAACCGCCCACTAAAACCTCTGGTAACCGAGTTGAGCACGGCTAGGAACACGTGGCGTGCTCCTGGCTGAACACGTGTTGTGCCCGAGATCGTGCTCCGCTCAACCAAATAACCGACCAAGTAGTAGTCGAGATCGATTGGGACTCAATTCGACCTAAAGTTTTCGTGTTTGATCAGGACTCTTTTCGACCATGTGTTCGTGTTCGATCACTACTTGTTAGAGTAGGTGTCTTCTTGCTCAATTAAGCTCCTTTTCGTCCAGTTGTGTTCGATTCAGGTTTCTCCTTGCCTAAGTGTGTTCGACCACGTTATTTTGTTCGAAGAATATTCGATCAGGGTTCTTTTTGTCTAGTTTCAGTATTCCTTGTCGAAATTGACCCAAACGAAGTCAAAATCTTCTCAAATTTGGTAAGTTTTGTCCCTGAAAGATGGCAAACATAGCCCTAAAAGTAATTTGTAAAAATAATATAAAATTATGCATAAAATGTCACATCAAAAGTTTTTATCATGATTTTGCATGTTTTCAGTGGCAAACTTAGAGTAAAAATGCTACCAATTTAACACTTATCAAATTCCCCTATGCTAGCATTTTTCTTGTCTTCAAGTAAAGAATGTGAATGATTTCTCCAAAAATTGGCATGCCTTTGTTAATTAGATTTTCAATAAATAGCTTCCGGCAATTCACATCACATCTATGCATATGAAACAGTTTATCTAAGCAATTTAAACTCTCCAAATGCAAATATTCAGCTTATCAAATTTCAATCTTATAAAAGAGATAGCTTAATCAATTAAATTATCTTGACAACATCTTTCATATAGGATTTAAAAGAAATTGATGAGGATTGTTAGCTATTTTTTAGGCCTCCATGGTCGCGATAGCACCACATGGTCGCAGATGACTATGGCCGCTGCCCTCCGTATGGTCATCAAAGGCCAGAAGGGGGAACATTGGGTAATCTAAGGGCATTCTAGATATAACTCAAAAATCATACTCATTTCATGCAAAATCAAGACATTTGTTATCTTAAAACCTATGTTTTATGTTGTATCCAACGGCGGTGTGGTCATGGAGATAGTCCCTGTTACCATCCTCTCTCACAGATACAAGAACCAATCTTAGCACCGTGGTCGCCGTACTGAGTGATCACCCTTAAACATTACCCCATCATGATCCTGATGGTTATTCCCGAGATAATCATAAGTCCCTGACAAGGTAACCATCGAAGGAGGTTAAGATGGTAAGGCGGTTCCCTGATGACCGAGTCTAGCCTGCCAAACCAAAGACATTCCTTATCTTAAAACCTATGTTTTATGTTGTATCCAAGGGTGGCGTGGTCGCGGAGATAATCCCTGTGACCGTCCTCTCTCACAGATACAAGAACTAATCTTAGCACCGTGGTCGCCATATAGATTGATCACCCTTGAACATTACCCCATCATGATCCTTATGGTTATTCCAGAGATAATCATAAGTCCCTGATAAGGTAACCATCGAAGGAGGTTAAGATGATAAGGTGGTTCCTTGATGACCGAGTCAAGCCTGCCAAACCACCACGTACCCATGATCAACGGCAACTACCACACCCACGACCTCACAGCTACTCCTCGGTGTTCGTGGGGCATGCCTTCAGGAGAATAACCAGCCAACTCCTCATCAAGTATAAGAAGGCCTTCAAGGGAAGGATCACGGGACGAACAAATCGACGACAGAGAGCTTAGCAAAGCTAGAATTAGCTAGCTACACTACGTAACCACCTCTCTGTAACTCTTTTTTTCCACATAGTCAATTACACAGGATGTAGGACTATTACCCAGCTTAAAGGGAGCCTAAACCTGAATAATCCTTGCTCCCCATGTCTTTAGATTCATTGATACCTTGAACGTCTTGATAATCTGACTGATTGGCCTCATACCTTCTAACTCACTTTCTTGCATAAGGTCGGCAGAGGAACCCAGAATTCCAATCGTCGACAGCTGGGGCCCACCGTGGGGCCCTGAAGACATTTGCATCAGGATTCATTGTATTCATGGATAATTTCCCTTGCTTGCACGATTCTGAGAATGAATTCAATCTCGAGGATCACGTAGATTCAATGGATGAATATGTCGTCCCCATCAATGGTGACAACACTACCCTCATAGTTTGTCTTGGGGAAGCATCATCCTCAATCCCAACCACGTCTGTTGAATAGGAATCAGATCAGGCAGTTCACTTGCCCTCAATAGAGGATGAGTATGTGCCGCAATCGGTTGCCTTAGACATCTTGGGAGTGGATGATCTTGACATACGGTTGGAAAATTTCTCCATGGACAACCTGAAATCTCTGTTTGATTTTGAGTCGGACTCAGACAAAGATGAGATGCTTTCTCCATTTGCGAACTGGATCCCTAGAGAAGTCGTTGCACTTTCAGAGGAAACTCTAGAGCAACGTGACGCTAGGCAGGAACAAGAACCCAAACAGAAAGAGGACCAAGAACGCGAACAACGAGAGGCTGAGGTTCGCAGGGTCGCAGAAGACCTTCTACGACCAGCGACAACTCGCCAAGGTACCATTTTCTACGACCCCGATCCTGGAACATGTTGACAACCCTCTCCGGGAGCTCACGGGCATAATTACACGCCCATTCCAAACTCTTCGCCACTGGTAGTGTCTACCTCACCTGGAACTCCACTGGCACCCGGGCAAAATCTGGAAGATCATCTCCAGAGGTTGCTTATGCACTCCGTAATCCACCCTCCAGCCTCGTGAACGATGACAGGATTATGTTAGCAAGAGTGCTTGCAGATAATCTTGATGAGGTAGCCCTCGGGTTTACTCTAGAAGCAACCTCACGTTCGACGACTAGGGGACAGGCCAGTTCACTCCAAGGTCACAAGAGACATAACCCAACACATTCCCGACACAACAAGACTAGATGTACAGGTACTTCCCTCGACCATAACCACCTACTGGTGCACTCACGTTTGGGACCACGTTGTGAGACTCCCTAGGTCGACAACCTCCATGACCTAGGAGTTTGTCGCGATGATCAATGACAACGCAGTAGATACGTGGATTGCAAAGCTTTTTCACCCGGACTACGGAATGTAGTCTCACCTTATAAGTTTAAACCTGGTACGGTCAAGAGATTTGATGGGACTCAAAATCCAACCGAATTTCTCCAGATCTATGTTATGGCCATCCAAGCGGCCGGGGGAGATGAATTGGTCGTGCAAAATTATTTGCCCACGGTCCTAGAAGGTCCAGCGTGGACCTGGTTGTTCAACCAACCAGAAGCATCGATCTACAACTGGGAGATGTTGTGCGACACTATCCTCAACAACTTCCAAAACTGCTATGAGAAACCTGGCAAAGAGGATGACCTTCATCGCTTGCTCCAGACTTCGACAGTGACACTTCGGCAGTTCGTCAAAAGATTTGTAGGAGTGAGTGTTGGGGGAAATCTCCACGAGGCTAAGTCCTGGTAAGAGGCTGTTCAAATTTGCCCGAGGACAAGGCCCCCTGGTGGCTTGTCCGGGGCGCCGCCTTTTTCCCGAGGACAAGGCCCCCGGTGGCTTGTCCCGGGCGTCGCCATTTGCCCAGGGACAAGGCCCCCAGTGGCTTGGCCCGGGCACCGCCAGTTGCCCAAGGAAAGGGCCCCCGGTGGCTTTTCCTGGGCGTTGCCGTCCTTCCAGAGACAAGGGTCTCCGATCCCGGGTCACGTGAAGGTCACACGAGAAGCACCTCGGGAATCAGCGGACACCTGTCAAGCATCCAAGGTTCGGGCTATATAAGCCCTTGTACACCTCATGTAAGGGGGACAATTCATTATTACTTAGAATAGACAATCTCACAGTTGTGCTCCGGAGCCATCTCTCCCCCGAGAGAGCGCCTCTAGCCAACTTCGGTTGGGAGCATGCCGATAGGACTAGGGTCTCCACCGAGGCCCAAACCTTGATAAATCTTCGTGTCATTTGCTGTGTTTGCCCGACGGGGGAGGACCGGTCGCCCGGTCAGCCCGCGTCATATTTTCTTCGCTGGGATCTTCCACTAAACCTACCGTGGTATTTGCAATACCACGACAGTTGGTACCGTCCGTGGGGACTCGTGACGAGACGCCATGGCTCCCCCAAGAACGAGGGCTCGGGCCCTTCGCGATGACGCCGGTCCCGGTGACCCGGCACCGCCCGTCCGGGACACGACCGTCCCAGCGCTTCCGCCCGGCGGTGGCCAGACACAGGTACTGCCTCCCACCTTCCCTGTCAATTTCGGTGGTTCGACCTCGAGGTCAGTCCCGTTGATCGCGGTCGCCTCGGCCGGGACCAGTGTCCCCCCCACGGCTTCCCCGGCTCCCCGGGACGCCTTGCTTGAGGCTCTAGTGGAGGGCCAGCTCCGCGCCCAGCGCTCTGTGGACGAGCTGCTCCCTGTCTTGGCACGGCCACCGGCCCCCACCTACCCACCGTACCCGTTCCTGGGGCCTATGCCCCCGTTTACGGGTCACCCGGTGGCCCCTCTGGCCCCCGGAGGCCCGACCGCTCCGTACGATCCCGCCGGTGGGTATCCTCCCCCGGCGGGCGGGCCGTCCGTCCGGGGCCCTCCCGGCGCCGGGAGCCTTCCCGATGCTGGGGGGTTACTTCATGCCTGGGGCCTTCACGGTACCGGGGGGACACCCTGTTCTGGGCCCATTCCTGGGGCCGGGGGCCTACTACATGCCGAGGGCTTTCCATGCGCCGGGAGCCAGTCCCGCCCCGCAGGTTGCATTTACCGCACCAGGGGCGATTGACAGAGCAGCTCCTGCGTCGCAACGGGCCTCCCTCACAACGGCGCCCCGGTTCCAGATAATACAGGGGTTTCCCCCTTTCTGGTTCCGGATGTTGCCACAGGGGTCTCCCCTACACCGGCCCCGGTAGCACCCGGGCCGGTAGCTACAGTGCACGAGCTCCCTCCTCCCCCAGGGCTGCCCCCAAGGGCGCGTCCGGCGGATCAAATCCGCTTCACCCGGGAGGAGGTTGAGCGAATGCGTGGAACCAAGTTTGGGGAAGAACTTCCCCCGGGTCGCGGACGCTGAGAGCTTCGCTCCCGCTCCGACTGGGGGAGGAGACCCGCCGTAGAACCAACCTCTCCGGGGGAGCGCTCGGACTTCTTGGAGGTCAGCTCCACCAACCCGGAAGAAAAGCGCCGTTACCGCCACGCCGGCGGACCTCTTCGGCCCCTTCCCAACTCCAACAATGAGCGCGCGTCCCCTGTCGAAGGGGACAGTGATCGGGACTCTCCCCGAGAAGTGGAGGAGGCTAACTAGCCGCTGTGCCGTAGACTACGGAGCATTCGATGGCCGCGGCCTTACCGCCTGCCGCACATCGAACACTACAATGGTGAGGCCGACCCCTTTGAATTTGTGCAGGTGTATTCCACAGCCATCTCGGCGGCTGGGGGGGATGAGACGGTGCAATGCAACGTCTTCCCCCTCTACCTGACCGGGATTGCCCGCTCGTGGTTCTACAACTTGAACGCCAGCTCCATCAAGTCCTTCACGCAGCTCAAGCGCGAGTTCTGTGCCAACTTCTAGGGGAACTACATGCGTCCTCTGGACTGCTCGCAGCTTTATACCGTCCGACAGAGGACGGGGGAGACCATCCGCAGCTTCTTCAAGCGCTTCGCTCAAGTTAAGAGTAATGTGGCTCACGTCCCTGACTCCATCGGAGGCGTACAAGAGCGGGATCCTCCCCCGGGAGCTCCATCGGTGTCGCGGTATTGCGAATAGCCTGGCAGGTTTTGTGGACGATCCTAGCGAAGAAAACGTGACGCGGGTTGATGTCGCGTCTGCCACGACTGTGACATCACCTGTGAGGGGGCCCAGCTTGGTGCAGCTGGTCCCATAAACCACTTGACTTCCCAGGATGAGTCAATCACAGGATTACATTGCAGCAGCAAAATAGTACAATAGTCATAATTGTATGGCCATCAGGCCTTAGTACAAAACGAGGTACAGTGCCTTACAAGGCACAAGGGTCTAACAAAATAACACATCTAGTCGGCGGAAGCTAGGCCCAAAAGCAATCCACAGGAAACAGAGGTTGACAGCAAGACAGCACCACATCAGGGCTCCGGAGGGAACTGCTCATCATCTCCTGGGTCCGCAGCATCTTCAGGGTATCCTCCAAGGTCGTAGAACGCTCTATCTATTGATGAGTTGTTGCAAGGGTGAGTACTTACGTACTCAGCAAGTCATAGGGAAGGTAGAGATACATATATATATGACATGAACCTATGCTATTGGGGAAAGAGCGAAAGGTTTTTCGAAATACATTTCTTTCTCTTTTCTTATTCAAATCCCGATCATACCCATGGCAGTAAATAAATCATATTGATGGTGATACATATATCCCATATCCAAGGCGATATATCCTCATATCACATTATTTTTATTCAATCCTTTCAATCTTATACTCATAACAGTATTTCATAACCTAGGGCATAACCCACATGCCTCTTAATTATTATATGATCTCTATATTATGGTATTACCGCGACACGTCAACACATGACAGCCCACGGTAACGCCCCTTATCGTGACAACACATGCCACTTGGGTAATCTTGAACTAACAAATTTTAGTTTATAAAACAGTACTTGTGTCACACCCCATGGATTTAATCCACCGCGGCATACTCCTAAAACTCGGAAGCACGAAGTATTCGAATACATTTTTAAACTCTGCAGAGATGTACCTCTTTTTAAATCCACTTTTTCACTCGACTTCCAAGTCGGGCCAACTCCATGCGACTTATACGCATGTGACAAGGCCGAGATCACACAACGTTTTTGCAGTCTAGTATTAACAGTATCCCTGCCCGGTAAATGGACAATGCCGTCCCAAGTACCGTTGTGGGTCCTCCCCACTGCCTTACTTCCTAGCCTGGGTCTATGTTCCCGCAGGACACATAACCTCTTTTGATTACAGTCGCGCACGACTTAATCTGGCGTAGGGCGTCTTCCTTCTTTACACCTTATCCTCTCATAATTTTTCTGATCTCACATCACTCATGGACGAACTGCGTCCCACCAGTTTCCACGCGAGAAACCGGATCGACAAGCCATGCAGGGAACTGATAATACTAAGAAAGCTACTAGGTTGCGCCTGTCCCATACCAGGTAAGTGGTTGGTACGTTTTTCATGCCACTAGACGCATAACACAAGGTTCTAGTCCTTACATGCCAGTGACCAGATCATACCACAAACCATGCACCTTCAGTGCCTACACATTCAGTGCAGCCAAGCACCTCCAGTGCTACCACCATTCCATACCAAAATACTGGTGACGGCTAGGGGTTCTATTTCATGAATATAAATGTACATGTTTATACTTTTATTAGTTCGTGGCTTACTATCTTATCAAGTTCACATTCCTCAAGTATTCAATCTATCACTGCCATAATATCATTGATCTCAACACATGCAATATTAATGAGATATCTATTCATGGAATAGCATAGCAATTCATAAAATATGGGTTTCAATATGATCAAAGTATGACTTGCCTTCCGCGTCGTAAGTATCAGCAGTCGATGACGGTTCAGCGACAAGATCTTCAACCCCGGACTCTTGCTCTGAACAAGATCAAACAAGCAAACAGGCATTACAATCAATCCTATTCTTACTAATCCACTACATGCAAAGATGCAAGGAGAAAATACTCTGGTGATACAAGGTTTGAAAGCGATTTGAGTTTAACTATGGAAACCAGGGTTAAAATTAGCTGTTAAGGTTTACAAGGTTCCAAAATATCAGGGTAATATCAAGGTGGTGACTGGTTCGCCCAAAAACAGCGAATGTCTTTAGGTTGGCATTCGGTTCAAGGCATCGACATAAGGTCGATGGGTGATAGAGGGCTCAACTCAAGTTGTGACAGTAGAGAAAAGTGTAGATCACAACATCAGGAGTCTAAGGGACAAAGTTATTTCCAAAGTTCATGGCTGGAAGTGGGTGAAAAGGCTCAATGCCACTGGCTGACATAGGCTGACAGTGCTCTAGAATGGCATTGACATGGTTTGAACAACTTCCAGTGGGCAAAGTAGGTTTTGATTCAAGCATATGGTGCACAAGGTAGTGAGGCAGCTATTTGACAAAGAAATTTCTGTTTTACATGACCAGAGGTGGGTGAACAGGGCTAATGCCACTGGCTGACATAGCCTGGCATAGGCTTGACACGGCCAGAAATAGGGTTAGCCATATCCTTTGACTCAGGGCTCCAAATGATGCACCACTTTGTCTGGTGGTTAGGCATTTGCAACAGGAACAAATGTCTCAACAGGACCTAGGGTAGGAGATGGCCGGAAAGTGATGAAAACCGGCGAAGAACACGGTGGCCGAGCTGTTCTCAACAGTTTCTGGACAAAACTTTGGCATGGCGATACCTCTTCATCTGGGCCGATCCAGGTGTCGAGCTAGAAGGCAAAAATACTCATGGGGTCGAGGCACATCTACTAGACAAGGTGGTTGGGGTTGAAACGGCCGGGAACAAAATCCGGCGACCGGAGCTAGGGAAGAAGACACCAAAATTGGGCATTTCTGTTTTAGGGCAAATAAACTTAATTCCTTGCTTGAGGATGGTCTCTGGGGCATAAGTAAGCTAGGTGTGAAGCTAGATTGGCTGGGGAAACGCCAGAGAAGCTTAACAGCGAGCTCCAGCTTACATGCAAGGTGCAAAGTTGGGATTCTTCATATTTTAGCAAATTCTTCGATTCTGGTTGCTTAGAGATGCTTAGATAAGTTCACTAATCAAGATTGATCACAGGCTCAAGAGCTAATTCACTCTGGTTAGAGTTTAATTGCTCGTCGGAGCTGCTGGAGAGAAAAGGAAATTACCGGCGACTGGAGAGGTTTGAAGTCAATTACATGCTCGAGTATGATGAGGGAGGTAAGAGGAGCTTACTGAAGTAGCTGGAATCGAGGAGGAAGCAGTGTAGAGGCTTGGCACCGTGAGCCTCTTCTCGAGCTCGCCGAAGAAGATGAAGAGGATGACAAGGTTAGAGACTTGTGTGGTTCTGGCGTGTGTGTGGTGGAAGGAGATGGCCAGAGCAAGTTTAAATAGGCGAAGTGAGCAGCAACGGTTGAAAGTGCCTGGAGACTTGGAGCTGTGAATCGACGGCGAATTGACTGGCCGGGCGGGACAGCAGCGAGGTGACGCGCTCCAGCGGCCGTGCCGGCTTTGCAGGCTGGCGTGCGCTGTCCCGGGTGATGCAACGGCGAACTGACGGGCTCCTCCGGCATGCTTGCAACGTGGCACAGAGCTTCTGCAGTGGCTGCAGCGATGGCGTGCGTGCGCGGGCAAAATTGGAGATGCTGGTGCGGCCGCGGTGGCTCCACGGTGGCGAACGACGTGCGCACACGTGGCAGGAACGCGGTGGCAGGGGTGGCGACCACGGGGCTTCACCGGCGACGAAGCTCCTGGCGTGGCAGCGCGGTGGTCGCGGTCGTGCACAGCTGCTGGTCGTGCACAGTGTCTCTGGTCGAACCAGGGACCAAATTGCAAGGATGCTTATTTGAAATCTGGACTGATTTGCAATTTCTGTCTTAGAGATGGTTAATTTGAGATTTGATTTCATGGCTGAGTATAATATTTCTATTAATACCCATTTAGCTCAATTTTGGAGAAAGTTTGGTAAGATTTGAGGGATTTCACCTATTTTCGAAAATAGGGTAAAATTAGGGTAACTAAATCTAGATTTTGTCGATCTCGAATTCTGGTGATTGGAGAGAGATTTTGAAGTCTGATCAAAAGGGAGATCTGTATCAAATAGTATTTGGAAGGTGTTTCCTCAAGAAATTCTGGAGTTGGAATTGATTCGTGGATTTTAGCCTTTTCAGGCTTCCAGGTAACAGAAAAGGACTTATTCGCAGTAAAATTTGGACTAAACTGCGAAAAGTGTTTAGATGAATTAATCTGGCTCCCAACTTTTTGAAGTGAGTTGAGGATGAACCTAGGAACTTATTTCAGGGGTTACTTGAGTCTGGATAAGGTTAATTCAAGATAACTTAATCATCTGGAAACTGGGGTACTTAGGGTAAATCTGAATTTTCCTGTTTTCGAAAACAGAGAGAGGCTTAGGTACTGGGAGTTAGGGTGAGAATTTGATCTGGCTCCTGAAGACTTTTATCTTCAGGGTAACTGGTAGGTTAAATCTGGATGGTCAGATCTTGATCTGGATCTAGAGAATAGATTTGGAGATTTTTAGGGTTTGGGAGAGATTAGAGTTCAGCTGATCTGGCTACTACTACAGAGATACATGCATGCAGGGTTTTTATGCAAAACTTTTCACCCCCAAAACTAGGGTGTTACAAGCCTACCCTCCTTAAAGAAATCTCGCCCCGAGATTTACCTAGAGAAGGGAAGAGGTAGGGATAAGCCTGCCGCAGATCATCCTCTTTCTCCCAAGTCGCTTCTTCCTTTGAGTGATCTTCCCATTGAACCTTGCAAAGCTTGATTTTCTTCCTTCTGAGTTGACGCTCATCGCTAGCCAGTATTTGCAGTGGTTGAGTGTGGTAAGTGAGATTCTTCTGAAGCGGGATCCCCTGGTGTTCTAGCTGATCCGTTGGTTCCTTGAGGCACTTACGGAGTTGCGAGGCATGAAACACGTCATGAATTTCTCCGAGATCTGATGGTAAATCCAGTTTGTAAGATACCTCTCCTTTCCTCTTAAGGACTTTGAATGGTCCAATGTACCTTGGGGACAGTTTTCCTCTCTGATGGAATCTTCTCAATCCTTTTAACGGTGTAACCTTGAGATAAACTGATTCGCCTGGTGCAAACGACAATTCCCTTCTTCGGTTGTCGGCATAGCTCTTCTGGCGTGACTGTGCTGCCTTTAATCGTTCTCTGATGAGCTTGACGTGTGCTTCAGCTTCTTCGATTAGTTCGGGTCCAATGACTTGCCTTTCTCCTGGCTCGTCCCAATGTAGTGGAGTTCTGCACTTGCGCCCATACAAAGCTTCAAAGGGTGCCATTTGCAGACTAGCTTGGTAACTGTTATTATAAGTAAACTCCGCAAATGGTAAGCACTTTTCCCAAGAGGTTCCATAATCTAAGATGCAAGCTCTGAGAAGGTCTTCCAAGATTTGATTTACACGTTCCGTCTGTCCTCCTGTCTGTGGATGATATGCAGTGCTAAACTGCAATTGGGTTCCCAAGGCTTCGTGGAGTCGGTTCCAGAATTTGGATGTGAATTGTGTTCCTCGATCTGAAACGATCTTCTTCGGGATACCATGCAGTGTCACTATTCACTGCAGGTATAGCTCCGCTAATTTGTTGCCATTATACGTTTTCTTGACTGGTATAAAATGAGCAACTTTCGTGAGTCTGTCCACAATGACCCATATGGAATTATATCCCCCTTGTGTTCTGGGAAGTCCTGTGATAAAATCAATACCAATCTCTTCCCATTTCCAAGTTGGCACTGGTAAGGGTTGCAGCTTTCTGGCTATCTTCTGATGATCGGCCTTAATCCTTTGGCAAGTGTCACATCTTGCGACATATTCCGCGATTTCCCTCTTCATTCCATTCCACCAGAATTGCGTCTTCAGATCCTTGTACATCTTGGTGTTCCCAGGGTGTAGTGAGTATGGGGTTTTATGAGCTTCGAAAAGAATTAATTCCTTAAGGTCTGTATTTCGGGGTACACAAATCCTTCCCCGATACCACACAATTCCTTGATGATCTTCAATGAAATCCTGGGTTTTTCCTGATCTGATGTGGCTCTTGATCTTATGTATCTCCTCATCTTCTTTCTGAGCATCCTCAATCTGCTTTTGGAGTTGAGACTCGACAGTCAATGTAGCTAACATCCCAGATGGCACTATGGTTACTTCAAGATTCTGAAATTCCTGCCGTAAGCACGGGTTTTTGGGTGTAGCTCCTTGTAGGGTATAAGCCTTTCTGCTCAAGGCATCTGCCACTACGTTGGCTTTCCCTGGATGGTAGAGTATGCTGAGGTCGTAATCCTTGATTAGCTCGAGCCATCGGCGCTGACGCATATTGAGCTCCGTCTGTGTGAAGATATACTTGAGGCTTTTATGATCGGTAAAGATCTCACACTTATGTCCAATGAGATAATGCCGCCATATCTTTAAAGCATGGACCACTGCTGCTAACTCCAAATCATGAGTCGGATAATTTTCCTCATGTGGTCTCCATTGACGTGATGCATAAGCTACTACTCGACCTTGCTGCATTAGCACACAGCCTATTCCTTGCTTTGAAGCATCACAGTAAACTACAAAATCTTCTTTGCTGTCTGGTAATGTGAGGACCAGTGTTGTTGTCAATTTCTGCTTCAGCTTCTGAAAACCTTCTTCACACTTGATGGTCCATTCAAATGCAACATCCTTCTTTAGCAGGTTCGTAAGAGGTTTGGCTATTTGGGAAAATCCTTCAATGAATCTCCTATAATATCCTGCTAATCCCAAGAAACTTCTAATCTCTGAAACTGAGGTAGGTTGCTTCCATTCCTTGATTGCGGAGATTTTAGCTGAATCCACTGAAATTCCTTCTGCTGTCAACACATGTCCAAGAAATGAAATTCTTGACATCCAAAATTCGCATTTGTCAAACTTGGCATAAAATTGCCTCTCTCGTAGCCTTCCCAAGACTAGGTGTAAATGTTACTCATGCTCTTCCGTACTCTTGGAATATATCAGAATGTCATCTATGAATACTATGACAAACTTGTCAAGATAATCCATAAACGTACTGTTCATGATATTCATGAAAGCTGCCGGAGCATTGGTCAATCCAAAGGGCACTACTGTGAATTCATATAGCCCGTATCTTGTAGTGAAAGCAGTCTTCGGTATATCTCCCTTCTTGATTTTCAGCTGATGATATCCAGATTTTAAATCTATCTTAGAAAATACTTTGGCTCATCGAAGTTGGTCGAACAAGTCATCAATTCTTGGCAATGGGTACTTGTTCTTAATAGTGACTTCATTCAAAGCTCGGTAATCTACACACATCCGTAAAGTTCCGTCTTTCTTCCTTACAAACAAAACTGGGGCTCCCCAAGGTGAAGCACTGGGTCGGATAAATCCTTTACCCTCCAGTTCCTCTAACTGATTTTTCAACTCTTCTAAGTCCGTTACCGGCATCCTATATGGTCTCTTAGCTATAGGTGCCGCTCCTGGTTTAAGCTCAATGGTAAACTCTATCTCCCTGTCAGGTGGCATCCCTGGGAGTTCTTCTGGGAATATATCCGGGTATTCTTGTACTGTGGGCACTTGATCCAAGCATACTTCTTGAAGTGCATGGACTGATCCTTGCAGTTTTTCGACCGATGATCTTTCCGCATGGAATAGGACTTCCTTCCCTTGGTAACTAACAAGGCTTAGAGTTTTCTTTTCACAATCCACTAGACCTTTATGCTGGGATAACCAATCCATTCCTATTATAATGTCTAGGCCTTGCAGTTCTAGGACTAATAGATTAGCCCAGAACTCTACCCCATCTATTTTGAAGGTTAAATGACGACAAGCTGAATATACAGGCAGCTTAGCTCCTGGGGTCTGTATAGCCATAGGGTACTTTAGAGGTACCATAGGTATTCCCACTTTAAATGCAAAATCTTCTGATATGAATGAGTTTGTAGCTCCAGGATCAAACAGTATTAAAGCATATGCAGACTGGATCAAGAATCTACCTAGGAGAATGTCAGAGGCATTGTCCGCTTCTTGGAGGGAGGTGAAGTTCAGTCGGCCTCCTCAGCCTGCCATTTGCCTTCCTCCTCGCCCTCGTCCTCGGCCTGCTACATTTCCCCCTCTGTTGGGCAAACCTCCTCTGGGGCTCTGCAATGGTGGTGAAGCTGTGGTTCTAGGTGCCATCGCTTGTGTTCCAGCTTGCGATCTTGCTATCGCCATTGGGAGTTGAATCCACGGGCAACTGTCTTTGCGGTGTCCCACCTGTCCGCAATGATAGCATTGAGTCCTTGATTGAGGGCAATCCCTTTGATAGTGTGCTCCTCTGCAGTTGGGGCACGTCGGCGTGAATTGTGGTCTTGGCGCCGGGTAGGGCGGACGAAAATTTGGAGATGTTGGGGCCCTTCCCCTAGATGAGCTGGCTGGCGGTCGCGACTGTTGCATCATCTTCCTCTTCCGATTTTCTTCTCCGAGGCCTCGCTTTTCTTCTATCTTTAATACTCGATTCACCAGGGTCTGGAATTCTGTGAACTCATGGGAGGCAATCTGATACTGCAAATAGTGCTGAAGTCCCTCGGTGAAGCGTTCAATCTTCTTATCTTCCGTGTCGATGTCGTTGGACGCATACCGAGCTAGATGGTGGAATTGGTGCAGGTACTCAGTGACAGTCCGGTTCCCTTGAGTCAAGTTCCGGAATTCTCGGCGTTTGGCTGCCATGACGCCTGTAGGGATATGGAATTTTCGGAACTGATCCTTAAATTCCGTCCAAGTGATGTTGTCTTTGTCCAAGTGTGCTTCTTGATAATTCATCCACCAAGCAGCTGCTGCTCCAGTGAGTTGGTGTGAGCCGAATAACACCTTCTCCCGATCATTGCAACGAACAGTGTCCAGTTTCCTTTCGATGTCCCGCAGCCAGTCGTCTGCGACGATTGGGTCGGTCGCGCTTGCGAAGGTTGGCGGTCGCGTCTTCTGGAAGTCTGAGAGTCGAGTTCCGACGGCAGTACCTTCAGCAGTCCCTGGCATTTTCTGAATGACTTGAGCTAGCAACTGGGTATGTGCCGCTTGGGCTTCTTGGCGGCTCCTCTCCATTGAAAGGAGAATTTCCTGGAGACTTGGTGAGTCTTCTTGTGGTGGTAGTGAGCTCTGCGATCCTGGATGAGGTGTGGATCCTCTTCGTGGTGTAACTGGGTCTTGGCCCTCTTGGTCATCTTGGGTCCTTCTCCTTGTGTGAACCATTCTGATCTTCTGAAGAGAGAAGTAGACAGGTCTAACTAACTAGAGAGAATTAGGGTACTAATGCAGAAATTAATGCGAAGCTGATTCATTAATGCACAAGTAGTTGATACAAAAGCGGCTAAACGCCTTAGTCTGATACAATCAAAATACAAGTAATGGTGATGATAACAACCCAAAAGCATCACCAACCTAGAAGATCTACCCTGGCCTGAGGATCTAAAAGAACAGGCAACTAACTGCTCCCACAGGGCTCAACCTCCTCTGGCTCCATCTCGCCGTCGGACTCCTCCAGAGTGACAACCCCGGGTGGTCCAGACTCATGGAACAGCAGAGCAGACCCACTGCCCTCTGCCTGGCGGGTGCTAGGGGTAGAGAATGAGCGTCGGTACCCAGCTGCATTAGCAACCCTCCGAGGAATCAAGCTAGGTCCCGCACTGGGTCCAAAGGTACGAGCCGGGGAGACAACTGTCGGAGCAACCTCCTCAACTGTGCGGCGTCTCTGAGCTGCAGGCTGAGAAGTCAACGACGGGGAAGCGGTTCGGCCACGTTTCTTCTGCTCCTCCAACTCCTTGCGGAGCTCCTGATGCTCAGCAAGCAAAGTGGAGTAGCGCGAGTCGAGGGTCCTCAACAGACCTACGGTGCCTGCCAGACACGGGTCCGGGTACTCCACAATGGTGACAACCTAGAGGGAGATGAAGGCACGTGACGGAAAGGTGACTCCGGGAGCCGACATGAGTACACCTGGCGTACCCGATGCACAGCCTCTCGAGCTGCGTCCTGGATAGCATCCAGTCGGCTTGCCCTGCTGGCCTCCACCCTGATCACCTGTCCCTCACGACTATCGAGAGCGTGCACCAGCACTTTGGCCTTGAAGCCATAGCAACGCCCCTCATAATAGTCCCAAATAGTCTCGCAGATCGGGCGCTCATCAATCCCTAGGAATTGAGCAATATGCCACAGCAATGTGGCCCATCCACCGAGATGCTCGATGTAGCTGAAACGCTCCTTGGCCATCCTGCCGAGAATTTTGGAAGCAAAATAAGATTTTGAAGTCAACATTTTTATAAAAGCAAGAACAACCTTTGCAAAATAAAATTTTTCAGAAATAATTTTTTTAAAATAATTTACGAGGTCCTGGCGCTACCAAGCCCTGAGGGTACCGTCCTACAGTCAAGGTCTGTGCTGCTCTGATACCACTATTTTTGTCGCGTCTGCCACGACTGTGACATCACCTGTGAGGGGCCCAGCTCGATGCAGCTGGTCCCATAAACCACTTGACTTCCCAGGATGAGTCAATCACAGGATTACATTGCAGCAGCAAAATACTACAATAGTCATAATTGTATGGCCATCAGGCCTTAGTACAAAACGAGGTACAGTGCCTTACAAGGCACAAGGGTCTAACAAAATAACACATCTAGTCGGCGGAAGCTAGGCCCAAAAGCAATCCACAGGAAACAGAGGTTGACAGCAAGACAGCACCACATCAGGGCTCCGGAGGGAACTGCTCATCATCTCCTGGGTCCGCAGCATCTTCAGGGTATCCTCCAAGGTCGTAGAACGCTCCATCTATTAATGAGTTGTTGCAAGGGTGAGTACTTACGTACTCAGCAAGTCATAGGGAAGGTAGAGATACATATATATATGACATGAACCTATGCTATTGGGGAAAGAGCGAAAGGTTTTTCAAAATACATTTCTTTCTCTTTTCTTATTCAAATCCCGATCATACCCATGGCAGTAAATAAATCATATTGATGGTGATACATATATCCCATATCCAAGGCGATATATCCTCATATCACATTATTTTTATTCAAGCCTTTCAATCTTATACTCATAACAGTATTTCATAACTTAGGGCATAACCCACATGCCTCTTAATTATTATATGATCTCTATATTATGGTATTACCGCGACACGTCAACACATGACAGCCCACGGTAACGCCCCTTATCGTGACAACACATGCCACTTGGGTAATCTTGAACTAACAAATTTTAGTTTATAAAACAGTACTTGTGTCACACCCCATGGATTTAATCCAACGCGGCATACTCCTAAAACTCGGGAGCACGAAGTATTCGAATACATTTTTAAACTCTGCAGAGATGTACCTCTTTTTAAATCCACTTTTTCACTCGACTTCCAAGTCGGGCCAACTCCATGCGACTTATACGCATGTGACAAGGCCGAGATCACACAACGTTTTTGCAGTCTAGTATTAACAGTATCCCTGCCCGGTAAATGGACAATGCCGTCCCAAGTACCGTTGTGGGTCCTCCCCACTGCCTTACTTCCTAGCCTGGGTCTATGTTCCCGCAGGACACATAACCTCTTTTGATTACAGTCGCGCACGACTTAATCTGGCGTAGGGCGTCTTCCTTCTTTACACCTTATCCTCTCATAATTTTTCTGATCTCACATCACTCATGGACGAACTGCGTCCCACCAGTTTCCACGCGAGAAACCGGATCGACAAGCCATGCAGGGAACTGATAATACTAAGAAAGCTACTAGGTTGCGCCTGTCCCATACCAGGTAAGTGGTTGGTACGTTTTTCATGCCACTAGACGCATAACACAAGGTTCTAGTCCTTACATGCCAGTGACCAGATCATACCACAAACCATGCACCTTCAGTGCCTACACATTCAGGGCAGCCAAGCACCTCCAGTGCTACCACCATTCCATACCAAAATACTGGTCACGGCTAGGGGTTCTATTTCATGAATATAAATGTACATGTTTATACTTTTATTAGTTCGTGGCTTACTATCTTATCAAGTTCACATTCCTCAAGTATTCAATCTATCACTGCCATAATATCATTGATCTCAACACATGCAATATTAATGAGATATCTATTCATGGAATAGCATAGCAATTCATAAAATATGGGTTTCAATATGATCAAAGTATGACTTGCCTTCCGCGTCGTAAGTATCAGCAGTCGATGACGGTTCAGCGACAAGATCTTCAACCCCGGACTCTTGCTCTGAGCAAGATCAAACAAGCAAACAGGCATTACAATCAATCCTATTCTTACTAATCCACTACATGCAAAGATGCAAGGAGAAAATACTCTGGTGATACAAGGTTTGAAAGCGATTTGAGTTTAACTATGGAAACCAGGGTTAAAATTAGCTGTTAAGGTTTACAAGGTTCCAAAATATCAGGGTAATATCAAGGTGGTGACTGGTTCGCCCAAAAACAGCGAATGTCTTTAGGTTGGCATTCGGTTCAAGGCATCGACATAAGGTCGATGGGTGATAGAGGGCTCAACTCAAGTTGTGACAGTAGAGAAAAGTGTAGATCACAACATCAGGAGTCTAAGGGACAAAGTTATTTCCAAAGTTCATGGCTGGAAGTGGGTGAAAAGGCTCAATGCCACTGGCTGACATAGGCTGACAGTGCTCTAGAATGGCATTGACATGGTTTGAACAGGTTCCAGTGGCCAAAGTAGGTTTTGATTCAAGCATATGGTGCACAAGGTAGTGAGGCAGCTATTTGACAAAGAAATTTCTGTTTTACATGACCAGAGGTGGGTGAACAGGGCTAATGCCACTGGCTGACATAGCCTGGCATAGGCTTGACACGGTCAGAACTAGGGTTAGCCATATCCTTTGACTCAGGGCTCCAAATGATGCACCACTTTGTCTGATGGTTAGGCATTTGCAACAGGAACAAATGTCTCAACAGGACCTAGGGTAGGAGATGGCCGGAAAGTGATGAAAACCGGCGAAGAACACGGTGGCCGAGATGTTCTCAACAGTTTCTGGACAAAACTTTGGCATGGCGATACCTCTTCATCTGGGCCGATCCAGGTGTCGAGCTAGAAGGCAAAAATACTCATGGGGTCGAGGCACATCTACTAGACAAGGTGGTTGGGGTTGAAACGGCCGGGAACAAAATCCGGCGACCGGAGCTAGGGAAGAAGACACCAAAATTGGGCATTTCTGTTTTAGGGCAAATAAAATTAATTCCTTGCTTGAGGATGGTCTCTGGGGCATAAGTAAGCTAGGTGTGAAGCTAGATTGGCTGGGGAAACACCAGAGAAGCTTAACAGCGAGCTCCAGCTTACATGCAAGGTGCAAAGTTGGGATTCTTCATATTTTAGCAAATTCTTCGATTCTGGTTGCTTAGAGATGCTTAGATAAGTTCACTAATCAAGATTGATCACAGGCTCAAGAGCTAATTCACTCTGGTTAGAGTTTAATTGCTCGTCGGAGCTGCTGGAGAGAAAAGGAAATTACCGGCGACTGGAGAGGTTTGAAGTCAATTACATGCTCGAGTATGATGAGGGAGGTAAGAGCAGCTTACTGAAGTAGCTGGAATCGAGGAGGAAGCAGTGTAGAGGCTTGGCACCGTGAGCCTCTTCTCGAGCTCGCCGAAGAAGATGAAGAGGATGACAAGGTTAGAGACTTGTGTGGTTCTGGCGTGTGTGTGGTGGAAGGAGATGGCCAGAGCAAGTTTAAATAGGCGAAGTGAGCAGCAACGGTTGAAAGTGCCTGGAGACTTGGAGCTGTGAATCGACGGCGAATTGACTGGCCGGGCGGGACAGCAGCGAGGTGACGCGCTCCAGCGGCCGTGCCGGCTTTGCAGGCTGGCGTGCGCTGTCCCGGGTGATGCAACGGCGAACTGACGGGCTCCTCCGGCATGCTTGCAACGTGGCACAGAGCTTCTGCAGTGGCTGCAGCGATGGCGTGCGTGCGCGGGCAAAATTGGAGATGCTGGTGCGGCCGCGGTGGCTCCACGGTGGCGAACGACGTGCGCACACGTGGCAGGAACGCGGTGGCAGGGGTGGCGACCACGGGGCTTCACCGGTGACGAAGCTCCTGGCGTGGCAGCGCGGTGGTCGCGGTCGTGCACAGCTGCTGGTCGTGCACAGTGTCTCTGGTCGAACCAGGGACCAAATTGCAAGGATGCTTATTTGAAATCTGGACTGATTTGCAATTTCTGTCTTAGAGATGGTTAATTTGAGATTTGATTTCATGGCTGAGTATAATATTTCTATTAATACCCATTTAGCTCAATTTTGGAGAAAGTTTGGTAAGATTTGAGGGATTTCACCTATTTTCGAAAATAGGGTAAAATTAGGGTAACTAAATCTAGATTTTGTCGATCTCGAATTCTGGTGATTGGAGAGAGATTTTGAAGTCTGATCAAAAGGGAGATCTGTATCAAATAGTATTTGGAAGGTGTTTCCTGAAGAAATTCTGGAGTTGGAATTGATTCGTGGATTTTAGCTTTTTCAGGCTTCCAGGTAACAGAAAAGGACTTATTCGCAGTAAAATTTGGACTAAACTGCGAAAAGTGTTTAGATGAATTAATCTGGCTCCCAACTTTTTGAAGTGAGTTGAGGATGAACCTAGGAACATATTTCAGGGGTTACTTGAGTCTGGATAAGGTTAATTCAAGATAACTTAATCATCTGGAAACTGGGGTACTTAGGGTAAATCTGAATTTTCCTGCTTTCGAAAACATAGAGAGGCTTAGGTACTGGGAGTTAGGGTCAGAATTTGATCTGGCTCCTGAAGACTTTTATCTTCAGGGTAACTGGTAGGTTAAATCTGGATGGTCAGATCTTGATCTGGATCTAGAGAATAGATTTGGAGATTTTTAGGGTTTGGGAGAGATTAGAGTTCAGCTGATCTGGCTACTACTACAGAGATACATGCATGCAGGGTTTTTATGCAAAACTTTTCACCCCCAAAACTAGGGTGTTACAGTTTACTGGGTGACCGGTCCTCCCCCGCCGAGCAAACACAACAAGTGAGATGGAGGTTTATACAGGTTCGGGTCCCGGTGGGGGCCCTAGTCGTGTCGGTGTGCTCCCGACCGGAGTCGGCTGGGGAGGCCCTTGTTCTTGGGGGAGCCATGGCGTCTTGTCACGAGTCCCCACGGACAGCGCCAACTGTCGTGGTATTGCGAATACCCCGGCAAGTTTTGTGGACGAACCTAGCAAAGAAAACGCAACGCGGGTTGACCGGGTGACCGGTCTTCCCCCGCCGGACGAGCACAACAAATGACACGAGGATTTATACAGGTTGGGGTCCCGGTGGGGGCCCTAGTCCTGTCGGCGTGCTCCCGACCATAGTCGGCTGGGGAGGCTCTCTCGGGGAGAGCCTTCCGGAGCACACCTGTGAGATTGGCTATTCTAGCAATAATGAGCAACTTCTCCTTACAACAAGGGGTACAAGGGCTATTTATAGCCCCAAAAGAAGCAAAAAGACTAAACTACCCCGGACGCTACCATCAGATCCAGGGGTAGCAACATCCTTCTCCCGGCCAGGTGCCTCGGATGCTTGACAGGTGGCCGCTGATTCCCGAGGCGCTTGCCACGCGACCCGCAAGTGACATGGAACCAAGGGCTCCTATCCCCGGAAGGATGATGACGCACGGGACAGGCACCGGGGGCCTTGTCCCCGGGCAAAAGGCGACGCCCAGGACAGGCACCGGCAGACATGTCCCTGGGCAAAAGGCGGCGCCCGGGACAGGCACCGGAGGCCATGTCCCGGGGCAAACAGCGGCGCCCGGGACAGGCACCGGAGGCCACGTCCCCTGACGAAAGTCGGCACCTGGGACATGCACCGGAGGCCATGTCCCCGGACAAACGGCGGCGCCCGGGACAGGCACCGGAGGCCACGTCCCCGGGCCAACGGCGGCACCCGGGGCCGGCATTGGAGGCCACGTCCCCGGATGAAAAGCGGCGCCCGGGACAGGCACCGGAGGCCATGTCCCTGGGCCAACGGCGACACTCGGGGCAGGTACCGTAGGACACGTCCCCGGATGAAAGGCAGCGCCAGGGACAGGCACTGGAGGCCATGTCCCCGGGTAAACGGCGGCGCCTGGGACAGGCACTGGAGGCCATGTCCCCGGGCCAAAGGCGGCGCACGGGACAGGCACCGGATGTGATGTCCCCGGGCAAACGGCGGCGCCCGGGGTAGGCACCGGAGGTCACGTCCCCGGACGAAAGGCGGCTCCCTGGACAGGCACCGGAAGCCAGGTCCCCGGGCCAATGGCGGCGCCCGGGGCAGGTACCGGAGGCGACGTCCCCGGACGAAAGGCGGCGCCCAGGACAAGCACCGGAGGCCATGTCCCCGGGCCAATGTTGGCGCCCAGGACAGGCACCGGAGGCCATGTCCATGGGCCAAAGGCGGCGCCCGGGACAGGCACCGGAGGCCATGTCCCCGGGCAAACGGCGGCGCCCGGGGTAGGGAACGGAGGCCACGTCCCCGGACGAAAGGCGGCTCCCAGGACAGGCACCGGAGGCCATGTCCCCGAGCCAACGACGGCGCCCGGGGCAGGTACCGGAGGCCGCGTCCCCGGACGAAAGGCGGCGCCTGGGACAGGCACCGGAGGCCATGTCCCCGGGCAAACGGCGGCGCCCGGGACAGGCACCGGAGGCCATGTCCCCGGGCCAAAGGCGGCGCCCGGGACAGGTACTGGGGGCCTTGTCCCCGAGCAAAAGGCGGCGCTCGGGACAGGCACCGGGGACCTTGTCCCCGGGCTGAAGGCGGCACAACTTACCTGGACTTAGTCTCGCGGAAATTTCCCCCAACAGCAGCCCCCCATGCCCTCCGGGGACGATGCTCGAGTCCCCGAAGGGTATGGTACATGTCACCGGGAAGATCTCCAGGTCAAGCTACCAGAACCGTGACGCTTCGATTCCTGTGCCGTGCGCTTATGACTGTGACGTTTGGCCATAAATGCGCTCACGGTTTGAACCGGCGCCTCAGTTTGTGCGCCCGTTCCTTCGCTTCCTGCGTGCGGTTTGAATTTCAACGGCACAGATGTACCGCGAAGTGCCACGTGGCACCCATATGGGCCACACTTCACCTCTATAAATAGGGCCATGGGGGGCCCAGGGAGCTCATTCCAAACTTTCCAAACTCCAGCGCCCTTAGCTCTCCCGGTAGGCCCCTCCCGGTAGCTAGCTCCCGGAAGCTTGGTCTTCGGAACCTTTAGGTCCCTCCCGCTCCCGAAGCCTTAGCCACCGAAAAGAACTTGATGGCGCCCAAGGGCCAAGCGAAGAACACAGAGGTGCCCCCAGAGGAAGTGGCTCTGGACTTCCTCTGGGCCTCCGAGTTCACGACCGGGGAATTAGAGTCCCAGGTGGACCTGGGAGTTGTCGAGGACGGGGACGTCCGGATCCCCGTGAAGAAGGATGGAGCCCCAGGCCCTGAGAGGTTGTGGCCTTCGAGGCCTTCCTCGAGGCGGGGCTCCGGCTCCCGGTGCACCCATTGCTCTGGGAGTTCTTGAAGGAATATGGGGTGGCTTTGAACCACCTCACGCCGAACGCCATCGGCAGGATGGGCCTATTCATATGGCTCTTCGAGACGGCGACCGGACGGGAGCCCACCCTGCGAGTCTTCCGGTACTTCTATGAGCCGGCGGCGAGGAGCTCGCATATGGTAAATGGGGGATCCAAGTCCCCCTTCGGCTCGGTGATGGTGTAGATGCTACCATCCCGGGTAGCCGACTACTCGGTGGCGGCCTCCCGGGACCATTGGGGTGACTGGATTCGGAGGTGGTTCTACCTCCGGGTACGGGACGACGGGGTGGTGTATTCCCCGGAGGCCCCCACCAACAGCCGGTCCTCCACCCCGAAGCCCCCGGTGTGGACGGAGGAGGAGCTGGAGCTCCTCGGAAAGGTCATCGCCTCCCGAGGTGCCCGCTCTATGCGGGACGCCGCCGAGGAGATGATGCTCTTCAGGATCTCCCCCTTCTCGCGCAAGAGAAGGGGGATCCGGATGTGCCCGGAGCAACGGCCCCCGGTGAAACCGGTGACCCGACGTAAGTCCTCGTTTACCTGGTTCATTAGATTTACAAATTTTTCTAAATTTTTCTAACTCTTACCTTTCGCAGTCCGACCGTACCCGGCGGCCTGGGAGAAGGCGGAGAACCTCTTGGGGAGGTACTTCACGGATGAGCACGAGCGCATCATGCGCGTCGTGGGGGAGGGCCCTCCCCGAAACCTAGTAGCCGAGGCCTTCGGACAAAAGCTATCGGAGAGGAAGCCCCTCCCTATCCCCGGGTCGCACAAGTGGGGGAAGAAGCTGCCGGGGGTTCTGAGCCTAAGAAGGCCAGAGTTCAAAAAGTCCCCGGCCCATCGACAACGCCGGCCTCGACGCCGGCGAAGGTCCGGGATGAGACCCCTGGGACTGGGTGTGCCCGGGCGCCGGCCCGGAAGGAAGCAACGCCCCCTCCCCCGGAGAGCCCCGTTGAGGCTCGGGGGAAGGGACCGTCTGCGGGCGGGGAGATGTCCGATTCAGCGGACTACGCCCCCTCGCCGCCTTCGGCGATAGCCCTCCCAGCACCCCCGGCACCTTTGGAGCCGGAGAGGCTGGAGGTGAGGTTCGCGGAGGCCTCGTTCCGCGGGTGGAGTGGCCAGTAGACGAGAGGGGAGCCCCTCGGTCTATGAGGCCCCTCTGGAAGTGGAGGTCCCAGGAGCCCCGCAGCCCTGGAAGGGGAAGGGGCTCATGGTTCCTCCCCGGGGGGGGACCCCCTCCGAGAGCTCCTCGGCTACCTCCTCGGAGGCCAGCTCTTCGGCGACGAAGACGCCAACCACCGCCACCCCGGCCCACATTATGCCGGGGTCTCAAGTCCGAGGGCCCATCATCAGCCGCGACAGGACCGGCACTGGGAGGGAGACCCCCCTGCTTTCCGCGGGGGAGGTGAACCGCTACGCAGAGGGCTTGCAGACCCAGAAGGTCCAGGCCTATGTCTCGGAGGGGACCTTCCGTGAGCGTTTTGGGGTGCTTCAGTCTCTCCAAATCCAGTACTTACCCGAACCAGTGGGTGCTTTCTTTCGGCCCCCAAAACTCGAATTTTTTCTAACTCTTGAGTTTGTAGGGGGCGGCCATTACCTGGGGGCTTGAGCAGCGCATCGGCCGGCTGCTGAAGGACGCGGAGGAGAGGGCCGCCGCCTTCCTGGAGCAACGGGACGAAGCCCTCCGGGAGCTGGCCCGGGTCCGGGCCCGAGTCCATGTCTCCCTGACCATCAACGACCACCTCCGGCGGGAGGCCAAGGAGAAGGAGGAAGCCCTCCGGGAGCTCGAGGGCTCGAGCGTCCGGACAGTGATGGACGCAGGCCGCTCCGTCCACTCGGCCCTCGAGGGCCTTGGCATGAGCCTAGGCTCCGGGAGCAGCTCGGAGGTGCCCCCGGCCACACTCACGGAGGCCGCAGATGCCCGGGCACGAGGCCGGGCAATCCCCGCGGTTACGGCCGCGGCCGAGCTCGTGGAGCACCGGGGGGTGGGCGCCCGGGCGATCAGGGGCCGCATCCCCCAGAGCTTCCCCGAGTTTTTCGAGCGCTCGCACCGGGAGGTGGAGCAGCTCGGCGTGGGCTTCTACGACCAGATCATCCGGGTGAGGTTCCCGGCACCCACCCCTTCAAGAGTGGATGCCCCGACCCCGGCGGAAGCCCCCCAGGGGGGACGCAAATGACAAAGTATGATCCTCCCCCCGGGTCTTAGATAGGACCCTTTTTTTTCTTTCTTAGAATTTTGTTCCCGGTAGCTTCTTAGAAGAAGCCCCGGACACTTGTAAAAAGACATTTTGGAATGCAATGGAATTAAAAATTTTTCTAAGTCTTGCATTGTTGGGGGAATCCCCAGGGGCCCCACGAAGTCCCAACGAGTCCCCGGTGAAACCTGGAGAGCCACTGGGCCCCCGGTGAGATCCGGAGGGTCACCGGGCGACCGGTGAGATCCGGAGGGTCTCCGGAACCCCGGTGAGACCCAGAGAGCCACCGGGCCCCCGGTGAGATCCGGAGGGTCACCGGGCCCCCGGTGAGATCCGGAGGGTCACCGGGCGCCCGGTGAGATCCGGAGGGTCACCGGAACCCCGGTGAGACCCGGAGAGCCACCGGGTCCCCGGTGCGATCCGGAGGGTCACCGGGCGGCCGGTGAGATCCGGAGGCTCACCGGAATCCCGGTGAGACCCGAAGAGCCCCCGGGCTCCTAAAGAGCGGCTGCTGACCGTGGGGCCTCTAGGAAGTCAGTGGCGCCACTTGTCAAGCATCCGGGCCATCCCTCTGGCCAAAGGACATCCCCGCCCTTCCAACCGATGGTTGCAGCGAGGGCTCTTTAGTCTTTTGTATTTCTTAGGGCCTATATATACCCCTCTTGTACCTCTTTTAAGGGGATTCGAATTCATTTATATTAACGCAATATCCGGCTCTCTTAGAGACCTCTCCCCGAGAGCACACCTCCGCAGCGGACTCACGTCCAGAGAGAGCCAACAAGACTAGGGCCCCCACTGGGACCCGAACCTGTATAAACCCCTGTGTCAATTCCTGTGTTGCCCGGCGGGAGAAGACCAGTAATTCGGTCTGCTCGCACCGTTGTACTCGTGCCGTGCACGTCCTAACCTACGGGGGTATCCGTGATACCACGACAGTTGGCGCCGTCCGTGGGGACCCTCGCGACGAATCGCCATGGCTCCCGCAACAACCAGAGCTCAAGCCCTCTCATCTCTTGAGGGCGCTGGTCCTAGCAACCCGGCTCCGCCTCCGCGAGATGAGGCCTTCGCGACCTTGCAGCCCGGGGGCGCGTGGGGGGAGGACCCGCCTCCTCCACCCGCGGCCTCTGGCCAAAGGGTCCCCGCTTCTGACCCGTCGACCGCAACCGAGCATGCGGGGCCTAGTGCGCCCCAACTCTCCGTTCCGGTCTCCGGAGATTCCATGCTGGGGGCTTTGATCCAGGGCCAGCTTCGCACCCAGCACACCCTGGAGGAGCTGCTGTGCGTCCTGGCGCGACCCCCGGCTCCCGTCTACCCGCCTCCATATCCGTTTATGCGGGCACCGCCCCAATTTTTCGTGGGGCACCCCGCCTTTGCCGGGCCGGGGATGTTTCCCGTTCCCGGAGGTGCGCCCGGGCCATATCCGGCCCCGGGGATGCTTCTAGCGCCGGAGGGTCAACTCCCCTGCCTCGGGGGGTCGCCCGGCCCCAGGTCCAGAACTCCCGCGAGCGGCTACCGGGAAGCTCAGTGCCGCATACGCGCGTTGTACCGGGACTTGACCCAGGGGCTATCGGAGGGCCTCCGGGACTATTAGGGGTAGGAGCCTTAGGACGTAGAGAATTTCTGGGTCATGGCCCGGGTTGTACCGTTTCTGATGCCCACCGGAGGGGGAAGATGTCCTCCGGTTGAATGATCAATAAAGCTGCGTTTGCTTGTTGTTGCTTTGAGAATCTTCTTTTGATAAGATAGATCTAAGTTTGCTCGTTTTTCTTGGATGGTCCCGACGACTTCTTTTGCTTGGGTATAGCTAAGCTTGCTTTTTTTTCTTGGATGGTCCGGACGACTCCCGGGGGCTCCTTATCCCCCCCGCCCACAGCGGGCCGGAGGGTAGCTCCGCGCGCTGTGGGGGTGACAAAGCCCCCGGGATGAAGGCCCGTGACTTAAGGATTTTTCCAAGTTAGAAAATTCCAAGATGAAGTTTCCTTGGAGAATTTTTCCAGAAGACAATTGTTCGGTCGCCGTGAAAACGGGGAGCCGGGAATAATGTCTCCGGAAAGAATGTCCAAGAAAAACCTGAGGTGAAATTTCCGGAGGGAATTTTTCCGGGAGACAATCGTCCGGTCGCCGTGAGAACGGGGAGCCGGGAACAAGGTGTCGCGCGTCGCGCATCATCGTGGGCCAGTAAAAGCCCTGCTGGAGAGCCTTGGCTGCGATGGCACGCGGGGCTAGGTGAGAGCCACAGCTTCCCGCGTGGATGTTTTCGAGAAGCTGGAGTCCCTCTGACCGTGGGAGGCAAAGGACGAGGGCAGAAGCCCCCTGCTTGTAGAGCTTCCCCTCCAGCAGGAGGTATGCCCGGGCTTTGGCCCAGAGGTGCTTAGCCTCAGTCTCGTTGGGAGGGTCCCCCTCCCCCTTGATGAAGGAGATGAGGGGGTCCATCCATGATGGAGTCTGGGTGATCTCGGCGACCTCCGGGACGCGAGGCTCGTCTCCCGTGTCAAGGGAGGCCACCGAGGGCTTCGTGATGATCTCCAGGAAGGCCCCTTTGGGGAGCGATTCCCGGGCGCTGGCTGCCCGGGCCATGGCGTCGGCCCGGTCATTGTCCCTTCTCGGGATATGCCGGTCCTCGAGGCCATCGAAGTGCCTCTCCATCTTTCGCACCTCCTGCAAATAAAGACTCAAGTTTGCGTCATGGCACAGCTAAGACTTGTCCATTTGGCAAACTACGAGCTGAGAGACATCCCTTCACTAGGAGGTGTCGGATCCCCAGGGAGCGTGCAAGACGCAACCCGAGGAGCAAAGCCTCGTACTCGATGACATTGTTGGTTGCGGGCAACTCGAGCCGAGCAGCATACTCGAGTTCTTTTCCCTTGGGGCTCCGGAGGACTACTCCCGCTCCGGCCCCGGCTAGACACAGCGACCCGTCGAACATGAGTGTCCAATGGTCACTGCGTCGGGGCGGCGCGGGGAGGTCTTCGTCTCCGGGCCCGGAGGCAGGAGTCCACTCCGCCACGAAGTCAGCGAGGACCTGTGACTTGATGGCGGAGCGGCCTGTGAGGGAAAGGGAGAAGGGGGCAAGCTCGACCCCCACTTCCCGATCCGGCCGGTGGCCTCTTTGTTCCGCAGCACCTCCCCCAGGGGGAGGGACGACGGGACGGTGATGGGGTGTCCCAGGAAGTAGTGGCGAAGCTTCCGGGACGCCATCAGGATGGCGTAGCAGATCTTCTCCATCTCCGTGTACCGAGTTTTGGCCGCTTGGAGGGCTTCACTCACATAGTACACAGGACGCTGCTGCCCCCCTTGCTCCTTAACCAACACCGCGCTCACGGCGACAGGTGTCGCGGCAAGGTAGAGGAGCAAGGCTCTTCTAGAGATGGACTCATGAGCATTGGAGGGCTCGTGAGGTACTTCTTGAGGTCGTCGAAAGCCTCCTGGGCCTCGGGGGTCCAACGGAACCCCTCGAGCCCCCGGAGGATCTTGAAGAATTGGAGGCCTCGTTCCCCCGACCGCGAGACGAAGCAGCTCAGTGCGGCTAAGCGGCCGGTGAGCCGCTGGACTTCCTTGACGGGGCGCGGCTGGGGCGTGTCCAGGAAAACCCGGATTTTTTCGGAATTTGCCTCTATGCCCCGTTGGGACACGAGGAAACCCAGGAGCTTCCCTCCGCGCACGCCGAAGGCGCACTTCTCCGGGTTGAGCTTCAGCCCATACGCGCGGAGGTTGCGGAAGGTCTCCGCTAGGTCGTCAACGTGGGCAGCTGCGCGGGGACTTTTGACGACCGCGTCGTCTACGTAGGCTTCGACGTTGCGGCCGACTTGTTCTTTGAAGACCAGTGTGATGAGGCGCTGGAAGGTTCCTCCCGCATTCTTCAGCCCGAAGGGCATGTGGACATAGCAGAAGGTTCCGAGGGGAGTTATGAAACTCGTCTTTTCCTCTTCCCCTTCCGCCATCCGGACCTGATGGTAGCCCGAGTAGGTGTCCAGGAAGCTCATCAGCTCACACCCCGCGGTGGAGTCGACTAGTTGGTCAATCCGCGGGAGTGGGAAGTTGTCCTTCGGGCAGGCGCGGTTGAGGTCGGTGAAGTCCACGCACATCCGCCACTTGCCATTTGACTTGTTCACGAGAACGGGGTTCGCGAGCCACTCGGGGCGCAAGACCTCCCGAATGAACCCCGCCTCTCAGAGTCGGGCGATCTCCACCTTGATCGCCTCTTGGCGTTCAAGGGAGAGTTTCCTCAGCTTCTGTTTGATAGGCGGGTGACCGTGGGTCACCGCGAGCTTGTGCTCAATGACCTCCCTGGCGACGCCCCACATGTCCGAGGCTTCCACGTGAAAACATCAGAGTTTTCGCGCAGGAAAGCAGCAAGTTGTGCTGCATGCTCCTCGGGGAGCTCCGCCCTGATCTGGACGGTTTTGTCCCCGTCATCCGGGGACAGCAAGACCTTCCGGAGGCCCCCTTCCAGACACGGCTTGGGGAGGGGCCTCCCCGGAGGTACCACAGCGACGTCTGGTTCTGGGGGAGAGACCTCCCTCCCGGGCGCCTTAATGATGTTGACGCTTTCGATTGTGGCGGCGGCACGCTCGTATAGAACGCGGCCTTGTCTTGGTCTCCCCGGACGTTGATCATGCCATGCGGCCCGGGGATCTTCATGCAGAGGTAATTTTGGTGGGTTGCGGTCCCCAGACGGTTGATCGTGGTCCTCCCCATGATTGCGTTGTAGGAGGAGGGGAGGTCCACCACGTCGAATCGGACCATCTCGGTCCGGTAGTTCTCCGGGGTGCCAAATGTCATGGGGAGATCCACCTTGCCCACGTGGTGGATCGCCTTCCCCGGGACGAACCCTTGCAGGGGCCCTGCCGCGGGCTGCAGAATCTTCTCATCCACCTGCATCTCCCTGAAGGCTTTCAGGTAGAGGACATCGGCGGAGCCCCGCCATCCACGAGGATGCGGGCCAGATGGCAGTTGTAGATGGTGGCCGAGAAGATGAGCGCGTCGTCGTGGGGGAAGCGAACCCCGCGCGCGTCTTCCGCCGTGAAGGTGACGGGGACGTTCGACCACTTGGGTGGCGGAGACATGTGCAGCACCCCCACCACCTTGACCTCGCGTGCGTACTCCATACGCTGGCGCCTAGAGTCCCGCCCGGAGGCGGACCCTCCCACGATGATGTTGATACGGCGCTGGGAAGTTTGGAAGGGGAGAGTTTCTGATGGCTCCCCCTCCTGCGTCTGCTCCTGTTGACCCCCCGCGGGAGCAGGAAGGGCCGGTACGGCCGGCCGAGGGGGCAAGGAGGCCGGAGTCCCGCCCCCCTGCCCTTGCTGGTCAAGGAACGCCACGAAGTGCTGCAACAGTTGGTGACACTCTCGGGTAGCGTGGGTACTGGACCCGTGGAAGGTGCACCATGGTCCTTCCCTGCTTCTCCCCGCGGGGCCTTCCCGACCGCGGGAAGACTGTCCTCCCCCATGGCCTTTCGGCTTGGGAAAGCGGCGGTTCCCCCTCGGGGGGTCGCGCGAGCCACCGACGCCCTTGAGGACAAAAGTGTCACGAGGAGGTGGCTCGTTACGCCCCCCTGCCTGGGGCGTTTGAGGGGGTCCTTGGCCCCCTGATCAGCGGGGGCGGGAGAGTTTTGAGTACATTGAAGAGCTCATCGGCAGAGGAGGGGCAACTTCGGGAGAGCCTCCGGTGGAGCTCCCCCGGGAGGATCCCGCTCTTGCATGCCTCGATGACTGTTGAGTCGGGGACGTGAGCCACTTTGCTCTTCACTTGAGCGAGACCCCCGGGACCGAGCTCGCCCGGGCGCCGGCCAGGAAGGAAGTAGCTCCCCCTCCCCCGAAGAGCCCCGTTGAGGCTCGGGGGAAGGAACTGGCCGCGGACGGGGCAGCCTCCGACTTGGCAAACTACACCACGTCGCCGCCTTCGATAGCGGCCCAGCCAGCACCCCCGGCCCCCTTGGAGCCGGAGAAGCTGGAGGTGAGGTTCGCGGAGGCCTCGCCTCCGCGGATGGAGTGGCCCGTGGATGAAGGGGGGTGCCCCTCGGTCTACGAGGTCGCACCGGAAGTGGGCGCCCCGGGGGCCCTCCCGCCCGGGAAGGGGAAAGGGTTGATGGTCCCTCCCCGAGCGGTGAGCTCTTCCGAGAGCTCCCCGGCTACTCCCACGGAGGCCACCTCCTCGGCGACGAAGACGCCGACGGCGCTGCTAGACGCCCAGGTCCGGGGACCCTCCGCTGGCCGCGACTGTGCCGGCGCCGGGCGGGAGACTCCCCTGCTTTCCGCGGGGGAGGTCGCCCGCTATACGGAGGTCCTGCAGACCCGGAAGGTGCAGGCCTTCGTTGTGGAGGGAACCCTCCATGATCGTTTCCGGGGGCTTCAATCTCTCCATGCCTAGGTAACCCGAGTCAGTGATGTCTTCCTTCGTGCCCTGTACTTGAGTTTTTTCTAACTCTAAAGTTTGTAGGCGGCGGCTGTTACCTGGGGCCTTGAGCAGCGGATCGGCCGGCTGTTTAAGGACGCGGAGGACAGGACCGCGACTTACCTGGGGCAGCGTGACGAAGCTCTCCGGGAACTGGCCCGGGTCCGGGCCCAGGTCCACGTCTCCGAGACCGTCAATGGCAGCCTTCGGCAGGAGGCCAAGGCGAGGGAGGAGGCGTTCCGGGAGCTCGAGGGCACGAGCGTCCGGGCGGTGACAGACGCAGGCCGCTCCATCCTCTTGGCCCTCGAGAGCCTTGGCGTAAGCCTAGGCTCCGGGAGCAGCTTGGAGGTGCCCTCGGCGACCCTCGCGGAGGGCGTGCGTTTTCTCAACATGCAGGTCTCCGTCATCCCAGAGGCTGCTGACGCCTGGGCTCGGGGCCGGGCGATCCCCGTTGTTGCGGCTGCGGCAGGGCTCGTCGAGCACTGGGGAGTGGGTGCCCGGGCAATCGGGGGCTGTATCCCGTGGAGCTTCCCCGAGTTCTTCGAGCCCTCCCGCCGGGAGGTGGCGCAACTTGCCGGGGGCTTCTATGACCAGATAATCCTGGTGAGATTCCCAGCACTGGCGCCTCCGGCAGTGGACGCCCCGGCCCCGGCCTCGGAGGAAGCCCCCCGGGGGGAGGACGCCAATAACAAAGTATGAGCCTCCCCCCGGGTCTTAGTTAGGACCCTTTTTGTTTCTTAGGACTTTTGATCCCGGTAGCTTCTTAGGAGAAGCCCCGGACACTTGTAAAACAATATTTTGAATGCAATGGAGTTAGAAATTTTTCTATGTCTTTGAATTGAATGCAATGTTACCAGGGTTCCCGGGAGGTTACCCCCGGGAGATGGTCCGGGAGGGGCTCTCCGGGGGACGCCCAAGCGGCTTTAATATTGCTAAGCCTCATTTCCGGGGAGCGCAGCGGGGATGTCGTTCGGGAGCCCGTCCGGTTAAGGTGGCATCCGGAGTGGCACTTGGACAATTTTGACAATCATCGCGTCGAGTTGTCCCCCCCGCGTTCGGGGTTCCAGATGATACCTCCTCTTCGGATACTTCCACCGGTGGGATACGAGTTCTGGCCTGAAGATGTGCTCCGGGATGCTCGGCGCCGCGTGCGCGCATTGTACCGGGACTTGGCCCGGGAGCTAGCGGAGAGCCTCCGGGAGTATTAGGCGTAGGAGCCTTAGGATGTAGAGGATCCCCCGGGTTAGAACCCGGGTTGTACCGTTTCCGAAGCCCACCGGAGGGGGAAGATGTCCTCCGGGTTTGGTAATCAATAAAGCTGTTCGCTTGCTTCTTCTTTCATTGTCTTTTTATTTTTTCTTCTTGGATGGTCTGGACGACTCCTTTTCACAAGAATGAGCTAAGTTTGCTCGTGGGCGGTGCGGTTGACACCCGGGGGTTCCTTATCCCCCCCGCCCACAGCGGGCCGGAGGATAGCTCCGCACACTGTGGGGGTAGCAAGGTCCCCGGGGTGGAAGTGACCTGTACCATAGAAATTTTTCTAAGTTAGAAAATTTTAAAACGGGGTTTCCAAGGGAAAGACCTTCCGGGAGACAATCGTCCGGTCGCCGTGAGAATTGGGAGCCAGGAATAAGTCCTCGTGTGGAAGAAACATCCAAGAAAACCCGATGAGATTTCCGGAGGCGAGCTTCCTGGGAGATGATCGTCCGGTCGCCATGAGAACGGGGAGTCGAGAATAAGATCTCCGGGGAAGAAATGTCCGAGAAATACGTGACTTCTCCAGAAGACAATCATCCGGTCACCGTGAGGACGGGGAGCCGGGAATAGGGTCTCCGGGAGCCAATCATCCGGTCGCCGTGAGAGCGGGGAGCCGGGAATAAGGTCGCCGGGAGGCAATCATCCGGTAGCCGTGAGAACGGGGAGCCGGGAATAAAGTCACCGGGGACCAAATATCCAAGAATGCCACTAGACGTCCCACTGGGGAGAGCGTCTACTCCCAGAGGAGGAAGAGATTCGTGAAAGCCATTAGACGTCCCACTGGGGAGAGCGTATACTCCCGGAGGAGGAAGTGCCCGAAGACGGGTCTTGAGTGTTTGGGCAGGGGACTAGTCTCCCAAAGTGACTCGTTACCGCGGCCGCTGGGGACCGGGTTGCCGCTTACACCCTCAGTCCACGAGGGCTGATCGTAAGCCGCCCTACAGGAGGGACTTGCTGGGTCTGGCCAGCTTCCTCGCGGGGAGGTCATCCTCACGGGGAGGGCATCCTTGCGGGGAGGGCATCGCCGCTAGGGGCGGTATTGAGAAGAACCTGCAAAGAGGCAGTTGAAAAGCAAGACCTATGTATTGCTAATGAAATGAAGTACAGTGTCTCCCCCTGCGAAGTCGCGAAAGGGGAGGAAAAGGAAAGTACAGTGTCCCTCCTCCCCCCCGGCGTGACCGCTCCGGGGGAGGGGACAGGCCCGTAAGGCTAAACATAGAACTTGAGAAGTAAACGCAAGTTCCACGTGTGCTTCAGCTCCTGCTCTTGAAGGTTGGAGAGCTTATAAGTCCCCGAGCCCAGGACCGCGGAGATCCAGTAGGGGCCCTCCCACTTGGGGGAGAGCTTCCCCTGGGCTTGGGGGTGTGTGACGCGCTGGAGGACAAGGTCCCCAAGGCGAAAAGCTCTCTCGCGCACGCCCCAGTTGTACGCTCGCGCCATCTCTTTCTCGTAAATGGCGTGGCGGAGGAGTGCTCGGTCGCGTTCCTCCTCCACGAGGTCGATCTCCAGGCGCTGGTTGGCCTCGTTGGCCGAGTACGCTGCGGGCGTGGCTCCCTCCAGGAGCTCGACCCGCAGTGACCGGAGGCCAATCTCCGGGGGGAGGACTGCCTCCGCCCCGTAGACCAGGGAGAAGGGAGTATGCCCCGTCACCCAGGACGGGGTCGTGCGCATGGAGCAGAGGATGCTAGGGAGCTCCTCTGCCCATGCACCCCGCTTAGAAGCGGTTTGCTCGAGTCTCCGGCGCAACCCCTGTAGGATCACGCCGTTGACCCTCTCGACAGCCGCATTGCTCCGGGATGGGCTACTGAGGCGAAGTGGATGACGAGCCCCAGGCCTTCGCAGAATTCCCAGAAATAAGCCGAGTCGAATTGGGTCCCGTTATCCACGGTGATTTCCCGGGGGACACCAAAACGACATACGACGTTTTTCCAGAAAAACCACTGGACGGCCCGGGACGTGATGCTGGCCAATGGCTCCGCCTCAACCCACTTTGTAAAATAGTCGACCGCGACTACCGCATACTTGTATCCTCCGGGCGCTGAGGGGAAGGGTCCTAAGAGGTCCATCCCCCAGCGCACGAAGGGCCAAGTGGTGGGGATTGTCTGCAGCGCTATAGGGGGGAGGTTCGAGCCATTGGCCATCTTCTGGCATGCTTCGCACGCAGAGACAAGGTCTCACGCGTCACGCATGACCGTGGGCCAGTAGAAACCCTGCCGGAGGGCCTTGGCCGCGATGGCACGCGGGGCTAGGTGAGAACCACAGCTTCCCGCGTGGATGTCTTCGAGAAGTTGAAGTCCTTCCTGCCGGGGGAGGCAGCGCAGGAGGGCGGAAGCCCCCCGCTTGCAGAGCCTCCCCTCCAACAGGAGATATGCCCGGGCTTTAGCCCGGAGGTGTTTAGCCTCGGTCTCACTAGGAGGGTCCCCCTCCCCCTTGATGAAGGAGACGAGGGGGTCCATCCAAGACGGAGTCCGGGTGATCTCGGCGACCTCTGGGACAAGAGGCTCGTCGCCCGTGTCCAGGGAGGCCACCGAGGGCTTCGTGATGATTTCCAGAAAATCCCCCTTGGGGAGCGATTCCCTGGTGCTTGCCGCACGGGCCAAGGCGTCGGCTCGGTCATTGTCCCTCCGCGGGATATGCCGGGCCTCGAGGCCGTCGAAATGCCTCTCCATCTTTCGCACTTCCTGCAAATAAAGACTTAAGTTTGCGTCATGGCACAGGTAAGACTTGTCCATTTGGCAAACTATGAGCTGAGAATCTCCCTTGACTAGGAGGCACCGGATCCCCAGGGAGCGTGCAAGGAGCATCCCGAGGAGCAAAGCCTCGTATTCGGCGACGTTGTTTGTTGCGGGGAACTCAAGCCACGCGGCATACTCGAGTTCCTTCCCCTCGGGGCTCCGGAGGAATACTCCCGTACCAGCCCTGGCGAGACACAGCGACCCATCGAACATGAGGTTTCAATGATCACTGCGTCGGGGCGGCACAGGGAGGTCTTCGTCCCCGAACCCAGAGGTGGGAGTCCACTCTGCGACGAAGTCGGCGAGGACCTGCGACTTGATGGCGGAGCGGCCGGTAAGGGATAGGGAGAAGGGGGCGAGCTCGGCCCCCCACTTCCCGATCCAGCTGGTGGCTTCTTTGTTCCGTAGTACCTCCCCCAGGGGGAGGGACGACGGGACGGTGATGGGGTGCCCCAGGAAGTAATCGCGAAGCTTCTGGGACTCCATCAGGAGGGCGTAGCAGACCTTCTCCATCTCCGTGTACTGAGTTTTGGCCCCTTGGAGGGCCTCACTCACGTAGTACACGGGACGCTGCTGCCCCCCTCGCTCCTTCACCAAGACCGCGCTGACGGCGACGGGGGTCGCAGCGAGGTAGAGGAGCAAGGGCTCTTCTGGGGACGGACTCACGAGTATTGGAGGGCTCGTGAGGTACTTCTTGAGGTCGTTGAACGCCTCCTGGGCCTCGGGGGTCCAGCAGAACCCCTCGAGCCCAGAGGCGAACCCTCCCATAATGACGTTGATGCGGCGCTGAGAAGTTTGGAAGGGGAGAGCTTCTGAAGGCTCCCCTTCCTGCATCTGCTGACCCCCCGCGGGAGCGGGAAGGGACGGAATAGCTGGCCGAGGAAGCAAGGAGGCCGGAACAGCTGGTCGAGGAACGCCGCGAAGTGCTGCAGTAGCTAGCTGCAGTCTCGGGTAGCGTGGGTACTGGACCCGTGGAAGCTGCACCACGGTCCTTCCCGCCTTCTCCCCGCGGGGCCTTCCCGACCGCGCGAAGACTGCCCTCCCCCATGACCGTTCGGTTTGGGGAAGGGGCGGTTGCCCGTCGGGGGGTCACGCGAGCCGCGTCCGCCCTCGAGGACAAAGGTGTCCCGAGGCCGTGGCTCGTTACGCCCCCCTGCCTAGGGCGCTTGAGGGGATCCCTGGCCCCCCGGTCGGCGGGGGCGGGAGCCCCCTAGGTCTTCTTCCAGATGTCGTCTTCCTCCGCCCGAGTGTACTTTTCGAGTACGTTGAAGAGCTCGTCAGCGGAAGAGGGGCAGCTCCGGGAGAGCCTTCGGTGGAGCTCCCCCGGGAGGATGCCGCTTTTGCAGGCTTCGATGACCGTAGAGTCGGGGACGTGGGCCACTTTGCTCTTCACCTGAGCAAAGCACTTGTAGAAGCTTCTGATGGTTTCCCCAGTCCTCTGCCGGACAGTGTACAACTGCGAGGAGTCCAGGGGGCGCAAATAGTTCCCCTGGAAGTTCGCGCAGAACTCCCGCTTGAGCTGCGTGAAAGACTTGATGGAGCCGGCCTGCAGGTTGTAGAACCACGAGCGGGCGATGCCGGTGAGATAGAGGGGGAAGACGTTGCATTGTACCGTCTCGTCCCCCCCGGCCGCAGAGATGGCTGTGGAGTAGACCTGCACAAATTCGTAAGGGTCTGCCTCACCGTTATAGTGCTCGATGTGTGGAGGGCGGTAGGGCCGCGGCCACCGGATGCTGCGAAGTCTTCGGCACAGGGGCTCGTTAGCCCCTTGCACTTCCCGGGGAGAGTCCCGGTCGCTGTGTTCTTTGACGGGGGGCACGCCCTCGCTGTCTGAGTCTGGAAGCGGTCCGAGAGGTCCGCCGGAGTGACGGTGGCGGCGCTTCTCCTCTGGACCGGGGCTGAGTTCCCGGACGTCCGGGCTATTCTCCGGAGAGGCTGGGTCTTCCGTGTGTCTCTTCCCCCGACCGGAACGAGAGCGATGCTCCCAATGTCCACGGCCAGGGGGAAGTTCTTCCCGGCGTTCAGGTGAATGCATTCGCTCAACCCCCCCCGGGCGAAACGGACGTGTTCCGCCGGGGGAGGGAGCTTATGCACTGTAGCTACCGGCCCGGAAGCTTCCGGGGCCAGCTGGGGGGAGCCCCCTGCGACGACCCCCGGGACCGGAAAGCGGGAAGCCCCTGTATTATCCGAAACCGGGGAGGGGGCGCCCACGGCGACGCTTGGAACCGAAGTAGAGGGAGCCCCTGTGGCAACGACCAGAACTGGAAAGGGGGGAGCCCCTGTATCATCCGGAACCGGCGAGGGGGGAGCCCCCGCTGGGACGTCCGGAACTGGGGAGCCCATGCGGGGGGAAGTCCGCTGAGGCACGGGAGCTGCTCCGTCGACCGCCCCCGGTGCGGTAAATGCGACGCGGGGGGCGGGACAGGCTCCCGGCGTAGGGAAAACTGTGGGACCCTCATTTGAGGAATCCGGTGGCAACCGCCCAAGTGGGTTGCACTCAGAAAAGGTGAATTGCAGCTCACAACAACAAGATGCATTATATAAAAATGCGAGTAATTAAAAACGAGTACTGATCACAAGGATCAACATTACAATAACTTAGCGCCAAAATGACTCATTTAAATGTTGATACAAATTAAGGAGCTTTCGACACAAAGGTCGGCACAAAATAAAACAACAATCACAAACAAAAGACTTCATCAGTCTTCTTCTTCTGCAGCAGTGGTGTTGTACGGGCCTTTTCCACATCTGACTCCACCTTGGTACATAACCCTCTAGCAAGCTGGGTCTTCAGTTTCTTCTTCTTGTTCCACATTGGGTTCAAGACCGTAAGATTCAGGGTCGACGAATCCTTCCTCTAAATTTGTTTGTAAAAGCAAGGGTGAGCGCATTGTCCACATGGTGCTCAACAAGTCCCAAATAAGAATGCAAGTATGTATAGATGGGGGGAAATTCTCAAAGAATGGCTCTTTAGCTTTATATAAGTACATAGAATAGATTTTTACACTTAGTCTTTGGAGAAAAGACCTTTATTTTCAAAAGCAAGGCTTTTCAATTCCTAAGCTAGGTTTTCAGAAAATATTGTGTGTGGCGGTCTTTCATGAGTCACCACTTTACTCAGATTTTGTGAAAAACCTTCCAAAAGCTACTTGTGCTGCATCGGCATGAATAGAATCCACAGCGCGCAGACTCCATAACCTGGGAGCTCAGAGTATCCGATACTTTTTAAACTTTGCAAAGGTGTACCAACTTAATCCACCGATCATTCGGCTTTCAAGTCGGTACCTCTCCATGCGACTCTTACGCATGTGACAAGGCCGAGATGACACAACAGTTTACAATCCTAGCATTAACTATTCCCTGCCCGGTAAATAGACAGTCAAGTCTCAAGTACCGTTGTGGGTCCTCCCCATTGCCTTACTTCCTAGCCTGGGTCTATGTTCTCGCAAGACACATAGCCTCTCTTGATTACAGTCGCGCACGACTTAATCTGGCAAAGGGCGTCTTCCTTCTTTCCACCTTTTCCTCTCATGATTTTTCTGAACTCACATCACTCATGGCCTTCTGCGGCCCACCAGTTCTCGCAAGACACTGGATCGACAACCATTGCAGGGAAGAGTTAATACTAAAGAAAGCTACTAAGTTGCGCCCGTCCCATAACCGGGCAAGTGGTTGGTACGCTTTTCATGCCACATAGAAGCACAACACAAGGTTCTAGTCCTTATGAATCTGTAGTGAGGAGTCTTTCACATTCCCAGTGCGCACACAGCACCATCCAATCAAACCATCCTCACTATCGATTCCAATCACATTTTCTTTCACAAAAGGGGTTTTGAATATACTTTTCTCATATGTGACCATTCAACATTTACCATATAATCTTGGTCATAGCATAGCCTAAGCATGATATTCTAGAGTGACAAGGGTGCATGGATATTCAATGTGAAAAGGGGCTTTACAGTTATTTAGGTCATATCTAATCATTTTATTGAAACATAGCTCTTATTTGAATCTAAGGCATGCACATACTTGAAAACAGTTAACATACTTCATTTCAAAATATTAGGCTAGACATGATCAAGGGTTTGAGACTTGCCTTGCAGTGATGGGTCTAGCTGCTCAGATGAATCCTCGAAGATCTCCTCTGTTCCTTCAACGTCTGATTCCACGGCGGACACAAACATCACATACACACTATATAAGCATACAAGCACTAGAAAATATTATGTAAATATATCATGCATGCAGGGAAAGGGTTTGGACAAGGTCACTTGACATTGATCCAAGAGATGGGCTCAAAAGGACTTGAATGTCAAAGGGCTGACATTCGGTTCATGGCTTGACATAGCCCTAAATTGGTTCTAGGTTTGTTTTCTGGAGATGTGACAATAGGGAATATTGTAGAGCATGGTTCAAAAGGCTTAGTGGACAAAGTGGCATTTCAATTGCTCAAATGTAACAAGTCTAAATCATGCAATGCCACTGGTGGACATGCACTGACATAGTGCTAGACATGGCCAGAAACTAGGGCATTGCATAACTTTTGACTCAGGACTCCAATTGGTGCACAACTTTGTCTGGGGTTTAGGCCTTGATAATAGCTACAAAACTCTCAACAGGCTCAAGGGCAGAAAGTGGCCGGAGGGTGGCCAAATCAGGTGAGCAAACACGATGGCCTGAACAACTGGACAGTAATCTTGGCATGATCATAACTTTTGATCTATGCTGATTCAGGGTTCAAGCCAGTGGAGTAAATTGCTCAGGGGGTTGAGGCCTAGCTAGATGACAAGGTTTCATCGGCTGGTTTGGCTGGAAAACGAACTCCGACGATCGGGGCCGAAGACGAAGGCACCGATTTGGGCGTTTTCGTTCCAGGGCGTTTGAACTCAATTCCACGCTCGGGAAGCATCTTTCTTTAGTAGCCTGGTGAGTGGCTTTGTAATCTTGGAGAATCCTTTGACAAATCTCCGGTAATATCCGGCTAATCCTAGGAAACTTCTTACCTCAGTTACTGTTTCCGGTTGTTTCCATTCCATGATAGCCTGAATTTTTGATGGATCCATTGAAATTCCTTTGCCAGAGATAATGTGGCCTAAGAATGAGATTTCTTTTAACCAAAAGGCACACTTATCGAACTTGGCATACAGTCGATGTTCTACTAACTTTTCTAGCACCATCCTAAGATGTTGTGCGTGTTTTTCCTCTGACTCCGAAAAGATGAGAATGTCATCGACAATCACAATGACAAACTTGTCCAGAAATTCCATGAGAACCTTGTTCATTAAATTCATGAATACTGCTGGTGTATTCGTTAAACCAAATGGCACCACGGTAAACTCATGCAATCCATATCTCGTTATGAATGCAGTTTTTGGAATATCTTGTTCTCGAATCTTCAGTTGGTGGTATCCGGACCTCAGGTCGATCCTTGAAAATATCTTTGCTCCTCTTAGTTGATCAAAGAGATCATCGATCCTTGGCAAAGGGTACTTGTTCTTGATCGTCATATCATTCAGTTTCCGGTAGTCGACACAAAGTCGTAGACTGCCGTCTTTCTTTTTAGCGAAAAGCACAGGGGCTCCCCAAGGTGAGGAACTTGTTCTAACAAATCCCGTTCTTTCCAATTCTTCCACTTGCTTTCTTAATTCTTCTTGTTCTTCACTTGTCATGCGTGCAAGCTTTCTTGCATAAGGGGCAGATCCGGGTTTTAATTCGATTGAGAATTCAATGTGCCGATCTGGTGGCATTCCAGGAAGCTCGTCAGGAAAAACTTCTGGATATTCATTTACCATTGGAACTCCTTCAAACTAAACTCCTTCTAAGCTGTTCAAACTACACACTCGGTTGTTCACCATTGATCTCTCTGCATGGAATGTGACTTGTTTTCCTTCAGCATTCGTCAGGGTTATTGCTTTCTTTTCACAGTCCATCTGACCTTTATGCTTGGCTAACCAATCCATTCCAAGGATGACATCTAATACTTGAAGGTCCAAAACTAGCAAGTTTGCTAGGAATCCTAGATTGCCAATACTAAAGGCGATATTTCTACAGATAGAGTTGACAGGCATCCGAGCTCCAGGGGATTGAATTAAAATAGGAAACTCTAATGCGGATACTGGTAACTTATTTCTGAGCACGAAAGGTCTTGACACAAATGAATGAGTAGCACCAGGGTTCAAAAGGCTTAGTGGACAAAGTGGCATTTCAATTGCTCAAATGTAACAAGTCTAAATCATCCAATGCCACTGGTGGACATGCACTGACATAGTGCTAGACATGGCCAGAAACTAGGGCATTGCATAACTTTTGACTCAGGACTCCAATTGGTGCACAACTTTGTCTGGGGTTTAGGCCTTGATAACAGCTACAAAACTCTCAACATGCTCAAGGTTAGAAAGTGGCCGGAGGGTGGCCAAATCCGGTGAGCAAACACAGTGGCCTGAACTACTGGACAGTAATCTTGGCATGATCATAACTTTTGATCTAGGATGATTCAGGGTTCGAGCTAGTGGAGTAAATTGCTCAGGGGGTTGAGACCTAGCTAGATGACAAGGTTTCATCGGCTGGTTTGGCCGGAAAATGAACTCCGGCGATCGGGGCCGAAGACGAAGGCACCGATTTGGGCGTTTTCGTTCCAGGGCGTTTGAACTCAATTCCACGCTCGGGAAGCATCTAGGGGTCATCACGAAGCTATTGGTGTACTCAATTTTGCCAGAGAATGGCTAGAGAAGCACGGCGGCGTTCTCCGGCGAACTGCCGAGGCTCGAACATGGGGATTCGACGCTTGGGGCAAAATTGGCGATTCCAAACTTGCAGGCTTGTTCCTCCTAGCTCACGGATCATTATTCTCTACTGGCACGAGGATCAATTTGGCTTGAATCACTCGGCATTAGGGGAGCAGGGGATCACGGCTTTTCCGGTGATTGCCGACGTTGAGGTTCGCCGGGGGTCAATTAACGGCTATGGCACATACAGGGGGTTAAGGGGCTCTTACTGGTGAAGTTGGTTTGGAGGGGGAAGCTGCGGGCGAAGCTGGCGCCGTGAGCTTCAAAAGTGGCTCGCCGGGGAAGCCTTCGCGGCGGCGCTGAAGAACTAGGTTACTCTCTGGTGGAAGAAGCTACGGCTTGTAGTTGCGGAATGGTGTGAAGAGATGCTGGGCAAGGGGGCTTTATATAGCAACGGGGTTGAGCTCTCGGGAGTTGCAGCAATCGCCGGTGAGATATCTTCTGGCGCTGGAGCGGTCAACGAGGCATATCGGGACATGGCGGGAGCTCTGCCAGAGTCAGGGTATCGCGCGGAATCGAGATTTTGTCAGGACGATGAGATAGCGATCTCCGGGATGGCAACCATGTGGCGTAAAGCTCCTGACAACAGCAGGCACGCGCGCGCGCGGGGAAGAACACGGCACAGCGCGGGTGAGGTGCTCCACGGTGGCAGCACGGTTGTGCGCAGGTGGTGGCAGCGCGGGGAACTTCGCCGGCGACGAGTCCAGCGGCGAGGCAAAGCGGCGGGGCGCTAGTCAAATTGCACTGGTCGTGGTCGAAAATGGCACAGTGTCGTGGTGTTGCAAATACCCCGGCAGGTTTTGAGAACGATCCTAGCGAAGATTACGCGGGCGGGTTGACCGGATGACCGGTCCTCCCCCGCCGGACAAGCACAAGAAATGACACACGGATTTATACAGGTTCGGGTCCCGGTGGGGGCCCTAGTCCTGTCGGTGCGCTCCCGACCGGAGTCGGCTGGGGAGGCTCTCTCCGGGGGAGAGGCTTCTGGAGTACACCTGTTAGTTTTTTAGCAATCCCAACAAATGAATCACCTGCTTACAACTGAGGGGTACAAGGGCTATTTATAGCCCCAAAAAGAAGCAAAAAGCCTAAACTACTCCGAAAGCCACCGTCGGATTGAATGGTAGGAACGTCCTTCTCCCGGTCAAACGTCTTGGATGCTTGACAGGTGGTTGCAGATTCCCGAGGTGCTCCTCGCGTGACCTGCATGTGACAAATCAACTCGAGACATTACCTTTAGAAGGGCGGGCCAGGTCTCCGGACCAAAGGCGGCGCCAGGGAGGGCACCGGAGGCTAGGACCCGGGAGTCAAATGGCGGCGCCCGGGACGGCACCAGCAGCCAGGTCCCGGGGGCCAAAAAGGAAGCGCCCGGGGAGGCGCCGGACGCCACATCCCCCGGCGACTGGCGGCGCCCGGGACGGCACCGGAGGCCAGGTCCTAGGAGCCAAATGGCGGCGCCCGGGACGGCACCGGAGGCCAGGTCCCGGGGGCCGAAAAGGCGGCGCCCGGGGAGGCGCCAGGCGCGACGTCCCCGGGCGAATGGCGGCGCCAGGGACGGCACCGAAGGCCAGGTCCTGGGAGCCAAATGGCGGCGCCCGGGACGGCACCGGAGGCCAGGACCCGGGGGCCAAAAAGGCGGCGCTCGGGACGGCACCGGAGGCCACGTTCCCGGGCAAATGGCGGCGCCCGGGACGGCACCGGAGGCCAGGTCCTCGGGGGCCAAAAAGGCGGCGCCACTTACCTGGACATAGTCCCGCGGAGATTTCCCCCAACAGCAGCCCCCCATGCCCCCTGGGGACGATGCTTGAGTCCCCGGTGGGTATGGTACATGTTACCGGGAGAATCTCCGGACCAAGCCACTGGAGGCGTGGTGCTTCGGTTTCCGTGCCCCGTGCTTAAGGCCGTGCCGTTTCGCCATAAATGCGCTCGCGGTTCGAACCGGTGCCTCGATTCGCGCGCCAGTCCCTTCGTTTCCCGCGCGCCGTTTGAATTTCAACGGCCTAGATTGATCTGCGGGGTGCGACGTGGCGCCCATCTAGATCATGGCTCGACCCTATAAATAGGGCCTTGGGGGGCCCGGTAGCTTTATTCCAAACTTCTCAGCCTTAGCGGATTTTGCTCTCCAGGTAGCTCTCTCCCGGTAGCTAGCGCCCAGTAGCAAGCATCCGGAACTTTTAGGATTAGCCTCCTGAAAAGTTAGTCTCTAAGAAACACTAACCTGGTGGCACCGAAGGGTCAAGCGAAGACGACCGAGGTGTCCCCGGAGGAGGTCGCTACGGACTTCCTCTGGGCGTCCGAGTTCACGGCCGAGGATGCCGAGTCCTTGGTCGAACCCGGTGTCGTCGAGGACGGGGTCATCCGGGTCCCCGTGAAGAAAGACGGAGCCCCCCGCCCCTGGCCCGGAGAGGTCGTGACCTTTGAGGCCTTCCTGGAGGCGGGGCTCCGGCTCCCGGTGCATCCCATGCTCCGGGAGTTTTTGAAGGAGTACGGGGTGGCGCTCAACCACCTCACCCCGAACGCCCTCGTCCGCATGGGTATCTTCATCTGGCTCTTCGAGACGGCGACCGGGAGGGAGCCCACGCTACGCGTCTTCCGGTACTTTTACGAGCCGGCGGCGCGGAGCTCCCACCTGGTAAAGGGGGGACCCAAGTCCCCCTTCGGCTCGGTGATGGTGCAGATGCTGCCGTCCCGGGTAGCCGACTACCCGGCGGCAGCCTCCCGGGACCATTGGGGCGATTGGGTCCGAAGGTGGTTCTACCTCCGGGTCCGGGACGACGGGGTGACGTACTCCCCGGAGCCCGCCTCATACAGTAGGTCATCCGAACCGAAGCCTCCGGTGTGGACGGACAAGGAGCTCGAGCTCCTCGGCATGGTGATCATCTCCCGGAAGACCCGCTCTATGCGGGACGCCGCCGAGGAGATGATGCTCCTGAGGATCTCCCCCTTTGCGCGCGGGAGGAGGGAGACCGACATGGTCCGGGAGAAGTGGCCTCCGGCCAAGCCGGTGACCCGACGTAAGTCGCGGTAACATGCTGCATCGTATTTACAAATTTTTGAAAATTTGACTAACTCTTTACCTCTTGTAGTCCGGCCGTACCCGGCGGCGCGGGAGAAGGCGGAGAACCTCCCCGGGAGGTACTTCGCCGACGAGCACGAGCGCGTCGTGCGCCTCGTGGGGGAGGGCCCTCCCCGGAACCTGGTGGCTGAGGCCTATGGGCTGAAACTGCCGGAGAGGAAGCCCCTCCCCACCCCTAGGTCGCATAAGCGGGGGAAGGACGCGGCCGGGGGCTCTGAGCCTAAGAAGGCTAGAGTCCAAAAGACCCCCGGCCCGTCGATGACGCCGGCGGCAACTCCGGCAAAGCCCCGAGATGAGACCCCCGGGACCGAGTGCGCCCGGGCGCCGGCACGGAAGGAGACAATACCCCCTCCCCCGAAGAGCCCCGTTGAGGCTCGGTGGAAGGAACCGGCCGCGGACGGGGCGGCCTCTGACTCAGCGAACTACGCCCCGTCGCCGCCATCGGTAGTGGCCCCGTGTAACACCCTGAGTTAGGGGTGAAAATTTCCTTTTTCATAAATAGCATGCATGCATGTATCTGTAGTATTAGCCAGATCAGTATCTTTCTCAAGCCCTAAAATCTCCAAAATTTATCCTGTGACCTCAAATCAAGATCAGATTGTTCAGATGTGATCTATTAGTTATCCTGAATCTAAAAGCCTTCAGAACCCAGATCCAATGCTATCTCTAAATTCCAGATTATCAACTCCATTCTGTTTTCTAAAACAGAAATACCTTATATTACCCAAATACCCTAAGTTTCAGAAATACAGATTTAATCAAAATCTTGACCAAGTTCAGACCAGATTATTCCTGGAATATGATCATGGGTATGTCAATACCTTAATATAAAAGTTGACAGCTAGATTCTATCATCTAGACTCTTTTCACAAATCAGTCCAAGAGTTATCGCCAAATTTTATCTTCAATCTCTGCCAAATCATCTGTTGAATAAAGATTACCAAAACAGCAGAACCAATTTCAGTTTAAATCTCCCAAAATTCCAGATTCACATTTCAGTCCAAAACTCAAAGAATTGAAATTGCAAATGAATCCATTTTCGACCAAGTCAACAGCAGCATTCGACCAGGCCGTTTGCTGTACGCGACCAGGACTCGCCGTGGTTTCTTGCGCCGTGCACGTTCGCCGCCGGCCAAGCTTCGCCGCACTTGTGACCGTGCATGCCAGTACGCACGTGTCCTCGCCTCAGCCGTCACCGTGGCAGCGTCGTTGTTACGTCGATGACCAGCGTTTGCTCCCGCGCGCGATCAGCAGCAACTTTGTCAGCAATCCATCACCACGTAGCCTCGCCGCGCCTGTACTTGTCGCCACCACTTTGCACCGCCCGACACGATTGAGTCCCAAGGTGGCAACAGCTTTACTTCGCCAGTGCGCCGTCGCATCACCGCTCCTTGCTGTGTCTTCGCCGCTGATGTCCAGCACGCAAGCAACCTCATCACCAGCAGTCAATCACTTCGTTGTTCCCCTTCGTCATCTTCGCCTGGCCTATTTAAACCCTACTGTGTGCAGCAGCTTCTCCATACTTCACCAGAAACCAGCCAAGTTCCAGAATTTGCTGTTTTCGTTTACTTCTCCGGCGAGCCGTCGAGGAGGCTCACGGTGCCAGCTCACTTCACTGCATCTCCTGCCAAATTGAAGCTAACAGTGAGTACCTCTCATCCTCCTGATTGTACTGTACTATCTAATTGCTCCCCGATGACCCCTAACGCCGGCGATCACCGGAAAAGGCTGAAAATCGAAGATTGCCCTGTTCCGGCAATGCAGGCCAAATTAATTCGAATTAGCCCTCGAACCTGTGAAGCAAATTGATCAGTGAGCCAAATCAAGCAAGCCTGTGAAGTTGGATTTCGAAATTTAGCAAGAATCGAACCTTTTCCCTAATCCGAGCTTCACCAGAAAACGGGCGATCGTCGCCAGGCTTCTCCAGTGACCCTCCGGCCAATACAATTGTACCAGAAGCTTCCCTATACCTCCTAGATGCTCTCCAAGCAAGGAATTAAGTTCTTGTTGCCTGTAGCAGAAACCCCCAATCAGCAGCGTTTTTTCTCCGGCGCCGATGACCGGAAAGCTTGTTCCGGCCATTTCAGCCCTCGAAACCTTATCATTTAGATGTGCCTTAGCCTCCTGAGAACTTTTGTCTTCTAGCCCGACACCTAGATCGGTCTAGATTGGAAGTTACAGCCATGCCAAGATCTTGTCCAGAACTGATCTAGTGCAGCCAGTTCATCATCAAATTTCTTGCTTTCCAGCCATTTCTTGCCCTAGATCCTGTTAACTTAATTGTTCCTGTTAGCAATGCCTACCTCCCAGACAAAGTGGTGCATCATTTGGAGCTCCAGATCAAAAGTTATGCTAAGCCCTAGTTTTTGGCATTGTCAGCTCTATGCCAGAGCTTGCAGGCCAGTGGCATTGACCTTGTTTACCCACTTCTGGTTGTATAATTTGAAAACCACTTTGTCCACTGAATTTGTAGAGTTGTGATCTACATTTTCTTCTACTACCACAACCTGAGATAAGCACTCTAGCTTTTCTTAAAGCTATGTCCAAGCTTTGATCCGAATGTCGATCTGTTGACATTCGCTGTTTTGATTAAACCAGCCACAAAATTGTTATCCCTATTGAAATCCTGAAACCCTAAGATTATCTAATCACCATCCTTAGCCCAAATTCCTTGAAATCCTAGAATCTCAGTTCAGTTTGCAGTTCAACTTATCTCCAGTTTAGTTCAATCATTCTTGTTAAGCATTTCTGCATATAAGTCATAAAATATTTTAATATTATAAGTAATCTTGTGTGCTTGTTTGTCGTCGAGCAGATTCAGAAGCTGACCTTGAAGATTTTGCTGTTGACCCGTCATCGACTGCTGTATTTTACGACGCGGAAGGCAAGTCATATCCTTGGTCATCTTGAACCTATATTTTAAATGTTGCTATAATATAACCTTGAATATAGACAATATTGCATGTGAAAGATTGAGAATGGTTGATTTATGAATTGGCAGTACTAGACTGGTTATCTGTGAAATGTGAAATAAACAAGTTTTGAGCCATGAGCTATTATATGTATCTATATACTTATATTCATGAAATAAAACCCCTAGCCGTGACCAGAAAAATGGTATGGATGGCTGTGGCACTGGAGGTGCTAGACTGCAAAGGAATGCAGGCACTGAAGGTACAGGGTTGTGGATGGTCTGGTCACTGGCATATAAGGACTAGAACCTTGTGTTGTGCGTCTAGTGGCATGAACAACGTGCTAACCGCAAGCCTGGTATGGGACAGGCCTGAACAAGTAATTATGTGGATCGCACATGAAACCCCTGCATGAGATGTGTAGTGATGCACGATAAACACGGAGCGCGGCTCCCACACATATCACTGAAGGTGATCAAGCACGCTGACCCAGTAATGGGAATAAGCAAAGGGGTGGAGGTTTGGATACAACCTGCCACAACTGTGCCTCGCTGAGAGCCACAGGGTCGGGGGTGAATTGTGAGTAAAACATAACAAAAGTTCTTGTTATTTCCACCTTGCCGCTCACAGTATGAAGTGAGTCAGGGGTCCAATCATTTTGTTATGATAGGAAAGGTTTGAAAGTGGAATATCTTGCGGGTAAATTGGTACCTCTCTGCAGAGTTAAAAACGTATTCGAATACTCCGAGCTCCCGGGTTTATAGGAGTCTGCTGCGGTGGATTAAATCCACGCGGTGTGACACAAGTACTATTTTCTAAATAAAATATGTTTAAATCAAGATTACCCAAATGACATGTGTTGTCATGATAAGGAGTGCTGCCGTGGGCTGTCGTGTGTCGACGTGTCGCGGTAGTGCTATAATCTAGTGAACATGATTGATGATGTTATATTATAAAAAGTGCTGCCATAAGATGAGATGAGAAAGGAAAAGATTATTTTACAAATATCCATAATTCTTGACTAGTCTAGGTTCATATCATCACTACTATATGTATCTACTCTTACCTATGACTTGCTGAGTACATAAGTGCTCACCCTTGCAACATTCAACTCAATATATGGAGCCTACTTTGATCAAGATGATGGCACGGAGTACTTCGTGGATCCAGAAGGAGGAGAATCAGTTCCGCCAGAGCCCTGAAGTGTGTTGTTCTGCCGTCAACTTCTTTTGTGGGAGGGTCACCTATCTTCTACTGTGTAGTTAAATATTTTGCTAAAACCTGAATGCCCTGTAGGCATTGTAATCCTCTTTATGTAATATTAAGGCCAGCAGGCCACACTGCTTAATATTTTGTGAGTACTCTGTTGCAATGTAATATACTCCTGTGTTTGACTCATCCTGGGAAGTCAAAGGTTTGTGGTTTGAGACTAGCTGCAGCGAGCTAGGTCTCTACAGGAGTAGTCGTTGTCCCAGTTTCGGGGCGCGACACCCCGCCACCACCCCCGGCCCCCTTGGAGCCAGAGAAACTGTAGGTGAGGTTCGCGGAGGCCTCGCCTCCGCGGATGGAATGGCCCGTGGACGAGGGGGGGAGCCCCTCGGTCTACGAGGTCCCGGCGAAAGCGGGGGCCCCGGGGGCCCTGCCGCCCAGAAAGGGGAAGGGTCTGATGGTCCCCCCCCGGCGAGGGACCCCTTCCGGGACTTCCTCGACCACTTCCTCGGGGGGCACCTCCGCAACGAGGACGACGACGACCGCCACCCCGACCGAGGTCGCGCCGGGCGCCCAAGTCCGGGAGAGCGTTACCGGCCGCACCGGGACAAGCACCGGGCGGGAGACCCCCTGCTTTCCGCAGGGGAGGTTGATCGTTACTCGGAAGGCCTGCAGACCCTGAAGGTCCAGGCCTTCGTCGCGGGGGGGACGCTCCACGATCGCTTCGCGGAGCTTCGGTCCCTCCAAGCCCAGGTATTCACCCGAGGCGTTTGTCGCTTTCCTTTGGCTCCTACATTCAAAATTTTTATAACTCTGGAATTTATAGGGGACGGCGATTACCTGGGGCGTCGAGCAGCGCGTCATCCAGCTGCTCAAGGACGCGGAGGACAGGGCCGCCTCCTTCCTGGGCCAGCAGGACGAAGCTCTCCAGGAGCTAGCCCGGGTTCACGTCTCGGAGGCGGTGAATGGCCGCCTCCGAGAGGAGGCGAAGGCGAGGAGGGAGGCCTTCCAGGAGCTTGAGGGATCGAGCGTCCGGGTGGTGGTGGACGCGGGCCGCTCTGTCCGTTTGGCCCTCGAGAGCCTTGGCGTAAGCCTAGGCTCCGGGAGCAGCTCGGAGGTGCCCCCGGTGACCCTCACGGAGGCCGTGCGTTTTCTCAATACGCAGGTCTCCGTCATCCCGGAGGCGGCTAACGCTCGGGCTCTAGGCCGGGCGATCCCCGTCGTTGCAGCCACGGCCGGGCTCGTCGAGCACCAGGGAGTGGGCGCCCGGGCGATCGGGGGCCGCATCCCGCGGAGCTTCCCCGAGTTCTTCGAGCCTTCACGCCGGGAGGTGGAGCAGCTCGCCGGGGGCTTCTATGACCGGATCATCCGGGCGAGATTCCCGGCACTGGCGCCTCCGGCGGTGGACGCTCCGGCCCCGACCTCGGAGGAAACCCCCCGGGGGGGAGGACGCCAATGAAAATGTATGAGCCTCCCCCCAGGTCTTAGTTAGGGCCCTTTTTGTTTTCTTAGGTTTTGCTCCCGATAGCTTCTTAGAAGAAGCCCCGGACACTTGTACAAAAACATTTTGAATGCAATAGAGTTAGAAATTTTTCTTAGTCTTTGAATTGAATGCATTGTTACCAGGGTTCCCGGGAGGTTGCTCCCGGGCGAAGGTCCGGGAGGGGCTCCCCGGGGGACGCCCAAGCGGCTTTAATCTTGCTAAGCTTCGTCTCTGGGAAGCGCGGCGGGGACAGCGTCCAGGAGCCGATCTGATTGAGGTGGCATCCGGCGTGGCACTTAGACAATTTTGACAATCATCACGCCGAATTGTCCCCTCCGCGGCCGTGGTTCCGGATGGTCCCCCCACTTCGCATTCTTCCACCGGCGGGATACGAGTTCTGGCCCGAAGGTGTGCTCCGGGACGCTCGGCGCCGCATGCGCGCATTGTACCGGGACTTGGCCCGGGAGCTAGCGGAGAGCCTCCGGGAGTATTAGGCGTAGGAGCCTTAGAACGTAGAGAATCCCCCAGGTTAGAACCCGGGTTGTACCGTTTTCGAAGCCCACCGGGGGGGGAAGATGTCCTCTGGGTTTGACGATGAATAAAGCTGTATTGTTGCTTTTCTTCTTTGTCATCTTTTTGTTTCTTCTTGGATGGTCCGGACGACTCCTTTTCACAAGAATGAGCTAGGTTTGCTCGTGGGCGGTGCGGTCGACAACCGGGGGTTCCTTATCCCCCCCGTCCACAGCGGGCCGGAGGATAGCTCCGCGCGCTGTGGGGGTAGCAAGGTCCCCGGGTTGGAAGTGACCTGTAGCATAGAAATTTTTCTAAGTTAGAAAAATTTTTAAAACTGGGTTTCCAAGGGAAAGGCCTTCCGGGCGACAATCGTCCAGTCGCCGTGAGAATGGGGAGCCGGGAATAAGGCCTCGTGTGGAAGAAACATCCAAGAAAATCCGATGAGATTTCCGGAGGCGAGCTCCCTGGGATATGATCGTCCAGTCGCCGTGAGGACGGGGAGCCGGGAATAAGGTCTCCGGGGAAGAAATGTCCGAGAAATCCGTGACTTCTCCAGAAGACAATCGTCCGGTCACCGTGAGGACGGGGAGCCGGGAATAAGGTCGCCGGGGACCAAATATCCAAGAATGACATTAGACGGTCCCACTGGGGAGAGCGTCTACTCCCGGAGGAGGAAGAGATATCCATGAAGACCATTAGACGTCCCACTGGGGAGAGCATCTACTCCCGGAGGAGGAAGTGCCCGAAGACGGGTCTTGAGTGTTTGGGCAGGGGACTAGTCTCCCAAAGTGACTCGTTACCGCGGCCGCTGGGGACCGGGTTGCCGCTTACACCCTCAGTCAACGAGGGCTGATCGTAAGCCGCCCTACAGGAGGGACTTGCTGGGTCTGGCCCACTTCCTCGCGGGGAGGGCATCCTCACGGCGAGGGCTTGCTCGCGGGGAGGGCATCCTCGCGGGGAGGGCATCGCCGCTAGGGGCGGTAGTGAGAAGAACCTGCAATGAGACAGTTGAAGAGCAAAACCTATGCATTGCTAATAAAATGAAGTATAGTGCCTCCCCCTGCGAAGCCGCGAAAGGGGAGGAAAAGGTGAGTACGGTATCCCTCCTCCCCCTCCGGCGTGGCCGCTCCGGGGGAGGGGACCGGCCCGTAAGGCTAATACTATGAGCTGAGAATCTCCCTTGACTAGGAGGCGCCGGATCCCCAGGGAGCACGCAAGGCGCATCCCGAGGAGCAAAGCCTCGTATTCGGCGACGTTGTTTGTTGTGGGGAACTCGAGCCGCGCGGCGTACTCGAGTTCCTTCCCCTCGGGGCTCCGGAGGACTACTCCCGCACCGGCCCCGGCGAGACACAGCGACCCATCGAACATGAGGGTCCAATGATATCTGCGTCGGGGCGGCACAGGGAGGTCTTCGCCCCCAGACCCAGAGGCGGGAGTCCACTCTACGACGAAGTCGGCGAGGACCTGTGACCTGATGGCGGAGCGGCCGGTAAGGGACAGGGAGAAGGGGGCGAGCTCGGCCCCCCACTTCCCGATCCGGCCGGTGGCTTCTTTGTTCCGCAGTACCTCCCCCAGGGGGAGGGACGACGGGACGGTGATGGGGTGTCCCAGGAAGTAATGGCGAAGCTTCCGGGACGCCATCAAGAGGGCGTAGCAGATCTTCTCCATCTCTGTGTACCGAGTTTTGGCCCATTGGAGGGCCTCACTCTCGTAGTACACGGGGCGCTGCTGCCCCCCATGCTCCTTCACCAAGACCGCGCTGACGGCGACGGGGGTCGCGGCAAGGTAGAGGAGCAAGGGCTCTTCTGGAGACGGACTCACGAGCGTTGGAGGGCTCATGAGGTACTTCTTGAGGTCGTCGAACGCCTCCTGGGCCCGGGGGTCTAGCGGAACCCCTCGAGCCCTCGGAGGATCTTGAAGAACTGGAGGCCCCGCTCCCGCGACCGGGAGACGAAGCGGCTTAGCGCTGTAAGGCGGCCGGAGAGCCGCTCGACATCCTTGACGGAGCGCGGCGGGGGCATATCTAAGAATTCCTGGATCTTCTCGGGGTTTGCCTCAATGCCCCGCTGGGACACGAGGAAACCTAGGAGCTTCCCCCCGCCCACCCTGAAGGCCCACTTCTCCGGGTTGAGTTTGAGCCCGAACGCGCGGAGGTTGCGGAAGGTTTCAGCCAGGTCATCCATGTGGGAGGCTGCGCGGGGAGTCTTGACGACCGCGTCGTCTACGTAGACTTCGACGTTGCGGCCGACTTGATCTTTAAACACCAGCGTCATGAGGCGCTGGAAGGTTGCCCCCGCGTTCTTGAGCCCGAAGGGCATATGGACGTAGCAGAAGGTTCCGAGGGGAGTTATGAAACTCATCTTTTCCTCGTCCCCTTCCGCTATCCGGACTTGATGGTAGCCCGAGTAGGCGTCTAGGAAGCTCATGAGCTCGCATCCCGCAGTGGAGTCGACGAGTTGATCAATCCGCGGGAGCGGGAAGTTGTCTTTGGGGCAGGCGCGGTTAAGGTCGGTGAAGTCCACGCACATCCGCCACCTTCCGGTTGAGTTCTTGACGAGGACGGGGTTCGCGAGCCACTCAGGGTGCAGGACCTCCCGAATGAACCCCGCCTCTCGGAGCCGGGTGATCTCCACCTTGATTGCCTCTTGGTGCTCGAGGGAGAGTTTCTGCAGCTTCTGTTTGACCGGGGGGTGACTAGGGGCCACTGCGAGCTTGTGCTCAATGACCTCCCGGGCGACGCCCCGCATTTCCAAAGGCTTCCACGCAAAAACATCAGAGTTTTCGCGCAGAAAAACCGCAAGTTGCGCTGCGTGCTCCTCGGGGAGCTCCGCCCCGATCCGGATGGTTTTGTCTTCGTTGCCCGGGGACAGCAGGACCTTCCGGAGGCCCCCTTCCGGACGTGGCTTGAGGAGGGGCCTCCTGGGCGGTGGCGCAGCGGCGTCTAGTTCCGGGGGAGAAGCCCCCCCCCCAGGCGTCTTTCTGAGGTTGACGCTTCCGATTGTGGCCGCAGCGCGCTCGTATAGAGCACGGGGCATGTCTTGGTTTCCCCGGACGTTGATCACATCATGCGGCCCGGGGATCTTCATGCAGAGGTAGTTTTGATGGGTGGCAGCCCCCAGCCGGTTGATTGTGGTCCTCCCCATTATCGCGTTGTAAGAGGAAGGGAGGTCCACTACGTCGAAGCGGACTAGCTCGGTCCGGTAGTTCTCCGGAGTGCCGAATGTCATAGGGAGATCTACCTTGCCCACGGGGTGGATCACCTTCGCCGGGACAAAACCTTGCAGGGGCCCGGCCGTCGGCTGTAGGAGCTTCTTATCCACCTGCATCACTTTGAAGGCCTTCAGGAATAGGACGTCAGCGGAGCTCCCGCCGTCCACGAGGATGCGGGCTAAGTGGTAGTTGTAGATGGTCGCGGAGACAACGAGCGCGGCGTCGCGGGGGAAGCGAACCCCTCGCGCGTCTTCTACCGTGAAGGTGAGGGGGACGTCCGACCACTTAGGTGGCGGGGACGCGTGTAGCATCCCCACAACCATGACCTCGCGCGCGTACTCCTTACGCTGGCGCTTATAGTCCCGCCCGGAGGCGGACCCTCCCACGATGACGTTGAGGTGGCGCTGAGAAGTTTGGAAGGGGAGAGCTTCTGAAGGCTCCCCCTCCTGCGTCTGCTGACCCCCCGCGGGAGCGGGAAGGGCCGGAACAGCTGGCCGAGGGAGCAAGGAGGCGGAGTCCCCCCCCTGCTCGCGCTGGTTGAGGAACGCCACGAAGTGTTGTAGCAGCTGGCTGCAGTCTCGGGTAGCGTAGGTACTGGACCCGTGGAAGCTGCACCACGGACCTTCCCGCCTTCTCCCCGCAGGGCCTTCCCGGCCGCGCAAAGACTGTCCTCCCCCATGGCCCTTCGGTTTGGGGAAGGGGCGGTTGCCCCTCGGGGGGTTGCGCGAGCCGCCTCCGCCCTCGAGGACAAAGGTGTCCCGAGCCCGTGGCTCGTTACGCCCCCCTGCCTAGGGCGCTTGAGGGGATCCCTGGCCCCCCGGTCGGCGGGGGCGGGAGCCCCCTGGGTCTTCTTCCAGATGTCGTCTTCCTCCGCCCGAGCGTACTTTTCGAGTACGTTGAAGAGCTCGTCGGCGGAAGAGGGGCAGCTCTGGGAGAGCCTTCGGTGGAGCTCCCCCAGGAGGATGCCGCTTTTGCAGGCTTCGATGACCGTAGAGTCGGGGACATGGGGCACTTTGCTCTTCACCTGAGCAAAGCGCTTGAAGAAGCTTCTGATGGTTTCCCCAGTCCTCTGCCGGACAGTGTAAAGCTGCGAGGAGTCCAGGGGGCGCACATAGTTCCCCTGGAAGTTTGCGCAGAACTCCCGCTTGAGCTGCGTGAAAGACTTGATGGAGCCGGCCTTCAGGTGGTAGAACCAGGAGTGGGCAATGCCGGAGAGGTAGAGGGGGAAAACGTTGCACTGTACCGTCTCGTCCCCCCCAGCCGCGGAGATAGCTGTGGAGTACACCTACACAAATTCGTAAGGATCTGCCTCACCGTTATAGTGCTTGATGTGCGGAGGGCGGTAGGGCCGCGGCCACCGGATGCTGCGAAGTCTTCGGCACAGGGGCTGATTAGCCCCCTGCACCTCCCGGGGAGAGTCCCGGTTGCTGTCTTCTTTCACGGGACCTTCGTTGTCTGAGTCTGGAAGCGGTCCGAGAGGTCCGCCAGAGTGGCGGTGGCGACGCTTTTCCTCCGGACCGGGACTGAGTTCCCGGACGTCCAGGTTCTCCTCCGGAGAGGTTGGCTCTTCAGCGGGTCTCTTCCCCCGACAGGCGCGAGAGCGAGCCTTCTCGCGCCCGCGGCCGGGGGAAGTTCTTCCCCGCGCTCTGGTGAATGCATTCGCTCGATCTCCCCCCGTGCGAAACGGACCTGTCCCGCCGAGGGAGGGAGCTTATGCACTGTAGCTACCAGCCCGGAGGCTTCCAGGACTGGCCGGGGGGAGCCCCCTGCGAAGACCCCCGGGACCGGAAAGGGGGAAGCCCCTGTATTATCCGGAACCGGGGAGGGGGCACCCATGGCGACGCTTGGAACCGAAGTGGAGGGAGCCCCTGTGGCAACGACCGAAACCGGAAAGGGGGAAGCCCCTGTATCATCCGGAACCGGCGAGGGGGGAGCCCCCGCGGTGACGTCCGAAACCGGGCAGCCCATGCGGGGGGAAGTCCGCTGAGGCACGGGAGCTGCTCTGTCGACCGCCCCCGGCGTGGTAAACGCGACGCGGGGGGCGGGACTGGCTCCCGGCGTAGGGAAAGCCCCCGACATCAGAACCGTCTGCGATACTAATATTTTACTGACGGTTCTCAGATTAAAACCGTCTGTGTTAGTATGAGTATCTCAGACGGCTTTGATGTCATAACAGACTGTGATACTCCTCAGATTGCCAGAGACGTTTTTGATATCAGAACCGTCTGTGGTACTCAAAATACACAGACTGTTATGACATCAAAGCCGTGTGAGATACTCATACTAACATAGACGGTTTTGATCTCAGAACCGTCAGTAATAATATGAGTATCGCAGACGGTTCTGATGTCAAAACCGTCTGTGTATTTGGAGTATCAGAGACGGTTATGACCTCCGAACCGTCTGTGTATTTAGAGTATCACAGACGGCTTTGAGGTCAAAACCATCTGCGATATTGTCATTATCAGCGACGGTGGTAATCTTGAATATCACAGACGGTTTTTAGGTTAGAACCGTCTGTGATAGTGTTATAATCTCAGAACCGTCTATGATAGTGTGATATCACAAACGGCTCTGAGGTCAAAACCATCTGTGATAGTGTCATTATCGGTGACTGTTATAATCTCAGACGGTTGTAAGATCAAAACCGTCTATGCATAATATGCATAGACGGTTTTGATCTTACAAACCGTCTGAGATGTCCTCTGTACAAATTACATTTCATATATACAGTTCATGAATTTCATACATGCACAGTACTCAAATATATACAGTCTCATATATATTTGTACAATTGAACTCAGAAATATATTTGTACAGTACTCAAATATATACAGTTTCATATGCACAGTACTCAAATATATTTGTACCCCTCTGTATAGCATTTCATATATACAGCACAGAACTCAGAAATATGTACAATTGAACAAATAAATGTAATCGACAATTAAAGTCAGTGTGTTAGATGTACAAATAAATGTAAGGCCGCACTAATACGAACCTTGCGGGTCCCTAAACTTCCCCTTGGTTGATATGACCTCCGAAAGGAAAAACTCAGTGAGCATCCCTCGGACAATACCAATCTGCCGAGGGTCAAGGCTTTCTGAAGGGAAGTCGACCCCCAGCAGCAAGAGTTGGTACATAAAAAATTAGCTGCAGTTGTAAATTCTGTCAAATCGATACAAACGGGAGCAGTTGTATACCTCGGGGAAATCTGGCCGATGAGGGGTGATGATCAGGTCATACATGTGGCGCATCACGTAGAACCCACATGTATTGTCGTCCGGCTGCTGATGGCACTGCCAATTTACAAACCGAGAGTTAGGTGGGGACAAGTTATAAAGTAAAACAGATGCCAGTTGAAATTTGTACCGAAAATTGTAACCACTGAAACTTATCGGCTCGCCGCTCGTGTTGTCTCCCTATCTCGGCAAAGTACTTCATGAAAGTCTTGTAGATAGTCAAAATTGACAGTTTGAGGATAGCCAAAATTGACAATTTGAGGACAATAAATCTAGATGCATGCAAGACAAGTCCACATCACCTTTCGAATACATCTCGTGCGCCGCAATACGAGTACCCTTTCCTCTGCAATGAGTCAAGGTAGAACACCTTGTTGCTTTTCGGAATAAGTAGTAGCAGGATCCAGTGGTACCTACATATTACACGTAAAGAATTAAAAATTTAATCTAAATTTGGGGGTGTGCACATGGAGACACTAATCTATGGGTGAAGTACTGATGAAAGCACTCACCTCTGGTTGTAGGGTACAAGTATATACTCCTTGTCGACCTGAGCAAGCAACCCTCTTTTGATGTAGTCGACAACGAAGTCTGCGTCAGTCCTAAACATCACCTCGGCGACCATCTGGGGGTCCAAGAAACCAGCAGGTATGCCCTTAGATTTGGCATAGTTGGTTATGCAGCTGCACGGAAGTAACCAATTAATAAATGACATATATCCGTATATGCATGGATAGTAGGATACTTACAGCACCCAAGACCGTAGGATTGACAAGTCGAGCACATCTTTGTTCAGTAAATTGTGCAGGTCTTCGAAGGTCACCGAGTAGGTCCCAATGTCGTTATGGAACTCTGCCACGGTGTACTTGACCATGATGTGCGTCGGACGCTGCGTCCTGGTCTGGTTTGTCCTCTTCATGTACCATGCATGCAGGCTCTGGCATGATAACCCCATGGTCGAAATTGCGGTATCGGAGGCCATGGGCATCCCCAGAGCGAATGTTATGAGAGCTGGCGCACTCTTCTCGCTCTCCTTCACCGGGCTCTTCTTTGCTTTTCCCCTACTAGCCAGCTTCGTCATCGGAGGGGTATGCTGGCTAGTAGGCCGTGTGTCGGTCTGTGATGTCTGTGATGTAAGAACCTACGTATTAGGACACTAACTCTGAGGGCTATTATTACAGTACGAACTATGAAACTGGTGGGGGAATTACCTCATACAGGACGATGTCTTTCTTGGGCCATTGCACGAACGTGTGCACCGCATCCCCGAGAGTGGTAATCTCGTCGTTCGGCGACTTCTCCAACAGAAAACCCTTGCAATGGTCAAAGACACTGTCCACCTGGACCCGTGCAAAACTCTCACATTGAGGGGCACCATGGATTGTGGCCCCGCCGTGCATGGTTGCGCCATCCCACGGGCAGCCTCGATCGGGAAGAGACCGGCCAGCACCATAAGCTTGCAGGAGGCGGGTTCCTACAAACAGTGCCCATTAACATGTTGAATTTCACCGCTTTTCACTTTCGAATGAATTAACATAGACAAACGGTCATTACCTGCAGAAAGTCCACCGGATACTTTGGAGAGGGCTCCGTCTGCGAAGACCCCGGCGCAGACTCGCAGTGTCGCGCCCCGCACAGGGTACCACGACTACTCCCGTGGAGACCTAGCTCGCTGCAGCTGGCCTCATACATACATACCACTGACTTCCCAGGATAAGTCAAGCACAGGAGTTCATTGCAGCAAAGTAACTTACAAAATATCATTGATAAACAGTATGGCCTGCTGGCCTGATACAACAAGAGTAATACAGTGCCTTCACGGCACGAATGGTCTAATTAAAACAAAAGACAACTACTCGGCGGAAGCTAGGCGAAACCCCCACAGTCGTAAGAAGTTGACAGCAGAACAGCACACTTTAGGGTTCTGACAGAAATGGCTCTCTTCCTTCTGGATCCACGAAATCTTCCAAGCCTTCATCTTGGTATTGTAGCACTCCATCTATTGTTGATAAGTTGCAAGGGTGAGCACTTACGTACTCAGCAAGTCATAGGTAAGAGTAGAGATACGTATAGTAGAGATGACATGATCCTATGCTATTGAGGGAAAGAGGTGAGAGGGTTTTTCCATAAATACTTTTCTTCCAAGCTTTTCAAATCTCATGCTCATGGCAACATTTCATATACTTAGGGCACAATCCACGTGCCTCTTAGATATCATATGATCACTAAATTATGGTACTACCGCGACACGTCAACACATGACAGCCCACGGCAGCACCCCTTATCATGACAACACATGTCACTTGGGTAATCTTGAACTAACAAATTTTAATTTATAAAACAATACTTGTGTCACACCCCGTGGATTCAATCCACCGCGGCATACTCCTAAAACTCGGGAGCACGAAGTATTCGAATACATTTTTAAACTCTGCAGAGATGTACCTCTTTTTAAATCCACTTTTTCACTCGACTTCCAAGTCGGGCCAACTCCATGCGACTTATACGCATGTGACAAGGCCGAGATCACACAACGTTTTTGCAGTCTAGTATTAACAGTATCCCTGCCCGGTAAATGGACAATACCGTCCCAAGTACCGTTGTGGGTCCTCCCCATTGCCTTACTTCCTAGCCTGGGTCTATGTTCCCGCAGGACACATAACCTCTTTTGATTACAGTCGCGCACGACTTAATCTGGCGTAGGGCGTCTTCCTTCTTTACACCTTATCCTCTCATAATTTTTCTGATCTCACATCACTCATGGACGAACTGCGTCCCACCAGTTTCCACGCGAGAAACCGAATCGACAAGCCATGCAGGGAACTGATAATACTAAGAAAGCTACTAGGTTGCGCCTGTCCCATACCAGGTAAGTGGTTGGTACGTTTTTCATGCCACTAGACGCATAACACAAGGTTCTAGTCCTTACATGCCAGTGACCAGATCATACCACAACCCATGCACCTTCAGTGCCTACACCTTCAGTGCAGCCAAGCACCTCCAGTGCTACCACCATTCCATACCAAAATACTGGTCACGGCTAGGGTTCTATTTCATGAATATAAATGTACATGTTTATACCTTTATTAGTTCATGGCTTGCTATCTTAACAAGTTCACATTCATCAAGTATTCAATCAATCACTGCCATAATATCATTGATCTCAACATATGCAATATTAATGAGATATCTACTCATGGAATAGCATAGCAATTCCAAAAATATGGGTTTCAATATGATCAAAGTATGACTTGCCTTCCGCGTCGTAAGAAACAGCAGTTGATGTCGGGTCTGCGACGAAGTCTTCGAACTCGGATTCTTGCTCTGAACAAGGATCAAACAAGCAAACAGGCATTACAATCAATCCTACTCTTACTATTCCACTATATGCGGTAATGCAAGGAGAAACACTTAGGCGATACAAGATTTGGAAGCGATTAGGGTTAAACTATGGAAACCAAGGTTAAGATTAGTTGTCAAGGGTTTACAAGGTTCCAAATGTTCCAAAATATCAGAATGATATCAAGGCTGCTGCTGGTTCGCTCAAAAACAGCGAACGCCTTTAGGTCGACATTCGGTTCAAGGCATCGACATAGGGTCGATGGATGATAGAGGGCTCACCTCAAGTTGTGACAGTAGAATAAAATGTAGATCACAACATCAGGAGTCTAAGGGACAAAGTTATGTTCAGTTTGCATACCCAGATGGGGTCAAAATGGCCCAATGCCATTGGCTGACATAGGCTGACAATGCCCAAGAATGGCATTGACATGGTTTGAACAGTTTCTAGTAGCCAAAATGGGTTTTTATTCAAGCATATGATGCACAAGGTAGTGAAGCAACTGTTTGAGAAGGTAATTTTTGGTTTGCATGACCAGAGGTGGGTGAACAGGGCTAATGCCACTGACTGGCATAGTTTGACATAGAGTTGACATGGCCAGACTCTAGGGTTTGCCATATCTTTTGATCTAAGGCTCCAAATGATGCACCACTTTGTCTGCTAGTTAGGCATTTGTAACAGGAACAAATGTCTCAACAGGATCTAGGGCAGGAGATGGCCGAAAAGTGATGAAAACTGGCAAGGAAGTTGACTGGCCTGGAGCACATGCAACATAAACAGTGCAGTAACTAGGGCATAGCTATATCTCACAATCTAGGCCGAATTGGAAGTCGTGATAGAAGACAAAGTTTCTCAGAATGGTCCAAAACATCTAAATGGCAAAGTGGCTAGGGCTGGATTGGCCGGAATCGACGGCCAGTGACTGGAGCAGAAGAAGATGACATGAAAATTGGGGGTTTTCGATTTAGGGCAAATGAACTCAATTCCTTGCTTGTACATGATCTCTAGGGCGTTAGAAACATACTGGTGTAGTTAGATTAACAGATTGCTCAACAGAGAAGCTAAATCAGTGAGTTCAAGTTCATGTTCATGGCTGGGAATTGGGGGTTTTTGTTTTACAATGAATTTGTTCAAACCAGTAGCTCAGGGGTCTTAAGTGAGCTATTCTAAGCATCTTTCACTACTGGCTCGAAGATCAATTCGTTCTGGAATGCAGTTAATTGCTTGCCGGAGCTACTGGAGTAAAACTAAAATTGTCGGCGACTGAGGGTATTTGCACTAAATTCCAAGCTCGAGAAGCATGAGGGAGATGAGGGAAGCTCACTGGGGCTGTTGGATTGAAGAAGGAAGCAGTGGTTGATGCTAGCACCGAAGCTCCCTTTGCTGCTCACCGGGGAAGAAGAAGAAGACGGCGAGTTTGAGGACTTAGGTGTTTCTGGTGGGTGTGTGATGTTTCCCCGAGGCCAGAGGCTATTTATAGAGGATTCGTAGGAGATGCAACGGCTAGAAGTGTACGGGGAGTTGAAGCCGGCAAGGAAGTGACTGGATGGCGACTTCACGGCGAGCTGGCGATGGAGGTGACCTGTTCAGCGGCCGTGAGGGCTTTTGCAGCTGGAGCTGCTGCGAAGTGAAGGTGACACGATGGCTGGCCGCGGCAAGAACTCCACGTGGCTAAGCTTTCCTGCTGGAGCCGTTGCCGGTGGCGTGCAAACGGGAGAACTAGCTGGTCGCGATCCTCGCTGGAGAAGATCCACAGTGGCCAACGCCGAGCACACACGTGGCAGCAGGCGAAGCAACAACAGTGGCGCGCTCGAGGTCGAAGGCTCCCGTGCTCGTGCGCTGTTCCAGGTGGTGGTCGAAGTCCCAGGCGCTGGTCGAAGACGGCTTCTGGTCGTGAACAGAGGGCTGGTCGATCCAGGGGTATAAGTGTAATGATTTCGGTTGAAAAGTGGACTGATTTGTAATTCTGGTCTTAGAGAGGTTTAATCTAGAAATTGATTTCATGGATGAGTATAATATTTCTATTAATACTCATTTAGCTCAAATTTGGAGAAAATTTGATAAGGTTTGAGGGATTTCACCTATTTTCGAAAATAGGGTAAAATTAGGGTAAAATAGATCTGGATTTTGTCGATCTCGAATTCTGGTCATTGGGGAGAGATTTTGAAGTTTAAACAGAAGGGAAATATGTATCAAATAGCATTTGGGAGGTGTTCCCTGAAGAAATTCTGAGGTTGGAGTTGATTTGTGAATTTTAGCCTTTTCAGGCTTCCAGGTAAACAGAAAAGGACTTATTCGCAGTAAAATTTGGACTAAACTGCGAAAAGTGTTTAGATGAAACAATCTGGTTCCCAACTTTTTGGAGTAAGTTGAGGGTGTACCTAGGAACATATTCCAAAAGTTACTTGAGTCTGGATAGGGTTAAACCATAATAACTCAATTATCTGGGATCTGGGGTACTTAGGGTAAATCTGAATTTCCTGTTTTCGAAAACAGAAAGAGACTTAGGTACTGGGAGTTAGGGTTAGAATTCAATCTGGCTCCTGAAGACTTTTATCTTCAGAATAACTGGTAGGTTAAATCTGGATGGTCTGATCTTGATCTGGATCTAGAGAATAGATTTGGAGATTTTTAGGGTTTGGGAGAGATTAGGGTTTAGCTGATCTGGCTACTGCTACAGGGATACATGCATGCAGGATTTTATGCAAAAACTTTTCACCCCCAAAACCAGGGTGTTACACGCAGCTACTACGGTGGCCAAGAATGGGGGTCGGTACTTCCGCTGCTAGAAGGGGGGTGCCCTGGGTCTCCTTTCTTAGCTCTTCATACATGGACCGCATCTCCGACAACTGCTGCAGGAGTGCTTTGTCCCGAACAGCGAACTCTGATCGCATCTCCTCCTTGAGCCGTTCATCGCGGGCTTGGTGGGATCTCTTTCTCCTCTTAGCCGCCTACTCATCATCAGGGAAACCATGCCTCCAAGGCACAGTGGCACCGAGGCCGCGCACGCGGCCTGGATGCTCCTTGTTTCCTAGCGCCATTGTGAGGATATCCCTGTCCCTCCTCGGGTTGAACTCTCCGGACGCCGCCTGCGCACTCAGCGTCACCTGCAACAGGAGAACTTAGCAATACAGCCCATTGCATGCGTGTTACGAGGATAGTACGTGATCGGACAATCTTACCAGCTGGTCGATCACTCATCGTCAATCTTGCTCGGCACCAATTGAGGGCGCGCACGTCGGTTATGCCCGCATAAGGACTGCCGGCCAAAGACTGGGAAGCCTCCTCATCCTGCTTCCTCCACAACGCCTTCTTCCCCACATACCCACCACTGCCTAGTTTGTGTGGGTGGGTATTCTTGGCCTGGTTAGCCTGGCCCTTCGCACTAAGCTCCTGGAACTCTGGCTTGGCCTTCATCTCGATGAACTGCTACCATGCCTCGGGAGTCACGAAAGGGAAGTCATTGAAGGGGGTCTTTGACTCCTTCACATAGAGCCTGACAAGGTGGCTCTTAAAGTTCCTCCACGCCTTGTTTATTGACATCAGTGTCCTCCGACGGATGGTGAAGTGGCGATCCTCGGGAATGTGAAACGCCGCCTGCATTTCTTCCCACAGCGCATCCTTGCACTCTGGGGGCACTTGACCCCAGTCGGAGGTGGTGATGGGCACCCGCTCCCTTGCCACTTTGCCGCATAGTGAGCGGTACTGACCGACAAGTTTGTCCGAAGCTTCCGGCACACCATTGTCGTCGAACTGGACGTGCTGCTTTTCCCGCTTGTCCAGACGCGCGCATGTCGTCCGGCCTCGCCCCTTTCTCTTCTTCTGCGGGGTCACGGCGGACGAGGCGACCTCCGGCCCAGGCGTCTCATCGCCAGTGAGGTCACCCTGACTCCCCGAGTGGTGCATTTCGTCACCAGACATAGTTCCTAACATAAGTGAAAGAGAGAACAGTTTAAGTAAATCTGCAACTAATAATTCTATAACAAAACCCATATACTTATAATTAACCAAGAATGACAGAAACGGTGGGGAGGCGATGGAGGTGATCGCGTCAGAGGCGGGAGGGCGATGGAGGTGATCGCGCCTGACGGTGGAAAGGCGATGCAGGTGATCGCGACGGACGGAGAGGAGGAGAAGGTGGGAGGCGATGGAGGTGACCGTGACGGACGGTGCGAGGGCGAAGAGAGCTAGGGCAAACAGTTGCGAAGACTGGAATGAGCAGGACAAACCCCGCCTTGAACTATTAACCGCGACGATATTATCACAGTCAGTCCAACGCTCACAACCGTCTGTGCTAATATTATCACAGTCGGTTCTCGCATCGGAACCGTCCGTATTAATCGACATAGTGATAGTCACCAGAGAGATTATCACAAACGGTTTTGCGTTGAGAGCCGACTGTGACTCTGATTATCACAGACGGTTTGGAATTGAGAACCGACGGTGCACGTCAAGAACTCGAAGAGTCGGACACTGTTGAAAATATCACAGTCGGTTCTATATATATAACCGTCTGTGATAATATTATCACAGTCGGTTCTCAAATAAAAACCGTCTGTGGTAATCTACATAGTGAGAGATTATCACAGACGGTTGTGAGTTGAGAACCGACTGTGACTGAGATTATCACAGACGGTTGCGACTTGAGAACCGACCGTGCACGTGTACACTTGAAGGGTCGGAAACGCTGTTGGGAATATCACAGTCGGTTCTATATTCATACACGTCTGTGATAGGTCAAAACCGTCCGTGATAATCTCTCTATTGAACGTTAGTTTTACATCTCGAAACTGATCTGTAGCTTTCAACTCTGAATGCTCGAAAACTTGTTTTAAATGAACACTCAGATATTTCAAATGTAGTCCAAATGCTCTGTAAATTGGTTACAGTGTACGTAGATCCGATAATTGGTTACAATGTGGAGCATGCTCAAATAAATTTAACATACAATGTACGTGGAGCATGCTCAAGTTAATGTTACATACAAATGGGAACTTTCACCGACAATTTCCACGTACACAGCCATGTTATCCTCAACTTTCCACTTGCCGCGGCCCTGCAAAGGGGAGAATTACAGGAGATATAAGCTATACCGATGGAAACAGAGAGATAAGGACGTACAGTTGATTACCTTTAAAGTATAACCCTTCCTGGTGATCCATAGGCACGTAACTGGTTTCGTCGGTGTCTTCAGTATCGACCTGTACGCCATCTCCAAATGGAGGAATCTCATCAAATTGATTGTATTCCTCCTCGTCTACGACATTTTCAACTCCAACAATCCTTCTCTTGCCATGAAGGACGACGTGCCACTTCTTATTGGCCGGGTCAGTGACATAAATGACCTGAATGGCTTGATTTGAAAGTATGAATGGCTCATCTTTATAAGCAACGCGATCGAGATCCACAGAAGTGAAACCGTAACTGTCAACCTTCACACCCTGTGGGATTTGGACCCATCGGCATCAAAACAGGGGACTCTTGAACAGTACGTAATCGAGCTCCCAAATTTCTTCAATGAACCCGTAGTACGAGTTCAATCCACGTACTACCCTTGTTGGGCCTGTCATGGTGAACCCCTCATGGAAAGTTTCTACGCTCACTCCACTATTTTGCACAGTGGTCTTTCGATCTTCAGCTTTCGTGTAAAATGTGTACCCATTGATGTCGTATCCCTGCCATGTCTGTACAGTAAACGTGGGCCCTTTTGCCAACCATTTAAGGTTCTCACTTGCGGACTCTCCGGTGATTCGCAACTTCATCCACGCGTTGAATCGACTGTTATGTTGTCCCGTGATCCAAACCTCGGATCGGCGAGGATTGTCTTGTCGTAGCATCTCCTTGTGCTCGTCGATGTACGGAGACACCTCCGTCATGTGTTGCAAGACCCAAAAATGAGCTTTCGAGTACATATCGAAATCAGGAGTGATGGCTCTCCATCCAATAGTGCCAACACCATCAAGCCTGCCCTCGTGACGAGACACAGGAACTCCTATTGCTTCTACCTCGGCCATGTAATCGACGCAGAACTCAACAACCTCTTCCGCTGCATAACCTTCGACAATGCTACCCTCGGGCCGGGACCGATTCCTCACGTAGGCCTTAAGTACACCCATGTACCTCTCGAATGGATACATATAACGTAGGAGCACGGGTCCACATATCTTGATTTCTCTGACAAGGTGGACGGTGAGATGGACCATGATATCAAAAAACGATGGAGGAAAATACATCTCAAGCTGACAGAGAGTTTGAACCACCTCGCTCTGCAGAGAATCCAGTCCATCGGGATCAATGACCTTGAAAGAAATTGCATTAAAGAAAAAACATAGCCTCGTGATCGTCTCTCTGACCTTATGCGGCAGAATACTCCGGATGGCAACAGGAAGCATTTGTGTCATCAACACTTGACAATCATGAGACTTCATACCCAGCAATTTCAAATCGCCCATGGACACAAGCTTTTTCATATTTGCGGAGTAACCCGATGGAACTTTAACACCACAGAGACACTTACAGAGTTCTGTCCTCTCAGCCTTGCACAAAGTGTAGCATGCAGGGGGGAGGTATATACGGCCTTTATCGTCCTCTCTCGGTGCTAGCTCGGGCCTGATTCTCATTTCGATCATGTCACGCCGCACATTGACACCATCCTTTGTCCTCCCTGGAATGTTCAGCAATAGGCCGATTAAACTGTCACAAACATTCTTCTCTACATGCATGATATCAATGCAATGACGAACCTCTAAATGCTCCTGTCGTGGTATTATGGATACCCCGGCAGGTTCGGACGTGCGCAGCACAAGTACAGCGGCGCGAGCAGACCGAGTTACTGGTCTCCTCCCGCCGGGCAACACAGAAAGTGACACAGAGGCTTATACAGGATCGGGTCCCAGTGGGGGCCCTAGTCCTGTTGGCTCTCTCCGGATGTGAGTCCGCTAGGGAGGTGAGCTCTCGGGGAGAGGTCTCCAAGAGAACCGAATGAGTTTATATGAAAGTGAATTGGCATCCCTGAAAAAGGGTACAAGAGGGGTATATATAGCCCCTAAGAAATACAAAAGACAAAAATGCCCTCGCTGCGACCGTTGGATGGAAGGGCGAAGACATCCTTTGGCCTGATGGACGGCCTGGATGCTCGACACGAGGCGCCACAAGCTTCCTAGGGGCCCCACGGTCAGCAACAGCTCTTCATGGACCCGGAGGCTCTCCGGATCTCACCGGGTGCCACCGGGGTCCCGAAGTCCCTCCAGAGCTCGCCGGGTGTCACCGGGCTCCCGGAGACCCTCCGTACTCACTGGATGCCACCGGGGTCCCGGAGACCCTCCGTATCTCACCGGGTGCCACCGGGCTTCCGGAGACCCTCCGGAGCTCACCGGGTGTCACCGGGGTCCCGGAGGCCCTCCATATCTCACCGGGTGCCACCGGGCTCCCGGAGACCCTCCGGAGCTCACCGGGTGTCACCGGGGTCCCAGAGACCCTCCGGAGCTCACCGGGTGCCACGGGGCTCTCGGAGACCCTCCGGATCTCATCGGGTGTCACCGGGGTCCCGGAGACCCTCCGTATCTCACCGGGTGCCACCGGGGTGCCGAAGAACCTCCGGAGCTCACCGGGTGCCACCGGGGTCCCGGAGACCCTCCGGAGCTCACCGGGTGCCACCGGGCTCCCGAAGACCCTCTAGAGCTCACCGGGTGTCACCGGGGTCCCGGAGACCCTCCGGATCTCACCGGGTGCCACTGGGGTCCCAGAGACCCTCTGGAGCTCACCGGGTGCCACTGGGCTCCCGGAGACCCTCCGGAGCTCACTGGGTGTCACCGGGGTCCCGGAGACCCTCCGTATCTCACCGGGTGCCACCGGGGTCCCGGAGACCCTCCGGAGCTCACCGGGTGCCACCGGGGTCCCAGAGACCCTCCGTATCTCACCGGGTGCCACTGGGCTCCCGGAGATCCTCCGGAGCTCACCGGGTGTCACCGGGGTCCCGGAGACCCTCCGGATCTCACCGGGTTTCACCGTGGGCTCCTTGGGACTTCCTTGAGACTCTGTGGGGCCGCTGGGGATTCCCCCAACAGCAGCCCCCCAGGCCCTCGGGGGCGCTTGGAGCCTTCGATGGGTATGTGAATCTCCAATCTGAATCTTCGTATCCCGCGAAGTCCCCTACGCGCCCCGCGTCGCTTCGGCTTCCGAACTGTCTCTCCGCGGGAAGCGTCTATGCGCGAACCGACGCATCGTTTCGATGCGCCCGCGTCCGCGTCGCCTCGTTTGGCAACGCCCGGTAGTTTCCGGTGACTTTTGTCCGGAGGCGTCCGGTGGTTCCCGGTAATTTCCGGTAGTTTTCGTCCGTGATGGCGCCGAAGAGTCGCCCCAAGGTCTCCGAGTTGCCCGCGGAGGAGGTGACCTCCGATTTCGTCGGGGCCACCGAGTTCTCCTCGGGGGCCCTTGAGGCCTTCTTGGAGAGTGGCTACTTCCAGGCAGGAGATATTAGGATCCCCGGCCCGGCGGAGCAGGTGCCGAGCCCCCGGGATGGGGAGGTGGTGGCTTTCGAGGCATTCGTGGAGGCCGGCCTTCGGCTCCCCGTGCACCCGCTGCTTCGCGACTTCCTGCGGGTGTACGGCCTCGCGCTCAACCACCTCACCCCGAACACCCTTGTTCGGATGGGCGTGTTCATATGGTTGTGCGAGATGACCGCCGTGACGCCCACCATGCGGCTCCTTCGGTACTTCTACGAGCCGGCGGTGAGGGGCCCAGTGGTGAGGAGGGGCGGCCCCAGGTCGGCCTTCGGCTCCATCATGATCCAGCTGACTCCAGGCCGCGCCGACGAGTACCTGGTGCCAGCCTCTCGGGATCACTGGGGGGACTGGCTCCGGCACTGGTTCTACCTCCGGGTAGGAGACCCGGGGGTGACCTACTCTCGGGAGCCATCGACGTACTCGCGGTCTAGCGCCCCGGTGGCCCCCGAGTGGACTGTGGCGGAGATGAACCTCCTTACCGCGATGGGGGAGGTTCGATTCCGGCGGTCCGTACGGGATCTTGCGGAGGAGATGGCTCTCCTCCGAGTGGCGCCGTTCCACACCCGCCGAGGGAGGGGGATGTCGCCGGCGCACAGACCACCCCGGATGACGATGGCGAACCGTAAGTATTCGGACTCTTTCTTCCCGCTAGGGGGTTCTTCCTAACACTTGCTTCATTTTTTGCTCTTGCAGTTAGGTCCTATGGTCGGGCCAAGGAGGTCGCAGCGACCCTCGTCGGCCGGTACTACGAGGACGAGCACGAGAGGGTGCTGCGTGTCATGGGGGAGGGTCCTCCCTGAAACGTTGTCGCGGAGGCGTTCGGGTTGAGCCTCCCAGCCCGGACTCCTCTGCCTACACCTGCTTCACGCAAGCGGGGGAAGGAGGTCATCGGCGGGCCCTCGAAGCGGTCTCGTCCGTCTGGCAGCCCCTCGGGGTCCCGGCCCCGGAGGAGCCCGGCGAGGCCCCGGTCTTCTCCACCACCTTCTCCTGCGAAGGAGACTGCGGCGGCGGTTGCCGGGCCATCTGGTGCTGCTCCCGACACCCCAGGTGGGCCGGATCCGATGGGCGGCGTCCCGACCGGAGAGGGTCAGGGCTCGGACCCGGAGATGTACGCCCCGAGTCCTTCGCCGCCTCCGGCCCCCGCGGGGCCCCGGCCGCAGCCCTCGTCCAGCGAGGTCTCCGTCCGGTTCCGGATGCCGGGCGGCCTGCCGATGGCCTCGATTCTGGCCCCAGAGACAGGTTCGTCGGCGGTTCGGCCCACGGCGGCGGTGCTCCCTGTACCCGGGAGGGGTAAGGGCCTGTTCGTCCGCCTCGGGGTTCCGGTGCCGCCGGATCAGGCCTCCGGCTCTTCCGACGGCGGGACTTCGGAGGGTGCTCTGCCCGGTGGGGAGGCCTCCCGAGGGAGCGACCCGTGGGGCGACGAGGGCGACGTCGACGCGGTCATCGCCTCCGGGCTTCGGGTAAGTTGCTTGAGTCTTACGCTCCATCGTTAGTTGTGTTCTGATGAATGTTTCTGTGCAGACGGTCGCCTTAGCCCGGGGCTTCAGGGCCCGGCTCACCACGCGCCTCCGGGCCGCCGAGGACATAGCGGCCTTCGAGCGCGTCGGGAAAGAGAAGGCGCTCAGGGACGCGGCCTCGGAGCGCTCTGAGAAGGAGCGGGCACTCGGGTACCTGGCCGCAGTGCAGGCTCGGCTCGCCGCCGCCGAGGATACGGCTTCCCGGCTACGGAGGGAGCTGCAGGCGGAGCGAGAGGCCACAGCCTCGGGCATCCAGGCCGTGGTCGCGGGGGGTCGGGCGATCCGCACTACCCTCGAGGAGCTCGGGATCGAGCTCGGTCGGGGGGCCGGCCCTGACCCGGTTCCGACGTCTGTCGGGGAGGCCGCGCACTTTCATGGTGCGCAGGTCGCCCTGATCCCAGTTGCTGCGGAGGCGCGGGCGCGCGGGCTCGCCGTCCCAGTGATTGCCTTGGCGGCGGCCCTCGTCGAGCACCGCGGGGAGGGCGCCCGAGTTATCGGGGATCTGGTCCCCCGGAGCTTCCCCGCCTTCTTCGACCCTCGGCGGCCTGAGCTGGAGCGGTCCGCCGAGGTTCTCTTCGACCGCATCACCGGCGCCATGGAGACGGGCAGCCGGCGCCCGGGCCAGGGCGCGTCGGCCAGCACGGACGTCCCCCTGGGGGGGGGGACAAGGACGGGCAAGTATGAGCTCCTCCCCCCCTGGTTAGATTAGGCTTCTCTTTTTTAGGTCTTTTGCTCCGGATGGCTTCCTTAGAGAGAGCCCCGGGAACTTGTAAATACCTTTTGACTGAAATAAAGTAGTTCTTTCGTTAAATGTGTTCAAACTTGTCGGCAGGTATCTTTAGACGTCGCTTTTCCAGTGCTTTCTTGCCCTGACGACCATCTTTTGGAGAGTGCTCGAGGGTCGCCCGGGGGGTCTAGCCCAGGTGGTGCCCGGGTGGCCTCGATTTTACTAAGTCTGCCAGCCGGGGGAGTATCCTTCGGGCTAGACTCCGAGTTCGTTCATGACAACTTTGCGAAGGAAAGTGCCTCCAGGGAGCCGGCCCTTCTGCGTTCGCTCCCAGAGTGGCACTTAGGAAACTTTGACGATTGTCGCGCTGAGTTGTCTCCACCGAGGTCGGGGGCTTTGAAAGTCCCCCAGCTAAGGATACTCCCTCCGGACGGCTACGAATGTTGGCCAGAGGATCTCCTTCGGCGGGCTCTTCGGCGTATGAGGAGTTTGTACAAGGATCTCTCCCGGGAGATCTCAGAGGGTCTCCGGACTTATTAGGTGTAGCAGCTTCTCGAGACTGGTTCTTCGATGCATCTTCCTACGGGAGCCTATCTCCCCGAACCATACTCGCGCGCCCGGGTTTCTCCCGGGGGGCGCTTTCGTCTTACTGGGGGGGGTTGTCCCCCAGTGCGGCGTTGTATCAATTTAAGACGTAGGTTTGTTTATTTGTCGTGCCTTTGCTTCGGAAACTTCGGAGTCTTTCGCGTAAAGCCGTTATTTTTCTGTTCGGGTCCGGGGTTTGGTCCGGGGTTTTGCTCCTCCCCCCCCCCCACAGCGGGGTGCAGCTCGGCTCCGCACGCTATGGGTAGGGAGCGAAGGGGCCCGGACCGCACCCGGTGCGTAGTTTGCGCAGCCCCCGATGGATGGTGCGCGACCGAGGAGCTGGTCTGTCTATGTTTTTAGGAGAGCAAGCTCCGTCTGCCTCAGGGGGCAACGGATATTCCCTTAGGAGGGTTCCGTAACCCGGTAGCGGGTGTAGAGTGTTCGAGGGGGGACTAATCTCTCGAAGTGACTCGTTACCGCAATTTATGAAAACTAGGTTGCCGCTTACCCCCTCAGTCCACGAGGGGTTAACGTAAGCCGCCCACTGGGAGCTGGGCTCCCGTCGTAGGGACTTTTTAGGCTGCGGTAGCCTACTTCCTCACGGAGAGGGCATCCTCACGGAGAGGGGATTTTTATAGAGGGGAAGTCACCTTTTAGGCGGAAAAAACTCCTGTAAAAGAATTCCAGCGGTGAAGTAGAAAAGAGCCATTCAATTTAATGAAGACGTGAAAATTCCATACTTGAGCACAAAATCCACTTGTATTAACATGCGGTGAAGTACAACGCCTCCCCCCGCGAAAGCGCGGCCGGGGAGGGAACCAAGTACATTAACCTCCCCCCGCGGCAGCGCGGCGGAGGGGGTGTTGAGCCCGGAGGCTAAACATAAAACTTGCGGAGCAAGGTTATGTTCCAGGTGTGCGCCAGCTCTTGGTCTTCAAGTGTGGAGAGCTTGTAGGCTCCCGAGCCCAGGACTGCGGAGATCCTGTACGGGCCCTCCCACTTGGGGGATAGTTTTCCCTGGGCTTGGGGGTCTGTCACGTGCTTGAGGACCAAATCCCCAAGGCGGAAGGCCCTTTCGCGCACGCGCTGGTTGTACGCGCGTGCCATTTCGCCCTCGTAGATATCGTGGTGGAGAAGCGCTTGGTCGCGTTCTTCTTCGACGAGGTCGACCTCCGACCGCTGGTTATCCTCGTTGGTTTGATGCACTGCGGTCGTAGCTCCGTCAAGGAGCTCGACCCGCAGCGACCGAAAACCAATCTCCGAGGGGAGAACTGCTTCGGCCCCGTAGATGAGCGAAAAAGGCGTGCGGCCTGTCGCTCGGCTAGGGGTCGTGCGCATGGAGCAGAGGATACTTGGAAGCTCTTCTGCCCACGCGCCTCGCCTAGAGGCGGTCTGTTTGAGCCGTCGGCGCAGGCCCTGCAGGATCATGCCGTTGACTCTTTCAACGGCTCCGTTGCTTTGGGGATGAGCCACGGAGGCAAAATGGAGAGTAGTGCCCAAGTCTTCGCAGAATTCTCAGAAATATGCCGAGTCGAACTGTGTCCCGTTGTCGACAGTGATTTCTTGGGGGACCCCGAAGCGACATACAACATTTTTCCAGAAAAAACGTTGCACTACCCGGGAAGTGATGCTGGCCAAGGGCTCAGCCTCCACCCACTTGGAAAAGTAATCCACGGCGACCACCGCGTACTTGTAACCCCCAGGTGCTGGGGGGAAGGGACCAAGGAGATCCATCCCCCAGCGCGCGAAGGGCCAAGTAACAGGGATGGTTTGCAGTGTTGCGGAGGGGAGCTTGGTGCCCTTCGCCATCTTCTGGCAGGCCTCGCACGCGAAGATTAGATCCCGTGCGTCACGGACCAACGTGGGGCAGTAAAACCCCTGGCGAAGGGCCTTCGCCGCGACCGCCCGCGGAGCCAAGTGGGATCCGCAACTCCCCGAGTGTATGTCCTCGAGGAGCTGGAGTCCGTCGGCTCGCGGGAGGCAGCGAAGAAGGGCGGAAGCCCCCTGCTTGTAGAGCTTTCCATCCAGCAGAACATATGCCCTGGATTTGGCCTGGAGGCGCTTGGCGTCAGCGTCGCTGGAAGGCTCCCCCTCGTCCCTTATGCAGGAGATGAGGGGGTCCATCCATGATGCAGTTCGAGTTATCTCGGACACCTCCGGGACGCAAACCTCCGGGTTCACGTCAGGAAGGGTTATAGAGGGCTTGGCGATGATTTCAGAAAAGCGCCCTTAGGAAGGGGTTCTCGGGCGCTGGCTACCTGGGCCAATGCGTCGGCCCGGGTGTTATCCCGTTGGGGGATGTATCGGGCCTCCAAACCTTCAAAGTGTCTTTCCATCTTCCGCACCTCCCCCAAGTATAGACTCAGGTTCGCGTCATGACACAAGTAGGACTTGTCCATTTGGTTGACCACCAGCTGGGAGTCTCCTTTCACCAGGAGGCGGCGGATCCCCAGGGAGCGCGCGAGGCGCAATCCCAGGAGCAAGGCCTCGTACTCGGCGACATTGTTGGTAGCCGGGAATTTGAGCCTGGCGGCGTACTCCAGCATTTTCCCTTCGGGACTCCGAAGAACCACCCCCGCACCGGCTCCGGCGAGGCAGAAGGAGCCATCGAACATGAGCGTCCAATGGTCCAGGCACCGGGGGGAGGCGAGGGGAGCCTCTCCGTCCGTCTCAGCGGTCGAGGTCCATTCCGCCACGAAGTCAGCGAGGACTTGCGACTTGATGGCGGAGCGGCCCGTGAAGGTGAGGGAGAAGGGAGTGAGCTCGGCTCCCCACTTGCCAATTCGGCCGGTGGCCTCCTTGTTTCTCACCACTTCCCCCAGCGGGAGAGATGACGGGACCGTGATTGGGTGCCCGAGGAAGTAGTGGCGGAGCTTCCGCGACGCCATCAGGAGAGCATAGCACAGCTTCTCCACTTCGGTGTACCGCGTCTTAGCCCCCTGAAGGGCCTCACTTACATAGTATACGGGGCGCTGCTGCCCGTCTTGCTCTCTCACGAGCACCGCGCTCACTGCGACTGGGGTCGCAGCAAGGTAGAGTAGTAGTGGTTCCTCCGGGGACGGGCTCACGAGCATTGGAGGGCTCGCGAGGTACTTCTTCAAGGCTTCGAATGCCGTCTGGGCCTCGGGGGTCCATCTGAACCCCCCGAGATCCCAGAGGACTTTGAAGAACTGGAGTCCGCGTTCTCCTGACCGCGAGACGAAACGACCCAACGCAGCCAGGCGGCCCGCAAGCCTCTGCACATCTTTGACAGAACGCGGGGGAGGCATGTCCAGCAGGGCCCGAATTTTTTCGGAATTCGCTTCAATGCCCCACTGGGACACCAAGAAGCCAAGTAGCCTCCCGCCGCGTACGCCAAAGGCGCATTTTTTTGTGTTGAGTTTCAACCCGTACTTGCGGAGGCTACGGAAGGTCTCCGCCAAGTCGTCGATGTGTGCGGCCGTGCGGAGGCTTTTGACGACCGCATCGTCAACGTAGACCTCGACGTTGCGGCCGATTTTGTCCTTCAGGACCAACGTCATGAGGCGCTGGAAGGTTGCCCCGGCGTTTTTCAACCCGAAGGGCATGTGGAGATAGCAGAAGGTGCCGAGGGGAGTTATAAAACTCATCTTTTCCTCGTCCTCTGCAGCCATCCGAACCTGATGGTATCCCGAATATGCATCGAGGAAGCTCATCAGTTCGCACCCCGCGGTCGAATCGACCAGTTGGTCTATCCGCGGGGGTGGGTAGTTATCTTTTGGGCAAGCGCGGTTGAGATCGGTGAAATCCACGCACATCCTCCACTTGCCACTTGACTTCTTTACGAGGACAGGGTTTGCCAACCATTCGGGATGGAGGACTTCCCGCACAAACCCCGCCTCTAGAAGCTTGGAGACTTCTACCTTGATGGCGTCTTGGCGCTCGAGGGATAACTTTCTCAACTTCTGCTTGACCGGGGAACGGCCGGGGATCACAGCGAGCTTATGCTCAATGATATCCCGGGCGACGCCTTGCATGTTCGAGGGTTCCCACGCGAAAACGTCTGAGTTTTCGCGAAGGAAAACCGCGAGCTGTCCGGCGTGTTCCTCGGAGAGGTCTGCTCCGATCTTGACGGTTTTCTCTTCATCTCCTGCGGACAGTTGGACCTTCCGATGGTCTCCCTCGGGGCGCGGCCTCGGGAGTGGCCTCCCGGAGAGGACGACCGGGGTGGCGGGAGGTTCGGAGGGGGACGCTCCCCCCGGGGTCTTGATCACGTTGATGTTTCCGACGGCGGCGGTGGCGTGCTCGTAGAGAGCGCGGGCCACGTTCTGGTCGCCTCGAACGGTGATCGCACCGTGAGGTCCCGGGATTTTCACACAGAGATAATTCTGGTGAATCGCCGCCCCCAGATGGTTGATCGTGGTCCTCCCCATAATAGCGTTGTACGAAGAGGCGAGGTCCACCACATCGAACCGGACCATCTCCTTCCGGTAGTTTTCCGGGGTGCCGAAGGTCATCGGTAGATCGACCTTCCCCACCGGGTGAATGGTCTTCCCGGGAACAAAACCTTGCAACGGCCCAAGCGCGGGCTACTGCAGCTTCTCGTCGACCTGCATTTCCCTGAACGCCTTCAGGTATAAGACATCGGCGGAGCTTCCACCGTCGACGAGGATGCGTGCTAGTTGGCAGTTGTAGACTGTAGCAGAGACGATGAGCGCGTCGTCGTGCGGGAAGCGAACCCCGCGCGCATCTTCCGCTGTGAAGGTGAGGGGGACGTCCGACCATTTCGGTGGTGGAGACGTGTGCAGCACCCCCACCACCTTCACCTCCCGTGCGTACTCCTTGCGCTGGCGTTTGGAGTCCCGTCTCGAGGCAGATCCCCCGGTGATGACGTTTATACGTCTTTGGGAGGTTTGAAAGGGGAGCTCCTGGGCCGAGCTCCCTTCTTGCGTTTGTCTCCGCTGCTCGCCCGCAGGCGCGGGGAGCGCTGGCAGAGGTGCCGAGGGAGGCAAGGGGGCAGGGCCCCCTCCCCCCTGGCCACGCTGGTCGAGAAAAGCAGCAAAGTGCTGTAGAAGCTGATTGCATTCCCGAGTAGCGTGGGTACTCGATTTGTGGAATGTACACCACACATTGGCTTTGCCTTCCTTGCCCTCCTTGGGGCGGCTGTCGCGCCCCCGGGAGGACTGTCCTCCCTCGTAGCCCTTCGACTTGGCAGGAACACGACCGCCTTTGGCGCTGTCGCGCGAGCCGCCTCCGCCCTCGAGGACGAAAGCGTCCCAAGGCCGTGGCTCGCGACGATCATTTCTTCTGGAACGTTTGCTGGAGGGGTCCCTGGCCTCCCGGTCGGCGGGGGCAGGAACCCCCTGGTTCTTCTTCCAAAGATCGTCCTCCTCCGCACGGGCGTACTTCTCAAGTACAGTGAAGAGTTCGTCGGTGGAGGTGGGGCAGCTCCGGGAGAGCCTCCGGTGGAGCTCTCCGGGGAGTATTCCACTCTTGCATGCTTCGATGACCGTGGAGTCCGGGACATGCGCCACTTTGCTCTTCACCTGAGCGAAGCGCTTAAAGAAGTCACGGATAGTCTCCCCCGTCTTCTGCTGGACGGTGTAGAGCTGGGACGAGTCTAAGGGCCGTACATAGTTGCCTTGGAAGTTCGCGCAAAATTCGCGCTTCAGCTGCGCGAAGGATTTGATGGATCCCGCTTTCAGGTTGTAGAACCATGAGCGTGCGATGCCCGTGAGGTAGAGGGGGAAGACATTGCATTGCACTGTCTCGTCCCCCCCGGCTGCCGAGATGGCCGTCGAGTACACCTGCACAAACTCGTAAGGATCGGCCTCATCGTTGTAATGCTCAATGTGCGGCGGGCGGTAAGGCCGCGGCCAGCGTATGCGGCGGAGGCGACGGCATAGCGGTTGGTTGGTCCCCTCAACTTCCTTGGGGGATCCACGATCGCCGTCTTCTCTTGCTGGGGATGCGCGCTCATTGTCGGAGTCTGGGAGGGGCGGCAACGGTCCGCCGATGTGACGGCGCCGTCTCTTTTCCTCCGGGTTAGTTGAGCTGACCTCTTGGGCGTCGAGGTATTCCGCTGGAATGGTGGCAGCTTCCTCGAACGGTCTCTTCCCCCGGGCGATTTGGGAGCGCGTCTCCGCGCGCCCGCGGGTTCGGGGGAGTCTTGACCGATGGAGGGAGGTGGTTTCTCCGGACTTGGTGGTACTCATTCGCTCGACCTCCTCCCTTGTGAAGCGGGTCTGATCCGCTGGGGGCGCCCGCGGGGGCGACCCCGGAGGGGGAGGGAGCTGATGCGCATTTGCCACCGTCCCAGTGGACGCTGCCGGCGCGCGAACTGGGCCACGCGCCAGGTCCGCAATCAATGCGGCGGCGGGAGCGGTTGCAGCTTGACTTCCCAGGAGGTCCCCAGGGGCGGGCGTTGCATCGATCCCGGGCGTCGGGCCGCGGGGGCTGCCGGGCTCGGGTGCCGGGGTTGCCCCCGGCACAGCACTAGCCGCTCGCGGGGGTTCTGGACCCAGCGCCGGGCGACTCCCAGAGGCAGGGGAGGGCTCGGAGACAAGTTGACTCCCCGGCGCAGGAAGTGTCCCCGGGATCGGATACGACCCGGGTGCGCCTCCGGGAACGGGGAACATCCCCAGCCCGGGAAAGGCGGGGTGCCCCATAAAGAATTGGGGCGGTGCCCCCATAAACGGATACGGAGGCGGGTAGACGGGAGCTGGGGGCCGCGCCAAGACGCGCAGCAGCTCCTCCAGGGTGTGCTGGGTACGGAGCTGGCCCTGAATCAAAGCCCCCAGCATAGAATCTCCGGAGACCGGAACGGAGAGTTGGGGCGCGCTAGGCCCTGGAAGCTCGGTCGCGGTCGCCGGGTCTGAAGCGGGAATTCCCCGGCCGGAGGCCGCGGGCGGAGGAAGCGGGTACTCCCCCCGCACTCCCCCGAGCGGTAGGGCCGCGGGAGTCTCATCCCGTTGAGGCGCAGCCGGGTCGCCGGGACCAGCACCCTCGGGAGATGAGTGGGCTTGAGCTCTGGTTGTTGTGGGAGCCATGGCGATTCGTCGCGATAGTCCCCACGGACGGCGCCAACTGTCATGGTATTATGGATATCTCATCGGGTGCCACCGAGCTTCCGGAGACCCTCCGTATCTCACCGGGTGCCACCGGGCTTCCGGAGACCCTCCGGAGCCCACCGGGTGTCACCGGGGTCCCGGAGGCCCTCCGGAGCTCACCGGGTGCCACCGGGGTCCCGTAGGCCCTCCGTATCTCACCGGGTGCCACCGGGCTCCCGGAGACCCTCCGGAGCTCACCGAGTGTCACCGGGGTCCCGGAGACCCTCTGTATCTCACCGGGTGCCACCGGGCTCCCGGAGACCCTCCGGAGCTCACCGGGTGTCACCGGGGTCCCGGAGACCCTCCGTATCTGACCGGGTGCCACCGGGGTCCCGGAGACCCTCCGGAGCTCACCAGGTGCCACCGGGGTCCCGGAGACCCTCCGGAGCTCACCAGGTGCCACCGGGGTCCCGGAGACCCTCCGGAGCTCATCGGGTGCCACTGGGCTCCCGGAGACCCTCCGGAGCTCATCGGGTGTCGCCGGGGTCCCGGAGACCCTACGGATCTCACCGGGTTTCACCGTGGGCTCCTTGGGACTTCCTTGGGACTTCATGGGGCCGCTGGGGATTCCCCCAACAGCTCCCAATACGGTAAGTCCCAAAATATTGATCTCTTCTTCCAAGTGTTCTTCGTGCGGGGTTTCAATTTAGCACCCTTTCCGAACACAACGTCGATGTCCTTCACCCGTGAGAAAACATCTTTCCCGCGCGTAGGCTTCGGGGCTGAACTATCTTCCTTGTGGCCGTCAAATTCCCTCTTCCTCTTACGATACACGTCATTCTTCGGAAGAAACCTACGGTGACGCATGTACACTGTTTTCCTGCAATTCTTCCGCCACACGCTCTCAGTCTCATCTTCGCAGTGGGGGCAGGCTTTGGCTCCTTTCGTAGTACGGCCCGACAGATTTCCAAGGGCAGGGAAATCGTTGATGGTGCAGAATATCATAGCACGTAGGATGAAGTTCTCTCGTTTGTATGCGTCCCATACCTGCACCCCTTCATTCCACATTGTTAGGAGATCCTCTATCAATGGTGCTAGGTACACATCAATATCGTTTCCAGGTTGTTTTGGTCCTGAGATAAGTAGAGACATCATGATGTACTTGCGCTTCATACACAACCAAGGAGGAAGGTTGTAGATACACAAAAGAACCGGCCAAGTGCTATGCCGACTGCTCATGTTACCAAAAGGATTAATTCCATCGGTACTCAACCCGAACCTTATATTCCTCAATTCTGCTCCGAAGTTAACAAATTCCCTGTCGATGTTTCTCCACTGCGAAGAATCAGCGGGGTGTCTCAGCTTTCCATCCTTCTTCCAGTCTTCCGAGTGCCAACGCAGTAATTTTGCCTCTTTATGGTTTGCAAACAAACGCTGCAAGCGGGGAATGACTGGCAAATACCACAAATCCTTAGAAGGAGGTCCTTGCTTTATCTCAGCGTAGTCGCCGTCGTCTGTTCAGTCCTTAGTACGCTTATAGCGGGATGCGCCGCACACCGGACAAACATGCATATCCTTGTAGTCGTTATGGTAAAGGATGCAATCATTAGGGCATGCGTGTATCCTTTCTACTTCCATTCCCAAAGGACACAACAGCTTTTTCGCTTGGTAGGTGTTTTTTGGCAACTCGTTTCCTTCCGGGAGCATGTCCGCCAAAAGATCTAACAGTACTGTGAAACTCTTGTCGGTCCAGCTGTTGCTTGCCTTCAATTTTAACAGTTCAAGCACAGAGGCCAACTTTGTGTACTTCGACTTGCAACCAGGGAACAACGGCTTTTCTGAGTCCTCAATCAAGCGCTTGAATTTGCCAAACTCTCTTTCACTGTAATTTCCTTCCACATCACGCAACATGTCATCTAAATGGTCATCCTCTGGCATATCCTCGTCGAAGTCGTTGTTCGGATCCGACATGTCATGTTCCTCAACCTGAGTGGCACTTGTTTCTGCAGTTGGCTCTTCTCCATGGTGGACCCAACACGTGTACCCCTTTTTGAAACCACGTCGGATCAAGTGGGCGACAATTTGAGATGAGTTGGTGAACATCTTAATATTCTGGCAGTCTACACAAGGACAGTACATATATGGTAAACCCTTCTTCGCCATGTCTTGCTCAGCAACCTTTTCGAAATCAAAAACACCTTTCATGTATTCCTCACCCACTCGGTTGTCATTATACATCTAGTCTCGGACCATCTGCAATTAATCAAATTCATACACATGCTAATTAGTAAATCAATGGAGATCGATATTGATGATGAAATCAAGTAATGTGTATGCCTTGGGAGCAAGTACCAACCTTGGTTCGATCCTCAAATTTTTGCCCCCAAATGCTCCCCCGGCCTTTCTAGATTTCGCTCTTCCTTGCCCCAAATCTCTTCGAACTGGACAGTGTAGGTCGAGCAAGAGAGAACAACTAGCTCAAAACATCCGCCAAAAGACCTTTTATACCAGGTTCAATACAGACGGTTCTATATAATACCGTCAGTAATATCGGTGCATTTTTGAAGAACAGAATATCACTGACGGGTTTCACTCTATTAACCGTCGGTAATATCAGCGCATTTTGTGTAACTATGACAAAAATATCACAGACGGTTATGAACTCCAAACCATCCGTGATAATTACAATATCATAGACGGTTCCTAGGTCAAAACCGTCCGCTTTACTATCACAGTCGGTTTTTACTACAGAACCGTCTGTGATTATCACTGTCGGATTTTACATCAGAACCGTACGTGATTATCACAGTCGGTTTTTATCTCAGAACCGTCTGTGTTAATTATAAAATCAACAATCTGCAAGATTATCACAGATGGTTTTAAGGTCCGAACCGTCTATAATATCCCAGATTGTTTGTTTGCATTCGACTACTGGTCATCAGTTGTTCCACTTATTTTTCATATTTGGTTCTATGTTATTTCAATGTTAGTATTTAAAAAAATGAACGTTCAGACTATTTGGTTTTATCTTGTTTTTCATATTTGTTGTATATATGTCTGTGGATCTTCAAAGAATTTTGAGACTATTACAATCGGTCCTGAAATTAAAACCGTCTGTAATCTTACAATCAGAGACTGTTTTGAGTTAAAAACCGTCTTGTTCGCAGCAGTATTTTCTTGTTAACATTTTCACACAGAACATCATTTGGTGATTATTAGTTACCTAATCAATCGAAAAGCTAGATATATAAGGAAAAGAAATTTCTTATTTCTTACAATCTTTGCATACATAAGAGATACAATTAAGCGACCAATTAATTAGCGTTGACCTGTTCCGAAAGTAACTTACAAAGTTCTCCTAGGGACGTATTGGCATCACTGGATCTACACTGGCCGCCCCAGGAGAACTACCAATGGCTCTAAGACTATCAACATCATCTCTCAGCAAAGGAGTGGATTTGGCATCAGTAGGATCATCCAAGAAATTAAAGTTGATACAACATAGGTGGAGATGAAGCTGCAACTCAAAGCACTCTGCCAAGTGCAGAATGGCAAAAGACATCCCCTCAGAATGCTTCTCCAGCGCCTCTTTTTTTTTTTGGAGAGTTCTGCACAAGACAGCTTTCTCCTCCTGCACATATGCTTCTCCAGCTTCTCCTAGGGACGTATGCTGGGAGGGTGAAGATGATTGCCAAGCTTCAGAGTGGATTTGGATGTGGAAGTGTGAGCCTTACCCCAGAAAGTTGATCATCCAAGAAAACCTGATGATACAAAGGTGTTGAAGAGGGGATATTGGAAGGATTGTTGTGGATCTCCAAAGGTGGAGTCGATGCAACTGGAGGGGTTGCAAGGGGCAATGTGGCAACACAGGCCTCAGCACCCTCTAGAGTCTTTGCTGCAGCTCCACTGGAGGATCTTTCATCATTTCTAAGTCTCTTCTTTGGAGGGAGCATTTCCTCAGGCACCTGTGGATTTTGAAATGCATTTGTTTCAAGGTAATCAAGTCATGAAAGTAAGATCTGCATTAGAGTTTCAGACAGGACTTACTTTCTGAAGATCCTGATCGAGTTCATTCCTTATCTCTTCCTCATCACTCTCAATTTCAATAACCTCATTGGAATCTCGGCTCGCCATCAAGGTGGGAGTTGAGGAGGGAATAAAGACATGGATTTAGGAGCCTCGCTATTTATAGAAACAGAAGGTGACGGTTCATATGCGCGGGTGCCTCGAGTTTTAAAAAGCTCACTACTGGTTTTCAAGGTCAATAAATCCATGATAACTTATCGGGAGATAAACTGCAACACGGAAAAGGAAGTTGAAGAGTCAGATTAGATAATTCGAAGCAAATTAAATTTGAAGTAAATAATTAAGTCTCTTCATCTGTTCAGTTATTATGTGCGGTTATCAACAATTGCATGTAGATAATTCGAAGGGTGGGCACTGTTGGGACTATCACAGACGGTTGGGATATCAAACCGTCTGCTTTAATATTACAGACGGTTCTCATGTCCAAACCGTCTGTAATATGACTATTATAGACGGTTATGATGTCCGAAACGTCTTTACTATGCCTGGAATATTGAACTATTCGACTTCTTCAAATACTTGTTCCCTCCCTGGAGTGTTTTGCTTCCATTCGAACCGCTCCACTTCTCTTTCTCCAAGAAATGAGGGAAAATTGCAAAATTTACATAAGAACAAATTTTTAGTTCATTTTTTCAACATTAATGAAAAACAATTTCCAAGTCGATGCTTCGTGTCCCCAGGTTAGTGCGCCGCGCAAACATCAGAAATGGAAAAGACACAACACACTGTTGAGAATTTGAAGTGGAGCGCACTACTTTCTTTTCAAGATCAATACCGTCATGATAAATATTCTCGGGAGATAAACTAGAACACGGCAAAACAGTAGTGCCCACTTTGGAAGTTGAAGCGTCAGATTACATAATTCGATGCAAATTAAATTTGAAGTAAATAAATAAGTCTCTTCATCTGCGCTGTTATTATGTGCGGTTTCAACAATTGCATGTAGAGAATTGCACTGTTGGGACTATCACAGACGGTTGGGAGATCAAAACCGTCTGCGTTAATATTACAGACGGTTCTGATGTCCGAACCGTCTTTAATATGTCTGTTGAATATTGAAATGTTCGACTTCTACAAATACTTGTTCCCTCCCTGGAGTTTTGCTTCCAGTTGAACCACTGAGAATTTGAAAGAAGAGAATTTGAAGCATCGACAACTGTTCGACAATCACAGTCGGTCCTTACATAAAATCCGTCTGTAATATTACTATCACAGACGGTTTGGAGTTAAAAACCGTCTGTGATATTGATAGAAGTTGAGAATTCGAGGCGAGGACACTGTTGGGACTATCACAGTCGGGCCTTACATAAAAACTGTGTCTAATGTGACTATCACAGATGTTTTTTTACCTCAGAGCCGTTTGTGATATTCAAAGCACGTTGATATATAACTTCTATATCCTTTTTATATTATTTGCATGGGACCTGCGACTTCTATATTGTTTCTATATTATTTGAAGAGCTCCGATGGACTGCCCTCACAAGCCAAAGATAGCGATAGTCGTTCCTTGATCGCACACAGTGTACATACCTTTGTATGGTCGAATGTTCGACAAAAGCTAAAGAAAGATAAAGAAAGAGGGAAGATTGCATGCAGTCCAAGAATATGCTGGAAAATTGGAAAGTTGACATAAGAACAAAGTTTTCAATAATTTTTTTCATCACATACAAAAAAAAGTAAAAATACAGAATGCTAGGTCAAGGAGTGGTCTTAGCCCTGGCTGCATCTACAATAAAGTCAGTTTGACTTGCAGCCAGGACGCAGGACTCCTTCAGCGACAAGTTGTCCTTCTCAGGATCAACTACTACAGCGTCGAGAAGGCCTGCGACCTCCCTCAGCTTCGCAATGGTATCCTTCATTGTCAAACCGCAGCCAGCGATGGTCATATCCGCGGCTTTCTTCTCCTCACGAAGACGCCTCGTCCTCGCCCTAGCATTGTCACCATCCGTCTTCATGCGCTGAATGCGCTGGAAGAGATCGTCAAGGTCAAGCCGTAGCCGAGTGTGCTTCTCCGTGAGGAGCTTGTGCTCCTCCTGGAGGGCCCTCAGCTCGTCCTTGACTTTGCCAGTGTCTTCCACGGCTCCCCTTCCCTGTGCAAATCAACAGGTCAAGAATGTATTGAACAGGGATTAACAATACAGGGGTAAGTCCAAAAGATTGAGAGTTCTTACCAGGGAGGGCGAGGCTGACGATGCCATCGAGGATGCCATTGGCGCAGAGAAGCTAAGGAGTCAAACAGTCTGAGAACTATAAAAACTTGTAAAGTAAATGACAATTTTTCCACTGTCAATTTATAGAACTTCCAAAGCGATGCTTCGTGTTCTCCTAGGCGCCGCGCGCGAAGATCGGAGACAGAAATGATCACAGTTGAGAATTCGAAGCGCCAGTACTTTTCCAGTCGGTTCAGACATCAGAACCGTCTGTGATAAGTAGACTATCACAGACGCTTCGTAGTTCACAGCCGACTGTATAAATCACAGTCAGTTCTGAGTTCCGAACCGTCTGTGATAGTCTACTTATCACAGATGGTTCTCAGCTGGGAACCGATTGTATATATCACAGTCGGGTTTTAGGTTAGAACCGTCTGTGATAAGTAGACTATTACAAATGGTTCTCAGCTGGGAACCGATTGTATCTATCACAGTCGGTTTTTAAGTTAGAGCCGTCTGTGATAAGAAGACTATCACAGACGGTTTTGTGTTCAGAATCATCTGGTTTACTGTCACAGTTGTTTTTGACATCAGAACCGTCTATGATATCTGAACATATTATCCCGACAGGCCTTCGCAGACGGTTTTCCATTGAACAGTTCATACCCGTCTGTGATGTGCCGTCCAGGATGTCTGTTTCTGTGGTAGTGGAGGCCAACCAGCGACTGGAGATCGACCTGGTGGAGGAGGAAGGCGACCGAGCACTCCTCCGCCACGCCATCTACGAGCGCGAGATGGCACGCGTATACAACCAGCACGTGCGCGAGAGGGCCTTTCGCCTTGGGGACCTTGTCCTCAAGCGCGTCACAGACCCCCAAGCCCAGGGTAAGCTCTCCCCCAAATGGGAGGCCCCCTACAGGATGTCCGCAGTCTTGGGCTCGGGGGCTTACAAGCTCTCTGACCTCCAAGAGCAGGAGCTGAAGCACACGTGGACTTGTGTTTACTTCGCAAGTTTTACGTCTAGCCTACACAGGCCCGTCCCCTCCCCCGGAGCGATTACGCTGGAGGGGGAAGGGGGACCTTGTATTGACTGTCCCCTCCCCCGGAGCGATCACGCCGGAGGGGGAGGGGGGACATTGTAATCACCTTTCCCTCCCCTTTCGCGACTTCGCGGGGGGAGGCGTTGTATTTCGTTTCATTATCAATACAACTGGATTTTCTCTTCAACATTCTCACTGCAGGTTCTTCACATTACCGCCCCTAACGGCGATGCCCTCCCCGCGACGATGCCCTCCCCGTGAGGAAGTGGTCTCTGACCCAACAAGTCCCTCCTGAAGGGCGGCTTACGATCAGCCCTCATGGACTGAGGGTGTAAGCGGCAACCCGGTCCTCAGGGACCGCGGTAACGAGTCACTTTGGGAGACTAGTCCCCTACCCAAATACGCAGACCCGTCATCGGGCACATCCTCCTCCGGTTGTCGATAGTCTCCCCAGTGGGACGGATTTCTTGGATATTCTTCTCCGGAGACCTTATTTCCGGCTCCCCATTCTTACGGCGACCGGACGATTGTCTCCCGGGTGATTTATCTCCGGAAATCTCATGTCGGGCTTTCTTGGATATTTCTTCCCCAGAGACCCTATTCCCGGCTCCCCGTTCTCATGGCGACTGGACGATATTCTCCAGGAAAGCTCACCTCCAGAAATTTCGTCTGGTTTTCTCGGATGTTTCTTCCCCCGAGACCTTATTCCCGGCTCCTCGTTCTCACGGCGACCGGACGATTGTCTCCCGGAAGGTTTTTCCCCGGAAACCTCGTTTTCAAATTTTTTAACTTGGAAAAATTCTTATGCTACAGGTCTTCGTCTTCACCCCGGGGGTTTTGTCACCCCCACAGCGCGTGGAGCTACCCTCCGGCCCGCTGCGGGCGGGGGGGGGGGGGGGGGATAAGGAACCCCCGGGTGTCGTCCGGACCATCCACAAGCAAACTTAGCTCATTCTTATCAAAAGAAGTAGTCTAGACCATCCAAGAAAAATATGAAAAGAAGACTCTCAAAGCAGCAACAAGCAAACACAGCTTTATTGATCATTCAACCAGAGGACATCTTCCCCCGCCGGTGGGCATCGGAAACTGTACAACCCGGGTCATAACCCGAAAATTCTCTACATCCTAAGGCTCCTACGCCTAATAGTCCCGGAGGCCCTCTGCTAGCTCCCGGGCCAGGTCCCGGTACAATGCGCGTACACGGCGCTGAGCTTCCCGGAGCACATCCTCGGGCCAATACTCGTAGCCCACCGGTGGAAGTATCCGAAGAATGGGGATCATCCGGGACCCCGGAGGCGGAGGGGATAATTCGGCGCGATGATTGTCAAAATTATCCAAGTGCCACTCTGGCTGCCATCTCAATCGGATCGGCTCCCGGACGGCGTCCCCACTGCGCTTCCCGGAGATGAGACTTAGCAAGATCAAAGCGGCTTGGGCGTCCCCCGGGGGACACCTACACTGCGCTTCCCGGAGATGAGACTTAGCAAGATCAAAGCGGCTTGGGCGTCCCCCGGGGGACACCTACACGGGGAACTTCTTCCGGACCACCGCCCAGGGGTAACCTCCCGGGAATCCTGGTAACAATGTATTCATTCAAGACTTAGAAAAATTTTCAATTCCATTGCATTTCAAAATGTCTTTTTACAAGTGTCCGGGGCTTCTTCTAAGAAGCTACCGGGAACAAAATTCTAAGAAAGCAAAAAGCGTCCTAATAAGACCCGGGGGGAGACTCATACTTTATCATTGGCGTCCTCCCCCCGGGGGGCCTCCGCCGGGACCAGGGCCGGGGCATCCGCTGTCGGAGGCGCCGGTGCCGGGAACCTCACCTGGACGATCCGGTCGTAGAAACCCCTGCCGAGTTGCTCCACCTCCTGGCGCGAGGGCTCGAAGAACTCGGGGAAGCTCCGGGGGATGCGGCCCCCGATCGCCCGGGCGCCCACCCCCCGGTGCTCGACGAGCCCGGCTGCGGCCGCAACCACGGGGATTGCCCGGCCTCGCGCCCGGGTATCTGAAGCCTCCGGGATCACGGAGACCTGTGCGTTAAGAAAACGCATAGCCTCCACGAGGGTGGCCGGGGGCACCTCCAAGCTGCTCCCGGAGCCTAGGCTCACGCCAAGGATCTCGAGGGCCGAGCGAACGGAGCAGCCCGTGTCCATCACCGCCCGGACGCTCGAGCCCTCGAGCTCCCGGAAGGCCTCCTCCTTCGCCTTGGCCTCCTGCCGGAGGCGGCCATTGACGGCATCGGAGACGTGGACTTGGGCTCGGACCCGGGCCAGCTCCTGGAGGGCTTCGTCCCGCTGCCCCAGATAGGTGGCGGCCCTCTCCTCCGCGTCCTTCAGCAGCCGGCTGATCCACTGCTCAAGGCCCCAGAGACTGGAGCTCCCCAAAACGCTCATGAAGCATCCCCTCCGCTACGTAGGCCTGGACCTTCCGGGTCTGCAGGCCCTCCGCGTAGCGGGCGACCTCCCCTGCGGAAAGCAGGGGGGTCTCTGTAACACCCCAGTTTTTGACTATCTTTTCTGCTTATGAATCAGCATACCTTCTTTGGAAACCCTGATATTTTAACCCTATCTTGATCTTAGGTATGCCACTACCTTAACCTAAAAAGTTGGCTGCTAAACTTCATTCCCCAGATCGTTTTCACATTTCAGTCCAAAGGTGTTTCAATTTAGTCCTTTTCAGAAGTTTCAGAAAACCCAAAAAGGCTAAAAGTCCCAGATCACCTCAAAATCCAAGTCTGATCAAGTGATAATCTTTCTTTCATTTTTCTGAACATTTTTCCCTTCTGGAAGAATCCCAGAATCTCGACCAAAACCCTAGTTTCAGCCTCGACAAAAGTTCAAACCCAAATTACCCAAATTACCCTGTTTTCGATTTTTGTCAAAACCACCAGATGTTATCGGATTTCATCATTTTTCTTGCTAGATGAGTCCAAGACATTTAGTGGCACTCATCTGCAAAATCAGAATTCAAATCAGCCCCTCAGATCTTCAGAATTGCAATTAGGCCCAAACTCCCGAGCCAAAACCTTCACAGATCAGTCCAAATCATTGCAAATAGGTCCAAAGTTCACAACCAGGTCCCTGTGAAGTTTTCAACCAGCAACCGCCAAATTGCCGCGCCGTTAACTCGTCGCCGGCGAAGCCCCTCGCGCTGCCACATCACGGCCACGTAGCCACCAACCGTGCACTGCTGTACCGCCACCGTGGAACGCTTCAACCCCACCGTGCTGTGTTCTTCCCCGCGCGCGCGCGTGCCTGCTGCTGCTGCCAGAAGCTTCACGCCACATGGCCGCCATCCCGAAGATCATCGCCACCATCCTGACCAAATCCTGTTTCCTCGCGATTCACCGTCTCTGGCAGAGCCCCGCCGTGTCTCGGCGTCAGAAGAAGATCTCCCCGGCGATTGCTGCTGCTCCCGAGAGCCTCACCCGCGGCTATATAAGCCCCCTCCCTTGCCCAGCATTACCTCGCACCACGCCACAGCTGCTTTGCTTCAGCCTTAGCACCAGAGAGCAGCTACTTTCCCAGCGCCGCCGTGAACAGCTTCTTCTCCGGCGAGCAGTTCCTGAAGCTAACGGCGCCAGCTTCGCCCGGAGCTCCCCCTTCCAAACCAACGCCACCAGTAAGCTCCTTTCATCCCCCTGTACGTTTCATAGCCATCAATTGGTCCCCGGCGCACCTCAACGCCGGCAATCACCGGAAAACCGAAATCCCCTGTTCCCGCAATGCCGAGCGATTCAAGCCAAATTGATCCTCGTGCCTGTAGAGGATATTGATCAGTGAGCTAGGAGGAACAAACCTGCAAGCTTGGATTCGCCAATTTTGCCCCGAGCGCCGGATTTCCACGTTCGAGCCTCGGTAGTTCACCGGAGAACGCCGCCGTGCTTCTCCAGCGGATCTCTGGCAAAATTGAGTGCACCAATAGCCTTGTGACAGCCCCTAGATGCTTCCTGAGAGTTGAATTGAGTTCAAACGCCCTGGAACGAAAACCCCCAAATCTGTGCCTTCGTCTTCGGCCCCGATCGCCGGAGTTCGTTTTCCGGCCAAACCAGCCGATGAGACCTTGTCATTTAGATAGATCTCAACCCCCTGAGCAATTTTGTCTACTGGCCTGACTTCTGAATCGACCTGAATCAAAAGTTATGGTCATGCCAAGGTTGCTGTCCAGTGGCTCAGTTCATGTCCAGGCCACCGTGTTTGCTCACCGGATTTGGCCACCCTCCGGCCACTTTCTGCCCTTGAGCCTGTTGAGAGTTTTGTAGCTGTTATCAATGCCTAAACCCCAGACAAAGTTGTGCATCAATTGGAGTTCTGAGTCAAAAGTTATGCAATGCCCTAGTTTCTGGCCATGTCTAACACTATGTCAGTGCATGTCCACCAGTGGCATTGGATGATTTAGACTTGTTTCTTTTGAGCAATTGAAATGCCACTTTGTCCACTAAGCCTTTTGAGCCATGTTCTACAATATTCCCTACTATCACATCTCCAGAAAACAAACCTAGAACCGATTTAGGGCAATGTCAAGCCATGAGTCGAATGTCAGCCCTTCGACATTCAAGCCCTTTGAACCCATCTCTTCGACCAATGTCAAGTGACCTTGTCTAAACCAATTCCCCTGCATGCATGATGTATTTACGTATTATTTTCTAGTGCTTGTGTGCTTATATAGTATGTATGTGTTGTTTGTACCCGTCGTGGAACCAGACGTTGAAGGAGCAGAGGAGATCCCTGAAGATTCATTTGAGCAGCTAGACCCGTCACTGCAAGGCAAGTCTCAAACCCTTGATCATGTCTCACCTACTATTTTGAAATGAAGTATGTTAACTGTTTTCCAGTATATGCATGCCTTAGATTCAAATAAGAATTATGTTTCAATAAAATGACTAGATATGACCTAAATGATTGTAAAGCCCCTTTTGACATTGAATATACCTGCACCCTTGTTACCCTAGATTATCATGCTTAGGCTATGCTATGCTCGATGATTATATGATAAATGTTGAATGGTCACATATGAGAAAAGCATGTTCAAAACCCCTTTTTGTGAAAGAAATGTGATTGGAATCGATAGTGAGGATGGTTTGATTGGATGGTGCTGTGTACGCACTGGGAATGTGAAAGACTCCTCACTAAAGATTCATAAGGACTAGAACCTTGTGTTGTGCTTCTATGCGGCATGAAAAACGTACCAACCACCTGCCTGTTTATGGGACGGGCGCAACTTAGTAGCTTTCTTTAGTGTTAGCTTTTCCCTGCAATGGTTGTCGGTCCAGTTTCTTGCGAGAACTGGTGGGCCGCAGAAGGCCATGAGTGATGTGAGTTCAGAAAAATCATGAGAGGAAAAGGTGGAAAGAAGGAAGACGCCCTATGCCAAATTAAGTCATGCGCGACTGTAATCAAGAGAGGCTATGTGTCTTGCGAGAACATAGACCCAGGCTAGGAAGTAAGGCAGTGGGGAGGACCCACAACGGTACTTGAGACTTAACTGTCTATTTACCGGGCAGGGAAATAGTTAATACTAGGACTGTAAATTGTTGTGTCATCTCGGCCTTGTCACATGCGTAAAAGTCGCATGAAGCTGATCAGACTTGAAAGCCGAATGATTGGTGGATTAAGGTGGTACACCTTTGCAAAGTTTAAAAAGTATCAGATACTCTGAGCTCCCAGGTCATGGAGTCTGCGCGCTGTGAATTCTATTCACGTCGATGCAGCACAAGTAGCTTTTGGAAGTTTTTCACAAAATCTGAGTAAAGTGGTGACTCATGAAAGACCGCTACACACAACATTTCTGAAAATCTAGCTTAGGATTTTAAAAGCCTCTCTTTCAAAAATAAAGACATTTCTTCAAAGCTGCATGTGAAAATCTATTATATATTTATATACAGAGCCAAAGAGCTGTTCTTTGAGAAATTTTCCCCTCATCTATATATACATGCATTGTTACTTGGGACTTGTTGAGCACCATGTGGACAATGTGCTCACCCTTGCTTTTACAAACAAATTTAGAGGAAGGATTCGTCGACCCTGAATCTTATGGTCTTGAACCCAATGTGGAACAAGAAGAAGAAACTGAGGACCCATCCGGTTAAAGGGTTCTGCACCAAGGTGGAGTTCGATGTGGAGAAGGCCCATGCAATACCGCTGCTCCAGAGAAAGAAGACTGATGAAGTCCTTTTGTTTATCATAGCTGTTTTATTTTGTGCTGACCTTTGTGTCAAAAACTCCTTAATTTGTATTAACAATTAAATGCGTCATTTCGGCGCTAAGTTATTGTCATGTTGGTCCTTGTGATCAGCACTTGTTTTTAATTACTAGCATTTTTATATAATGCATTTTATTGTTGTGAGCTGCAATGTGCCTTTCTGAGTGCAATCCACCTGGGCGATTGCCACTGGAATCCTCAAATGAGGGTCCCACAGAACTTGGTATCAGAGCAGAAGACTCGACTGTAGGTCGTAACCCTTAGATAGACTTTAGCGTCCCTAGAAGAAAAATTCGCTAGTTCTTTGTCAAAATTTGTTTACGAAAACCTATTTTCCTTAAGAAAAATGTTATTTTTGATTTTTGGAAAAAAGATTTTGGACTTCTCTTATAGATGCCTTTTGTTCTGTCTTCAGATGGCTTTCGACAGGAGATACCTTCATGGAGACGAGCTCGGATCGTGGGCACTGTTGCTGTGGATGATGCTGCAATTTCTTGGAGCACGGGACAGTCAGAGACCTGTATATTGCGTCTGGCAAGATGAGATCAACGGACGACCCATTGGTTGTCGAGCTTCTGTGATCGTCTATGAGATCCCCGAGCACGGGAGAGGCTCAGTTAGACGCCAAGCCCGTAGAGAAGAAGAGGAGGATGCTATCTTGGACGCTGCCCGTCGTGCTGTAGGTTCCGTCCGGCAGATGTACAGCGACTACCTTTCTGATTCCCCTTACCGCTTCGTGCCTTACCAGGTCCCCGGATCGGAGTACCGAGTTGTTCTTCCGTCCAGCGACCAGGAGAACGCTATCCTGACGAAGACTCGAGACGTCGTTCGCGCTTCGGAGATTGGATACACCCGCCTACTTCGAGACTACGAGCGAGTTCGCGATGATGGCCACTACCTAGAGGGCATGCTTATTCGGGCTCGTGCAAGTCTCCGAGAGAAAGAAAGACAGATTCAAGAAATGGCTGAATCAAGTGGAGAAAAGGACCTCGAAGCTGCAGAGTCAGTGGTCAAGAAGAGTCACCCGAAGTTGAGGATCACTGCTCGCAAGAAGGTAGGAAACTTGAAGGAGTATCTCAGCGGTTTCATGCCTGCGTCGTGTGGCATAGTCATCAACGGTCAAGCGATCGAGCTTCCTTGCACCGCACAGAAGAAGAAGACCCCCGAAGGAAAAGGGAAGGAGCCTATCAACATCGACGACAACGAGGAGGATGATCCGATGGATGCAGACGACGATGAGGAGGAGGATCCCGAGGAGATGGAGCCTTGTGATTCTTCTGATGATGCTGAGGAGTGACTGCAGACTTTCGACCTTTTGTGCCTAGCCCAGCAGACGCTAGATTTCCTTTTGTTGTAGTAGTTGTTTTAGTATGGTTGATGTATGCTGGATGTTAGACAAGCTCTGTAAGCCGATGAGGCTAGAAGCTTTGTATCTTTTGAAAAATTGGTTTATGAAAAAGTCATTTTGCATATCCTTATTCTTACCTCTTGAGTTAATGCCAGCATTCTGCTAGCACCTGTGTGAATGATTCTTTCTGAATCAATGTTTCTATTCTTAACCTCCTGTTTGAGTGGGATGGTTAACACACGTGCGAGACCCCAGGAAGGAGGGCTAGAGGAAAACCCCAACAATGCAAGAACTACACCCGGAGCAAGAGGCCGCACAGACCCCGATAGACCAGGATCTTCGACGATGCCGCAAGGAGGTGACATCAACGATGTGCTGCTATGGATGGAGCGCAATCGGCAAGAGTCAGTGGCTGTGCAGAACCAAATCTTGGGACAGCTGATGCAACATATTGCATCCGGACAAACTGAAGGACCCGCGATGGGCGCAAAGTTAACTGACTTTCAAAAGACGCGACCCCCGACTTTATGAAGCACAGAAGACCCCATCGTGGCAGACGACTGGCTCCGAGATGTGGAAAGAAAGTTCAATACCGTCAGATGCAGTGATGAAGAAAAACTCTTGTACGGATCGAACCAACTGGCTGGACCTGCTGCTGCTTGGTGGGAGAATTACCAAACCGTGCACACCAACAGAGATTCGATCACCTGGAATGAGTTCAAAGAAGAATTCCGTAGATACCACGTCCCGAAAGGCGTTGTCCAGGCAAAGCGCCGAGAATTCTTAAATCTGCGACAAGGGAGTAAGACCGTGAAACAGTACCTGCATGAATTTATTCAACTGGCAAGATACGCACCCGAAGATATCGCAACAGAGGAAAGGAAGATTGATAGGTTTTGCGAAGGACTACAGAATTCCCTACAATACCAACTGTCATCCCACGAGTTCACAGACTTCCACGTCCTAATAAACCGATTACTTAAGATGGAAGAGAAGAGAGGAGTAATCGAGGAAGACCGAAAAAGGAAGGCCTTGCCCAACTCATACCAAGGAAGTGCCAGTCGAGGGAGACCAATGCCTACATTCCGACCAGCCTTTCGACCACCTCAGAGACCCCAAAGGCCTGCGCCTACTGCAATAGCTCAATGTACTGGATATAGAGGAAATCACCTCTTGAAGGACTGCCCCCTTAAGAATGAGGAGTGCTTTCACTGTGGAAGGAAGGGACATCGTAGGAACACTTGTCCACTGCAACACCTTCCATCCAATGTCGCTCGTATGCAAGCTGCAAGACCCTCTGTTCCAGCCCAAGGCTTCACCAGGAATGCTCCACCCTCCAGAGGAGGAAGGTTTCAAAATGGCCGAGGAAGAGGAGTACCTGCTGCAGGTCGCGGAAGACTTAACTATGCATCCGCCGTTGAAGCAGGAGAAGCATCAGACGTCGTAATCGGTAGGATCTTTATCCACTCTGAACTTTCAGTTGCATTATTTGACCCTGGTGCTACTCATTCATTTGTGTCGAGACCCTTCATGCTCAGAAATAAGTTGCCAGTTTCTGCATTAGAGTTCCCTATTTTAATTCAATCCCCTGGAGCTCAAATGCCTGTCAACTCTATCTGTAGAAATATCGCCTTTAGTATTGGCAATCTAGGATTCCTAGCAAACCTGCTAGTTTTGGACCTTCAAGGACTAGACGTCATTCTCGGAATGGACTGGCTAGCCAAGCATAAAGGCCAGATGGACTGTGAAAAGAAAGCAATAACCCTGACGAATGCTGAAGGAAAACAAGTCACATTCCACGCAGAGAGATCAATGGTGAACAACCGAGTGTATAGTTTGAACAGCTTGGAAGGAGTTGAGTTTGAAGGAGTTCCAATAGTGAATGAATATCCAGAAGTTTTTCCTGAAGAGCTTCCCGGAATGCCACCAGATCGGGACATTGAATTCTCAATCGAATTAAAACCCGGATCTGCCCCTTATGCAAGAAAGCTTGCACGTATGACAAGTGAAGAACAAGAAGAATTAAGAAAGCAAGTGGAAGAATTGGAAAGAAAGGGATTTGTTAGAACAAGTTCCTCACCTTGGGGAGCCCCGGTGCTCTTCGCTAAGAAGAAAGATGGAAGTCTACGACTTTGTGTCGACTACCGGAAACTGAACGATATGACGATCAAGAACAAGTACCCTTTGCCAAGGATCGATGATCTCTTTGATCAACTAAGAGGAGAAAAGATATTTTCAAGGATCGACCTGAGGTCCAGATACCACCAGCTGAAGATTCGAGAACAAGATATTCTGAAAACTGCATTCATAACAAGATATGGATTGCATGAGTTTACCGTAGTGCCATTTGGTTTAACGAATGCACCAGCAGTGTTCATGAATTTGATGAACAAGGTTCTCATGAAATTTCTGGACAAGTTTGTCATTGTGTTTGTCGACGACATTCTCATTTTTTCAGAGTCAGAGGAAAAGCACGCACAACATCTTAGGATGGTGCTGGAAAAGTTAGCAGAACATCGACTGTATGCCAAATTTGATAAGTGTGCCTTTTGGTTAAAAGAAATTTCATTCTTAGGCCACATTATCTCTGGAAAAGGAATCTCAATGGATCCGTAAAAAATTCAAGCTATCATGGAATGGAAACAACCGGAGACAGTGACTGAAGTAAGAAGTTTCCTAGGATTAGCCGGATATTACCGGAGATTTGTCAAAGGATTCTCGAAGATTACAAAGCCACTCACCAGACTACTAAAGAAAGATGCTTTATTCGACTGGACAGAAGGATGTGAAAAGAGCTTTGAGGAGTTGAAGAAGATATTAACAACCGCACCTATCCTTACGTTACCAGATAACAAAAAGGATTTTGAAGTCTACTGCGATGCGTCAAAGCAAGGACTAGGTTGTGTCCTTATGCAAGAAGGAAGAGTCGTAGCTTATGCATCGAGACAATTGCGACCACATGAGGAGAATTATTGTCGCGCCCCGAGACTGGGACAACGACTACTCCTGTAGAGACCTAGCTCGCTGCAGCTAGTCCCAGTCTCACAAACCTTTGACTTCCCAGGATGAGTCAAACACAGGAGTATATTACATTGCAACAGAGTACTCACAAAATATTAAGCAGTGTGGCCTGCTGGCCTTAATATTACATAAAGAGGATTACAATGCCTACAAGGCATTCAAGGTTTAGCAAAATATTTAACTACGCAGCAGAAGATAGGTGACCCTCCCACAAAAGAAGTTGACGGCAGAACAACACACTTCAGGGTTCTGGCGGAACTGATTCTCCTCCTTCTGGATCCACGTAGTACTCCGTACCATCATCTTGATCAAAGTAGGCTCCATCTATTGAGTTGAATGTTGCAAGGGTGAGCACTTACGTACTCAGCAAGTCATAGGTAAGAGTAGATACATATAGTAGTGATGATATGAACCTAGACTAGTCAAGAATTATGGATATTTGTAAAATAATCTTTTCCTTTCTCATCTCATCTTATGGCAGCACTTTTCATAATATAACATCATCATTCATGTTCACTAGATTATAGCACTACCGCGACACATCGACACACGACAGCCCACGGCAGCACTCCTTATCATGACAACACATGTCATTTGGGTAATCTTGATTAAACATATTTTATTTAGAAAATAGTACTTGTGTCACACCCCGTGGATTTAATCCACCGCAGCAGACTCTTATAAACCCGGGAGCTCGGAGTATTCGAATACGTTTTTAACTCTGCAGAGAGGTACCAATTTACCCGCAAGATATTCCACTTTCAAACCTTTCCTATCATAACAAAATGATTGGACCCCTGACTCACTTCATACTGTGAGCGGCAAGGTGGAAATAACAAGAACTTTTGTTATGTATCACTTACAATTCACCCCCGACCCTGTGGCTCTCAGCGAGGCACAGTTGTGGCAGGTTGTATCCAAACCTCCACCCCTTTGCTTATTCCCATTACTGGGTCAGCGTGCTTGATCACCTTCAGTGATATGTGTGGGAGCCGCGCTCCGTGTTTATCGTGCATCACAACACATCTCATGCAGGGGTTTCATGTGCGATCCACATAATTACTTGTTCAGGCCTGTCCCATACCAGGCTTGCGGTTAGCACGTTGTTCATGCCACTAGACGCACAACACAAGGTTCTAGTCCTTATATGCCAGTGACCAGACCATCCACAACCCTGCACCTTCAGTGCCTGCATTCTTTTGCAGTCTAGCACCTCCAGTGCTACAGCCATCCATACCATTTTTCTGGTCACGGCTAGGGGTTTTATTTCATGAATATAAGTATATAGATACATATAATAGTTCATGGCTCAAAACTTGTTTATTTCACATTTCACAGATAACCAGTCTAGTACTGCCAATTCATAAATCAATCATCCTCAATCTTTCACATGCAATATTGCCTATATTCAAGGTTATATTATAGCAACATTTAAAATATAGGTTCAAGATGACCAAGGATATGACTTGCCTTCCGCGTTGTAAAATACAGCAGTCGATGACGGGTCAACAGCAAAATCTTCAAAGTCAGCTTCTGAATCTGTTCGACGACAAACAATCACACAATAATTACTTATAATACTTAAAATGTTTTATGACTTATATGCAGAAATGCACAACAAGCATGATTGAACTAAACTGGTGATAAATTGAACTGCAAACTGAACTGAGTCGAGATTCTAGGGTTTCAAGGAATTTGGGCTAAGGATGGTGATTAGATAATCTTAGGGTTTCAGGATTTCAATAGGGATAACAATTTTGTGGCTGGTTTAATCAAAACAGCGAATGTCAACAGATCGACATTCGGATCAAGGCTTGGACATAGCTTTAAGAAAAGCTAGAGTGCTTATCTCAAGTTGTGGTAGTAGAAGAAAATGTAGATCACAACTCTACAAATTCAGTGGACAAAGTAGTTTTCAAATTGCACAACCAGAAGTGGGTAAACAAGGTCAATGCCACTGGCTGGCAAGCTCTGGCATAGAGCTGAGAATGCCAAAAACTAGGGCTTAGCATAACTTTTGATCTGGAGCTCCAAATGATGCACCACTTTGTCTGGGAGGTAGGCTTGAGTAACAGGAACAATTAAGTCAACAGGATCTAGGGCAAGAAATGGCTGGAAAGCAAGAAATTTGATGATGAACAGAGATGAACTGGCTGCACTGGAGCAGTTCTGGACAAGATCTTGGCATGGCTGTAACTTCCAATCTAGGCCGATCTAGGTGTCGGGCTAGAAGACAAAAATGTTCAGGAAGTTAAGGCACACACAGTGGACAAAGTGATTTGAGCTGAAACGGCCGGGAACACTTTTCCGATCATCGGCGCCGGAGAAGAAAACGCTGCTGATTGGGGGTTTCTGCTACAGGCAACAAGAACTTAATTCGTTGCTTGGAGAGCATCTAGGAGATATAGGGAAGCTTCTGGTAACATCAAATTGACCGGAGGATCACCGGAGAAGCCTGGTGACGATCGCCGGTTTCTGGTGAAGCTCAGGTTAGGGGAAAAGCTTCGAATGGTGCTTAATTGGAGATTCTAAGCTTACAGGCTTGCTTGATCTGGCTTACTGATCAATTTTGTTTACAAAATCGAAAGCTAATTTGTACTGGATTGAGCCACATTACAGAAACAGGACAATCGACAATTCCGGTGATCGCCGGCGTTAGGGGTCACCGGTGAGCAATTAAATAGTACTACACAGAGAGAATGAGTAGGGGAACTCACTGATGGCTTTAATTTGAAGGCTGATGCAGTGGATGAAGCTGGCACCGTGAGCCTCCTCGACGGCTCGCCGGAGAAGAAAACTAAAACAGGAATTCCAGGACTTGGCTGATTTCTGGTGAAGTGTGGAGGGAGCTGCTGAGCACAGGAGTGCTTAAATAGGCCAGGCGAAGCTTCCAAGGAGGAGACAACGAAGTAATTGGCAGCTGTGATGAGATGGATTGCGTGAAGAACATCAGCGGTAAAGACTCAGCGAAGAACGGTGATTGCGACGGCAACAGGACAACAACTGTCCACATTGTCGTTCATCGGGACTTTGCAAAGATGGAGCAAGCGGTGGCGACAAGTACTGGCACGGCAAAGCGACGTGGCGAGGAGTTGCTGACAAAAAGCCATTGATCGCGCGCGGGAGCAGGCGCTGGTCGTCGACGTCGCCACGGTGTTGCCACGGCGATGGCTGAGGCACTGACGCGTGCGCAACAGGAAGAGCAAGCATGCACGAGCACGAATGCAAGCGGAACTTGGCCGGCGGCGAGCGTGCACGGCGCAAGGAAACCACGGCGAGCCCTGGTCGTGCGCACAGTAAACGGCCTGGTCGAATTTGGACTGAACTGCAGTTTCAAATCTTGAATTTTGGACTGATCTGTAAATCTGGAATTCTGGAAGGTTTAAACTGAATTTACTTTCACTAATCTGGCAGATATATTCAACAAAACATTTGGCAAAGATAGTTGATAAGATTTGACACATTTGAATAGTTTTTGATACAACTGAAAATAGGGTAAATTAGGGTAAAGTAAGATTTGAGTTTTCTCAATTTCGAATTCTGGCATTTAGGGTTTGATTTTGATATCTGCACAGAAGAGAAACTTGTGGCAAATAGCATTTTGAGAAGATTTGTCGAAGAAATTCTGAATTTGGAGTTAATCTGGAGATTTTAGCCTTTTTGGGTTTTCAGATATCAGATAAGGACTAATTTGCGATAACTCTTGGACTCATTTGTGAAAAGAGTCTAGATGATAAAATCTGGCTGCCAACTTTCTGGTTTAAGGTATTGGCATACCCATGATCATATTCCAGGAATAATCTGGTCTGAACTTGGTCAAGATTTTGATTAAATCTGTATTCTGAAACTTAGGGTATTTGGGTAATATAAGGTATTTCTGTTTTCGAAAACAGAAGAAGTTGTTAAATCTGGAATTTAGAGATAAAATTGGATCTGAGTTCTAAAGACTTTTAAGTTCAAAGTAACTGATAGATCATATCTGAATAATCTGATCTTAATTTGAGGTCACAGGATAGACTTTGGAGTTTTTAGGGCTTGAGAAAGATACTGATCTGGCTATTACTACAGATACAAGCATGCATGCTATTGATGAAAAAGGAAGTTTTCACCCCTAACTCAGGGTGTTACAATTATCCAACTCACGACTTGGAGTTCGCCGCCGTCGTTCATGCGTTAAAGATTTGGCGACACTATCTACTTGGAAATAGATGTGAAATCTACACAGACCACATGAGTTTGAAATACATCTTCACCCAACAGGACTTGAACATGAGACAGCGAAGATGGCTAGAGTTGATTGAAGATTATGACCTTGGAATACACTACCACCCTGGAAAAGCGAATGTAGTAGCTGATGCCTTGAGCAGAAAATCCTACTGCAATCAAGCAAAGATCTTAGGAATACCACCCCAATTGCTTGGAGATTTCGAGAAGTTGAGTTTAGAGTTCGTTGAACAAGGAACCGTCGCCGCATTGGCAGTAAAATGTGAGCTGAAGGACCAAATCCGAAAAGCTCAAGAAGTGGATCTGAGTATTCAGAGGATGAAAGAAGACATGAAACACGAGGATGTGATTAACCTTCGTGAGGACGAAGAAGGAACTTTATGGTATCATGACCGAATCTGTGTTCCAGAAGACAAGGAAATCAAGAACATGATATTGCAAGAGGCCCATTGTACCTCGTACTCTATTCACCCAGGTAGTACAAAGATGTATCAAGATCTAAAGGATCGGTTTTGGTGGAAAGGAATGAAGAAGGAGATTGCCGAATTTGTAGCTTCTTGTGACACCTGTCAAAGAGTGAAAGCAGAACACCAGAAACCTGCAGGACCGCTGCAACCCCTACCAACCCCAGAATGGAAATGGGATGAGATTGGAATGGATTTCATAGTTGGTTTACCAAGAACCCAACAAGGATACGATTCTATATGGGTCATAGTCGATAGATTGACGAAAGTAGCTCATTTTCTACCAGTAAGAACGCAGTACACAACGCAAAAACTGGCAGAGCTATATCTTACCAGGATTGTTACGCTACATGGAGTACCAAAAACAATCATCTCAGACAGAGGAGCACAATTTGTATCAAGATTTTGGGAAGAGTTACAGAAGTCCTTAGGAACGAAGTTGAAGTTCAGTACAGCTTACCACCCGCAAACTGGAGGTCAAACAGAAAGAGTGAACCGAATTTTAGAGGATATGTTGAGAGCATGTGCTTTGGACTATGGAAATTCTTGGGAACAATTTCTACCATACGCAGAGTTTACCTACAACAATAGCTATCAAGTGAGTCTACAAATGGCCCCTTATGAAGCACTTTATGGAAGGAAGTGCCATACGCCACTATATTGGACCGAAGTGGGATAGAAGCAATTTCTTGGGCCACAATTAGTGGAAGATGCCACAGCTCATGTGAGGATCATACAAGAGAGATTGAAAACGGCCCAGTGTCGACAAAAGAGTTACACCGACAAAAGAAGGAGAGAACTATCCTTCGAGATAGGCGATTACGTATATCTCAAAGTAATACCCTACAAAGGAGTTCGACGATTCCAGATGAAGGGAAAGTTAAGCCCAAGGTATGTAGGGCCATACAAGGTTTTGGAAAGGCGAGGAGAAGTAGCATATAAACTAGAGCTACCACCTGAGTTAGCAGGAGTCCATGATGTCTTCACGTATCCCAACTGAGGAAATGCCTGAGAAAACCAATGGAGCAAGTGTCTCCCACAGAAACAGAGGTTCAACCGGATCTGACATGTCAGGAATATCCAGTCAAGGTGTTAGAAGTCAGTGAAAGGAGATTAAAGTCAAGGACCATAAAATTTTACAGAGTCCAATGGAACAACCACACCGAAGAAGAATCAACTTGGGAAAGAGAAGAAGAGCTGCGTCAGAATTTTCCTTACCTATTCTCAGACTATTCGGAATCTCGAGGACGAGATTATTCCTAAGGAGGGTAGGTTGTAACACCCCAGTTTTTGACTATCTTTTCTGCTTACGAATCAGCATACCTTCTTTGGAAACCCTGATATTTTAACCCTATCTTGATCTTAGGTATGCCACTACCTTAACATAAAAAGTTGGCTGCTAAACTTCATTCCCCAGATCGTTTTCACATTTCAGTCCAAAGGTGTTTCAATTTAGTCCTTTTCAGAAGTTTCAGAAAACCCAAAAAGGCTAAAAGTCCCAGATCACCTCAAAATCCAAGTCTGATCAAGTGATAACCTTTCTTTCATTTTTCTGAACATTTTTCCCTTCTGGAAGAATCCCAGAATCTCGACCAAAACCCTAGTTTCAGCCTCGACAAAAGTTCAAACCCAAATTACCCTAATTACCCTGTTTTCGATTTTTGTCAAAACCACCAGATGTTATCGGATTTCATCATTTTTCCTGCTAGATGAGTCCAAGACATTTAGTGGCACTCATCTGCAAAATCAGAATTCAAATCAGCCCCTCAGATCTTCAGAATTGCAATTAGGCCCAAATTCCCGAGCCAAAACCTTCACAGATCAGTCCAAATCATTGCAAATAGGTCCAAAGTTCACAACCAGGTCCCTGTGAAGTTTTCAACCAGCAACCGCCAAATTGCCGCGCCGTTAACTCGTCGCCGGCGAAGCCCCTCGCGCTGCCACCTCACGGCCACATAGCCACCAACCGTGCACTGCTGTACCGCCACCGTGGAACGCTTCAACCCCACCGTGCCGTGTTCTTCCCCGCGCGCACGCGTGCCTACTGTTGCTGCCAGAAGCTTCACGCCACATGGCCGCCATCCCGAAGATCATCGCCACCATCCTGACCAAATCCTGTTTCCCCGCGATTCACCGTCTCTGGCAGAGCCCCGCCGTGTCCCGGCATCAGAAGAAGATCTCCCCGGCGATTGCTGCTGCTCCCGAGAGCCTCACCCGTGGCTATATAAGCCCCCTCCCTTGCCCAGCATTACCTCGCACCACCCCACAGCTGCTTTGCTTCAGCCTTAGCACCAGAGAGCAGCTACTTTCCCAGCGCCGCCGTGAACAGCTTCTTCTCCGGCGAGCAGTTCCTGAAGCTAACGGCGCCAGCTTCGCCCGAAGCTCCCCCCTCCAAACCAACGCCACCAGTAAGCTCCTTTCATCCCCCTGTACGTTTCATAGCCATCAATTGGTCCCCGGCGCACCTCAACGCCGGTAATCACCGGAAAACCGAAATCCCCTGTTCCCGCAATGCCGAGCGATTCAAGCCAAATTGATCCTCGTGCCTGTAGAGGATATTGATCAGTGAGCTAGGAGGAACAAACCTGCAAGCTTGGATTCGCCAATTTTGCCCCGAGCGCCGGATTTCCACGTTCGAGCCTCGGTAGTTCGCCGGAGAACGCCGCCGTGCTTCTCCAGCCGATCTCTGGCAAAATTGAGTGCACCAATAGCCTTGTGACAGCCCCTAGATGCTTCCCGAGCGTTGAATTGAGTTCAAACGCCCTGGAACGAAAACCCCCAAATCGATGCCTTCGTCTTCGGCCCCGATCGCCGGAGTTCATTTTTCGGCCAAACCAGCCGATGAGACCTTGTCATTTAGATAGATCTCAACCCCCTGAGCAATTTTGTCTACTGGCCCGACTTCTGAATCGACCTGAATCAAAAGTTATGGTCATGCCAAGGTTGCTGTCCAGTGGCTCAGTTCATGTCCAGGGCACCGTGTTTGCCCACCGGATTTGGCCACCCTCCGGCCACTTTCTGCCCTTGAGCCTGTTGAGAGTTTTGTAGCTGTTATCAATGCCTAAACCCCAGACAAAGTTGTGCATCAATTGGAGTTTTGAGTCAAAAGTTATGCAATGCCCTAGTTTCTGGCCATGTCTAACACTATGTCAGTGCATGTCCACCAGTGGCATTGGATGATTTAGACTTGTTTCTTTTGAGCAATTGAAATGCCACTTTGTCCACTAAGCCTTTTGAGCCATGTTCTACAATATTCCCTACTATCACATCTCCAGAAAACAAACCTAGAACCGATTTAGGGCAATGTCAAGCCATGAGTCGAATGTCAGCCCTTCGACATTCAAGCCCTTTGAACCCATCTCTTCGACCAATGTCAAGTGACCTTGTCTAAACCAATTTCCCTGCATGCATGATGTATTTACATATTATTTTCTAGTGCTTGTGTGCTTATATAGTATGTATGTGTTGTTTGTACCCGTCGTGGAACCAGACGTTGAAGGAGCAGAGGAGATCCCTGAAGATTCATTTGAGCAGCTAGACCCGTCACTGCAAGGCAAGTCTCAAACCCTTGATCATGTCTCACCTACTATCTTGAAATGAAGTATGTTAACTATTTTCCAGTATATGCATGCCTTAGATTCAAATAAGAATTATGTTTCAATAAAATGACTAGATATGACGTAAATGATTGTAAAGCCCCTTTTGACATTGAATATCCCTGCACCCTTGTTACCCTAGATTATCATGCTTAGGCTATGCTATGCTCGATGATTATATGATAAATGTTGAATGGTCACATATGAGAAAAGCATGTTCAAAACCCCTTTTTGTGAAAGAAAATGTGATTGGAATCGATAGTGAGGATGGTTTGATTGGATGGTGCTGTGTGCGCACTGGGAATGTGAAAGACTCCTCACTAAAGATTCATAAGGACTAGACCTTGTGTTGTGCTTCTATGCGGCATGAAAAACGTACCAACCACCTGCCTGTTTATGGGACGGGCGCAACTTAGTAGCTTTCTTTAGTGTTAGCTTTTCCCTGCAATGGTTGTCGGTCCAGTTTCTTGCGAGAACTGGTGGGCCGCAGAAGGCCATAAGTGATGTGAGTTCAGAAAAATCATGAGAGGAAAAGGTGGAAAGAAGGAAGACGCCCTATGCCAGATTAAGTCGTGCGCGACTGTAATCAAGAGAGGCTATGTGTCTTGCGAGAACATAGACCCAGGCTAGGAAGTATGGCAGTGGGGAGGACCCACAACGGTACTTGAGACTTAACTGTCTATTTACCGGGTAGGGAAATAGTTAATACTAGGACTGTAAATTGTTGTGTCATCTCGGCCTTGTCACATGCGTAAAAGTCGCATGAAGCTGATCCGACTTGAAAGCCGAATGATTGGTGGATTAAGGTGGTACACCTTTGCAAAGTTTAAAAAGTATCAGATACTCTGAGCTCCCAGGTCATGGAGTCTGCGCGCTATGAATTCTATTCACGTCGATGCAGCACAAGTAGCTTTTGGAAGTTTTTCACAAAATCTGAGTAAAGTGGTGACTCATGAAAGACCGCCACACACAACATTTCTGAAAATCTTGCTTAGGATTTTAAAAGCCTCGCTTTCAAAAATAAAGACCTTTCTTCAAAGCTGCATGTGAAAATCTATTATATATTTATATACAGAGCCAAAGAGCTGTTCTTTGAGAAATTTCCCCCTCATCTATATATACATGCATTGTTACTTGGGACTTGTTGAGCACCATGTGGACAATGTGCTCACCCTTACTTTTACAAACAAATTTAGAGGAAGGATTCGTCGACCCTGAATCTTATGGTCTTGAACCCAATGTGGAACAAGAAGAAGAAACTGAGGACCCATCCGGTTAAAGGGTTATGCACCAAGGTGGAGTTCGATGTGGAGAAGGCCCATACAATACCGCTGCTGCAGAGAAAGAAGACTGATGAAGTCCTTTTGTTTATCATAGCTGTTTTATTTTGTGCCGACCTTTGTGTCGAAAACTCCTTAATTTGTATTAACAATTAAATGCGTCATTTCGGCGCTAAGTTATTGTGATGTTGGTCCTTGTGATCAGCACTTGTTTTTAATTACTCGCATTTTTATATAATGCATTTTATTGTTGTGAGCTGCAATGTGCCTTTCTGAGTGCAATCCACCTGGGCGATTGCCACTAGAATCCTCAAATGAGGGTCCCACAGTCTCCCGCCCGACGCCGCTCCCGTCGCGGCCGATGAGGGGTCCCCGGACATGGGCGCCGGCATAATCTCGGCCAGGGCGGCGGTGGTCGGCGTCTTCGTCGCCGAGGAGGTGGCCGAGGAGATCTCGGAAGGGCTCCCTCTCCGGGGAGGAACCATCAGGCCTTTTCCCGTCCCCGGCGGGAGGGTCCCCGGGACCTCCACTTCCGGAGGGACCTCGTAGACCGAGGGGCTCCCCCCCTCGTCTACTGGCCACTCCACCCACGGAGGTGAGGTCTCCGCGAACCTCACCTCCGGCTTCTCCGGCTCCAAAGGTGCCGGGGGCGCCGGGAGGGCCGCCACCGAAGGCGGCGAAGGGGTGTAGTCCGCCGAATCGGATGCCGCCCCGCCCGCGGCCGATTCCTTCCCCCGAGCCACAACGGGGCTCTCCGAGGGAGGGGGTGTTGTTGGCGTCGAGGCCGGTATCGTCGACGGGCCGGGGGCTTTTTGAACTCTGGCTTCTTTGGCTCAGAGCCCCCGGCAGCTTCCTTCGCCTGCTTGTGCAATCCGGGGGTGGGGAGAGGCTACCTCTCCCGTAGCTTTAGCCCGAAGGCCTCGACTACCGGGTTCCAGGGAGGTGCCTCCCCCACGGCGCGCACGATGCGCTCGTGTTCATCGGCGAAGTACCTCCCCAGGAGGTTCTCTGCCTTCTCTCGTGCCGCCGGGTACGGCCGGACTGCGAAAGGTAAGAGTTAGTAAAATTTTGAAAAATTTGTAAATGCATTGAACCAGGTAACGAAGAATTACGTCGGGTCACCAGTTTCACCGGGGGCCGTTGCTTCGGGCCCGTCTCGATCCCCCTTCTCCCGCGAGAGAAGGGGGAGATCCTCAACAACATCATCTCCTCGGCTGCGTCCCGCATAGAGCGGGTGCGCCGGCAGACAATGACCTTCCCGAGGAGCTCCAGCTCCTCGTCCGTCCGCACCGGGGGCTTCGGCGCGGACGACCTGCTGTAGGTCGGGGCCTCCGGGGTGTACACCACCCCGTCGTCCCGGACCCGGAGGTAGAACCACCTCCGGATCCAGTCCCCCCAGTGGTCCCGGGAGGCCGCCACCGAGTAATCGGCTACCCGGGACGGTAGCATCTGCACCATCACCGAGCCAAAGGGGGACTTGGGTCCCCCCTTCACCAGGTGGGAGCTCCTCGCCGCTGCCTCGTAGAAGTACCGGAAGGCTCACAGGGTGGGCTCCCGCCCGGTCGCCGTCTCGAAGAGCCATATGAATAGGCCCATCTGGACGATGGCGTTCGGCGTGAGGTGGTTCAGAGCCACCCCATATTCCTTCAAAAACTCCCGGAGCAATAGGTGCATTGGGAGCAGGAGCCCCTCCTTGAGGAAGGCCTCGAAGGCCACAATCTCTCCGGGCCTGGGGCGGGGGGCTCCATCCTTCTTCATGGGGACCCGGACGTCCCCGTCCTCGACAACTCCTCGTTCGACCAGGGAGGGACCTAAAGCATCCGGGAGGGGGCTACCGGGAGGGCTAAGGGCGTTGGAGTTTGAACAGTTTGGAATGATCTTCCCGGGCCCCCTAAGGCCCTATTTATAGGGGTGAAGCATGGCCCATATGGGAGCCACGTGGCACTTCGTGGTACATCTGGGCCGTTGGAGTTCAAACCGTGCGCGGGAAACGAAGGGATGGGCGCGAAAATTGAGGCACCGCCTGTCGCCCGGGAATGTGGCCTCCGGTGCCTGCCCCGGGCACCGCCATTTGCCCGGCGACATTGCCTCCGGGGCATATCCCGGGCGCCGCCATTTACCCGGGGACGTGGCCTCCGGCGCCTGCCCCGGGCGCTGCCTTCCGCCCGGGGACATTGCCTCCGGGGCATATCCCGAGCGCCGCCATTTGCTCGGGAACGTGGCCTCCTGCGCCTACCCTGGGCGCAGCCTTCCGCCCGGGGACATTGCCTCCGGGGCATATCCTGGGCGCAGCCATTTGCCCGGGGACATTGCCTCCAGTGCATGACCCGGGCGCCGCCTTTCGCCCGGGGACATTGCCTCCGGTGCATGTCTCGGGCGCCGCCACCTGCCCGGGGACGTAGCCTCTAATGCCTGTCCCGGGCATTGTCGCCCTTCTATAGGTAAAGTCTTTGGTTCTTGATCACATGCAGGTCACGCAAGGAGCGCCTCGGGAATCAGCGGCCACCTATGAAGCATCTGAGGCACCTCCGGGAGAAGGACGTTGCTACCCCTCGATCCGACGGTGGCGTCCAGGGTAGTTTAGTCTTTTTGCTTCTTTTTGGCGCTATAAATAGCCCTTGTACCCCCTGTTGTAAGAACAAGTTATTCATTATTGCTAGAGTAGCCAAAACTCACAGGTGTGCTCCGGAAGCCTCTCCCCAGAGAGCCTCCCCAGCCAATTCCTGTCGGGAGCACGCCGACAGGACTAGGGCCCCCACCGGGACCTGAACTAGTCTAAATCCTCGTGTCACTTGCTGTGTTTGTCCGGCGGGGGAGGACCGGTCACCCGGTCAACCCGCGTCGCGTTTTCTTCGCTAGGAAACCTGTTGGGATATTCGCAATACCACGACAGCTTTATTCTGTTCTAAGCCCAAAATCTTAAAATCTATCTTGTAGACCCAAATCAAGCTCTGACTTTTCAGATTTGATCTACTATTTATCTTGAGTATAAAAGCCTTCAGAACCCAGATTCAATTCTATCTCTAACTTCTAGATTTATCAACCCCTTTCTGTTTTCGAAAACAGAAATAACTTATGTTACCTAAATACCCTAAGTTTCAAAAATTCAGATTTAATCAAAATCTTGGCCAAGTTCAGACCAGATTATTCTTCGATTATGATCAAGGGTATGCCAATACCTTAATCCAAAAAGTTGGCAGTCAGATTTTATCATCTAAACCTTTTTCGTAAATCAGTCCAAGAGTATCGCAAATCAGTCCTTTTCCAGATTTTCTAGAAGCCTGAAAAGGCAAAATATTGCATATCATCTCCAAATCCAAATCTGATTCAAGGAACACCTCCCAAATGCCATTCAACACAAAATCTTCTTTTATGAGTATCTCAAAATCAAATCCTAAATCCCAGAATTCGAGATCAACAAAATTTCAGATTTATTTTTGTCGTGGTATTGCGAATACCCCAGCAGGTTTTGAGAATGATCATAGCAAAGATTACGCGGCGCGGGTTGACCGGATGACCGGTCCTCCCCCGCCGGACAAGCACAAAAAATGACACTCGGGTCTAAAGCCTTTTTCCCAAAAATCGAAAACAACATTTTTCTTAAGGAAAATAGGTTTTCGTAAACAAATTTTTGACAAAGAACTAGCGAACTTTTCTTCTAGGGACGCCAAAGTCTATCTAAGGGTTACGACCTACAATCGAGCCTTCACTAGTACAGAAATGCAGTCTTCTATCGGTAAAAAAAACCCTTCTACTATCGATTTTTGTACCAATAGAGATAGACACGATAGAACAAGACTGGACATTTTCTATCGGTAAATAACCGACAGAAAAAGTTCACTATTCTATCGGCATATTATGAATCTACCGATAGAAAACCCGTCGTATTCTTACGTCCAGCAGTTGGAAAAGTACCACTATTCTAACGGTTAACTACAAGATTACCGACAGAAAAAAGCTTAGTACTCTATCGGCATATTAGGAGTGTACCGATAGAAAACTCGTTGCTAGCGGATTGAAAAGTACCACTATTCTAACGGTTAACTACAATATTACCGACAGAAAAAAGCTTAGTACTCTATCGGCATATTAGGAGTGTACCGATAGAAAATTCGTCGTCAGCGGCTGGAAAAGTACCACTTTCTAACGGCTAATTATAAGTTTACCGATAGGAAAACTCATACTATTCTATCGGCATATTACAAGTTTACCGATAGAAAACTCGTCAATAGCGATTGGAAAGTACCACTATTCTAACGGTTAACTACAAGATTACCGACAGAAAAAAGCTTAGTACTCTATCGGATATGTATGAGTTCACCGGCAGGAAAGGTCAAACTCTTCTAACGGTTAATTTTGATTGTACCGATAGAAAAAAGGACAGTAGTCTCTCGGTTGTTGATGAATTTACCGTTAGAGCATTCACATATACAGTACTTTATTTGCATTCACAATACAGTACATTCACATATACAGTACAGATGCAATACAGTATAGATTGGATACACAATACAGTACAGATGCAAGGTAAATTCACAGAACAAATTCACACATTAGGCAGTTATTCACATTTATTCACATATGTATGGACAAATACAGATTGCAATCCAATGTGGACATTTATTCACATATATATATTTATTCACATGTATATGAACAGTCTATGCAGAGTACACCAAAAGGAGAAAATTGTCATGCTGGATGGTTGGGCGCTACTTCCTCCATGACATATTGTGCCCAGATTTGTCGAAGATATATAATCTTTGCATTTTCATATTGGTCTTTCGACATGGCGATCTGCAAGCATGTGTGCATACTGAGTAACTAACTTCGATCCTAATTTAGAACGTGACACCCATTTTTGAAATTTGAGTTAGCTATCGATGCTTACCTGGGGGAATCGGGAAAAGTTTGTCTGCACTAGGTCGTACATGTAGCGCAGCACATAAAACCCGCATTCCCACGATTGCGGCTGCTGATGGCACTGAGATAATTGCATATGCGAATACATGTTAGCTATATATTGTTTCCATAAACTAATTAAGCATAAACAAAAAGTCTCGTGAGTACCTCATATTCTTTCCAAGCTAGTACGGAGCCCTGCGGTGCGGCATGCCTCCCTCCAGCGGACACATATTTATCAAAAGCCCTGCATTTCAGTTAGTATTGCCAGTTAATGTATTATCATTAGCTAGTGAGGTCAAAATATAAATCAAACATATAAGTTACTTACGCCTCCATATTCCCCTTGAGCACATATTCCATCGATAATCTGTCACGCATCGAATCGAGGTAGTACACCTCGTTCCTCGGCGGACAGATCACGATGAGGATCCAGTGGCCCCTGCATTGTACGTAAAAGAGGACCGCTAGCTCAAAGTACATCTCAGGTGTAACATACAAGATTGAGTTAAATTAGTACGAAATGCACTAACCTTTGGTGGTACGGCACCAGAATGAAGTCCCTGTCCTGCTGCGCCATCAGCGCGCTGGATATGTACTGCTCAGCGTGCGCGGCGTCCTGCTCTAGCATCGGGAGGCTTATTTTCTCTGGGTCGAGGAAACCCACCTTGTCACACGCAGCCTCCGATGCTAGCCTGTACATGCACCTGCATGCGAAGGACGAGATTAATATTAATTTCACAGAAAGTTACTCAGTATTCAAATGAACTGCAACATTAATGCAGAGTTAGCAAACAGAGTTAGAAAACAGCAATACATAGCATCAGCAAACTCACAGGACTCCAGTCCGTATGATGGACATATCGAGCTCCCGCCAGTTGTAGAGGTCGAACAGATCCTCGTGTGCCACGGATATAGTCCCGGGCTCACGGTGGAACTGCCCAGGCCTGTAGGGAACTAAGAAGTTCAGGCTGCGCCGAGCTCGATGTAGGTACCAGTCGTGGAGGTCTCTGGTTGATCGATCCAATTTCCGCAAAGATGCCTCCGACAGGAGTGGGAGCGCGTTCGTGAACGTCCGCGGCAGTCCCTGTCGCCCTTTGCCCTTGCCTTTGCCGCCCTTGCCTTTTGCCGGGGACTGAGCGCGTACCTTCGAAGGCAAGGGCGAGGTGATGGCGGCTTTCTTCCGAGGTGGAGGCGTGGATGCGCTGGGTGGGGTCGAGGCCGTCTTTGATGTGTCCAGGTTCGCACGAGATCGGCCCTCATGCCCCGAGCTGGGGGCGCAGTCCCCTGGTAGCCCCGCGGCAGGCCACTTCAATTAATGAGCACGTATGTTAGATTATGCAAGTTGAGTGTACTGAGTAGAATGTAATCTAAAATGTGTAGGATTTACCGGTTGTATTACAAGACACTTCTTGGGCCACTGTACGTAGGAGCCCACTGCCTCGGCAAGTGTCTACAGTTCCTCTGTTGGGACTGGCAACGGAGAATCGTTGTAGCCCGGCATGGCCATGTCCACCTGTACCTTTGCGAAACCCAACCGCAGAGGTACACAGTGGACCCGGACATCCGGCCCAGACGGATATACGAAGCCGTGTCCAACCACTTCCTGCCCGGCGCCTACGTGATTCTGTAGGATGCAGCCCTCCGGCCCCTGCAAATTTGTAACAATTAAAATAGGTTAGCGAAACAACTCTAACAGAATGGGAGTGGCATCAACTTAAGTTCACAGATGAAGGCTTGCAGTACCTCAAGTAGATCCACTGGATCCGCGAGTACCTTCGAAGCGCAACTGCTTATCCGACCCCGCGGGGTACCGTCGGCCTGGGGATCCGCATCTAAACTCTTGGCCAGCAATGTTTCTCTCAACCGTGCAAACTCTTCCCTCATTTGTGCGACCTCGGGCTGCACCTCAGACTGTACCTCAGCCCGTATCTCAGCCCGCATCTCTGCCCATATCTCCTCCCGTACCTCAGCCCGTATCTTATCGGAGAGGTCAGCTTCCTTTTCCTTCCAGGTGCGGGCCTTCTTCCTCGGTGGAGCCGGATCTACGAAACCGGCCTTCCACGACACAATGGCTCCCACGGCCCGTGTCCGCCCGGGATGCTCCTTATTTCCTAGAGCTCGGGTGAGGATGTCGTTCTCCCTCTGCGGGGTAAACAATCCCTCCGCTGCCTCCTTCTCAAAAGAGATCTGTTACATTTGAAGGTACCTTGTGAGACAAATTGCCTTACATACACTTGTGCGCACACAGTTTACGAGGTTAGCCAACTTACCATTCGCCTCACAACGTCGGCGTCCCCAGGGGTTGCGAACTGCACAGACCCCGTGGACGACACGGACCCCCTCCCCCTCCACCATCGCTTGCACCTCTCATCCCTGATCTCGGAGAGCGGCAACTCAGGGGTGTCGATGACAGGATTTTGTTCGTCTTCCTTCTTCCACTGTTCCTCCTTCCCCGCATAGCCCCGGGATCCGAGCCGATGCGGGTGGTCGTTCCTCTTCTGGATCGCCCTATTCTTCTCGCTAAGGGCCTTGAACTCCTCAGTCCCCTTCTGCTTGGTGAATTCCTCCCATACCTCCTCCGATATGAAGGGGTACTTCTCGCAAGGAGATTTCCCCGCAGCTAGGAAGTTACTGACGAGCCAGCTCTTAAAGGTTTTCCATGTTCCGTTCATGTCCTTCAAGCAGGCAGTCCTAGGTGTATCGTCGGGGATGTTCCACTTAGCCTGTTTCCGAAAAATGCATACAATTAATCACGAGTTAGTTAAACTTTAGTATAAGCCAAGAGAACGTGATTACGAAAGAGTTCAGCGATTTCAGTTCATTTAACCTTCACTTCCGCCCACAACCTATCCCTCTCGTCCACCGTCACGTCCTTCCAGCTCTGGACGGTGATCTTCACCCTTTCTTTCGCCAACAGCCCAACGTAGGCCGCGTACCTCCCAGCATTCTTTCCAATCGGCCTCCCAAATTGGTTGAACTCACAAGAAAGATCAGTGCGTTTGGCCAAACGCCCCAACGTCGTCGCGCCTCGCCCCACCCTCTTGCGCTGGGATGTAACAGCCCCATCTTCAGTAGTTACGATGGGATTGGCCCTAGTCGAACCACTAGTACCATCCGATGAAGACGACGACATGTCTTCCCCTACAAAACCTTCAACAAACCATATATATGGCAATTAATTCGCCTTGGACTTCCATAACTCAGCCCAGGACTGGAGACTAACTAGGGCGGCAAAAGGGAAAATAATACAAAAAGAAAGACATGCATAAATTACTTACTGAACTCTTCAGAAATATTTTCTATCGGTAAACACATGAGCTGCCGATAGACCATAACAATTACCTCCACACAAGACAATTTTTCTATCGGCAAACACGTGAGATACCGATAGAACATAACAATGTTCTCTACATATGGAATTTTGTTGACAAGCCACCATTCACTGTCATCACATAACATTCTCGATGATTTGCTACACTAATATTCATGGGCCAGCATTATTATTTCACACGTAAATATGCACACAAGCATCTAAGTGCTACTGTGCATAATCTTTAGCCTAGCCTGTATGTGAGTTATCAGGACTTCACAGCTATTAGGTTGGGAAAAGTCATGTATATAGGCATTTGAAACATATACATCGAAGACCCATCCACATTGCCATATATTCATACGAAGTGAGTAAAAATTCCCAACCAAACTAGTACATTGCATGGCTCATGTCCTTCCAGATCCAAATTAAGTTTTACTACTTGTGCAGAAAATTTTTTATCGGTAAACACATGAGCTGCCGATAGAATATGTGTAAGAACACCTCCAACATATAATCTGCATTACATGGCAGTTGGATACAATTGATCACACATACAGCAGTATAGAGAAGTTAAAATCTCAAAACAGGTTCATTACAGCACTGGAACATATTATGTAAACCCTAATTAAAATCAACATTGCCTGCGGAATGTACATAAGCCAACACAATAGGGAACCCTAGTGTAATTGCAAAACTCCAAGAATTAGTACGTGCAAAACACTATGATCAAATAAAGAAGATGCTGGAAATAGAACGACGAATTAGGGTATTTACGGCGGCGATCAGTTCTGGTGATGCAGAGGCGGTGTAGAACACAGCAGCGGCGGGCGAAGGACGAAAATAAGAACCGGTGGCAGTGACGAACCAGTGTCCAGCCGGCGATCGTCGTGTGGGAGAGAGGAACTGAGTGCTCACGGCGGAGGTTGGGGTTTTCTTCGCTCTCGAAGAGACGCAGTGCTCTAAGGTGGAACTGTTCGAGTGGAGGGAAACTAAAGGGCCGTGTACGAGAAATAAAGTAGCGGAGGAACTTTTCTATCGGTATAACAAAATGATACCGATAGACTTATGTAATTTTCTATCGAAACAACAAAATAATACCGATAGAAAAAGTAAATTTCCCGGAAAAATATTCGAATTAGTGATTGCATTTTTCTATCGGTATAAACAATAAAATCCCGTGAGACCAATTTTCCACAGAAAATTTTTTTAAAGTGCTTGAGATTGGGTGCCATTTTTCTATCGGTAAAAACAACAAAATACCGTGAGAGTAATGAAAAGGTGCCCTTTTCTATCGGTATAAACAAAAAAATCCCGTGAGCCCAATTTTCCCCAGAAAATTTTTTTGATTAAGTGCTTGAGATTTGTGTGCCCTTTTTCTATCGGTAAAAACAACAAAATACCGTCAGAGTTATGAAAAGGTACACAATTTAACATCAAACAGACCGTGGTTGAAAGCTGCAGAATGTTAAAGAAAGAGGGAAGATAGCCGGAAAATTGGAAAATTGACATAAAAAGAAATTGTTCATTCATTGTTGTTTTATCACTTACAAAAAAAAATAAAACCCAAAATGCTAGGTCAAGGGGTGGTCTTAGCCCTGGCTGCATGTAGAATAGAGTCAGTTAGACTTGCAGCCAGGACGCAGGACTCCTCTAGCGACAAGTTGTCCCTAGGATCAACTACTACCGCATCAAGAAGGCCTGCGACCTCCGTCAGCTTCGCTATGGTATCCTTCATAGTCAAACCGCAGCCATCGATGGTCATATCCGCGGCTTTCTTCTCCTCGCGAAGACGCCTCGTCCTCGCCCTAGCATTGTCACCATCCGTCTTCATGCGCTTAATGCGCTGGAAGAGATCGTCAAGGTCAAGCCGTAGCTGAGTGTGCTTGTCTGTAAGGAGCTTGTGCTCCTCCTGGAGGGCCCTCAGGTCAGCCTTCACTTTGGCAGTGTCTTCCACGGCTACCATTCCCTGTGCAAATCAACAGGTCAAGAATGAACTGAACATGGATTAACAATACAGGGGTAAACCGAGGAGATTTAGAGTTCTTACCGGGGAGGCCGTGGATGACGATCCCATGGAGGTTGCCATTGTGAAAGAGAAGATGAGGAGTCCAACCGTTCGAGAATTAGAAAAACAACAAAATACCGCGACGCATGGCGAGGTACTTATAGAGTTTCCAAGGCGACGCATGGCGACACGGTTGAGAATTCGAAGCGGCAAAGTATTCTTCTATCGGTAAAAACAGGAAAAAACCGTCAGACAACAAATACCGTTAGACAAATGAATTTATTCTAACGGTAAAATAGAACAATACCGATAGAAAACGTTTTGAAGTGCCTGAGAGAAGATGTCCTTCTCTATCGGTATAAATAACAAAATACCGTCAGGGATTTTTGCTGAACTTAATTTGAAGAGGCTGCGATGAGATTTTTGCAAGTGCTATTTGAAGGGAAGAATTAAATATTTACAGGATAAAGGTACTGTACATGTTAGAACTCATGCTGTGGAGTAAAATTGAGATGTATTAATGCTGTGAACTAGCTTATCATTAAATTCTAAAGAAAAATGTACTGCCTGATGTATTAATGATAAGTTCCTCACCTTGCTGCAGAACTTGTGGGCTGTTTGCTTGGCATTTATCCCTGAAATAGAAATTAATCATCAATGGTTCTCAACCCATAATCCTTCTTCGTGGTCATCTCGCAGATACGTTGTTTCGTCGATATCTTCAGTACGGATAGATTGAATGTCCTCTAAAAATGGAGGTATTTCATCGAATTGGTTATACTCCTCTTCGTCGACAACATCTTCGACCCCAACAATACGTCTCTTGCTGTGGAGGACAACATGCAAGTTTGGATTGGCCGTGTCAACGATGTAGAATACCTGTGTGGCTTGCTTTGCAAGTATGAATGGATCGTCTTGGTGTCCGACTCTACCAAGATCGACGAGAGTAAACCCGTAACTGTCAACTTGAACACCTCGAGGGATTTCGACCCATTGGCATCGAAACAGGGGAATCTTAAGTAATCCGTAATCGAGCTCCCATATTTCGTCAATAACACCGTAATATGAGTTCAGCGCCCTTACTGACCTGGCATCCTCGGAAATAGCAAACAGTGTCACTCCGCTACATTGCGTGCTACTCTTGGCGTCTTGAGCTCTTGTGTAAAATGAATACCCATTGATGTCGTACCCCTGCCAAGTCCCTACAGTGAATCTTGGGCCTCTAGCCAACCATGTCACAGTTTCACTTACGGAGCCCTCGGCAGCTCGCGTGACTCTTTCTTGGATCCACTCAGCAAATTTTCTGTTATGTTCTCTGCTTACCCAAACGTCTGACTTCGAAGGATTCTGTGACCGTAACATTACCTTGTGCTCGTGTATGTATGGCTCGACCTCCGTCATGTGTTGTAAGACCCAAAAATGTGATTTTGCGTACACATCACGAGCGGGGACGATAGCTTTGAATCCAATCGTTCCAATTCCCTCAAGCCTACCCTCGTGTCGGGACCTAGGAACACCAATTGGGTCAACCCCGGCCATATAATCTGTGCAAAATTCAATCACCTCCTCGGCGGCATAACCTTCCATGATACTCCCCTCGGGTCGACGACGAGTCCTTACGTATCCCTTCAATACACCCATAAATCTCTCAAATGGATACATGTAGCGCAGGCACACAGGTCCACAAAACTTAATTTCTCTGATAAGGTGAACAATCAGATGGACCATAACATCAAAAAAGGATGGAGGGAAATACATCTCGAGCTGACAAAGAGTTGTAACCACGTCGCGTTGCAAAGCGTCCAGTCCATCGGGATCAATTACCTACGAGGACACAGTTGCGCCAAATATTCATATCAGAAAAATCTTCTCATTAAGCTCCACAAATGGAGGTAGTGAACTTATAGTACGAGTGCACGTACTTACCTTGCAAGATATTGCGTTGAAGAAATAACATAGGTTTGTGATTGTCTCTCTGACTTTAACTGGGAGAATGCCTCTGATAGCAATGGGAAGCATCTGTGACATCAAGACATGACAGTCGTGGGACTTCATGCCAACCAGTCTTAGGTCCTTCATAGACACAAGTTTTTTCAAGTTCGCGGAGTACCCACATGGAACTTTAACACCGTGCAGGCACCGACAGAGTTCTGTTTTTTCGCTCTTGGACAACGTGTAGCAGGCCGGGGGGAGGTATGTACGCTTTCCATTCTCTAAAGGTGCAAGCTCAGTCCTTATCCCCATTTCCACCATGTCACGACGAGCTTTCACACCATCCTTTGTCTTTCCCGGAATGTTCAACAACAAACCAATCAAACTGTCACAAACATTTTTCTCTACATGCATGACGTCAATGCAATGTCGAACTTGTAAGTGCTCCCAGTACGGTAGATCCCAGAGAATCGATCTCTTCTTCCAAACATTTTTTTCTCGAGGTTTAGAATGCTTACCGAACTCAACTTTGATGTCGTTCACGCGTGAGTAAATCTCCTTACCGGTCAGAAACACTGGAGCTGATCCCTTCTCAGGCTTCCTGTTAAATGATTTCCTCTTCTTACGGTACGTGTGATGCACCGGAAGAAACTTGCGGTGACCCATGTACACTGTTTTCCGGCAGTTTCGCAGCCAGATGCTCTCAGTTTCATCTAGGCAAATAGGGCAAGCCTTGGCTCCTTTCGTACTATACCTCGACAAATTGCCGTAGGCAGGAAAATCATTTATGGTGCAAAATATCAGGGCCCGCAAGATGAAATTCTCTTTCTTGTATGCATCCCACACCTGCACACCCTCGCTCCACAATTTCTGTAAGTCCTCGATTAAAGGTGCTAGAAACACGTCAATATCATTTCCGGGTTGTCTGGGTCCTGAGATTAGTAACGCCATCATGATGTACTTGCGCTTCATGCATAACCAAGGAGGAAGATTGTAGATGCATAAAAGAACCGGCCAAGTGCTGTGCCGGCTGCTCATATTACCATGTGGGTTCATACCATCTGTACTCAGCCCGAACCTTACATTCCTAAGTTCGCCGCCGAACTCAGCAAATGTTCTATTGATGTTTCTCCATTGAATAGAATCAGCTGGGTGTCTCAGTTTTCCGTCTTGTTTCCGGGCTTCAGCATGCCAACGCAAGTGCTTCGCGACTTTCGGATTTGCAAACAGCCGCTTCAATCTAGGTATCACAGGCAAGTACCACACAGTTTTTGCCGGGGGCCCTTTCCTTACCTCGTGACGTTCACTGTCAATCCGGTCCCTACGCGTATACCTCGATGCGCCGCATCTTGGACAAACATGCAAACTGGAGTACTCGTTACGGTACAACACACAATCATTTGGGCATGCGTGTATTCTTTCGATTTCCATTCTCAACGGACACAACAGTTTTTTGGCTTGGTAAGTAGATCTTGGCAACTCATTTCCCTCTGGAAGCATGTCCGCTAGAAGATCTAATAGTGCCGTGAAACTCTTATCACTCCAACCGTTTCCTGCCTTCAAGTTATATAATCTCAGCACAGAAGACAGTTTTGTAAATGTTGCACATCCAGGGAACAAAGGCTTCTCAGAGTCAGCAATCAGTTTCTCAAATTCACAGAAGTCATTTTCGTTGTAATCTTCCTCTACATCACGTAACATCTCATCTAGATTGTCATCATCATCATCTACGTGCACATCGGAATGAACATTACCAAAATTGGGATGATCATCGATATTATTGCAATCCACATCCGAGTCGTGCTGATTGGTAGTAGTGGTGCTTGTTTCCTCAAGATCTTCGCCATGCCATATCCAACGGGTGTATCGTGCGTTAAAACCACGACGAATCAAATGACTCTTAATTTGATCAGAGTTGCTAAACCTCTTCAAGTTCATACAATCTGTACAAGGACAGAGCATATTTTTCTCTCCCTTCCTCTCCTTTTGTTGCTCAGCAAATTTAATAAACTCATTCACACCATCCAGATATTCAAGAGTAGTACATTTTATTCCATACATCCAATATTTCCTGTCCATCTACAATTAACAAAATTTAACGAGTAAGCCATGCATGAAACCTGCCCGATTAAGTTATGTATATGTACATGTACAGCCTCTTACAACAGATACATGTGTTGAACCCTAGCCTGACGAAATTAACACTAATTAACCTAGCTAACTACACAATACAAGCTAGTTAGCTCCTAAAACATGACGCATTTCCAGCTACCAAGCTCCCAAGCTTAGAGCTACAAACTTGGAACTACACAATACAGCTAGCTTGCAAGTAGAGAGGAAGGGAGATCTAGAGGGAGAGAGAGATAGGTGTCGACGATTAAGCATACCTTAAAGAGAGGGGCGCAATCAACTTCCCTCCAGCCTGCGCTGATCACCCTAGCAGTGTAGCTGGAACTTTCGTCACAAACAGAGAGACACAGAGTGCAACAGAACAAATTAAAGAGCAGCTCAGCAATGGTCGACTGGGGTTTTCCTTATAATGGACATTTTTCTAACGGTAAATACATGAAATAACCGTCAGACTAACTTAGGTAATTTGCCGCTCACATATTCTATCGGTAAAAACACACACATACCGTTAGAGAATATACATTACTGAGCAAATATATGTATTTTTCTATCGGTAAATATGTGCATTTACCGTTAGAATATGCATGACTAAACAAATATATGTGCTTCCTATCGGTAAATATGTGTATTTACCGTTAGAATATGCATGACTGAACAAATATATGTATTTTTCTATCGGTAAATATGTACATTTACCGTTAGAATATGCATGACTAAACAAATATATGTGTTTCCTATCGGTAAATATGTGTATTTACCGTTAGAATATGCATGACTGAACAAATATATGTATTTTTCTATCGGTAAATATGTGCATTTCCGTTAGAATATGCGTGACTGAACAAATATATGTGCTTCCTATCGGTAAATATGTGTATTTACCGTTAGAATATGCATGACTGAACAAATATATATGTTTTCCTATCGGTAAATATGTGTACTTACCGTTAGAGGAGGTACTGTTACCAAACTGGGACAAACATGCACATGCCATTTCTCACATTCAAGGAATCATATCAATGTAACATCAAACAGATCTTACATCAAACGGATCTTAACTAGAAGATAAAGCAATATATTTCAAGAAATGCTAATTTGTGGATTAACTAGGAGACACAAAAATACTTTTCGTAGGTAGTTGGGACTTCATCTTGCCAAAGAAATTACACATGCCAGTTCACAAATTCAGGTACAAACATACACATGCCAGTTCACCAATACAAATTCAGGTACAAACATACACATGCCAGTTCACAAATTGAAGTGCATGTCTGAAACAGCAGTACAAATACACACCTACCTACCAATACAATTAAATACACAAATGCTCCCTGCACATTCAAGTTCATGTCCCAATTAGCAATACATGATACACAAATATACAACAATATACAAATACAACAATTCACACATTTGATGTATATTACAAAAGCCACGTCTGAAATTAACAACAGATCACGACGAGGACCCAGTGGCCCATACATGCATTTTACATAAAAGGGAACCTTTGCAGGTTGCCACAATGCAACTACCGACTACAAGTTAGACCTGATACATCACAAATCCATTCATCCAAAACAGCAAATGTCTGAACCACATTGGACTTAACCATAGGAGTTCAGTTCAAAGACGCCCGAGGAGCTGGAACTGCCGTCGACATACATTTGTACATAATGGTGATTTCCTCGGACTCAAACTCGATCAACTCAACTCAACTCAACTCAACTCCATTAACAAAAAGAACCTACCTTCCAAGATGTTGTTCTGTGTAGTGATGGTGTAGAATGGCTGTGCAAATAACAACAATTCTTCTTCTCCAAGCAGGTAAGCATCTGGCCACAAGCTGGTGCATGCAAAAACATGTAAGATGCTTTCTATAGGTCCTGATTTGAGAAACACGCCGGGCTTAAGCATCTTCTCGACCGAGCCAACCAAGATCTCGCCCTTCACGTCCTTCCAGCTCTCGACGGTGATCTTCACCTTTTCTTTCGCCAACAAGCCAACGTAGGCAGCGTACTGCGATGAAGAACCGTGAAATACGTTGCCCCTCACGAGCATCATCCAAGGACCTGAACAGATCATAATCATATTGAAAAGAAGACACATCAAAATGAAGGATACAAAAAAAGCAGAATTATTGCCATAATCGGATTAGAATAATCTAACAATATTGCAGAAATTTTACGTACCTTCCTTGGGATGCCGACGTCTAGAGGGCGTCGATGGAGGTGCGGAGGTGCAGCGGTCCCCTGTAGAGGTGCGCCGGCCGTCCATGGAGCTTACGGGTTAGGACTACGAGCCCAGATGAACTGTGAGAATGAAAGAGACATACCCATGTATTTATACAATTATATATTTTCTATCGGTATGAAAACAGAATACCGTTAGTAATAAAAACATCTGTAGAAGCCGAATGGTTCTATCGGCACAATAAATATTACCGATAGGAATTTTTGTACATACTCTATCGGTCTGTACGTACACTACCGATAGAATATTACTAGTGTAGAAGGCCAACAGTTCTAAGATATTTTGTGCAATATTCTACCGGTATAAACATGCATTACCGATAGAATAAAACTATTAGAAGACGAACAGTTCTAAGCAATTTTCTATATATTCTAACGGTAAAAGAATCCATTACCGATAGAATTAAAATATTTGTAGAAGGTCAACTATTCTATCGGCGAACTACATATTGCCGATAGGAACTTTTAATATATTCTGTCGGTATATTCATACAGTAGCGATAGAATAAGACTAGTTGTTGAAGTCGACCAGTCCTATCGGCGCACAACATTCTTCCGTCAGTACTTATGCATCTCTTCTAACGGCAAATATGTTCATCACCGCTAGAGTAAATCATACTATTTATTCTGTCGGTAAGTTTCTTAGAAACCGATAGGGAAAATACATCCGTCGGGCTTTTTTGACCGCGAGGCACATTTTCTATCGGTTTTGTGCTGTTTCGCTAATAACCGATAGAAGATAGGGGTTAGTAGACTGCATTTCTATACTAGTGCTTAATGCTCTGATACCAGATTCTGTGGGACCCTCATTTGAAGAATCCGGTGGTTTTGACAAAAATCGAAAACAAGGTAATTAGGGTAAATAGGGTAATTAGGGTTTGGAACTTTTGTCAAGGCTGAAACTAGGGTTTCAGTTGAGATTCTTGAGTTCTTCCGAAGGGAAAAACATTCAGAATAGTGAAGGAAAGATAATCACTTCATCAAATTTCAATTTGGAGATGGTCTGGGACTTTTAGCCTTTTTGGGCTTTTTGAAGATTCTGAAAAGCACTAAACTGAAACACTTTTGGACTGAAATGTGAAAATGATCTGGGAGATGAAATTTAGCTGCCAACTTTTTCGGTTAAGGTAGTGGCATACCTAAGATCAAGATAGGGTTGAGACATCAGGGATTCCAAAGAAGATATGCTGACAAGTAAGCAGAAAAGATAGCCAAAAATAGGGATGTTACAGGCTCCCGCCGGAGCTGCAGCATCCGCTCCCGGAGGCACCAACACCGGGAATCACACCCGGATTATCCGGTCGTAGAGGCCGCCGGCGAACTGTTCCACTTCTCGCCGTGACGGCTCAAAGAAGTCCGGGAAGCTCTGGGGGATGCAACCCCCGATCGCCTGAGCACCCACCCCCGGTGCTCCACGAGCCCGGCCGGGGCGGCCACCATCGGGATCGCCCGGCCTCGCACCTGGGCATCAGCGGCCTCTGGGATCACGGAGACTTGTGCGTTGAGAAAACGCACAGCCTCCGTGAGCGTCACCAGGGCCGCCTCAGAGCTGCTCCCCGAGCCAAGGCTCACCACAAGCCCCTCGATGGCTGAGCGAATAGAGCGGCCCGCGTCCGTCACTGCCCGGACGTTGGAGCTCACGAGCACCCGGAGGGCGTCATCCTTCGCCTTCCCCTCCCTCCGGAGCTGGTCGTTGGCGGTCTCAGAGGCGTGGATTTGGGCCCGGACCCGGGCTAGCTCCCGGAGGGCGTCGTCCCGCTGCTCCAGATAGGCGACGACCTTCTCCTCGGCGGCCTTCAGCACCCGGCTAAAGCGCGCTTTGATCCCCTAGGTGATGCCCGCCCCCTACAACCACAAGAGTTAGAAAAAAATTCCAGTGGGGAGCGCCAAAGGAAACCTTCCACCGGCTCGAGAAGATACCTGGATCTAGAGGAATTGAAGCTCCCCGAAGCACTCACGGAGTGTCCCTTGTGAGACATAGTCCTGGACCTTCCGGGTTTGCAGGCACTCCGCGTACCGGTCGACCTCCCACGTGGACAGCAGGGGGGTCTCCCTCCTGGCACCAGACCCGTTGCGATCGACGACAGGCCCCCGTGCAAAAGTCGTGGGGGTGATGTTGACCGGGGTGGCAGTGGCTGGCGTCCTTGCTGCCGAAGAGGAGGAAGGCGACGAGCTCTCGGAGGGGGTCCTCCCCCGGGGGAGGATCAAGAGCCCCTTTCCCTTTTCGGGCCGTGGGGCCCCCGGGACCTCCGCCGCCGGAGGAGCCTCGTAGACTGAGGGGCTCCCCCCTCATCTACCGGCCACTAGATAGGTGGAGGAGAGGCCTCCACGAATCGGACCTCCGGTCTCTCCGGCTCCGGTAGCGCCGGGGCTGCCGGGAGGGCTATCGCCGAAGGAGGCGAGGGGTTGTAATCCGCCGAATCAGACGCCCCCCCCGTCATTAGCTGGGCCCTACCCCTAGCCTCTCCGGGGTTCTCCGGGGGAGGTAGCGTTGCTTCCTGCCGGGGAGGCGCCCATGCGCGCCCTGACGGGGGGATCCGTCCCGGGCCATCATGGGCATGGAGCCCGGTGTTGTTGACGGACCGGGGGCTTTCTGAGCCTTGGCCCATTTTGGCTCAGAGCTCCCAGTGGCCTCCTTCCCCCTCTTGTCAGAACCGGGGGTGGGGAGGGGCGTTCTCGCCAGTAACCTCAGCCCAAAGGCCACGGCCACCAGGTTCCAGGGAGGGCCTTCCCCCATGACGTGCATGATGTGCTCGTGCTCATCGGCGTAGTACCTCCCGAGGAGGTTTTTCGCCTTCTCCCGGGCGGTCGGGTACGGCCAGACTGCAAAAGGTAACTTAGAAAAATACGCGAAAAGAAAACAAGCAAGGTAACCGGGAGCTTACGTCGGGTCACCGGCTTCTGTGGGGCCGCTGGGCCAGGCACATCCCGATTCTCCTCCTCCTGTGCGCGAGGGAGGAAATCTTCAGCAGCGTTAGCTCCTCGGCGGCGTCCCTCATGGAGCGGATGCCCCGGGAGCCCACGACCTTGCTGAGGAGCTTCAGCTCCTCCTCGGTCCACACCAGAGGCTTGGGAGCGGACGACCTGCTGTAGGAGGGAGCCTCCAGGGAGTACACCACCTCGTCGTCCTGGACCCGGAGGTAGAACCACCTTCGGATCCAATCCCCCCGGTGGTCTCGGGAGGCTGCCACCGGGTACTCCGCTACCCGGGATGGCAGGAGTTGGACCATCACTGAACCAAACGACGACTTCTGTCCTCCCTTCACCAAGTGGGAGCTCCTCACCACCGGCTCGTAGAAATACCGGAACAGCCGGAGCGTTGCCTCCTGTCTGGTGGCTGTCTCAAACAGCCGTATCAACAGCCCTATCCGAACGAACGCGTTCGGCGTCAGGAGGTTCAAGGCCACCTCGTACTTCTTCAAAAACTCCCGGAGTAGCGTGTGCACCGGGAGCCGGAGCCCGGCCTCGAGGAAAGCCTCGAAGGCCACCACTTCCCCAGGCCTGGGGCGAGGGGCTCCATCCTTCTTCGCGGGGATCCGGACATCCCCGTCCGCAACAACCCCCCGGTCCACCAGGGATTCCAGGTCCCCGGATGTAAACTCAGAGGCCCAGAGGAAGTCCGCGGTGACTTCCTCCGGGGGACACCTCCGTGGCCTTAGCACGGCCCTTGGGTCCCTTTTAATTTTTCCGGTGGCTAAGGCTCTAGGAAAAAGGGGGGCTTCGGGGTTCCGGAGGCTAAGCTTCAGGGAGTGAGCTTCCGGAAGAGGGCTACCGAGAGAACTAAAGGCGCTGGAGTTGGAAGGTTTGAAGTTTGGAATGAGTTCTCCGGGCCCCCCGAGGCCCTATTTATAGGTGCCAAACGCAGCCCCGATGGGTGCCACGTGGCCCTTCGTGGTGCATCTGCTCCCATCGAGACAGGACCTTAATGAACAACAGCGCAGTAATAAACGCGCGGCGTGGGAATCGAAGCGTCACAGCCCTGGTGAATTGTCCCGGAGATTTTCCCGGTGACATGAACCATCCCCTCCGAGGACTTGAGCATCGTCCCCGGAGGGCCTAGGGGGCTGCTGTTGGGGGAAATCTCCACGAGACTAAGTCCTGGTAAGAGGCTGTTCAAATTTGCCCGAGAACAAGGCCCCCTGGTGGCTTGTCCTGGGCGCCGCCTTTTGCACAGGGACAACGCCTTTTACCCGAGGACAGGGCCCCCAGTGCCGTGTCGAGGGCGCCGCCTTTTGCCCGTGGAGAAGGCTCCCCGGTGGCTTTTCCTGGGCGCCGCCTTTTCCAGGGGACAAGGCCCCCGTTGGCTTGTCTCGGGCGCCACCTTTTCCAGGGGACAAGGCCCCCGTTGGCTTCTCCCGGGCGCCGCCTTTTGCTCGGGGACAAGGGCCCCAGTGGCTTGTCCCGGGCGCCACCTTTTACCCGAGGACAGGGCCCTGGTGCCTTGTCGTGGGCGCCACCTTTTCCCGGGGACAAGGCCACCGGTGGCTTGTCCCGGGCGCCGCCTTTTGCCAGGGGACAAGGCCCCCGGTGGCTTGTCCCGGGCGCCGCCTTTTACCCACGGAAAAGGCCCCCCAGTGGCTTGTCGAGGGCGCCGCCTTTTCTAGGGGCCAAGGCCCCCAATGGCTTGTCCCGGGCGCCACCTTTTGGCCGGGGACAAGGCCCCCGGTAACTTGTCCCGAGAGCCGCCATATGCCTGGGGACAAGGCCCTCGGTGGCATGTCCCGGGCGCCGCCATTTGCCCGGGGACAGGGCCCCCGGTGGCTTGTCCTGGGTGCCGCCTTTTGCCCGGGAACAGGGCCCCCGGTGGCTTGTCCCGGGCGCCGCCTTTTGCCCTGGGACAGGGCCCTCGGTGGCTTGTCCCGGGCGCCGCCATTTGTTCGGGAACAAGACCCGCGGTGGCTTGTCCCGGGCGCCGCCTTCTGCCCCGGGGACAAGGCCCCCGGCGGCTTGTCCCAGGCACCGCCTTTTGCCCGGGGACAAGGCCCCAGGTGGCTTGTCCCGGGCGCCGCCTTTTGCCTGGGGACAAGGACCCCGGTGGCTTGTCCCGGGCGCCACCATTTGCCCGGGGACAAGGCCCCCGATGGCTTGTCCCGGGCGCCACATTTTGCCCGGGGACAAGGCCCCCGGTGACATATCCCGGGCGCCGCCATTTGCCCGGGGACAAGGCCCTCGGTGGCTTGTCCCGGGCGCCGCCATTTGCCTGGGGACAGGGCCCCCGGTGGCTTGTCCTGGGCGCCGCCTTTTGCCCAGGGACAGGGCCCCTGGTGGCTTGTCCCGGGCGCCGCCTTTTGCCCGCGGACAAGGCCCCGGTGGCTTGTCCCAGGCGTTGCCGCCCTTCCAGAGACAGGGGTCTCCGATCCAGTGTCACGTGAAGGTCACGCGAGAAGCGCCTCGGGAATCAGCGGACACCTGTCAAGCATCCAAGGTCCCTGACCGGAAGAAGGACGTCGCTACCCCTAGATCCAACAGTGGCAGGCGGGGTAGTTTAGTCTTTTTGCTTATTTTGGGGCTGTATAAACCCTTGTGCACCTCATGTAAGTTGGACAATTCATTATTACTTGGAATAGACAATCTCACAGGTGTGCTCCGGAGCCCTCTCTCCCCCAAGAGAGCTTCCCTAGCCAACTCCGGTTGGGAGCACACAGACAGGACTAGGGTGTCCACTGAGGTCCGAACCTGTATAAATCTTCGTGTCATTTGCTGTGTTTGCCCTACAGGGGAGGACCGATCGCCCGGTCAACCCACGTCGTATTTTCTTCGCTAGGATCTTCCACTAAACCTGCCGTGGTATTTGCAATACCACGACAGTGAGGAATACCATTCGTAATATCTCTGATTTTTCGGTTATCAGGGCTTTCAAACATGGTGTTAGATACCGACGTTTCATAGAGGACCTAATTATCGATCCCCCATAATCAGTGACAGACCTATTTGACATGGTAGATCGCTATTCCGATGTAGCAGAAGCTGTAGAATGGAATAGAATGGACAAGAGTAACTTACCTTCTCAACCAGGCCTAAAAACCAAAAAGAAAGAAGATTCCACAAAGAAATCCGAGTCCTCTAGAGGTGGACGATCTAAGAAGCCAAACAGGAATGGAGCAAGCTGATTCCGTGAGGTCGTAGTCTTGGACAAGCAACCACAAGAGAGGTAAAAAAGTTCCATTCAAGTCTACTAAGCTTCCCTCCTGAGGTAAAACTCATGATCACCCGGAAAAACAGACTAACACGTAGGGAAACAAGCAATGGTGTCCATTGCACAACGCTTCTCGACAGGACCTCAAGAATTCCCATGCCTAGTTAAAGAGCCTGGATGATTTCTATCAAGTAACCAGACCCATGCCTACTATACCAGAAAATAGACCATCTCGAGGTACCACAGACGTCGATGGAGATGAGGTAATGCCATACCAGGTACCTAGAAATCATGTTAATGTCATTTTTTGATGGTTCTTCATCTTATTATTCTAAGTGTCAATTTAAAGCTATTCATCGAGAGGTCAATAGTGTTGAGGCTCCACTAGGAGAGCCTCAATTCCCACGTTGGTCAGAAACCTCTCTAACATTCAACAGCGAAGATTGTCCCAATGGAATGTCCAACCATTGAATCTCCCCTTGGTGATTACCCCTGTCGTGGTATTGCGAATACCCGGGCAGGTTTTGTGAACGATCCTAGCGAAGAGAACGCGACGCGGGCTGACCGGGTGACCGGTCCTCCCCCGCCGGACAAACACAAGAATTGACACGAGGATTTATACAGGTTCGGGTCCCGGTGGGGGCCCTAGTCCTGTCGGCGTGCTCCCGACCGGAGTCAGCTGGGGACGCTCTCTCGGGGGAGAGGCTTCCGGAGCACACCTGTGAGTTTTGGCTATTCCAATAAATGAATCACTTGTCTTACAACAGAGGGGTACAAGGGCTACTTATAGCCCTAAAAAGAAGCAAAAAGACCTATCTACCCCAGAAGCCACAGTCGGATTGAGGGGTAGCAACGTCCTTCTCCCGGTCAAACGCCCTCGATGCTTGACAGGTGGTCGGTGATTCCCGAGGCGCTCCTCGCGTGACCTGCACGTGATCAACAACCAGAGACTTTACCTTTAGAAGGGCGATGAGGCCCGGGACATGCTCCGGAGGCCAGGTCCCCGGGCCAAAGGCGGCGTCCGAGACCGGCGCCGGAGGCTAGGTCCCGGGAGCCAAAAGGCGGCGCCCGGGGCAGGCACCGGAGGCCACGTTCCCGGGCAAATGGCGGCGCCCGGGACGGGTACCGGAGGCCACGTCCCGGGAGCCAAAAGGCGATGCGCGGGACTGACACCGGAGGCCACGTCCCGGGGGTCAAAAGGGGGTGCTCGGGGCAAGCACCGGAGGCCATGTCCCCGGGCAAATGGCGGCGCCCGGGACCGGCGCCGGAGGCCAGGTCCCGGGCGCCAAAAAGCGGCGCCCGGGGCAGGCACCGGAGGCCACGTCCCCGGGCAAATGGCGGCGCCCGGGACCGGCGCCGGAGGCCTGCTCCCGGGGGCCAAAAGGCGGCGCCCGGGGAAGGCACCGGAGGCCACGTCCCCGGGCAAATGGCGGCACCCGGGACCGGCGCCGGAGACCAGGTCCCGGGGGCCAAAAGGCGGCGCCCAGGGCAGGCACCGGAGGCCACGTGCCCGGGCAAATGGCGGTGCCCGGCACCGGCGCCGGAGGCCAGGTCCCGGGCGCCAAAAGGCGGCGCCCGGGGCAGGCACCGGAGGCCATGTCCCCTGCCAAATGGCGGCGCCCGGGACCGGCGTCGGAGGCCAGGTACCGAGCGCCAAAAGGGGGCGCCCGGGGCAGGCACCGGAGGCCACGTCCCCGGCCAAATGGCGGCGCCCGGGACAGACGCCGGAGGCCAGGTCCCGGGCGCCAAAAGGTGGCTCCCGGGGCAAGCACCGGAGGCCACGTTCCCGGGCGCATGTGAGGTGACTTACCTGGACTTAGTCTCGTGGAGATTTCCCCCAATAGCAGCCCCCATGCCCCCCGGAGATGATGCTCGAGTCCCCGGTGGTTATGGTACATGTCACCGGGAAAATCTCCGGACCAAGCCACCGGAGCCATGACGCTTTGGTTTCAGTGCAGCGTGCTTATGACCGCGGCGCTTCGTTCATAAATGCGCTCGTGGTTCGAACCGGAGCCTCAGTTTGCGCGCCAGTCCCTTCGTTTCCCGCGCACGGTTTGAACTTCAATGGCCCAGATTGCGCCACGGAATGCCACGTGGCGCTCATCTGGATCACGGTTCGCCCCTATAAATAGGGCCTTGGGGGGCCCGGGAAGTTCATTCAAAACTTCTCAACCTTAGCGCATTTAGCTCTCCCGGTAGCTCTCTCCTGGTAGCTAGCTCCCTGTAGCAGTCGTCCGGAACCTTTAGGTGTAGCCTCCTGAAACGTTAGCCACCGGAAAAAACAAACCTAACGGCACCAAAGGGTCGGGCAAAAACGACCGAGGTGCCCCCCCAGGAGGTCGCTCCGGACTTCATCTGGGCCTCCGAGTTCACGATCGAGGACGCGGAGTCCCTAGTCGAACACGGAGTCGTTGAGGACGGGGACATCCTGGTCCCCGTGAAGAAGGACGGAGCCCCCCGCCCCAGGCCCGGAGAGATCGTGGCCTTCGAGGCCTTCCTGGAGGCGGGGCTTCGGCTCCCGGTGCATCCCTTTCTCCGGGAGTTTTTGAAGGAGTATGGGGTGGCCCTAAACCACCTCACCCCGAACGCGATCGTCCGGATGGGCCTCTTCATTTGGCTCTATGAGATGGCGACCGGGCATGAGCCCACCCTACGCGCCTTCTGGTACTTCTACGAACCGGCGGCGAGGAGCTCCCACCTAGTGAAGGGGGGACCCAAGTCCCCCTTTGGCTCGGTGATGGTGCAGATGCTGCCGTCCCGAGTGGCCGATTACCCGGCGGTGGCCTCCCGAGACCACTGGGGCGACTGGATCCGGAGGTGGTTCTACCTCCGGGTCCGGGACGACGAGGTGGCGTACGCCACAGAGCCCCCTCTTACAGCAGGTCCTCCGCGCCGAAGGCTCCGGTGTGGACAGACGAGGAGCTCGAGCTTCTCGGCAAGGTGATCATCTCCCGGAGCACCCGCACTATGCGGGACGCCGCCGAGGAGATGATGCTCCTGAGGATCTCCCCCTTCTCACGCGGGAGAAGGGGGATCGGCATGGGCCCGGAGCAGCGGCCCCCGGTCAACCCGGTGACCCGACGTAAGTCCCGGCTACCTGATGCATTGCAGTTACAAATTTTTGGAAATTTGACTCACTCTTTACCTTTTGTAGTCCGGCCGTACCCGACGGCGCAGGAGAAGGCGGGGAACCTCTGTCGTGACTGCCACGACTGTGACATCACCTGTGAGGAGCCCAGCTCGGTGCAGCTGGTCCCTTAAACCACTTGACTTCCCAGGATGAGTCAATCACAGGGATACATTGAAGCAGCAAAATAATACAGTAGTCATAATTGTATGGCCATCAGGCCTTAGTACAAAACGAGGTAGAGTGCCTTACAAGGCACAAGGGTCTAACAAAATAACACATCTAGTCGGCGGAAGCTAGGCCCAAAAGCAATCCACAGGAAACAGAGGTTGACAGCAAGACAGCACCACATCAGGGCTCCGAATGAAACTGCTCATCATCTCCTGGGTCCGCAGCATCTTCAGGGTATCCTCCAAGGTCGTAGAACGCTCCATCTATTGATGAGTTGTTGCAAGGGTGAGTACTTATGTACTCAGCAAGTCATAGGGGAGGTAGAGATATAGTTACAGTATAGATGATATGAGCCTATGCTATTGGGGAAAGAGTGAAGGGTTTTTTTTTCCCAAAATACATTTCTTTCTCAATTCTTACTCAACTTCTGATCATACCCATGGCAGTAAATAAATCATATTGATGGTGATACATATATCCCATATCCAAGGCGATATAACCTCATATCACATTATTTTTATTCAAGCCTTTCAATCTTATACTCATAACAGTATTTCGTATACTTTAGGGCATAAATCCACATGCCTCTTAGTTATTACTTGTTTACTAGATTATGGTATTACCGCGACACATCAACACATGACAGTCCACGGCAACGCCCCTTATCATGACAACACATGCCACTTGGGTAATCTTGAACTAACAAATTTTAGTTTATAAAACAATACTTGTGTCACACCCCATGGATTTAATCCACCGCGGCATACTCCTAAAACTCGGGAGCACGAAGTATTCGAATACATTTTTAAACTCTGCAGAGATGTACCTCTTTTTAAATCCACTTTTTCACTCGACTTCCAAGTCGGGCCAACTCCATGCGACTTATACGCATGTGACAAGGCCGAGATCACACAACGTTTTTGCAGTCTAGTATTAACAGTATCCCTGCCCGGTAGATGGACAATACCGTCCCAAGTACCGTTGTGGGTCCTCCCCACTGCCTTACTTCCTAGCCTGGGTCTATGTTCCCACAGGACACATAACCTCTTTTGATTACAGTCGCGCACGACTTAATCTGGCGTAGGGCGTCTTCCTTCTTTACACCTTATCCTCTCATAATTTTTCTGATCTCACATCACTCATGGACGAACTGCGTCCCACCAGTTTCCACGCGAGAAATCGGATCGACAAGCCATGCAGGGAACTGATAATACTAAGAAAGCTACTAGGTTGCACCTGTCCCATACCAGGTAAGTGGTTGGTACGTTTTTCATGCCACTAGACGCATAACAGAAGGTTCTAGTCCTTACATGCCAGTGACCAGATCATACCACAACCCATGCACCTTCAGTGCCTACACATTCAGTGCAGCCAAGCACCTCCAGTGCTACCACCATTCCATACCAAAATACTGGTCACGGCTAGGGGTTCTATTTCATGAATATAAATGTACATGTTTATACTTTTAATAGTTCGTGGCTTACTATCTTATCAAGTTCACATTCCTCAAGTATTCAATCTATCACTGCCATAATATCATTGATCTCAACACGTGCAATATTAATGAGATATCTATTCATGGAATAGCATAGCAATTCATAAAATATGGGTTTCAATATGATCAAAGTATGACTTGCCTTCCGCGTCGTAAGTATCAGCAGTTGGTGATGGTTCAGCGACAAGATCTTCAACCCCGGGCTCTTGCTCTGAACAAGATCAAACAAGCAAACAGGCATTACAATCAATCCTATTCTTACTAATCCACTACATGCAAAGATGCAAGGAGAAAATACTCTGGTGATACAAGGTTTGAAAGCGATTTGAGTTTAACTATGGAAACCAGGGTTAAGATTAGTTGTTAAGGTTTACAAGGTTCCAAAATATCAGGGTAATATCAAGGTGGTGACTGGTTCGCCCAAAAACAGCGAATGTCTTTAGGTTGGCATTCGGTTCAATGCATCGACATAAGGTCGATGGTTGATAGAGGGCTCAACTCAAGTTGTGACAGTAGAGAAAAGTGTAGATCACAACGTCAGGAGTCTAAGGGACAAAGTTATTTTCAAAGTGCATGGCTGGAAGTGGGTGAAAAGGCTCAATGCCACTGGCTGACATAGGCTGACAGTGCTCTAGAATGGCATTGACATGGTTTGAGCAGTTTCCAGTGGCCAAAGTAGGTTTTGATCCAAGCATATGGTGCACAAGGTAGTGAGACAACTATTTGACAAAGTAGTTTCTGTTTTACATGACCAGAGGTGGGTGAACAGGGCTAATGCCACTGGCTGACATAGCCTGGCATAGGCTTGACACGGCCAGAAACTAGGGTTAGCCATATCTTTTGACTCAGGGCTCCAAATGATGCACCACTTTTTCTGGTGGTTAGGCATTTGTAACAGGAACAAATGTCTCAACAGGATCTAAGGCAGGGGATGGCCGGAAAGTGATGAAAACCGGCGAAGAACACGGTGGCCGAACTGTTCTCAACAGTTTCTGGACAAAACCTTGGCATGGTGATACCTCTTCATCTGTGCCGATCCAGGTGTCGAGCTAGAAGGTAAAAATACTCCTGGGGTCGAGGCACATCTACTAGACAAGGTGGTTGGGGTTGAAACGGCTGGGAACAATATCCGGCGACCGGAGCTAGGGAAGAAGCCACGAAATTTGGGCATTTCTGATCTAGGGCAAACGAACTCGAATCCTTGCTTAAGGATGGTCTCTGGGGCATAACAGAGCTAGGTATGGAGTCAATTTAACTGGAAAATCACCACAGAAGCTTAACGGCGAGTTCGAGTTTGCATGCAAGGTGTAAACTTGGGGTTTTTCATATTTTAGCGAAATTGGTGATTCTGGTTGCTTAGATGTGTTCTAAACAGTCCACTGATCATGTTTGATCACAGGCTCGAGAGCTAATTTGACTTAGTTAGGGATTAATTGCTCGCCGGAGTTGTCGGGGAAAAACAGCAATTCCCGGCGATGAGGTGCGATAGAACTCAATTGGCTGCTACTACACAGGTAAGTGGTTGAGAGTAACTCACTGGTAGCTTCAATTTGGAGTTCGGTGTAGTGGATTGGCCTGGCACCGTGAGCCTCTTCTCGAGCTCGCCGAAGAAGACGAAGACGACGGCGTGGTTAAGAATTTGAGTGGTTCTGGTGTGAGTGTGTTTGAGCTGAGCTGGGGTGGCTTTTATAGGTGCAGCAAGGAGCTTGCAACGGCTGGAATTGCCTGGAGAATTGAAGCTCGAATCGATGGCGAATTGACCGGCCGGGCGGGACAGCAGCGAAGCGACGCGCTCCAGCGGCCGTGCCGGCTTTAGCCTGCTGCTCTGGTGGAGGTGAAGGCGAAGTGATGCTTCCCCAAGGCATGCTTGCGACGTGGCGCAATTGTGCTGCCGTTGTCGGGCGCGCGCGCGGGAGAACGAAGGCGCTGCTGGCGGGCGAGGTGATTCCACGGTGGCGAACACGATGCGCACACGCGGCAGGGAAACAGTGGCTGGGGTGGCAACGCTGGAGATCGCCGGCGACGAAGCCGCAGCGGTGGCAACGGCGACGACCAAAATCCGGCGCCCGTGGTCGTTTGAACGGCCTGGTCGAGCACAGTAGCCTGGCCGAACCAGGGACTGATTTGCGATGATTTTTGGTTTGGCTTTGGACTGTATTGCAAACCTGGTCTTTGAGAGGTTTAATTTGAGATTTGATTTCATGGCTGAGTATAATATTTCTATTAATACCCATTTAGCTCAATTTTGGAGAAAGTTTGATAAGATTTGAGGGATTTCACCTATTTTCGAAAATAGGGTAAAATTAGGGTAAACTAAATCTGGATTTTGCCGATCTCGAATTCTGGTGATTGAAGAGAGATTTTGAAGTCTGATCAAACAGGAGATCTGTATCAAATAGCATTTGGGAGGTGTTCCCTGAAGAAATTCTGGATTTGGAATTGATTTGCAGATTTTAGCCTTTTCCGGCTTCCAGGTAAACAGAAAAGGACTTATTCGCAGTAAAATTTGGACTAAACTGCGAAAAGTGTTTAGATGAATTAATCTGGCTCCCAACTTTTTGAAGTGAGTTGAGGATGAACCTAGGAACATATTCCAGGGGTTACTTGAGTCTGGATAAGGTTAAATCAAGATAACTCAATCATCTGGAAACTGGGGTACTTAGGGTAAATCTGAATTTTCCTGTTTTCGAAAACAGAGAGAGGCTTAGGTACTGGGAGTTAGGGTCAGAATTTGATCTGGCTCCTGAAGACTTTTATCTTCAGGGTAACTGGTACGTTAAATCTGGCTGGTCAGATCTTGATCTGGATCTAGAGAATAGATTTGGAGATTTTTAGGGTTTGGGAGAGATTAGAGTTCAGCTCATCTGGCTACTACTACAGAGATACATGCATGCAGGGTTTTTATGCAAAACTTTTCACCCCCAAAACTAGGGTGCTACAGCACTCCTTAGATCCTGTAGACCAGACGCCCTTTGCGACTGTTGTCTTCGAGTCCAGCGTCAGTGCTAGCGAGCCTCCAGACACCGTTCCAGCCAAATTCCCCACTTCAGCACCATCAGTAGCACTCCAGTAGTAAAACCCCTCCACCAATTTTGAGAATCATCAACCGCTGTGCCCTGTCACCGTAGCCCATCTTCTGTTCCAGCGGCCGACAAGTTTGACCACACCATTCGCCATCATATCACTGCCATTGTTCAATCCACTTCGCCAGTAGCTTCACCTTGGCCTCGCCTACCTAGTTGACAAGATTGACAAAGCAACCCGTGAGTAAATCGATCAAATGCTTAAGCCCTGGAAAATGGCAATGCTCAGGCACTCACTTCACTGTGTCCAGGGGTCTTTTTGCAAATCCATGTACTTCTGGGCTTTTCCAGCAAAAACCAGTTTGTCAATTGACCCCCTCACTGTGTTTGGCACCTAATGCCCTAGTTTGAGCTTATCTTGACTTTTCAAGAGCCCCAGATTGACCCAATGCCACTCACTGACATTGTCAGTCCACAAACCGAATGTCGGCCAGCAGACATTCGCTGTGTCCGAGCCAATCCTTGTGTTCTTAGCCAAACCCCGAGTGTCTTCTCCCTCTCAAGATCATCCCCTATCAGATTACTCGGTTGCCTGCATATTTATACTTATAATTTTCCCTACAGCAAGTATTTTTTGTATGCTTATGTAGTGCGATGTGTTGAGTTGTTTCCTTGTTTGTGTACGAGAATAGAGCAAGAAGTGGTAGAAGCAGTAGAAGTCTTCAAAGATCCCTTAGAGCAGTCAGACCCCGCATTGCAAGGCAAGTCTCTACCCTTTGATCATGTCTCTCCCAGGATTTTGAGTAAACTAGGTTAACTTCTGTTTTGAAGTATGTGCATGCTCTATGTTCTAATTAAGTGCTATGTTGAAAGAATATGAATAGATATGATCTAAGTCCTTGTAAAGCCCCTCATGTTCGTATGTCTCATGCACCCTTGTCACCCTAGGATATCATACTTAGACTATGCTTATGCTTAAATGTATGCGTTAAGTGCTAAATGGTCATGTGTATGAAAAATGTGCTTAAAACCTCTTTTGAGAAAGAAAATGTGATTAGAATCAATAGTGTGGATGGTTTGAATGGTTGGTGCTGTGTGTGCATCGGCAATATAAATGGCTCCTCACTAAAGATTCAAAAGGACAAGAACCTTGTGTTGTACTTCTATGCGGCATGAAAAACATACTAACCACTTGCCCGGTGTGGGACGGGCACAACATAGTAGTTTTCCAGGTATTAGATTTTCCTTGCAATGGTTGTTGGTCCGGTTTCTTGAGATGAAACCGGTGGGCCACAAAGGGCCATGAGTGGTGTGAGATCAAAAAAATAATGAGAGGATAAGGTGTGAGAAGGAAGGCGCCCTACGCCTGGATTCTGAGTCGTGCACGGCTGAATCCACAGGTTATGTGTCTCGCGGGACCATAGACCAAGGCTAGGTAGAATTGGCTGTAGGGAGTACCCACAATGGTAAGGAGGACTAAAATGTCTATTTGCTGGGCAGGGAATTGTTAATGCTAGGATTGCAAACTGTTGTGTGATCTCAGCCTTGTCACATGTGTAAAAGTCGCACGGAGAGGTACCGACTTCAAAGCTAAGTGATCGGCGGATTAAAGTGGTACATCTTTGCAAAGTTATAAAAAGTATCTGATACTCTGAGCTCCCAGGTTGTGGAGTCTACACGTGGTGGATTCTATCCACGTCGATGCAGCATAAGTAGCTTTCAAAAGATTTTTGTAATATTGATGAAAGCGGAGACTCATGGAGGACTGCCATGCATAACATCTTCTAAAAAACTTGTTTCAGATTTCAAAGTCTCGCTTTTGGAAAAAAACCTTTCCTCAAAATTTTAGAGTGAAAATCTATTCTATCCTTATCTATAAACCAAAGAGCCCATCTCTTAGAAATTCCCCTCATCTATAAACCTGAATTCTTAAATTTGAGACTTGTTGAGCACCGTGTGGACAACGTGCTCACCCTTGCTTTTGCAAACAAATTTAGAGGAAGGATTCGTTGATCCTGACTCCTACGGCCTTGAACCCAACGAGGAAGAAGGAACCATCCCAGAAGATTCATCTCACTAGAGGGTCACTCACCAAGTGGAGTCCGATGTGGACGCAACACCGCTGCCAATGAAGACGAAGACCATTGTAGTCTTATTTGCTTGTTGTTGTTCTTGTGCCGACCTATGTGTCAGAACAAAACTCCTTAATTTTGTATAAACTTTAAATTGCGTCATCTTTAGTGCTATGATATTGTAATATTGGTCCTTGTGACCTGGTACTTGTTTTCATTATTTGCATTGCAGTATAATGCATTCTGTTGTTGTGAGCTTGCGATGTATCATTCTGAGTGCAACCCACCTGGGCGGTTGCCACCGAATTCCTCAAATGAGGGTGCCACAGAAGTTGGTATCAGAGCAAAGACTGGACTATAGGTCGTGACCCTTAGATAGACCTTGGCGTCCCTAGAAGCTGAAATATCGCTAGTTATTTGACTAAGTTTAATTGTGAAAATCTAATTTGTCTAAGAAAAATATATTATGTAAGTTATTTTTTGATTATTTTAAAAAAGGTTTTAGATTTCATTTTAACTCTTAGGTGCTTTTGAGTTCTGTCTCCCCAGATGGCTTCCAATAGGAGATTCATTCATGGTGATGAGCTTGGGTCATGGGCACTACTTCTTTGGATGATGCTACAATTCCTTGGTGTGCGAGATAGCCGGAGGCCAGTCGCACAAAGGTTGTGATCATAAACTAACTCTGTGTCCCTCGGCGACCATAGTGGCTACTAAGACATAGGCACATAGACACACATCGTATTCGATCATGAATTGAACCCGACATATGTTAATCAAACTAGCTCGGATGATAATCCTCGTCAGCCAGTATATTGCGTTTGGCAGGATGAGGTCGATGGACGACCGTACGGTTACCGAGCTTTGGTGATAGTCTACGAGATCCATGAGCATGGGAGAGGTTCAGTGAGACATGAGGCCCGCAAAGTAGGGGCAGATGATGCCATCCTAGATACTGCCCGTTGCGCCGGAGGTACCATCTGGCAGTTATACAGTGATTACCTTTCGGATTCCCCCTATCGCTTCGTACCCTACCAGTTTCCCAGATCGTAGCACCGAGTCATTCTCCCATCCAACGACCGAGAGGATGCCATTTTGACGAAGACCCGAGATATTGTTCATGCTTTGGAGATCGGATATACCCACTTGCTTCGTGAGTATGTGCGTGCTTGTGATGACCGCCATTATCTAGAGGGCAAGCTTGCGAAGACTCGTGCAAGTCTTTAGGAGAAGGAGAAGCAGATTCAAGAATTGGTTGGACCAAGTGGAAAGCAGGACCCCGATGTCTCAGAGTCCACTGTCAAAAGAAGACATCCAAGACTAAGGATTACCGCTCGCAAGATAGTGCGAAACATGAAGGAGTACCTTAGTGGTTTCACACCTTCATCGCGCAGCATTGTTATCAACTGTCATGCACCCGAGCTTCCCAGTGCCATAGAGAAAAAGGAGATCCCCAATGGGAAAGGAAAGGAGATTACTGATGTCGACAGTGACATTGATGATGACGAGGACATAGAGTTGGATCCGATGAAGGCTGATGATGACCAGGAGGAGGATCCCGAGGAGATAGAACCTTGTGGTGATTCCAATGCCGACGAGTGATCCCAGACTTCCCTTTGGCTTAGCCCTCTTGTGCCTGACACAGCAGACGTTAGATCTTTATGTGTGGTAGTTGTTCTCAGTTATGGTTGATGTATGCTTGTATGCTGGTTGTTAGATGAAATCTGTAAGCCCGATGAGGCAGAAAGCTATGTACTCTACAAAAGCTAATTTATGAAAAGGCATTTTGCATGATCCTATCCTTATCTCTTGAGTCAACTTGCATCCCTGTGTGTGATTCTTTCTGAATCAGCGTCTATATCCTTGACCTCCTGTTTAAATAGGATAGTTAATATGCGAGGAAGACCTCAGGAAGGAGAACCTGAAAGAAACCCTAGCAATGTGAGAGCCACGCCAGGAATAAGAGACCGTGCTAACCCAGACCGACCAGGATCATCATCAACTATGCCACAAGGAGGCAACATTAGCGACGTGCTAATGTGGATGGAGCGAAACCGACAGAAAGCAATGGCTGTGCAAAATCTGATCTTAGGACAATTAATTCAACATTTACCATCTGGACAAGCCGAAGGATCAGCGATCTGTTCGAGATTGACTGATTTCCAGAAGACATGTCCTCCAACTTTCTCAAGTACCGAAGGCCCCATCGTAGCAAACGATTGGTTAAGAGATGTGGAAAGAAAGCTAAATATAGTTAGGTGCAGTGACGAAGAGAAACTCTTGTACGGACCGCATCAACTAGCTGGACTCGCCGCCGCCTAGTGGGAAAATTATCATACTGTGCACTCCAACAGAGATTCAATCACATGGAATGAATTCAAGGAAGAATTCCGCAAGTACCATGTTCTGAAAGGCGTCGTTCAAGCAAAACGTTGAGAATTGACTGGAGGTCCGGATATCATCAGCTAAAGTTTCGAGAAGATGACATCCCAAAGACTGCATTTATAACTAGATATGGACTACATGAGTTTACCATGGTGCCCTTCGGTTTAACAAACGCACCAGCAGTATTTATGAACTTGATGAACAAAGTCCTTATGGAATTCTTAGACAAGTTTATCATCATATTTGTCGATGACATTCTTATCTTTTCTGAATCAGAGGGAAAGCACGCACAACATCTCAAAATAGTGCTAGAGAAGTTTGTAGATCATCAGTTGTACGCCAAATTTGATAAGTGTGCCTTTTGGTTGAAGGAAATCACTTTTCTGGGCCACATCATTTCTGGCAAAGGAATATCTTTCGATCCATCAAAAATTCAAGCTATCATGGAATGGAAGTAGCCGGAAACTGTGACTGAAGTAAGAAGTTTCCTAGGATTAGCTGATTAGTACGGAAGATTTGTTGAAGGGTTCTCTAAGATTACTAAGCCGCTCACCAAACTGCTGAAGAAGGATGTTCCATTCGACTGGACTGAGGATTGTAGAAGGAGTTTTGAGGAGCTGAAGAAAATATTGACAACTGGACCTGTTCTTACGTTGCCAGACAACAAGAAGGACTTCGAAGTCTATTGCGATGCGTCCAAGCAAGGACTAGGTTGTGCTCTTATGCAAGAAGAAAGGGTTGTGGCATATGCATCAAGACAGCTGAGACTACATGAGGAGAACTACCCAACACATGACTTATAATTAGCGATCGTTGTTCATGCACTGAAGATTTGGCGACACTATCTACTAGGGAATAGATGTGATATCTATACTGACCACAAGAGTCTGAAATATATCTTCACCCAACAAGATTTGAATATGAGGCAGTGAAGGTGGTTAGAATTGATTAAGGATTATGACCTTAGAATACACTACTACGCCAGTAAAGCAAATGTAGTGGTAGATGCTTTGAGCATAAAGTCCTACTGCAATCAAGTAAAGACCATAGAAGTGCCACCCCAATTACTCAAGGATTTTGAAAAGCTGCACTTAGAGTTTGTTGAGCAAGGGACCGTTGCCGCCCTGAAGGTAGATTGTAAGATGAAGGATCAAATTCAAAAAGCTCTAGAAACAGATTGGAATGTTCAGAGACTGAAAGAGGATATGAAGTGTGGAGATACAATCAACTTCCGTGAAGATGAGCAAGGAATTCTATGGTATCACAATCAAATTTGTGTCCCAGACGGCAAGGAAATCAAGGATTTAATATTACATGAAGCTCACCATACCCCTTACTCGATCCACCCAGGCAGTACAAAGATGTATAAGGACTTAAAGGACCGATTTTGGTGGAAAGCAATGAAGAAAGAAGTTGCTGAGTTTTTAGCTTCTTGTGACACCAGTCAGAGAGTGAAAGCAGAGCATCAGGAACCTACAGGACCACTACAACCCCTGCCAACCCCTGAATGGAAATGGGATGAAATTGGAATGGATTTTATAATTGGATTGCGAAGAACCCAAATAGGTTATAATTCTATATGGGTTATAGTCAATAGATTGACGAAAGTAGCTCATTCCCTACCAGTAAAAACTCAGTACACAACCAGTAAGCTAGCAGAGTTGTATCTTACCAGAATTGTCGTTCTGCATGAAGTACTAAAGGTAATTGTTTCGGATAGAGGAGCACAATTCATGTCAAAGTTTTGGGAAGATTTGCAGAAGGCCTTGGGTACAAAACTGAAATTTAGTACTGCTTACCACCCCAGACTGGAGGACAAACAGAGAGAGTGAATCAAATCCAAGAGGACATGTTGAGAGCGTGTGCTTTAGATTATGGAATTTCTTGGGAACAATTCCTACCATACGCAAGTTACTTACAATAATAGTTATCAAGCAAGCCTGCAGATGGCTCCTTATGAAGCACTCTGTGGAAGGAAATGCCGCACACTATTGTATTGGACCGAAGTGGGTCAGAAACAATTTTTGGGACCACGACTAGTGGAAGATGCCGTTTCTCATGTAAAGATCATACAAGAAAGATTGAAGACAGTCCAGTCTTGACAAAAGAGCTACGCCGACAGCAGAAGGAGAGAGCTATCATTTGAGGAAGGCGACTATGTATACCTCAAAGTGACACCCGTCCGTCGATTTCAGATGAAAGGGAAATTAAGCCCAAGATATGTTGGACCATATAAAATTTTGGAAAGACGAGGAGAAGTAACACACAAATTGGAGCTACCACCTGAACTAGCAGGAATTCATGATGTTTTTCACTTATCTCAACTGAGGAAGTGTCCGAGGAAACCAACAGAGCAAGTTTCTCTTACAGAAGCTAAAGTTCAACCAGACTTAACATATCAAGAGTGCCCTGGCAAAGTATTAGAGGTCAGCGATAGGAAATTGAAATCAAGACCATCAGATTTTGCAGAGTTCAATGGAATAATCACACACAGGAAGAATCGACATGGGAAAGAGAAGAAGAGCTGCGTCATAATTTTCCCACCTGTTCTCAGACCAATCAGAATCTCGACGATGACATTATTCTTAAGGAGGGTAGGTTATAACACCCCAGATTTCTTGGATGTCTCGACCCCATCTCAGATTAAACCCTGGGTTGATCCCTAAGTCTTGACATGATCTAGATCAATTATCTCATAATTGTAATCCAGGGTATGCCACTACCTTAATTTAAAATGTTGACAGCAGAACTCCACCATTCAGACCATTTTCGCATTTCAATCCAAACTATCACAGATTGATCCATTTCAAATTTTCCCAAAAGCCTGAAAAGGCTAAAAGCCACAAATCAGCTCCAAATTTTGATCTAATTTAGGGAATACCTCCTAATTGCTATTCTGAACAAAATCTTCTTCAGAGAGAATCTCAAAAATCTCATCCTAGATCTCAGATTTTAGCCTCGACAAAATCCAGACCCTAATTACCCTAATTACCCTAACTTCCCTATTTTCGTTTTGCTCAAAACCTAATGAAAACACCATATTAGATCATCTATCCTTCCAAACCTACTTGTTGATTTAGTAAGCCTAACTGGTGAAATCAGTTTCAGCCAAATCCAAGTACTCTGCCAGATTTACAATTCATTCCTAAAACCAAGTTTTAAAAATTGTGTTTCAGTCCTAGCCTCTTTTTCCAGCCCCTTTTCGACTAGAGCTCTAGCTGTTTCGACCAGGGCCCTAGCCAGGCGTCTTCAACCAGAAGCGCCGCTGCGATCTTCGCCGCTGGTGTCTGATGTGTCCGCGTGTCGTGCCAAAGAACGCCACCGTGGCAGCGTCCATGACGACCAACAGCAGCAGCGCCATCTCGTCCCCCGCGCGCGCGTGCCTGCAGCCATCAGAGCTTTTTCGCCATGCCGTTGACATGCCTAGGTCGGCCATCGCTTTGCCTCTGCGCCAGCCAGGAGATTGCTCTATTCCCCCTCTCCCAACTGACAAAGCCATGGCAGCCGCTGCAGCCGTCCCGTCGCCGCTGCTCGCCGTCTAGATAGTCGCCACCATCGCTAGTCAAAATTTGATATCCTCCCGATTTGCTTCAGTCTCGAGAGAGTGCCAGCCTCGCCTATTTAAACCCCCCCCCTCACCCAGAGCTTCTTCAAACCACCCATAAACTAGCTAAGTCCCAGCTTCTACAGTTTTCTTTTCTTCAGCGAGCCGCCGAGGAGAGAAACTATGCTAGAGCTCACCACTGCCCCTTTTCTTCATCCAGCTGCACCGGTATGCTCCGAACGTCTATCTCCTTGTTCAGTAGAATGCAATTAACCTCCGGTGAACCTAACCGCCGGCAATCGCCGAGATTTCAATTTGCCTTGTTCCTGCAATTGATGCCATTCCCGACAAAATTAGCATTCCCTCCAGTAGAGTTAATTATCCCTAGAGCCAATTGAGCAAGCTTGTTCAGCTACATTTTGAAATTAGCCCATAGTTGCAGTTTTTCTGTTCCTTCCCACGCCATCGTGGACATCTCACGTCACTGGCACGCCTCGCTACATCCCCGATCAAATGGACTGCACCTACGCACTCCTTAGATCCCATAGATGGTGTAGTAGCCTTCACTTGCCCGGCATTGCTCTGAAACTCAGACGCCCTTTGTGACCGTCGTCTTCGAGTCTGGCGTAATTTAGAAGCTTATGTAGACGATCTGGTTGTAAAGAGCTTACAAAGCTCTAATCATGTAAATGATCTAACTAAGGCATTTTCTGTAATTTGAATAAACATGAAATCGAATTGAATCCCAAAACTACTCTTTTGGAGTTTCTTCTAGCAAACTTTTGGGTTTTCTTGTTTGTTCATGAGGCATCGAAGTTAATCCTGAGAAAATACGGCCCATTGAGCAAATACGACCTCCTTCCTGAATGAAGGACGTCCAAAGCCTAACTGGTCGAATGGCGGCCCTAAGCAGTTTCATATCACAGTTAGGCAAATGTGGTTTACTTTTCTTTAAGGTACAACATAAGCACAATGGTTTCCAATGGTCGGATGAAGCCGAAAAAGCCTTCCAAGAAGTCAAGAAGTACTTATCCAGTGCTCCAGTGTTGGTCTCCCCAAACGCGAGAGAACCAATACTTATCCCATGTATGATCAGTGCAGTACTAGTCGTAGAACGGGATGGTGTGCAACGACCAGTATATTATGTCAGTGAAGTGCTCAACAGACCAAAGAAGAGTTACCCTGAGGTCCAAAAACTACTTTATGCCCTCTTCATGGCTTCTCGAAAGTTGTGACATTACTTTGAAGCGCACAAGATGTTCGTGCCATCGTCGTTTCCCTTGGGGGACATACTCTGTAGTCCGAAAGTAATAGGCCACATCGCGAAATGGGCAGTTGAACTGGGAGCATTTCACCTCCACTTCACTGCTCACGTGGCAATCAAATCTCCAATCCTTGCTGATTTTGTGGTCGAATAGACTAATCCCGACCCACTTCCATAGGAACCGATAGATTTGTCCACAAACAACCTTTGGACAATGTATTTCGATGGTTCTCGCAGTTTTTTGAACTCGAGGGCTGGAGTGGTCTTAATCATGCCTCAGGACGACCAACTCCATTACGCCATACAACTTCACTTTGTTGCGACTAACAATGCAGTAGAGTATGAAGGTCTTCTTGCTGGGCTCCGAGCAGCCAAATCCCTTGGAGTCCATCGGCTAGTGGTGAGGGGAGACTCACAACTAGTCATAAACCAGGTAAACAAGGAGTACAGCACCTCTGATGAGACAATGGCTCGTTACCTGGACGAGGTGAGGAAATTGGAAAAATACTTCAGGAATTTGGAAGTTAAATTTGTGCCGAGAAGAGAAAATAGTCTCACCGACCAGTTATCGAAACTTGGTTCCTCACGTGCATCCGCTCTGGCAGGAGTGTTCATCAAACACTTAAAATGTCCCTTGATCACCCAGCCGACTGAGGGGATGACTAACGTCGCCGCCCTCGAGCAAGAAGTAGATTGGATCCATCCATTAAAGATCTATCTTGCGCATGAGACCTTGCCTGAGGACGAAACCGAGGCTGATCAGTTAGTTAGAAAAGCACATAGGTAAAAACTGGTCGATGGAACCATGTACAAAAAGATGACACAAGGCATACTCATGCATTGCATACCTCAACAAGAAGGTAAAACCATTTTGGGAGAAATTCACGAGGACATGTACGGTGCACATGCCTCCTACCGCACACTGGTCAGAAAAGCTTTTCGACATGGGTATTACTGGCCTACGGCACTAAACGTTGCCAGACAACTGGTCAAGACATAACCCCAGTGTCAATTTCATGCTCGGCAGACTAATCAGTCGGCACATGCATTACAAACTATCCCATTAACATGGCCCTTCGCATTATGGGGGATAGAAATTTTGGGACCAATGCCCCAAGTCGTCAATGGATATAAGTTCCTGTTTGTAGCCATTGACACATTCACCAAATGGATCGACTCTGAACCAGTCCGAACCATCACCGTTGTTGTGGCACAAAAGTTCTTTCACATGAACATCATTACGCTATTTGGTGTACCAAATCGCCTCATTATAGACAATGGTTCACAGTTCGTCAGCGGTCTTTTCCTCGACTACTGCAACGACATTGGTACCAAAGTTTCTTTCACCTCCGTTGCCCATCCACAAAGCAATGGGGCAGTTGAACGCGCCAATGGGCAAATCATTCAAGGGGTTAAGAAACGCGTGTTCGACCACCTCAAAATATGCTTCGAGGCTTGGGTAGGTGAACTCTACTCCGTTCTATGGTCACTTCGTACCACACCCAGCAGAGCCACGGGCGACATGCCTTTCCAACTGGTTTTTGGCACCCGTCGCTTGACAAACATTGAGACTACAAAGTCAACTATATTGTTTAGGTCCGCAACATATTTACAAGCCCCTTTGCGACCGTCGTCTTTGAGTCCGGCGTCAGCGCCAGCTAGCCTCCAGACGCCGTTCCAGCCATTCCCCGCTTCAGCACCATCAGCAGCACTCCAGTAGTAAAAACCCCTCCACCAATTTTGAGAATCATCAACCCCTGCGCCCTGTCGCCGTAGCCCATCTTCTGTTCTAGCGGCCGACGAGTTTGACCTCGCCGTTCGTCGTCATATCGCCGCCGTTGTTCAATCCACTTCACCAGTAGCTTCACCTTGGCCTTGCCTACCCAGTTGACAAGATTGGCGAAGCAACACACGAGTAAATCGATCAAATGCTTAAGCCCTAGAAAATGGCAGTGCTCAAGCACTCACTTCACTGTCTCCAGGGGTCTTTTTGCAAAATCCTTGAACTTCTGGGCTTTTCTGCAAAAACATGTTTTTCAATTATCCCCCTCACTTTGTTTGGCACCTAATGCCCTAGTTTGAGCTTATCTTGACTTTTTGAGACCCTAGATTGACACAATGCCACTCACTGACATTGTCAGGCCGCGAACCGAATGTCGGCCAGCAGACATTCGCTGTGTCTAAGTCAATCCTTGTGTTCTTAGCCAAACTCCGAGTGTCTTCTCCCTCTCAAGATCATCCCCTATCAGATTATCTCGCTTGCATGCATATTTATACTTATAATTTTCCCTACAGCAAGTATTTTCTATATGCTTATGTAGTGCGATGTGTTGAGTTGTTCATTGTTTATGTACGATAATAGAGCAAGAAGCAGAAGAAGCAGTAGAAGTCTTCGAAGATCCCTTAGAGCAGTCAGGCCCTACATTGCAAGACAAGTCTCTACCCTTTGATCATGTCTCTCCCAGTATTTTGAGTAAACTAGGTTAACTTCTGATTTAACGTATATGCATGCCCTATGTTCAAATTAAGTGCTATGTTGAAAGAATATGAATAGATATGACCTAATTCCTTGTAAAGCCCCTCATGTTTGTATGTCTCATGCACCCTTTTCACCCTAGGATATCATACTTAGACTATGCTTATGCTTAAATGTATGCGTTAACTGCTAAATGGTCATGTGTATGAAAAATGTGCTTAAACCTCTTTTGAGAAAGAAAATGTGATTCAAATCGATAGTGAGGATGGTTTGAATGGTTGGTGCTGTGTGTGCATCGAGAATGTGAATGGCTCGTCACTAAAGATTCATAAGGACAAGAACCTTGTGTTGTATTTCTATGCAGCATTAAAAACGTACTAAACACTTGCCCGGTATGGGACGGGCGCAACATAGTAGCTTTCCGGTATTAGCTTTACCCTGCAATGGTTGTCGGTCTGGTTTCTCGAGAGGAAACTGGTGGGCCACAGAGGGCCATCAGTGGTGTGAGATCAAAAAAATAATGAGAGGATAAGGTGTGAGAAGGAAGGCGCCCTACGCCTGGATTCTGAGTCGTGCCCGACTGAATCCACAGGCTATGTGTCTCGCAGGACCATAGACCAAGGATAGGTAGAATAGGCTGTGGGGAGTACCCACAATGGTAATGAGTACTGAGATGTCTATTTACCGGGCAGGGAATTGTTAATGTTAGAATTGCAAACTGTTGTGTGATCTCGGCCTTGTCACATGTGTAAAAATCGCATGGAGAGGTACCAACTTGAAAGCTGAGTGATCGATGTATTAAAGTGGTACACCTTTGCGAAGTTATAAAAAGTATCAAATACTCTGAGCTCCCAGGTTATGGAGTTTGTGCACGGTGGATTCTATCCACGTCAATGCAGCACTAGTAGCTTTCGAAAGATTTTTGTAATATTGATGAAAGCGATGACTCATGGAGGACCGACACGCATAACATCTTCTTAAAATCTAGTTTAGGATTTTAAAGTCTCGCTTTTGAAAGGAAAACCTTTCCTCAAAACTTTAGAGTGAAAATCTATTCTATCCTTATCTATAAACCAAAGAGCCCATCTCTTGGAAATTCCCCTCATCTATATACCTGCATTCTTAAATTTGAGAGTTGTTGAGCACCGTGTGGACAACGTGCTCACCCTTGCTTTTGCAAACCAATTTAGAGGAAGGATTCATTGATCCTGACTCCTACGGCCTTGAACCCAATGAGGAAGAAAGAACCATCCCAGAAGATTCAGCTCACTAGAGGGTCACTCACCAAGTGGAGTCCGATGTGGAGGAAGCCCACGCAACACCGCTGCCAATGAAGACGAACACCATTTTAGTCTTATTTGCTTGTTGTTGTTCTTGTGCTGACCTTTGTGTCAGAAGAAATTCCTTAATTTGTATCAACTTTAAATTGCGTCATCTTTGGCGCTATGATATTGTAATATTGGTCCTTGTGACCCAATACTTGTTTTAATTATTTGCATTGCAGTATAATGCATTCTGTTGTTGTGAGCTTGCGATATATCATTCTGAGTGCAACCAACCTGGGCGGTTACCCCCGGATTCCTCAAATGAGGGTCTCACATGAAAGCCACGCTTTCCACCGCTGGCCTCAAGTCCAAATCTAGGCCGTGGTGATGTCCAAGCTTGCATAGTAAGGCGAAGCCCACATCACTGACATCAGTCTTCACTGTCTCCCTGCGCTTCTTCACAAACTCTGAAATGTTGGCAACGAGCAAGTCGGACTGGGCGGCGACTAGGTTGCAAGACTCAGCCAGTGACATGTCATCTCCCACTGGATTGATAACTTCCGCATCAAACGAGTTTGCAACTTTCTTCAGCCTGGCCAAAGTATTTTTCTCGGTGAGGCGGCAGTTTTCGATGATCATTTCCAAATTCTCCTTCTCAATAAGAACTTTCTCCGATTTCTTTTTGACCTTGTCGTTGGCTGACCGACGTTGGTTAATGATGTTGTGAAGCTTCTCCAAGTCGTGTCCACGCCTGATAAACTTCTCTTTTAGTTCATTCTTCTCCTCGGTCAGCTTGCGACTTATTTCTCTTTGACCTGCTCAATGAAAGAACAAAATTCGAGATCAAGTGTCCGTAACATCGGCTCAGAGATAATAATTTCCGCTGAGAAGAACTTACAATCAAAATCGGCTTGCAATTTACTGCACACCGATGTGAGGCTCTCTTTTTCCCCTTGGAGAACATCATGTGATCATGTCTTTTCCTCCAAGGAAGCGAGGGCGTCGGAGAGTTCCTTATCCTCCTCCCTCATAGCCTTGGCCAACACAACCCCTTCATTTTTACGTACCATGGCAATCTCTTGCAGTAAAGCAGAGTTTTCTATGTGACATACTGAAGATTAACATTCTAGTTCGTACAAAGACCAAGGGTACAACAAGATACTTATTTCTTTACGATGTTGCGCTCTGCTTGGACGACCTTGAAACGCTATATCAGCAAACCGATCATGGTCGCGCTGCGAGCAAATTTAGTAGGCCTCAAAAAAACACAAACGCATATCAAAAAACCTGGAGTAAGAACTTTCCTTACCTCCAAAAGATCCCCTAAAAATTTCCCCGATCCAACTCCTTGGCTTGGAGAAGGCGCATCACCGCACTCCGGCCTGGAGCTTTGACCTTCGATAATTATCTCCGGCACGATGCACTACATGTCCTCATTGACAAGCGGCATGGTAGCTGCCTCCATGTCCGCGATCACGGTCTCTGTTGTGACCTTTTCCCCTTCGTCATCATTGGGTTTGATACACAGTGTATCCGCAACCACCTCGTCAACAACGTCAGGCAAGGGTGCAACATCAGTAGTCACCAAGGGCTCTGTTGTAGTCACTGGTTCCACTGCGGTACCACTCATGGCAGTAACACCTGCCACGATCGCTCCCTCCCCCTCGACCATGACAGTCTCTGATTCACTCGCCAGGGTAGCCGCGGTCACGGTCGAGGGAGTCCTGCCCATTTCAAATACAATTGATAAAACTACCCTAACTACGCGTTGCAACTTAGCTGGAGAGTACCGTTTACTTGATGCCAAGCCCCAAACGATTTTGGGAGATTGAACCCACGCTTTGGGGAGACAGCAGCGAGGACATCACTTTAAGCGCGGGTTTCCTCGGCGGCTCCACTAACCTTCTCCTTCGAAGGATTAGGGGAGTCTCCTCGTCCTCCTCCTCGCTTTCTTCCCCCTATACAGGCAAACTATAATTCCCCAACCTTCTTGTGGGGGTATAAGAGGAAGAGATGTTTACCATGGCCATATTCGCACCGTTCGAAGTAGCCTTTGACGAGGCCACCCCAGAAGTTAGTACTTTTCCTTTGCTGGAAGTTGGAGCCTTGGGTTGTTTCGAATTTGGGGTCCTCTTCACATTCTTTGAGGAACCACCAGAAGGCCATCATCAACCAAGGGCCTCTTCGTCCCCACAACTTGGCCCTCGGCGAGCTAAACAAATCAAGCTGTTTATCAGTTGAGATCAGATCAACAACGTGACTTGTCCAAGTTTGTCGAACAAAGCATACCTTTTTGGGCGCCTGGAACACTTCGTCGGCGCTCCCGACAAGGCTCTCTGGCCTTGGCGCACTTGGGTTGCCTTCCTCAAGCGAGTTAAAAGCCTTCAACAAATAGTTGGCTCTAACCACGACATCGGAAGAGGACAACTCTGAACAACGATACAGGTTCACCAATACATCCAAAACAAACAAATCAACAAACAAGAAATATACCAGGGCTGCCATCCCTCGTAGCGTCCTCCTTGGCCTTGATCTCCCACGTGGGGTGATCCCTCTTCTTTAAAGGACTGATCCGATTTTTTACAAAATCAAGGATCACGTCCTGAGCAATCAAGCTCGCATCTATGAGGCACCTTAGCGCCTGGGCTTGTTCTTTTGCTCTTCATCAAGGGCATGTGCGGCATCCTTCTCCCTGCTCTTCTTTGGTCGCCGATCGGCTAACCGGAGGTGACTTTCCACCAGCACGGCAAAGTAGAACCACCTTTGGCACCAGTTGTGCACCGAATCACACAAAGTAAAGGGGAGAAAGTCCTTAATCTCCTGCAGGTGAAAGTACAAACAACCCGACGCTGGCGTGCCCTTAGACATGGTCATGAAGTAGTACTGGTAGAAAAGTGCCACACTGGGCAAAACCCCCAGAAACGCCCCGCACAAATGCTAGAAGGGCGTGAGGATCAACACAGAGTTGGTATTCAGGTTCACCAGCTCCAAATAAAAGTGGGTGAGAATCTCCCGCAAAAAGTCGCTCTCCGGCAGACAAAAGCCGCAGTGCAAAAAGTCCTCAAACATCACCAGCTCGCCCTCCTGCACTACAGGGCTCTATTCGTTCTCCATAGTAGGCCGCCACGGTATTAGCGACCTGGAGGGAAGATAACCATCAGACTCCAATGCTAGCAAATTCTCCTCCGATCGATGACTGGATTTTGTCCAGCATGCCATTAGGATGGGTTTTTGTGGAGAAATAGAAATGGCTCTGACCTATAGCTCAAATAGGGACTTAGCTAACGCTTGGATATTTTCATAATGCTTCAGTAAGAAGCTAGGGCTTGAGACGAAGGGTTTAAAAACCCGCTTCCCTCGGTTCCTGCACCAAGGTTCACGCCGCGCGGCAAATGGTTTTTATTGTATTAAATGTACATCAAAACAAACCTGACATGCGCACTCATGGTCCCGCGAGCGTTCAACGGGAAATCAAACTGACAAGTCGCCTTTTTAGAAGCTGAAACGCCTTTTTTCAGAAGAAAACACCTTTTCCAGTGAAATGAAGCCTTATCGCTTCAACTTCGGGGGCTAGCAGATAAAGATTGCAGCTCTCATGATCGCACACTGTGACAATTATCTAATGATTGCGAGTCATTCTATGATCGCACACAGCACATGTAACTTTCCATGATCGTGATAGTCATTCCGTGATCGCACGCAGCACACGTACCTTTCCATGATCGTGATAGTCATTCCATGATCGCACCCGACGCGCATACTTTTCAATGGCAACCAAAAGCTAAGGAAAGAGATAATACAACGGTCTAAGAAAATACTAGATGTTATTAATAAACAGAAAGTGAAAAATCAACATGAGAAAAATTGATTCTTTATTAATTTTTTCATTATTTACAAAAACAAAAAATACAAAGGACCAACCTAAGGATCCGTCTTAGCCCTAACTCCATCTAAAGTGAAGTCTGTTTGGCTTGTGGCCAGTAATCAGGACTCCTCCAGTGACAAGTTGTCCTTCTTAGGGTCAACCACGTACGCTTCAAAGAGCCCCACGACCTCCCTCAGCCCTGTGAGGGTCTCCTTCATGGTGGGACCACAGCCGGCGACGGTTACATCCAGAGTGTGCTTCTCCTCGCGTACAAGCTGCTCTTTTTGACAAGCAAACCTTGCGGTCTCCCTGGCCCCGTCAAAACTTGCCTTCAAATGCTCAATGCGCTTGAAGAAGTCATCCAAGTCAAGCCCCCGTCGGGCATAATTCTCACCAAGGAGTTTGTGCTCCTCCTGGAGGGCCCGCAGCTCGGCCTTGACCCTATCCAGCTCTTCTCGAGAGTCATGGCTCTACACAAAATGATCAAACATGCTTCAAGGTAAGATATGATTAACTAGAATGAGCCCAAAATTCAAGAGTTCTTACCGAGGAGCACAAGGGCGAAGCATCGGCAGTGGAGCCAAAGGCTTCCTCATCCTCCGTCGAGAAGGGAGAATGAGGCGAAGGTTGTCTGGCCATTGGTTGCACTGGAGCCACCTTTCCAGGAGATGCTCGGGATGAAACCTGGTAAGTAGCAAGCTCATCAAGCTGCATCGGCCTCTTCGATGAAGATCCCCCAGAGGGTCCAAGATCATCGCCACCACGTTTCCTAGAGATAGTTGAGCTGTCAAGCAGTTGCATAAAGCAAAAAGCCTTTGAGAAAACCGCATCTCAAGGAAAAGCTTGCGCCAATCTACCAAGAGAGGATTACCTCTTGAGATGAAGGCACAAAGCTGGTTCCTCGCACTCCCAAAGCTTCAACATTTCCCTCCCCAACTTCCTCGCCGACCCGGTTTGGAGATCCCATTAGCTCAGGAGGTTTGAAGATCAGAGGTTTTGAGACTTAGGGAAATTTGTGGACAAGTTGAAGATTACATAGCAGGGGAACGGCTGTTTATAGACTCACTTAGGCGACGCTTCAACTTCTCGGCCTTGGGCACGATGTGGAAACCTCGAGATCCTCCCTATTGCCTGTAGCTCACTCCCCGATGAGCCCAAAAGTCAAGAGTTCTTACCGAGGAGGACAAAGGCGAAGCATCGGCAGCGGAGCCAAAGGCTTCGTCATCCTCCGTCGAGAAGGTAGAATGAGGAGCAGCTTGTCTAGCCATGGGTTGCATTGGTGCCACCTTTCCAGTGAATGCTCGGAATGAAGCATGGTACGCAGCAAGCTCATCGAGCTGCATCGGCCTTTTTGATGAAGATCCCCTAGAGGGTCCAAGATCATCGCCACCACGTTTCCTAGAGATAGTCGAGCTGTCGAGTGGCTGCATAAAGCAAAAAGCCTTTGAGAAAACCGCATCTCAAGGAAAAGCTTGCGCCAATCTACCAAGAGAGGATTTCCTCTTGAGATGAAGGCACAAAGCTGATTCCTTGCGCTCCCAAAGCTTCAACATTTTCCTCCCCAACTTCCTCGCCGACCCTGTTTGGAGATCCCATTGGCTCAGGAGGTTTGAAGACAAGAGGTTTTGAGACTTAAGGGAAATTTGCGGACAAGTTGAAGATTACATAGCAGGGGAACGGCTATTTATAGACTCACTTAGGCGATGCTTCAACTTCTCGGCCTTGGGCATGATGTGGAAACCTCGAGATCCTCCCTACTGCCTGCAGCTCACTCCCCGAGACGTATCGAAGCTATCGCCGGTGTAACAGAACGTGGGAATCCAAAGTGATGTAGCACTATTAAGAATTCGAAGCAACACACCATTAAAGTTGGCCTTTGTCACTTCAAATTCAGGGGGCTAGCTGACGAGGATTGTTAGATATTTTTTAGGCCTCCATGGTCGCGATAGCACCACATGATCGCACATGACTATGGTCGCGGCCCTCCCTATGGTCCTCAAAGTCTAGAAGGAGGAACGTTGGGTAATCCAAGGGCATTCTGGATATAACTTAAAAATCCTTGTTCCCCATACAAAGAAGACTAGGCTTAGCAAAGATAGGATTAGCAAGCTACACTCTATAACCACCTCTTTGTAACTCTTTTTTCTACATAGTCAATTACACAGGACGTAGGGCTATTACCCAGCTTAAATAGGTCCTGAAGCTAGATAATCCTTGCTCCCCGTGTCTTTAGATTCATTGATACCTTGAACGTCTTGAGAATCTATCTGATTGGCCTCATACCTTCTAACTGATCACTTTCTTGCATAAGATCAGCAGAGGAATCCAGAGTTCCAATCGTCGACACAAACCATATCTAAAGAAAACACTCGTTGTTCTACAATTTATACAAAGTATGCTAGATTTCCCTTAGAAAGAAATTTAAACACTTTTATTTCTGATTTTTTTATTTATTCATTTTTTATTTTCTTCTTCAACTTTTGCGTGCTTTTGGCCAGAATGTTTTGAACTAAATCATTCTGTCGCGGCTAGAGGAGACACAACTTAAGACGTTTACTTAAGTGCACTTACAGAAAGGCAGCTTTGTTAGTTCTCTGAGCCCCTGTAAGCAATCTCATTTTTACATATACCTTCCCTTCACCAGCAGGTCGATGATTCACCCCCACCACCCCTCAGCAGGTTGCATATTTGTTACAAGAGACTAGACAAAGCCGCATCTTAAGCATCCGTTTTATTATAACAAATGAAATTTTTGTGTGCATAAGTTAAGTAAATCTTCTCTTCCCCAACTGGTTGATGATTCACCATCACCTCCCCCCAGTGGGTCGATTATACTTCTCTCTTACTCATTTTTTTAAAGAAAAAGCAATTAGCAATATAAACATAAAAACTGATATAGGAGAGTTAATTTTAGATAATAGTTGAATGGAAACCTTCAATTTGTAAGAAGTCAATAATAATCTAAAAGACAAGTTCACATTTTAATGGTCAGTTTAAGATAAAAACTGAACATAGGTAATTAAAATTTTTAAGAGAACTAAGTTCAATGGATCATATGCAAAGATCTGATAGAATAGTCATCTTCAAAACCAGGCATTCCAAGTGATATATCTTTTTTTTATTTTTTAGTTTATGATGACAAGATGGTGGAATGATAATTCGCTAAAGACTAAGAAAATGGTTAAGTGACTACCCCCAAGCTAAATCAGACATTGTCCTCAATGTTTGGAGAGAGATACAGATTACCATTTGTGGTAGTGGCAACGATGATGTGGATGTTGTGGAAGATGCCGTGGTGAAAGAAGGTGTTGTGGTCCACATAGCTCCAATGAGTCAGTCCAAGGCATTGCAAGTGAAAACCTGAAAAGAAAAACAAAAAGAAACAAAAAACCAAAAGAAAAATAAAAAATAAACACTTGTGTATCATGAAGATCACTCATCGAAGGCCGGTAGAGGTGATTGGTGGAAAAATAGTGGAGGAGGATAGGGTTGTTGAGGAAGGCCGTGGGTGTGAAGATGGTCCATGTTGTGTGCATGTGCGCCTGGATATGTGCCGTCCAGAAGGATGTGGCCGGCGTCTACATGATAGTCATAGAGATGATCCACGCGGCCAGTGAGTTGGTCCATGTGGCCGGTGAGGTGTTCATCCTGAAATCCATCGTATCCCTGTAATCTCGTTTGCGCATCGTGATCTTCTTGATGTTGTGTCGGGGCATTGTCATTGATATAATCTTCTTGATGAGGCGTGAAGAACCAGAATCCACAGTCAGATCGAAGTTTAATGGTTGGATGAGTAGATCTAGGGCTAAGTTTGTGGAGGTTTTGAGGAGTTTTGGGGCTTAACAATGGCGGTGTAGATGTTTGGAGAAGAAGATGGATTTATATAAGGTGGTAGGTAGGAGTTGTGGTGGTATGGGAGAAGAAAAACACAAGGAAAACAAAATTTCAGCACTTCTGTCCAAAAATAGGGAAGAAACAGAGCCTGGCATGACCACGGGCATGGGTCGTGCTCGATTCAGGAACACGTCGTGCTTTGGGTCGTGCTTGGTTTGGGATAAATTTTGTTTTGAGCAGTTGGCCACACCGACAAAGGCACGACCACTTGCACAGGTCATGCTCGACCAGGGCACGTCCCTGTGCCACTAGTCATGCTCGTCTCTGCTGAAAAAGAAAGTTACTTTCTTGAAAACGATCAAATCGAGCACAAATTGAAAAAGAAAAAAAATTGTTTTTGTTAAAACGGTCAACCGAAACCAGCACTGGTCATGCTAAGTTCGATTGAAAAAAAAATTTTGTTTTTGTGAAATCGATCAAACCAAAACCAACACTGGTCATGCTCGGTTCGAGTAAAAAGAAAAATTGTATTTTTGAAAATAAACCCAACCGAACCTAGCACTAGTCGTGCCTTTGGTCGTGCTTGGTTCGGTTGGCATTGTATTTTTTTCAAAAGGGTCAGCCTTAATTTATGAAAAATTGGTTTTGGGTGGTCAAACGATGTCAGAATTGAGTGATTCTCACACCACTATGTTCATAAAGAGAGAAATACATGTTAGTACACCGGGTTGCCTCCTGGATAGCACTAGTTTAACGTCCTGCTCGACTGAACATTTTCGGCCATTCAGAAATATATAGAATTGAAAGAATGTCGTGGAGGAAGCGCTTTCGTTGTCTACTCGTCAACCCTAGAGGAAGTTCATGGTTAACTAAAAATTTTGCATAATCAGCATACCATGGTTCTTATTTAACCAAGTAAAAGTGCTCATCGGGTAAAGCATCATTGATGTGAACGTCAGTGGTGTCAGTGAAGAGCTGTGAAAGATGATCGGCGATGACGTTCTAGGCACCTTTCCTATCTTTGATCTCCAAATCAAATTCCTATAGTAGTAGGATCCGTCGTGCAAGTCATGGCATGGTTTCTATATTGCTCAAAAGATACTTAAGAGCAGGACGATCAGTATTGTTGGGGGAAAATATTAGCCGTAGGGTATATGCGTTGGCCCATGCCCTGGCCTCTGTCCTCTGGGGTGGAGGTGAAACCTCAGGCCCGCCGACCTCCGAGTTAGGAGGTGCCTTGCTCCAACCTCCCCTTGCCAAAGGGGAGGTGCCACCCCCGGGGTAGGAGGCACACACCTCCAACCTCCATCCTCCAGAGTGGAGGCACCACCCCTGAGTCCCCACCTCCGGTCTGCCGTCCTCCGGGTTAGGAGGTGTCCACCTTCGGCTCCCACAGAGTAGGAGGCGCCCACCTCTGGCCACGGTTCGCCAGAGGGGAGGTGCCACCCCGGGGTAGGAGGCACACACCTCCGGCCACCGTCCTCCGGAGTGGAGGTGCCATCCCTAGGTCTAGGAGGAAACCACCTCCAGTACGCCGTCCTCCGGGTTAGGTGGTGCCCACCTTCGGCTCCCCCGCAGTAGGAGGCGCCCAGCTCCGGCGTCCGTCCACCGGAGGGGAGGTGCCACCCCGGGGTAGGAGGCACACACTTCCGTCCTTCAGAGTGGAGGTGCCACCCTCGTGTCTAGGAGGCGCCCACCTCCGGCCTCCGTCCTCCGGGTTAGGAGGTGCCTACCTCCAGCTCCCACGGAGTAGGAGGCGCCCACCTCTGGCCTTCGTCCGCGGGAGGGGAGGTGCCACCCCCGGGGTAGGAGGCACACACCCCCTGCCTCCGTCCTCTAGAATGGAGGCGCCAACCCTGGGGTGGGAGAAACACACCTCTGGCTTCCGTCCTCCGGGTTAGGAGGTGCCCACCTTTGGCATCCGTCTTACAGAGTGGAGGTGCCACCTACGGCCTGTTGCCCTCCGGAGTAGGAGGCGTCCACCCCCGGTCCACCATACTGAGGTTGGGGGCACAGAAGACGAGAATGGCCACATGTCCAAGATCGATACTCCGTGCCCTGCCAAAAGACCGCAACGACCTTGATCCGACGGTCACAACTAGGGTAGTCTTGTAATGAGAGGACTTTCATTTGTACTCAATACACAAAAAAAATAGGCGTGCCTAGGAGCCCTCTCCCCGAGAGAGAGCCCCCCTAGTCGACTCGTGTCGGGGACACATTGACAAGAATAGGGTCTCCCAAGAGTCCCGAACATGTATAAATCCTTGTGTCAATCTCTGTGATTCCCCGACGGGAGGTGATCTGTCACACGGTCAACTAGCGTCCCTGTACACGTGTTATGCACGTTTGAAAATCTGCCGGGGTATTTTCAATACCACGACAGTTGGCACCGACCATGAGGACTCGTAACGAATTGTCATGGCTCCTCCAAGAAGAGTGAGGCACTTGGCCTCCCTCTCCAACAACGCCGGCCCTAGCAACTCTGCACCATCGGCGCAAGGGGCCGTCGTTGCGGCGCCTCCTCCCAAGGATACTCGGGGGGAGGCGGTGCTCCTTCCTCCCGCCGTCCTCGGCGGGAGCGCAGCTCCTCTGAGCCAACTCAACGCTACCACGTCTGGGGGACTGAGTGTCCCCCAAGAAATGCCTTCGGCTTCTGGAGACCCGTTACTCGGGGTGCTCACTGAGGGCCAACTTCGCGCGCAACATACTCTTTAGCATGGCCTCCGGCTCCTCCGTAACCGCCTCCATTCCCGTTCATGGGACCGCCACCGCCTTTCCTGATGGGGCACCCAGGAGCCTTCTTCGCGCCAGGAGCCAATACCTTCCGGGGAGGCGCCCCCACATCTGGGGGCTATCCCTTCCCAAGTGGTGCTCCCACCTCCAGAGGACACCCTCTCCCGGAAGGCGTTCCCACCTCCAGAGGACATCCTCTCCCGGGAGGTGCTCCCATCTCCGGCAGCTATCCCTTCCCGGGAGGTGCTCCCACCAACGGTGGAGCTCTTGTTCCCGGGATGTCTCCCACCCTGGGTGATGCTCTTCCCCCCGGAGCCTTGCCAATCCCAGGAGGTGTTGCTGGCATGGTCCTCACGATGCAAGCTGTCCCTCTGATGGAATCCTTTCCCTGGCCGAGGGTCGTCTCCACCGCTGAAGCCTCCCCGGCGGGCAACCCTACTCCCGCGCCCGTCGTTGATGCGCATTAGCTCCCTCCCCCAGGGCCCCCTCCACGGGCAACGCCGGTGGATCAAACTCGATTCACCGGGGAGGAGGTAGAGCAAATGCGCACGGCAAGGTCTAAGGGAGCTCCCTCCTGCCGTCGACGGGTGCCCTCCTCGGGGCGCGGGTGTAACCCCCGCGTCCCGACGGATAAGTGAAAGAGCCCTATGCAAGAAGCCACCGTCACCTCAAGGTAGGCGGTCCATTGGGACATCTCCCCGACTCGGACAACGAAGGTGCCTCCTCGGTTAAGAGGGGTAGCGACGTGGCCTCTCCAAAGAAAGTGGACAGGGCCAACCAACCCTTTCTGCCACCTCTGGTGTTTCCGATGGCCGAAGCCGTATCGGACGCCGCACATTGAGTACTACAATGGAGAAGCCGACCCCTATGAATTTGTACAGGTTTACTCGACGGCTATATCAGCAGTTGGGGGGACGAGAGCGTTCAGTGCAACGACTTCCCCTCTACCTCTCCGGGATAGCCCGGTCGTGGTTTTACAACCTCAAGGCAGGCTCTATCAAATCCTTTGCGCAACTCAAGTACGAGTTTTGTGCAAATTTCTAGGAAAATACATTCATCCTCTGGATTCATCGCAATTGTACACCATTCATCGGCCGTCAGGGGAGATGATACGAAGCTTCTTCAAACACTTCGCCCAAATCAAGAGCAAGGTGGCTCACGTCCCCGACTTGACGCTAATCGAAGCATGAAAAAGCGGGATTCTACCGAGAGAGCTCCACCGGAGGCTCTCCTCGAGCTTCCAATCCTCCACTACTGACGAGCTATTTAACGCTTTCGGAAAGTACACGAGAGCTGAGGAGGACGACCTTTGGAAGAAGAACCAGGGGACCTCTAGCCCTGGGGAGAGGGACTCAAGGGACCACTCCCATAAACATCCCAAGAGAACCCCTGTAGCAAGCTAAGGCCTTGGGACGCTTTCATCCTTGAAGGTGGAGGCAGCCCTCAGGATCCTAACCGAGGACAGCGACCCTTCTCCACGAAAAAAGGTGGTGGGGGAGGCCAACCCTCCCGCACCCGAGAGACTTCTAAGCCAGTGGGCAAGGAGGCCTGAGCCACCTTATGGTGCGCTTTCCATAAGTCCAACTCCCATGCAATTCGCGAATGCCACGCGCTTCTCTAACACTTCACGGCGTATCTCGAGCAGCATGGGACGGGGGGATGGAGCCCTACCTCCTCACCCCCTCCGTCATTGGCCCTGACAGCACTCCCCGCTCCCCCGGGGGGACACCAACGGCAAAGCCAGGAAAGGGGCTCGAACAACGAGCTCCCCTTCCAAACCTCACAGAGACACATCAATGTCATCTTGGGAGGATCTACCTCTGGGCAAGATTCGAAACGCCAGTGCAAGGAGTATGCGTGGGAAGTACGGGCAATAGGGGTCCTCAACACGTCTCGGCCACCAAAATGATCAAACGTCCCCCTTACCTTCAACGCCGAAGACGCGCGCGGTGTCCGCTTCCCGCACAATGACGCACTGATTGTCTCTATGACCGTGTTCAACTGTTGTCTCTCCTGGATCCTGGTGGACGGCGGAAGCGCCGCGGACGTCCTTTATCTAAAGGCATTCAAGGAAATGCAGGTGGATGAGAAACTCCTGCAACCAGCGGCCGGGCCTTTAGAAGGCTTTGTCCGGGGAAAAATCGTATACCCCCTGGGAAAGGCGGACCTCCCAATGACGTTCGGTACCCCAGATAATTACCGAATAGAGATGGTTCGGTTTGATGTAGTGGATCTCCCCTCCTCCTACAACGCTATAATGGGGAGAACCACGATCAATCGCCTGGGGGCCACAGTCCATCAAAGCTACCTATGCATGAAGATTCCCGGGCCAAGCAGGGTGATCACCGCTCAAGGCGACGAGGACGTGGATCGCTCTCTCTACGAGCGCGCCACTTCCACGATCGGGGACGTTAACTTGATCGAGGCCCCAGGGGGAGGAAGCTCCTTCCCAACCCCGGACGAGCCGGTCGCGCTCCCCAAGAAGTTCCTTCCCAAACCTCCAAGGGAAGCGAGGGGAAGACCGTCAAGATCGGGGCCGATCTCCTTGAGGAGCACACGGCCCAGGTCATAGACTTCCTTCGTGAAAATGTGAACATTTTTGCATCGAAGCCTGCAAACTTAGGGGGTGTTCCTAGAGACATTATCGAGCATAAGCTCATGGTAATGCCTGGTCGCCCCCCGGTGAAGCAGAAACTGAGCAAGCTCTCCCTCGAGTGCCAAGAGGCCATCAAGGCGAAAATCGCAAAACTCCAAGAGGCGGGGTTTATTTGGGAGGTCCTACAGCCCAAGTGGCTAGCAAACCCCGTCCTCGTCAAGAAGGCAAGCGGCAAATGGAGAATGTGTGTCAACTTCACCGACCTCAACAAAGCATGCCCAAAGGACAACTTTCCGCTCGCGTGGATCGACCAACTGGTGGACTCCACCGCGGGATGTGAGCTGATGAGCTTCTTGGATGCCTACTCGAGCTATCACCAGATCTAGATGGCTATAGAGGACGAGGAAAAGATGAGTTTCATAACTCCCCTCGGCACCTTCGGCTACGTCCATATGCCCTTCGGGCTGAAAAACATTGGGGCAACCTTCCAATGCCTCATGTGTTTAGTCCAAAAGGACCAAATCGGTCGCAATGTAGAGGTCTATGTCGATGACGTGGTCGTCAAGAGCCCACTCTCAACTGCTCACCTTGAAGACTTAGCGGAAACCTTCCGCAACTTGTGCAAATATGGGTTAAAACATAACCCAAAAAAATGCACATTTGGCGTTCGCGGAGGGAAACTCCTTGGTTTCCTTGTGTCACAATGGGGCATTGAAGCCAATCCAAAAAAATATCGGACCCTCCTCGACATGCCTCCGCCACGTTCCGTCAAGGATGTGTAATGGCTCACCGACCACTTGGCCGCGCTGAGCCGTTTTGTCTCACGCTTTGGAGTGCGTGGTCTCCAATTATTCAAGATCCTCCGCGGCCTTGAGGGGTTCCATTGGAACCCCTAGACACAAGCCACATTCGAAGACCTGAAGAAGTATGTCACGAGCCCTCCAATGCTTGTGAACCTGCATCAAGGTGAGCCTTTGCACCTTTACCTCGTGGCCACTCCGGTTGCCGTCAGCACGGTCCTCGTCAAGGAGGAAGATGGACATCAGCACCCCATCTACTACATGAGCAAGGCTCCCTAAGGTGCCAAAAAGAGATACACCAAGGTGGAGAAGATCTGTTAGCTCTCCTGATGGCGTCAATGAAACTTCGCCACTACTTCTTGGGCCACCCCATCACGGTGCCGTCCTGTCTCCTCTTGGGGGAAGTGCTTTGGAACAAGGAAGCCACCGGCCAGATAGGGAAGTGGGGGGCTGAGCTTGCCCCTTTCTCCCTCTCCCTAACCGGACGGTCTGCGATCAAGTCGCAAGTTCTTGCGGACTATGTGGCTGAGTGGGCTCCAGTCCCCCGACTGGAGGAGCAAGCACATGCCAAACCACCGCCGCACGGCGACCACTGAACCCTCTTCTTCGATGGCTCCCTATGCTTGGCGGGGGACGGTGCGAGGGTGGTCCTCCGAAGCCCCGAGGGGAGAACCCTCGAATGCACCGCAAGGCTGGAGTTCCCCGCGACGAACAATGTTGTGGAGTATGAGGCCCTCCTCCTAGGGCTACGTCTCGCCCACACCTTAGGCATCTGACGCCTACTTGTCAAGGGGGACTCGCAGCTCGTGGTCTGTCGAATGGACAAGTCCTACTTGTGCCATGACGCGAACCTGAGCCTTTACCTTGAGGAGGTTCGGAAAATGGAGAATCCCTTCAAGTGCCTCGAGGCATGGCGTATCCCACGTAGGGACAACGACCGCGCGGACTCCCTTGCATAGGTGGCAAGTGCCCGAGGGCCCCTCCCGACGGGGCTTTCTTGGAGATTATCTCCAACCCTTCCGTGGTGACCCCCGACCTGGACTCCGGATCCAGTGACCCTCGCATCACGGTGATCACCCGAGCCACAACTTGAATGGACTCCCTCGTCTCTTGCATCAAGGGAGAGGGGGAGCCGTCGTACGACGCCGAAGCTAAACACCTTCGCGCCAAGGCGCGGGCTTATGTCTTGATAGAGGGGATGCTATACAAGCGAGGGGCCTCTGCACTACTCTACTGCCTCCCGCAGGAGGAGGGGATAAAACTCGTCGAGGACATTCACCTCGGGTGTTGTGGTTCCCACCTTGGCCCACGAGCCATTGCTACAAAAGCTATTCGGCAAGGCTTCAACTAGCCTACGGTGGCCTGTGATGCGAGAGACTTTGTCTCCACCTGCGAGGCCTGTCAGAAGATGGTGAAGGGTTCCAACCTGCCCTCCACTGCACTACAATCTATTCTGATCACCTGGCCCTTCGCACGATGGGGAATGGGCCTAAGTAGGCCCATTTCCCCTAGCACCAGGGGATACAAGTGTGCGGTTGTGGCCGTGGACTACTTTTCCAAGTGGGTACATGTGGAACCCCTAGCCAACATTATGTCCCGAGCAGTGTAGAGGTTCTTATGGAAGAACATAGTGTGCCGCTTCGGGGTCCCCCGGGAGATCACCATTGACAACAGAACCCAGTTCGATTCCGTGGTTTTCCGCGAGTTCTGCCAAATTTTGGGAACAACCCCCCATTTCGCTTCAGTGGCTCACCCCAAAAGCAATGGGGCGGTTGAGCATGTCAACGGGGCTATCCTCCAAGGGCTTCGTCGTCTCCTGGAGCAAAGCGCCTCCAGGTGCAGAGCATGGGCAGACGAGCTCCTGAGCATTCTTTGCTGCATGCGCACAATCCCAATCCGCGTGACGGGACGCACCCCTTTCTCTCTCATTTATGGGGCTGAGGCGGTACTCCACCCGGAAATCAAATTCCGATCGTTGTGAGTCGAACTCCTCAAGGGAGTCTCGGCCGCTACGTTTCAGGCCAACGAAGAAAACCAAAAGCTGGAGGTAGATCTCGTCGAAGAGGAGCAGGACAGAGCCCTTCGCCGCAACGCCATTTACGAGCATGAAATGGCGCGTGCTTACAATAAGCGCATCCGAAGAAGAGCTTTTCGCTTGAGGGACCTTGTCCTCAAGGGCGTCACCGATCCTCAAGCCCAAGGAAAACTCAGCCGGGAAGGGCCATACAAGATCACCACGATCCTTGGCTTGGGGACTTAGAAGCTCTCCAATCTCGAAGACTAAGAGCTGAAGCACGCATGAAATGTGGACTTGCTCCGCAAGTTCTACACTTAGTCTCTGAGTCTCCCCCCTTCTCCTCGCACCTTCGCAAGGGGAAGGCGTGGCGAGTTTAACAATGGCCTTAGGGCCTTTCCCTCTCCCTTTCGTGACTTCGCTAGAGGGGAGGCTTAGATAATTTATAGAGGAAATCAAAAAGTCTAATCTTCACTGCTGGTTTTCTTGTCACACAATTAGTTGATGTTAAGAGTCGTGCATAGAGTTCAAGAACTGGATAAGATTATATAACCAGTCACATGAAGGTTGAATAAAAGATCTCTACTATATAGGCAGTCTGCTCCAAGTTTTAACACTATAGCAAAGCAAGTTTTTGTATAGGCAAGCAAAAATATAGTGGCATATCTTTTAAGAGTATTACATCGGCAAGTGAAGTTAATATATGCCAAAACAAACATAGGGATACAGAAAGACTCTTCAATTTCTTATTTTGTTGAGAACATGAGAGAGCCATATCAGAGAAAAATAGTGACCTGCTCATAGTGGGAGCTCAAAAACTTAAAGAGACTGCAGTTTCATGTTTGGTAAGCAAATCGTGCAACCATCTTATCAAGAGCAAGCATCAATCATGAATTAACAACAGGAAAGTCAAATAACATAAGGACAAAAATCGACAAAACAGGACTTGCCTTGAATGTGTTCAGAGCATCAGAAGCAATATCGAAGTTTGGTAGTTCCAACATACTCGAAAAACTGTTCGAAGCTACGTGATTCCAATATATATCTGGAAGAGCACTACAAAATCAGATGCATGCAAAATATTTAATTTATTCATTCATTTACTTGAACACCGATAATCTTGAACACAAATATAACAACTCTCAGGTGTTCAGTTTTTACCGATCATCTTGGACACAAATATAGCAACTCTCAGGTCTTTATTCATTTTTGTTTTGCTTCTAATCTCACGGAGTCAAGTCCTAAATTAAGTCTTGTTTTGTTTCCTATTAAGATTTGGGACCTAGTATTAGACAGAGAAGTTCTCTATCTGAACAGTTTCATGACTTTCATCCTATGTAATTTGATGAGTAGTTTACTTATATTTTTCTTGTTGTAAGTCGTAACAGATATTTTAACAAATTTTACTTTCACGTATGTATATATAAAATAAACACCATTGTGGTAAAACTTTTGTTTTCCTCAAGAAACCACCGTGGAATGCAAATTAATTTAATATGCATGTTCTATGCATAGCTTAAGTGTTCCTTAAGGAAAACAATCATAAATCAGTCACTTCATTTTTTAGGCATGCAATCAGGGTTCTATTTATTAAAGCTAGTAGAAAATACAATTTATAATTACTACAAAACAAAAAGAAATCCAACTGAAGATTTTGAAGTCTCACTTTGCAAGTGTGGAATGCAAGTGTTCAACTCTGTGAGGCAGGGTGAGGACGACACGGCGATCAGAGGAGGAAAGGGCGTGGCGCCGATTGGAGTAGGAGGTGAGGGCGAGCCGGTGATGGTTGGAGGAGAAAGAGAGGGTGAGTTGGCGATCAGAAGAGGGGAGGGTGAGGCGCCGATCAGTCGAGGAGGTGAGGGCGAGCCAGTGATCGGAGGAGAAGGCGAGCCGGGGAGTTGGGTTGCTGGCTTGCGGCAGCCGGCGGGGCGTAAATCGTAGAATTTAGAGACTTGAGAGGACCCAAGGGCGAGGAGCAGAGGAGGACACTAGACATCAGATGAGGAGTAGTCTGTGGTCGAGTGGAGTAGTGCACGACAGGTTGACAGCAATCAGCAAGTTTAGGTTATGAGGTTAATGGATATGGGTTTTAGGAATTTGGATTTGTAACTTTATATATATATATTATATAGTCTTATACCAATTTGGATATCAATAATCTCTAAATCCGAATCCGATTTTTACAAATATTAGCATACTATATCCGATTTGAATCACATTAGCAATTTGGATGTCGATTTTCAGATTCAGATATATTAAAATCGGATATAAATGCCGGATATTTTGAAAAATCTACATCCATTTTACATCCCTAGGAATAGAGAGGCAATGTTCTAACCATTTTATCTATAAGTTTTTGACTTTTGGTGGGCATCGGAAGGAAAGAAAAACCTGAATTGCAACCTAATCTGTGAGCAGTCAATACGCAGAGCTAGTAATAATTGCATGTCTACTTTTTTTTAAAAAAAAAGCTAGTTTACCAAATAGAGGGTGGTTAGTGGCAAGAATATCCCGGTAACGCAGGGCTTCCATATTTTTTGAGGCCGATAAATTTTCACCATTGAGCATATATTTTCTTTTTCGCAAAAATGTCACCTGAGATCCATTTTCTTCAACCTTGACATTCTAGTCCACATCTTTTGCAATTCAATTGAATTGCACATATTAACTGCAATTATATTAGGTTCACAGAATGTTGACACGAAATTATACAAACACTGACGTGGCTAATCAGACGTGCTAAGATGAGGTTGTTAGACGTGGAAAATTGTCCATCACACGACACATATACCCACATGCCCCTTCACTTAACACATTGAACACGAATCCTTTCTCAAATCAAATTACTAAATTTGTGAGAGACGCACTACTGCATTTAAATTCTCCATCTAACACCCTGATGTAGATTGGCTAGATGTAGAGTTTTAAAACAATTACAACTAATGGGTGGGACTCTTGTTAAGTATAATCATTCTAGATATTTCGAACACAAGAAAAGAACACCGGATGAAAACAATACAGAAATTAAGTTGTATGTCATTTATGAAGAAAATTTTAATAAAGATGTTTGCAAGAAACATAGAAATTAAGAAATTTAGAATAAGAGAATGTTATTTGCTTTAAATAAGAGATAAAGAAAATTTTTATGTGGTTAGACCTTATCATTATTGCATCCAAAATTCTTATGAACGAGTATGATCCAAAGTAATCCTAGAGCAATTTTATACAACCATTTCATTGTTTCAAACACCATGGAAAGCAAAATCTTCAAATAATTCAAACCCTTCAAAACTCCAATTTTTTTTTCTGTTCCAAACACTCCTAATACATGTTTTTTCTATAATTTTTCTGTAATCCGTCAGAAATTCAGAACAAACGCAGAGCTAATGGGTAGTATCTATCTCAGGTAACTGTTACTTTGTATAACAAACAATGGAACACATGAGGATTCCCTCGATACACAGAACAAACAAAATTCAGGCTCAGAGACGGCTCGGCTCAAAAAGAAATAACCTGAGTTTGAGCTGAGAACAAGCTCATTTTGTTTTACAAGTTGAGCCAAGCAAGGGACTAGTTCAAGCAAAAGAGGGTAGCTCGCTTGAAGGTGAATAGAGTATATTCTAAGTGCAATCTAAGATAATTTGCACATTTTCAATATAAAAGTTTAGCATTTAACTACAGAACAATATTGTCTCAATGACACATGGGTATATGGCCCATATGTCAGTGTTACTGAAAATGTTCTCTAACAAATTCCCCTAATTTAGTGTGTTCTCTGGCTATTTTTTTTTTGCAACTAACATATGCGACTTTTACTAACCATTATCATTCCACTCCAATATAATTAACACAATAATTTAAAATTTTTTCTTCAAGCCTTCAAATATCCACAACAAGCAAAGAGCTACCGTAACTATCTCACGAACTCTTATATAATAGTATTACAACAACAAAATCCATGATTATTACCTTGACACCATAATAAACTCTACATCTCACATGATGCTACAAGCATTCACATTCTCATCACTGAACATGGACATGTAAGCGACTTCCGGCGCGTTGGGGCTCGCCATCGCCGCCGGCGCACTCCTGACGAAGCCAGGCGGCGCCTTCTTGTCATACGCCCCGCCGACGTACGGGTACGTCGCGAGGTTGTAGGGGACGTATGGCCAGAACTCGGCCGCCTTCCCAGTGCTCTTGACCCTCTCCAGCACCTTGCTCGGCTCCACGTAGCCGGTGACTGTCACCCGGCTCTGCTTCGGGTTCACGTTTACATTGGTCACACCTGCATGCATGTTTGGATTTGCATGGGCTAATCAACTCTTGTTCGATTTATCATGGAAGAAGAGTTACACTCTTCAAAACAAATGAATATGGAGTAAATTACAGTAGAAGATCTTTAATTTATAGCACTATCTCATTTAGGCTCATAAATTTTAAAATCTTTGGCAAATCCGTGAGTTTTCAGCGTAACACTTTAGTTTATCCATATAATTGTGATGTCTCATTAATATATGACATATCATATTTATATTTAGTGATATTTAATTAAATTATCACTTTTAGGATGGTATGAAATTAATTATTCTAAAAAATTAATATACCATTCCACGAATGCCTCTCAAGTAGCGGGCATACTATGTGCTCGGCACATAGGCATGTCATGCCACCCGAAGGCCGCACCATCAACGAAGCATACCTTGACATAGTTTTCTATCTTAGATGTCTCACCATTATAATTAACTAATGGTTTGATTAATATGGATAACTTATGCAAGATCGGACCTATTAATGTAATTTTCAAATTTGTGGAGGTTTTTGTTCAGTGAGTTAGGATGCAATTTACTCAACAAAATTTTAGGAAAATTACATACCCCAACAAGTCATTTTAACTGTCAACACACTTCTACAGAAAGTTTTAATTATTTATATACTACAAGGATTTTATTTTTTAAAAAATACTCCCTATTAGTTGATTGGCACATGTTTGTCAGGACCACATGTTACTGTTTTTTAATTTCTTTTCATCAAGACCATCTTTCTCTTCACCTTCTTCCCTCTAGCTTCTTATTTGGAAGAACATGCGCATCATCTAGTTACTATTATTTCAACTATGTGAGCCTCGCATTTAAGCAGTGGTTATTTTTGTTTTTATTTTTATTTACTTTCTTTTTTTGAAGTTGTTGGTTGTTTCATCGTTGATGATTGTTGAACTATCAACTTTCATTTAATAGGAAGATCCTTCTCTAAAACATAAAGAATACTTATAGGGTGTAAAAAATTCAAAACTACTTGCTAGAGGATACTTGAAAATTGGACTGATTTATAGTGGAATTTATATAGTTTGATGGTATGAGGTATTGCAGATTCAAATAACACAAGAGATTGGGTAAGAGCTATAAGACTAGAGGGGAAAGAATGAACAAGAAAGCGAATGACCTCGCATTGATTTGACGACACTTTTCACTCTCCTCTCACAGCCTTCGCAGTCCATCTTCACCTTTATGTTAACCGTCTGCTCCAAAATCAACGCACCAAACAACAACAAAACCTTAATATCTTGAAAAGAAACACATGGATGCAACTTGTGAAGCTATACAAGAATAATTAATCTAAAGTGAAATGGTTTCTAGAAAATTAAACGAAGAAGAAGAAGAAGAAGTAGAAGAAGAAGAAGAAGAAACTTAAAACGAACCTCACCTGCAGTGGCCGCCTCTTCTTTATCCTCAGTGCTTCCCTTGTTTGTGTCACACTGCAGAGATCAGAGAGGTGGTCTAAGGCACCCATAAATTTTGGCCTGTTGTAACTAGGATTTTTGTGTTCTTGCTTATTTGATGTAGTCACTAATTAAGTAGTTTTGGGTGCAGAAATGGTGGTCGATGGATCATATATATATATATATATAGAGAGAGAGAGAGAGAGAATTTTGGGGGCTGGGGTGAGGTAGTTCAATTCTGAGACTCAAGCTCCTCCTCACTTGGTAGCATGTACCAATTTAATCTCTAAATATAATTGTAATAATACACATAAGTATAACATTAGACTTAAAAATGAAAAATATCAAATATTGGCATAGCACGATTAGAGTTCTAAATGGATTTAGTAAATATAATTTCAGTCATAAATAGACTGAGATAATTAACATATTGAGTAAATAGGTCAAACCCATTTAAAATATGACACAAACCCAATTTAATGTGACACATTTACAGTTCTACTTCAAAACCACAATATTCAACAACTAGGATTTGAACATACTGGTCTCTGGCCATGATCTTAAAAAATTTAAGGCCTCGTATCCCTTAAATTGGTTGGCCACTGAATAATATTCTGTGGTTAGGATGGATTGCCAGCTTTAATGTCCAGCAAAATGATCAAGCTCATGTTGATGCTTCAAGTCTACACAAAGCGTTTAAATCACTTAGCTTTCTTATTAAATGCCTTGGGAAAACATCCTGCCTGATTGGCCCATGACCTGTATGATAGGTTAGCTGGTTGGTCAGTGCATGCACTGGTTAAAAATGTTAAAAAAAACCTTGTGTGGGATTAAAAAGGTGTGATTTTCAGTGCAGCTCCCCTTGATTTGTCAGCTTATCGTATGTCGCATTCTATCGATTTCATCAATAGGCTTCCTCATCGTTTCTGATTTGGTTCAATGAATTCATACTTTTGTCATTAACAAGTGAACAAACCAGCCAATTATTTATATATGTTCCACATAAAATATGACACAGACCATAAAACAAAAAAGTGGCTTAAATTGAGTTGGTTGATGAAGATAAATGAAATTTGAATAGAAAAACAAAATTCATCAAAAGAAATAGACGTGTTCTCTTGTCTATTATTATAGGCTTCTGTTAGTTTTAAAGTTTGGAGGGATAGCTATTGTGTAAACCGTCAAATGGGTGTTAATATACTAACCACACCTATTAAACCACTGATTTATCTTAAAATTATCAAAATATTTGTTAGATAATCATATAATTCATCTACCACCATACAAAATTTCAAATTAAAATTTGTTTGATGCTACGAGAAAATAAAAAGAAACTACTAATAACAACGACAGAAAAGAGAAAACTAAACAAAACTAAACTAAACTAAATCACTATTCATAGTAAATTTTTTATTTTTGTCTCTCTCGGCTTTTATTAAAGATATGGAATTTTATAGAATGTTAGATTACTCCGAATACTATCTATACAAGTATTCTAAGAATATTTGTGATGATTAGGTGGTCTATCATGTTTAGCATATTAACACTCAATTAGTGATTTACACTAGATATATCATTATAAAGTTTACCATCCATCTCTTACTTTTTGTTCATATCATATCCATATCATCAGCTATATGGATCATATTAGAAAGTAGCAAATTAATTTGCTTTCTAGTGACAGAGGGAATTGGCTCAAACAAATTTCAAAGAAGAGTAAGTTAATTGACAAAATTATAAGAAGAGGAGCTATAAGTAAAATTGTCAGAAGAAGTGGGGGAGCTATATTGAATATTACTTGCATCTAAATGCACTACGTCCATTTAAAATATTGAGTTTTTGCAACTTCTTAACTGAATTTTACTAACTACTGACTCGGTGGTTGCTTTGGAAAGCTTTCGTTGATGAGGTTCTAGGTTCATGCCACACATATGCTTTACAGAAAATTATCATTTTTTTTAAAACTGGGTAATTTACCATTTGAATTTTGAAATTATTCATCACAGCGTCGGATTCAGTGCTATAGCTTGCAAAAATCGTAAAATATAAATTTCTTATTGCCCCACAGATAAATGCATCCACCTTTGGTAGGTCACATTGTGATGTGTTCTAGACGGTAACTCTCACGGTAATTCTAATAAAAAATGGGTTTTGTTAATAGGTAATATCTTTTTTTTTTTATTTTGTATAGACATTTCTTCTTCCTTAGATCAAATTATCTCTTCAAATTTAGTTCTTTAAGATTCATCTAATCTTTTTTTTATTATCTCAAACAGTTGTGACGGCAGTGGAGTAGAGAAAGGAGATGAGGGGATAGGGCGGTGGTGGCCGGTGGTGACAGAAGGTAGGGCAAGGGACTGGGAGGAGGAGGAGGAGAAAGACGAAGAATTGTGGAGGAGAAAGAAGTAAGAAAATTAAATATAGTTTTTGAATATATGATGTATATGATAGGAATTTTTAAGAAAAAAACAAATACCTATTTCTTAAACAGTGCCATAAAAAATTTGTCTATGTTGTGCTATGATATGGAAAGAGAAGTTTTTTAGAATAACAATAAATCCTATTTTAATTTTCCAAATTTAGGTTTTGGTGACGACCTTAACTTTTGGAAGGATAACAAAAAGCCTTTGAACTTTTGATCCTAGTCTAAAAGACATTATATGTTGATATAAAACCCAGGCACTAAGTCATTCCCGTGCACAGCCACATCGACACTGCTTTCCTAGTCATTCAATCGGCGTCTTTACTTCATCCGGGTCGTCTACGTGCAACCGGCAGCCTTGCCCACGTTGTTGCTGTAGCTTTTAGGCTCTTAATCTTGATTTTGATGATAAATGACAACAAGTGTCTTGAACTAATCTATTTGTTTTGAGTATAATCAATAAAGATTAGGTGAAAAGAAGAAACGTCAAATGAGAATCACAAGACAAAAGCCGCAAAGACCTAAGAGCCATTTCTGCAAAGTCGAAGTGTTGGTCGAGGTCACAGTCCAAGGTCGCGAGCCAAGGTCGCAAGCGCAAGGTCGCCATAAAGGAACAGCAAAAACCTAAGGTAACTGCTTGTTTATTGTACCGGTCTCGGTGTTTGCAGTATTGACCGGTTTTATAGGAATATTTCTAGTTTTTAACCGTACTATTAAGAGGGGTTGCGAAATCTCTTTTAGTTCCGACAAAAACAGAAACTATTAGGTCACATGTTGCATTTGCATTCATTCATATTCTTGGTCAAAATCTGAAAAAAAATGTATAAATTTTCAAGAGGGACTGAAACTGGCCTTTCGAGCACTGTTTATTCGACCAGAGTTCACTCAAGCATGTTCATTCGACCTGACATTCCAACGGCTATTTACTACCTGTTAGAGGTCGAAGCTGGCTGTTAGCTATACTGATTTCCTTCCTTTTCAACCATAACGGCTAGCTGAGAGGTTAAGATTTAAATATAGGTGCTTCGAGCAGTATTCTAATACATCTCAAGCCACATTTTCATATACACCTTCGAGCATCATTTCTCTAGTCTATTCAGTAGTTTTTAGAAGAAGTTTTGAATAGTTTTTGAGCAGTTTCTGTTCACATTTTTTAGTAGTTTCTATTCATATTTTTGAGCAGTTTTATAAACAGTTTTTGAGCAGATTTCTCTACTGTCTTTGAGCAGTTTTTATGTTCATTTTTGAACAGTTTCTATTCATATTTTTGATCAGTTTTTAAAACACTTTTCTAGCAGACTTCTGATCAGTTTTTAAAACATTTTTTGAGCAGATTTTTGATCAGTTTTATAAACACATTTTTAGCAGTTTTTCTAAAGAACAAAGAGATATATTTTGTTATACACTTGAGTCCAAGTGCTAAAATATTTATCTTTTCATCAAGTATTATTCATTGTGATTGAGAAAGATCTTCTAAGAGCATTCATTTGCATCATTTGCATCATTAGAAGTTTCTCAGTATTTATTGGGGATCAAGAGAAGATCTCGTAATTTGTTACTCTTGGTGCACGCCCTCCCGTAGACGGTTTGGAGGCGTGGCCGTTGACCTCTCCATTAATGGAGGTTGTCGGAGAGACTCGGCGTATTTGTGAAAGGTATCGGTGCTCGCCTATCTGGAGTAGAGAAGGAGCAATCTTAGTAAAAATATCCTTCGTGGATACTGAAGCAGGATTCATTCATTTGAGTACTTCAACGATGAGTAGGGGAGACCGGGCGAGTCTCCGAGACCTCAGGATATATCGTTATGTTTGTTTCTCTTTCTCTCATTCTTTTGAGAAATCTAAATTGTTGAATTAATTCAGTTTTTATTTGCACTTAGTTTATTTATGCTTTAATCTTGCAAAACTTGTTTTATTGAAAAAGTTTTTAAAGTCTCCTATTCAACCCCCCTCTAGTCGGCATCCTCGATCCTACACGTGGTATCAGAGCGTAGTCTCTCTTTTGAGTAGGCTTCACCGCCTAGAGAGGATGGCTTCAAATGAGGGTTTTCATCTTGGTCACACTGGATGTGCACCTATCATTGACGGGACTAACTATCCCTATTGGAAAGTGCGCATGACGCTTTTTCTAGAGGCCATGGGGTTTGATGTTTGGGATATTGTTAAAATTGACTTTATTCCTCCGATGACGATAGAAGAAAACTCCACTTAAATGCCCATGCCAAAAATGCTCTCTTTTCCGGCTTGTCCCTAAATGAGTTCAACCGCGTGAGCAACCTTACAACCGCTCACAAAGTTTGGAATACCCTCGAGGAGATATATGGGGCACCACTAGGGTCAAGAAGGCAAAGCTGCTTATGGTTAGGCAAAGATATGAGACATTCACCATGTCACCAATCGAGTCTGTGGATTCTATGTTCACTCGGTTGAACAATATTGTGATTGAGCTCAAAGGACTCGGAGTTGTTTTTACTAATATTGAAATTATAAGAAAAATGCTTGGGGATCTTCTATAGAGTTTTGTCACTCTTGTGACAGTCCTCACCAACTCCGACTTATCATCCACCACACCTACCAATCTCTATGGGAACCTCACCACCCATGAGATGCATAGGAAGGAGAAGAAGGAGGCGGCCGAATCATCAGAGACAAAAAGAACTTGGCATTCAAAGCCAACTCCAAAGGTGATTCAAATGATGGCTCTTCCGATGAGGATCAAGCCCTTCTTGTAAAGAACACCAAAAAGCTTCTTTGTAAGTTGCACAAGAAGGGAGTCAACATCGACACAAGACCAAAGGGGTCAAAGCAAGCAAATTTCAAGGACATCATATGCCATGAATGTCATAAAAAGAAACATACAGCTTCAAGATGCCCAAATAAGAACAAGCCTTGGGATAAGAAGAAAAAAGATCCTAAGAATAAGAAATTCTTCAAAAATGATGGCGGAAACCAAGAAACATGCTTTGGAGAATGGATGTCCGGAGGAGAGAGCTCTGATTCCGACTATGATGATGAAGGGGGTTGTTCCAAGAAGCTAGCTGGATTAGCTCTTGGCAACAACAACACATCAACAATTTCATCTTTTTGCCTTATGGCTAAAAGTGATGAGAAGATACATTCTCTTGACACTTCATATGATGATCTAGTTGAAATAATTAGTGAATCAAATGATGTTTTTGGAATCACAAAGAACAAGTATAGAGCACTTAAAGAAGAGCACTCCTCCTTACTTGCTCTTCACTCTGATTAAAAAGAATCTTATGAAGGTCTAGTCATCAAGGATCTCACTAACTCACCAACTAAGGTAGATGTAGCTATTTCTTGTGACTTAGTTGATGATATACCAAATGTAGTCTCTACAAATGATATGTCAACTAGTTGCAACAATCTACACAATTCATCATGTTCATCTAGCTCTAGTGATAAAGATTTGCAATGCCATGTATCACCCTCTAATGAAATAATCTTTAAATGAAAACAATGAACTAAAGGCTCAAATCAAGAAACTTAGTAAAGGTTTAGAAAATTGTTACAAAGGGAAAGCATATCTTGATCTTCTTAGTGGGCAAAAATGATCATTTAGAAAAGAAGGACTTGGATACTTTCCAAAGAAATAAAATAAACCAAACACAAAAACTAATTTTGTAAAAGTGTGCAACAAATTTTGTTATAGATGTCATGAAATTGGTCATTCACATGATGTTTGTCCTTTAATGACTTCAACTCATTTTGATGCATGCTACATGTTTAAGAGGTCAAAGAAATGATATGTGATAGCAAAGTTTGTTGGAGCACCCATGCTAAGTAAAAAGAAGAAATCTTTTTGGGTGCCCAAATCTTTGATTGCTAACACCGAAGGAACCAAAAGGGTTTGGATACCTAAAAAGACTTGATGCTTTTGTTTTTGTAGGTGAACTACAAGACTGGTGGAAAACATTGGGTGCTAGATAGTAGATGCTCCGAACACATGACCGATAACAAAAAGTTGTTCACCTTATTGGAAGATAACTTAAGTGAAAATCAAAAGATCACCTTTAGCGACAATCATCAAGGAAATGTGGAGAGCATGAGCATTTTGATGATGTAGGCAACAGTGGCTTGAGGGAAGCTATGAAGGAGATGACAATTGGTGATATCAAATTCATAAATGAAGAACAAAAGTCACTTGATTAAAAGGATAAATCACCCGCGACCACTCAGGCCGATGTCAAACATGGACCTGTGACCACAAATACTGATGCTGCTCAACCTGCGACCACCCACAACAATGCTGGTCGAGAAGACCTTGAACCAGAGACTGAAGAGAAAGATGATCAACCATCACAGAACCTGCGACTTCATCAAACGTTCGCCAAAGATCACCTCTTGAATCAAATCTTGGGTGATGTTAGTAAGGGTGTTCAAACTCACTCTCGTATTGCTCCTTTCTGTGAACATTTCTCCTTTGTTTCTTCCTTGGAACCTAAAATTATAGATGAAAGACTTAGTGATCCAGATTGGGTAAATGCCATGCATGAAGAACTAAATAATTGACTAGAAACAAAGTTTGGACATTAGTAGAAAGACCTAAGGATCATAATGTGATTGGAACAAAATGTGTTTTTAGGAATAAACAAGATAAAAATGGAGTAGTAGTAAGAAAGAAAGCATGTCTTGTTGCACAAGGATATTCACAAGTTGAAGGTTTAGATTTTGGTGAAACGTTTGCACCGGTAGCAAGATTAGAAGCTTTTCGCATTCTTCTTGCATTTGCATCAAATTTCAACATCAAATTATTTCAAATGGATGTGAAAAGTGCATTTTTAAATGGAGAAATATCCGAATTAGTGTTTATGGAACAACCTCCTGGTTTTGAAGATTCAAAATTTTGAAATCATGTATACAAGCTATCTAAGGTTCTTTATGGACTTAAACAAGCTCCTCGAGCTTGGTATGAACGCCTTAGAGACATTCTCATTTCAAAAGGTTTTAAAATTGGGAAGGTAGACACAACCTTATTTACAAAACTAGTTGAGAAAGATCTTTTTGTATGTCAAATATACGTTGATGATATCATATTTGGGTCTACTGATGAATCTTTATGTCATGAGTTTAGAGAAATGATGTCTATGAAATTTGAGATGTCAATGATTGTAACATCCTGAGTTTTGGGGTGAAAAGTTTCTTTCTTAAAAATCATGCATGCATATGTCTCTTCTAGATCAACCAAATCAGCCTCAGCTTTATTCTGTTCTAGCCCTAAAATCTCAAAATCTATCCTGTGACCCCAAGTCAAGATCTGACTTTCCAGATTTGATCTATCAGTTATCCTAAACCTAAAAGCCTTCAGAACCCAGATTCAATTCTATCTCTAACTTCCAGAATTATCAACTCCCTTCTGTTTTCGAAAACAGAATATCTGCTATTACCTTTTACCCTAAGTTTCAGAAATCCAGATTTAATCAAAATCTTAGCCAAGTTCATACCAGATTATTCCTGGAACATGATCATGGGTATGCCAATACCTTAAACCAGAAAGTTGGCAGCCAGATTTTACCATCTAAACCTTTTTCGCAAATCAGTCCAAGAGTTACTACAAATTAGTCCTTTATCTGATATCTAGAAACCCAAAAAGGCTAAAATCTCCAGATTAACTCCAAATTCAGAATTTCTTCGGCAAATCTTTTCTAGATGCTATTTGAAACAAGTTCTTCTTCTGTGCAGATTTCAAGATCTCATCCTAATTACCATAATTCGAAATCAATTAAAGTTCAGATTCAATACCCTATTTTCAGTCTGTATCAAAGACGATTCAAATGTGCCAAATTTTATTAAATGTTCTTGCCAAATATTCTGTTGAATATAATCTGCTATATCAGTGAAATCAAATTCAGTTTAAACCTTCCAAAACTCCAGATTCGCAGATCAGTCCTTCTTCCAGATTTTTCTAAAAGCCAGAAAGGCAAAATGTTGCAAATCATCTTCAAATTCAAATCTAATTCAGGGAACACCTTCCAAATGCTTTTCAACACAAATTCTTCTTTTATGAGTATCTCAAAATCAAACCCTAAATCCCAGAATTCGAGATCAATAAGTTTCAGACCTATTTTACCCTAATCTACTCTGTTTTCAGTTCATATCAAAAATCATCCGAACATTTCAAATTTTATCTTCAATTTGTGCCAAATCATTTGTTGAATCAAGTTTACCAAAACAGCAGAATCAATTCCAGATCAAACCTCCCAAATCTTCAGATTTACAATTCAGTCCAAATCAAGAAAATCAATAATTGCAAATCAGCCCAAAATCGACCAGGCCAACTGCAGTGCACGACCAGGAACCTCGCCGTGCGTTTGCGCCGTGCACGCTCGCCGCCGGCCAAGTCCCGCTTGCATTTGTGCTCGTGCATGCTTACTGTTGCTGTTGCGCACGCGTCCTCGCCCTAGCCATCGCCGTGGCAGCGCCGTTGAACAACATCTGCTCCTGTGCGCGACCAGCAGCAGCCATTGTCAGTATCTTCTTGCCACGTTACTTGCTTCACCAGCCTTTGTCGCCACCGCCTTGCACCGCCCGACATTGATGAGACTCGATGTAGCACAGTTTCGCCTTGCCAGTGTACAGTCGCTTCACCGCTCGCCGTTGTTGCAGCTGCGCCCGGCAAATCTTGTCATCTGGCACAATTCCCTTGCTGCTATCTCCTTGCAAGCATCGCCCTGTGGTCTATATAAGCAGCCATACCCTGTGTCATCTTCCCTTCACCAGGACTTAGCCAAATTTCGAAATTCTCCTGTCTTCGTCTTCTTCTCCGGCGAGTCCAGATTGAGGCCTCACGGTGCCAGCACGCCCTGCTGCACTTCTCACCGAATTAACAGCACCAGAAGGTATATCTCATCTCCCTCATCATGCTGTACCATCAAATTGAGTTATATTGCATCCAGTCGCCGGTGATCGCCGGGATTCCCGATTGCCCTGTTCCGGCAATGCTGGCCGATCTACTTCGAATTAGCTCTCAAACTTGTGAAGAAAAATGATCAGTGAACCTTTTGAAGCAAGCCTATGCATCAATATCTCCAGATTAAGCTCGAATTGAAGATTTCCCAAGTTTTGAGCTTCTCCAGAAACCGGCGATCGTCGCCAGGCTTCTCCGGCCATCCTCCGGCCGAATTGATTGTCCAGATAGCTTCATCTTACCCTTCTTTCACTCTCCAAGCTTGGATTGAAGTTCTTTCGGCCTGTATCAAAAAGCCCCAAATCTCATGTCATCTTCTCCGGCGCAGTTCACCGGAAATCTTTTCCCGGCCGTTTCAGCTTCATCCACTTTGTCATTCAGGTGTGCCTCAACTTCCTGAGCATATTTGTCTTCTAGCTCGATCTTTGAAACTACCCAGAATTCATGTTATAGCCATGCCAAAATATTGTCCAGAACTGCTCCAGTACAACTAGTTCACCTCAGTTCATCACTGAATTTCATCACCTTCTAGCCATCTTCTGCCCTAGATCTTGTTGAATGATTTGTTCCTGTTATCATTGCCTACCTCCCAGACAAAGTGGTGCATCTTTTGGAGCTCTAGATCAAAAGTTATGCCAAGCCCTAGTTTCTGGCCATGTCAAGATCAATGCCAGACTATGTCAGTCAGTGGCATTAGCCCTTTTCACTCCCTTCCAGATGTGCATTTTGGGCATAACTTTGTCTCTTAGATTTCTGAGGTTGTGATCTACATTTTCTTCTTCTATCACAACTTGATTTGAGCCCTTGAAATGCATGTTATGCTAAACCCTAGTTTTTGACACTATTCTAGTGCATGCCATCCAATGGCATTGGCCTTGTTTACCCACTTCTGATTGTGCATTTTGAGAGCCACTTTTTCCACTGAATTTGTAGAGTTATGATCTACATTTTCTTCTACTGTCATAACTTGAGATAAACTCTCTAGTTTTCCTTGAAGTCAGAATCTTGATCTGAATGTCAATCTGCCGACATTCGCTGTTTTGATCAAACCAGCCACAAATTGATGTTCTTATTGTAACCTTGAGATCCTAAGAGCATCTACCACCCATCCTTAGCCAATTCCTTGAAACCCTAGATCTCAACTCAGTTCAGCTTGTAATCTCAATTATCTCCAGTATCGTTCAGTTATCCTTGTTAATCATATCTGCATATAAATCCTAAAACATCTTAATATATAAGTAATATTTGTGTGTATTGTTTGGTTTGTCGTCGAGCAGATCTAGAAGCTGAGATCGAGGACTTCGCTGTTGACCCGTCATCAACTGCTGTTTCTTACGACGCGGAAGGCAAGTCATATCCTTGGTCATCTTGAACCTATATTTTAAATGTTGCTAAAACATAACCTTGAATATAGGCAATATTGCATGTGAAAGATTGAGAATGGTTGATCTATGAATTGGCAGTACTAGACTGGTTATCTGTGAAATGTGAAATAAACAAGTTTTGAGCCATGAACTATTATATGTATTTATATACTTATATTCATGAAATAAAACCCCTAGCCGTGACCAGAAAATGGTATGGATGGCGGTAGCACTGGAGGTGCTAGACTGCAAAGGAATGCAGGCACTGAAGGTGCAGGGTTGTGGATGGTCTGGTCACTGGCATATAAGGACTAGAACCTTGTGTTGTGCATCTAGTGGCATGAACAACGTGCTAACCGCAAGCCTGGTATGGGACAGGCCTGAACAAGTAATTATGTGGATCGCACATGACACCCCTGCTGGAATTGTGTAGTGATGCACGATAAACACGGAGTACGGCTCCCACACATATCACTGAAGGTGATCTCGCACGTTGATCCAGTAATGGAAACATATGTAGGGGTGGAGGTTTGGATACAACCTACCACAACTGTGTCTCGCTGAGAGCCACAGGGTCGGGGGTGAATTGTGAGTAAAACATAACAAAAGTTCTTGTTATTTCCACCTTGCCGCTCACAGTATGAAGTGAGTCAGGGGTCCAATCATCTTGTTATGATAGGAAAGGTTTGAAAGTGGAATATCTTGCGGGTAAATTGGTACCTCTCTGCAGAGTTAAAAACATATTCGAATACTCCGAGCTCCCGGGTTTTATAGGAGTCTGCTGCGGTGGATTAAATCCACGGGGTGTGACACAAGTACTACTTTCTAAATAAAATATGTTTAAATCAAGATTACCCAAATGACATGTGTTGTCATGATAAGGAGTGCTGCCGTGGGCTGTCGTGTGTCGACGTGTCGCGGTAGTGCTATAATCTAGTGAACATGATTGATGATGTTATATTATGAAAAGTGCTGCCATAAGATGAAATGAGAAAGAAAAAGATTATTTTACAAATATCCATAATTCTTGACTAGTCTAGGTTCATGTCATCACTACTATATGTATCTACTCTTACCTATGACTTGCTGAGTACGTAAGTGCTCACTCTTGCAACCTACAAATCAATAGACGGAGCAATCAACAATCAAGATGAAGGCATGGAGTACTTCGTGGATCCAGAAGGAGGAGCGTCAGTTCCGTCATTTCCCTGATGTGTGTTGTTCTGCTGTCCACTTCTCTTTTGTGGGTGGGTCACCTATCTTCTGCTGTGTAGAAGTTATTTTGCTAAACCATGTATGCCGTGAAGGCATTGTAATCTCCTTATGTAATATCAAGGCCAGCAGGCCACACTGCTTAACTATTTTGTAAGTTACTCTGTTGCAATGTGATATACTCCTGTGCTTGACTTATCCTGGGACGTCAAGGGTATGTGTATGCTATGCATATATGGGACTAGCTGCAGCGAGCTAGGTCTCTACAGGAGTAGTCGTAGTCCCAGTCTCGGGGCGCGACAAGACAAGATGGTATCAGAGCAACATGAGAACTTGACTGTAGGACGACACCTCTAGGGATTGGCCGTGCCAGGAAGACGTAATTTATTTAGAAAACTATTTGATGAAAATTGTATTTTGATAAAAATAATGAGCTTTGTAGCTCTTGAAAACTTTTATTTCAAAATTTTATTTGGATTTTCTAAAAATTCGGTAAGATTGTGAGAGTGCGTTCTGTTGTTTCAGAGTGTTTAGAGGTTGGTGTAGATAGAGCTAGTGGATGCTCTTGATAGTTTGTGATTCGCTGTTGCTTTTGCAATGGTTAACTTGTGTATTATGGCTAGTAGCCTAAGTATTTCTTGCACTAAAGTAGTTTGCATTATTTTCTGCATTGTTGTCTTAGTTGGCCCTAGATAGTTAGATCAGCCCGAACTTCTTTTTCAGAGCCATCATGGTTGATGCAAGAAGAAGATCTCAATGCAGTGGAGAAGACGGGGAACAGACTCCTCAGGAAGAAGATATTATGACAAGAAACCCTCTGTTTCAGCAAGAACCTCAGAGTTCCAATCCTCCACAGAAGGAAAATATAGAGGGAGAAGATCGGAAGAAAAGAATGCCTCAACAAGTGCAACCACAACTAAACTCAACTAGAAGGCGAATCCCTACCAACTCTAGTTTTCAACCATCATACCAAACTCCCAGACCAATAAGAATGATGTGCCCCAATTGCAGAGGAAACCATCTTCAGAAGTATTGTCCTTGTGCAAGTATCCAATGTTTTCATTGCAAACAGCATGGGCATCGCAAAGACTTCTGTCCCTGGATTCAATTCCCTAGTTCCATAGCCATATCTCAGGCAAGGATGCAGTCAATAGTACCTAGAACATCACCACTGCAGAATCCCAAGAGAAATTTACAAAGAAGAGGAGCCATGTTTACCAGAAGCAAAGGAAACCCTTATATGAACATTCAATGCTATCACTGTTGGCAGCGTGGACATCGTAGAGAATTTTGCCCTTGGATTCGATTTCCATCATCCATTGCCAGGATACAGGCAAGAACACAACCAGAAGCATCTAAAGTACCAATATCACAACCACAGAAGTTTAGAGGAACTCCACCAGGTAGAGGAGGAAGCATGCTCAACCAAGGAAGAGGAAGAGATGGAACACCAATAGCAATGCTAGGAGGAAAGTTAAACTGCATCCAAGAAGCAAGAAACACCACCGACATCCTTCGAGGTAGTTTTTTGACTCAGTTGCATTTGCCTTAATACTATTTGATTCTGGTACTGCAAGTTCATGTTAAGGGCAATTACATCTGAAGTTGAAATGCATATAAAGCAAGTATCTTTAGAATATTCCATGTCAGATTATAAAAGTTCATTGGGAAATCTTTCAGAACAAGAAACTACTTGGAAGAAGGAAGAGAATTTTCAGCAAACCTATCTCTATTCTTATCTCTCCTTGCTTTAGGTAAATCTCGGGGCGAGATTTCTTTAAGGAGGGTAGATCATCTTGTCTTGTCGCGCCCCGAGACTGGGACTACGACTACTCCTGTAGAGACCTAGCTCGCTGCAGCTAGTCCCATATATGCATAGCATACACATACCCTTGACGTCCCAGGATAAGTCAAGCACAGGAGTATATCACATTGCAACAGAGTAACTTACAAAATAGTTAAGCAGTGTGGCCTGCTGGCCTTGATATTACATAAGGAGATTACAATGCCTTCACGGCATACATGGTTTAGCAAAATAACTTCTACACAGCAGAAGATAGGTGACCCACCCACAAAAGAGAAGTGGACAGCAGAACAACACACATCAGGGAAATGACGGAACTGACGCTCCTCCTTCTGGATCCACGAAGTACTCCATGCCTTCATCTTGATTGTTGATTGCTCCGTCTATTGATTTGTAGGTTGCAAGAGTGAGCACTTACGTACTCAGCAAGTCATAGGTAAGAGTAGATACATATAGTAGTGATGACATGAACCTAGACTAGTCAAGAATTATGGATATTTGTAAAATAATCTTTTTCTTTCTCATTTCATCTTATGGCAGCACTTTTCATAATATAACATCATCAATCATGTTCACTAGATTATAGCACTACCGCGACACGTCGACACACGACAGCCCACGGCAGCACTCCTTATCATGACAACACATGTCATTTGGGTAATCTTGATTTAAACATATTTTATTTAGAAAGTAGTACTTGTGTCACACCCCGTGGATTTAATCCACCGCAGCAGACTCCTATAAAACCCGGGAGCTCGGAGTATTCGAATACGTTTTTAACTCTGCAGAGAGGTACCAATTTACCCGCAAGATATTCCGCTTTCAAACCTTTCCTATCATAACAAGATGATTGGACCCCTGACTCACTTCATACTGTGAGCGGCAAGGTGGAAATAACAAGAACTTTTATTATGTTTTACTCACAATTCACCCCCGACCCTGTGGCTCTCAGCGAGACACAGTTGTGGTAGGTTGTATCCAAACCTCCACCCCTACATATGTTTCCATTACTGGATCAACGTGCGAGATCACCTTCAGTGATATGTGTGGGAGCCGTACTCCGTGTTTATCGTGCATCACTACACAATTCCAGCAGGGGTGTCATGTGCGATCCACATAATTACTTGTTCAGGCCTGTCCCATACCAGGCTTGCGGTTAGCACGTTGTTCATGCCACTAGACGCACAACACAAGGTTCTAGTCCTTATATGCCAGTGACCAGACCATCCACAACCCTGCACCTTCAGTGCCTGCATTCCTTTGCAGTCTAGCACCTCCAGTGCTACTGCCATCCATACCATTTTCTGGTCACGGCTAGGGGTTTTATTTCATGAATATAAGTATATAAATACATATAATAGTTCATGGCTCAAAACTTGTTTATTTCACATTTCACAGATAACCAGTCTAGTACTGCCAATTCATAGATCAACCATTCTCAATCTTTCACATGCAATATTGCTTATATTCAAGGTTATGTTTTAGCAACATTTAAAATATAGGTTCAAGATGACCAAGGATATGACTTGCCTTCCGCGTCGTAAGAAACAGCAGTTGATGACGGGTCAACAGCGAAGTCCTCGATCTCAGCTTCTAGATCTGCTCGACGACAAACCAAACAATACACACAAATATTACTTATATATTAAGATGTTTTAGGATTTATATGCAGATATGATTAACAAGGATAACTGAACGATACTGGAGATAATTGAGATTACAAGCTGAACTGAGTTGAGATCTAGGGTTTCAAGGAATTGGCTAAGGATGGGTGGTAGATGCTCTTAGGATCTCAAGGTTACAATAAGAACATCAATTTGTGGCTGGTTTGATCAAAACAGCGAATGTCGGCAGATTGACATTCAGATCAAGATTCTGACTTCAAGGAAAACTAGAGAGTTTATCTCAAGTTATGACAGTAGAAGAAAATGTAGATCATAACTCTACAAATTCAGTGGAAAAAGTGGCTCTCAAAATGCACAATCAGAAGTGGGTAAACAAGGCCAATGCCATTGGATGGCATGCACTAGAATAGTGTCAAAAACTAGGGTTTAGCATAACATGCATTTCAAGGGCTCAAATCAAGTTGTGATAGAAGAAGAAAATGTAGATCACAACCTCAGAAATCTAAGAGACAAAGTTATGCCCAAAATGCACATCTGGAAGGGAGTGAAAAGGGCTAATGCCACTGACTGACATAGTCTGGCATTGATCTTGACATGGCCAGAAACTAGGGCTTGGCATAACTTTTGATCTAGAGCTCCAAAAGATGCACCACTTTGTCTGGGAGGTAGGCAATGATAACAGGAACAAATCATTCAACAAGATCTAGGGCAGAAGATGGCTAGAAGGTGATGAAATTCAGTGATGAACTGAGGTGAACTAGCTGTACTGGAGCAGTTCTGGACAATATTTTGGCATGGCTATAACATGAATTCTGGGTAGTTTCAAAGATCGAGCTAGAAGACAAATATGCTCAGGAAGTTGAGGCACACCTGAATGACAAAGTGGATGAAGCTGAAACGGCCGGGAAAAGATTTCCGGTGAACTGCGCCGGAGAAGATGACATGAGATTTGGGGCTTTTTGATACAGGCCGAAAGAACTTCAATCCAAGCTTGGAGAGTGAAAGAAGGGTAAGATGAAGCTATCTGGACAATCAATTCGGCCGGAGGATGGCCGGAGAAGCCTGGCGACGATCGCCGGTTTCTGGAGAAGCTCAAAACTTGGGAAATCTTCAATTCGAGCTTAATCTGGAGATATTGATGCATAGGCTTGCTTCAAAAGGTTCACTGATCATTTTTCTTCACAAGTTTGAGAGCTAATTCGAAGTAGATCGGCCAGCATTGCCGGAACAGGGCAATCGGGAATCCCGGCGATCACCGGCGACTGGATGCAATATAACTCAATTTGATGGTACAGCATGATGAGGGAGATGAGATATACCTTCTGGTGCTGTTAATTCGGTGAGAAGTGCAGCAGGGCGTGCTGGCACCGTGAGGCCTCAATCTGGACTCGCCGGAGAAGAAGACGAAGACAGGAGAATTTCGAAATTTGGCTAAGTCCTGGTGAAGGGAAGATGACACAGGGTATGGCTGCTTATATAGACCACAGGGCGATGCTTGCAAGGAGATAGCAGCAAGGGAATTGTGCCAGATGACAAGATTTGCCGGGCGCAGCTGCAACAACGGCGAGCGGTGAAGCGACTGTACACTGGCAAGGCGAAACTGTGCTACATCGAGTCTCATCAATGTCGGGCGGTGCAAGGCAGTGGCGACAAAGGCTGGTGAAGCAAGTAACGTGGCAAGAAGATACTGACAATGGCTGCTGCTGGTCGCGCACAGGAGCAGATGTTGTTCAACGGCGCTGCCACGGCGATGGCTAGGGCGAGGACGCGTGCGCAACAGCAACAGTAAGCATGCACGAGCACAAATGCAAGCGGGACTTGGCCGGCGGCGAGCGTGCACGGCGCAAATGCACGGCGAGGTTCCTGGTCGTGCACTGCAGTTGGCCTGGTCGATTTTGGGCTGATTTGCAATTATTGATTTTCTTGATTTGGACTGAATTGTAAATCTGAAGATTTGGGAGGTTTGATCTGGAATTGATTCTGCTGTTTTGGTAAACTTGATTCAACAAATGATTTGGCACAAATTGAAGATAAAATTTGAAATGTTCGGATGATTTTTGATATGAACTGAAAACAGAGTAGATTAGGGTAAAATAGGTCTGAAACTTATTGATCTCAAATTCTGGGATTTAGGGTTTGATTTTGAGATACTCATAAAAGAAGAATTTGTGTTGAAAAGCATTTGGAAAGTGTTCCCTGAATTAGATTTGAATTTGAAGATGATTTGCAACATTTTGCCTTTCTGGCTTTTAGAAAAATCTGGAAGAAGGACTGATCTGCGAATCTGGAGTTTTGGAAGGTTTAAACTGAATTTGATTTCACTGATATAGCAGATTATATTCAACAGAATATTTGGCAAGAACATTTAATAAAATTTGGCACATTTGAATAGTCTTTGATACAGACTGAAAATAGGGTATTTTTAGGGTAATTGAATCTGAACTTTAATTGATTTCGAATTATGGTAATTAGGATGAGATCTTGAAATCTGCACAGAAGAAGAACTTGTTTCAAATAGCATCTAGAAAAGATTTGCCGAAGAAATTCTGAATTTGGAGTTAATCTGGAGATTTTAGCCTTTTTGGGTTTCTAGATATCAGATAAAGGACTAATTTGTAGTAACTCTTGGACTGATTTGCGAAAAAGGTTTAGATGGTAAAATCTGGCTACCAACTTTCTGGTTTAAGGTATTGGCATACCCATGATCATGTTCCAGGAATAATCTGGTATGAACTTGGCTAAGATTTTGATTAAATCTGGATTTCTGAAACTTAGGGTAAAAGGTAATAGCAGATATTCTGTTTTCGAAAACAGAAGGGAGTTGATAATTCTGGAAGTTAGAGATAGAATTGAATCTGGGTTCTGAAGGCTTTTAGGTTTAGGATAACTGATAGATCAAATCTGGAAAGTCAGATCTTGACTTGGGGTCACAAGATAGATTTTGAGATTTTAGGGCTAGAACAGAATAAAGCTGAGGCTGATTTGGTTGATCTAGAAGAGACATATGCATGCATGATTTTTAAGAAAGAAACTTTTCACCCCAAAACTCAGGATGTTACAATGATTGGAGAGATAAGCTTCTTCCTTGGACTTCAAATCAAGCAACTCAAGAATGGAACGTTCGTGAGTCAAACTAAGTATGTGAAGGACTTGCTTAAGCGCTTTGGTATAGAAGATGCTAAAGCCATCAAAACCCCCATGGCCACTAATGGACATCTCGATATGAACAACGACAGAAAAGCGGTTGACTCTAAACTTTATCGATCTATGATTGGTATCTTACTCTATCTTACCGCATTTAGGCCCGACATCATGTTTAGTGTTGGCTTATCTGTTAGATTTCAATCGTCTCCTACGAAATGTCATTTGATTTCTCTTAAAAAAATCCTTATGACTTAAAATGCTATCCAAATATAAGACTTTGGTATCCTAAATATGCAAATTTTGAATTAATTGGTTACTCGGATTCGGATTATGCAGGTTGCAAAATTGATAGAAAAAGTACATCTAGTAGTTGTCAACTTCTGGGGAGATCAGTAGTCTCTTGGTCATCTAAGAAACAAAATTCTGTAGCTCTCTCCACAGCCGAAGCAGAATATGTTTCAGCAGCTAGTTGTTGGAGTCAAATTTTATGGATGAAGCAAACCCTTTTGGATTATCGAATTTTCTTTGAAAAAGTGCCACTCTTGTGTGATAATGAAAGTGCCATAAAGATTGCAAACAATCCAGTTCAACATTCTAGAACAAAGTATATTGATATTAGTCACCATTTTATAAGAGATCATGTGGCAAAACAGGACATAGATGTAAATTATATAAGAACAGACTTGCAGCTAGCAGACATCTTCATCAAAACTTTCGATGAGACTAGATTTTGTTTTATTAGAAGTGAATTGAATATTATTGATATATCAAATGCAAGTTAAATGTCTACTTTGCTGTCCTCCCGCCTTTTTTGTTTGATGTCAAAGGGGAGAGATTAGGGAGAGATTCTTGTATGACATTATTGATAGTTTATGTGCTCGTTGTTTATTCATTGTGGACTCTCAAATGACTCATATGTGCATTTATATATGCATGCATTCAGGGGGAGTTCTTGCATATGTAATGCCTATGCATACATTTAGGGGGAGTCATTACTAAATTCGCATATAATAGTTTATGTGCTCGTTGTTTATTCATTGTGGACTCTCAAATGACTCATATGTGCATTAATATATGCATGCATTTAGGGGGAGTTCTTGCATATCTAATGCCTATGCATACACTTAGGGGGAGTCATTATTAAATTTTATTCATTTAAACACTTGTTATCATCAATCATCAAAAAGGGGAAGATTGTTGCTTCTAGGCCCTTAATCTTGATTTTGATGATAAATGACAACAAGTGTCTTGAACTAATCTATTTGCTTTGAGTATAATCAATAAAGTTTAGGTGAAAAGAAGAACTGTCAAATGGGATTCACAAGACGAAAGCCGCAAAGACCTAAGAGCCATTTCCGCCAAGTCGCAGTGTCACTCAAAGTTACAGTCCAAGGTCGGGAGCCAAGGTCGCAAGCGCATGGTCACCAAAAAGGAATAGTAAAGACCTAAGGTAAGTGCTTCTTTATTGTAACGGTCTCGGTGTTTGGAGTATTGACCGGTTTTATAGAAATTTTTTTTAGTTTTTAACTGTACTATTAAGAGAGGTTGCGAAATCTTTTTTAGTTCCGACAAAAACTAAGAAACTCTTATGTTATATGTTGCATTCACATTCATTCATATTCTTGGTTGAAATCTAAAAAAAATGTATAGATTTCAAAGTGGGACTGAAACTCGTCTTTCGAGCACTGTTCATTCGATCAGATACTATTCATTCGATCAGAGGTCACTCAAGCAATGTTCATTCGACCAGACATCCCAGCGGCTATTTACGAGCTGTTAGAGGTCGAAATTGGCTATTAGATGTACTAATTTGTTTTTCTTTTCAACCACAACGGCTAGATGAGAGGTTGGTGTTGCATCTAGTCCATTATGCCTGATTTTGATGATTAATGAAAACAAGCATTGTAGACTAATTGTGCTTTGAGATATTTGATACAGAGCTTAGTAGGGAAGAAGTACAAGATGATCAAGATAAACCGAACGTGAAAAAGGTAAAGCACAAGTCACAAGGTACAGAAGCATTAGAGGTGCAAAGGACCTGAGCTAAAATTTGTTTTCAGTTTTACCGATCTCGGTGTTTTGGAGGTTGATTGGTTTAGGATTTTGTTTTTAGTTTTTAACCATACTATAAAGAGGGGTTGCAAGTCCTCTCTACATTTTCAGCATAAATCGAAAAACGACTAGGTCATTGCATCTCATTCGTTTCAGTTGGATTTGATTTGGTTTTTCAGTAGAGTTTTTGACAGCATAAGAGTTTTTTCATTTTCTAGAAAGATCTAGGCAGATCTGGCTTTTACTTCTATTGACAAAAAGATAGCTCTTTAAATTATCTTTCAAACGAGGTAGAGACACTTTAATCGGATTTCTAGATTAAAAGTTATGGCTGTTTCTATTCATGCTGACTGTCAGTTTGAATGTCATTCTGTTTAAACTGACAATTGTCCAGAGAGCATGCTTTTTGAACTAAATTTTCTTTACCTATACTGACTGTCAGTTTTCTATACTGACAGTCAGTATGCATTTCGACCACTAGTTGCTTGTTTTGAGATTGTGTTTGAACTGGTCTATTTGGTGGTCGATACTGTCTATCAGTTTGTGATACTGACTGTCAGTATGTGGTGTCAGTTTCCTTATACGACCAGCAAGGTTTTATCCATGATTTTTGTCAGCCGTTGAGGTAGATACTGACTATCAGTTTGACACACTGACAATCAGTTTGTGTTATTTTATTTCCATATAAAACCTCAAACGGCGAGCTGAATTTTCTCCGGATTTTACTTCTTTCTGGTCGTGACCCAAACTGACTGTCAGTTTGCACTATTGATTTTTCAGCTCGTGCACAACGGCTCTTTTGTTTCTTTGGGATATAAATAGGGGCTTTGAGCAGTTGTTTTATACACCAAACAGCCCTCTTCTCATATATACACTTGAGTATTTGTTTTGGAGTTAAAATCTTGATCTTTTGATCAAGTCGTGAGTTTTTGAGATCCACCGAGTTTTCAGTTCGCATCATCTTTGCATACTTAGAGTTTCTCAATGTGTGTTGGAGGTCTAGATAAGACCTTGCAGCTCATTACTCTTGGTGAACGCCCTCACCTAGACGGTTTGGTGGCGTGGCCGTTGACCTCTCCCATTCGGATATTGTTGGAGAGGCTCCGCGTGTTTGTAAAAGGCATCAGTGCTCGCCTTTCCGGAGTGGACAAGGAGCAACCAATAGTGAGTAATATCCTTCGTGGATATTGAAGCAAGACTCATTCATTTGAGTGCTTCAACGAGGAGTAGGGGAGACCGGACGAGTCTCCGAGACCTCGAGAAAAATCTTGTGTTTGTCTTCTACTCTCTTCTATTTTAATTGTGCAATATAAACTCATTTGTTCTTTCATCGAAAAAGTTGTTTTAAATTGAAGTTTTTAAAGCGTCCTATTCACCCCCTTCTAGTCAGCATCCTCGATCCTACACGTGGTATCATAGCGTGGTCTCTCTTTGAGTAGGCTTCACCACCTAGAGAGAGGATGACATCAAATGAGGGATTTCATATCGGTATACCGGCCGTGCGCCTATCTTTGATGGGACTTACTATCCCTATTGGTGTAACACCCTGAGTTTAGGGGTAAAAACTTTCTTTTTCATGAACATCATGCATGCATGGATCTGTAGTAGTAGCAAGATCAGTTCAACTCTAATCTATCTCAAGCCCTAAAATATCTCAAAACCTCCCCGGTGAATCCAATTCAAGATCAGATTTCTCAGATATGATCTATCAGTTACTCTGAGCATAAAAGCCATCAGAAGCCAGATTCAATTCCATCTCTAACTCCCAGATCTATCAATCCCTTTCTGTTTTCGAAAACAGAAATTCTAATTAATATCCTAATTACCCTAAATACTCTGAACTCAGATTTAGCCAAATCTTGACCTAATCCAGATCAGATTAGTCTTCGATTATGATCATGGGTATGCCAATATCTTAATCCAGAAAGTTGGCAGCCAGATTTCATCATTTAAGCCTTTTTCACAGATTAGTCCAAATTGTATCTCAAATCAGTCCTTTTTCTAATATCTGGAAACCCAAAAAGGCTGAAATCTTCAGATTAACTCCAAATTCAAATCTGTTTCAGGGAACACCTCCCAAATGCTAATTAATACAAAATCTTCTTTTATTAGAATACCCAAATCTCTTTCCAATTACCTTGAATTCAAAATCGACCAAAACTCAAATTTAATTTACCCTAAATACCCTATTTTCGAGTTCTATCGAAAACCCTCAAATCATGCCAGATTTTACCAAATCTCTTGCTGGATGAGTATAAGGTCTAAGTTTATACTCATCTATGAAATTAGATTGTAAATTATCTATCTCTAAATCAGAAATTACAAATCAGTCCAAGTTGCAAACAAAGAATCATGCAAACAGGTCCCTGGCTTGACCACACTTGCAGTTCACGACCAGGGATCAGTTTCTTCGACCACACCAGCGCAAGCAATTTAACCAGCAAGCAGTAAGCTTTGCTTTGCTTCGCTTCGCCTTGCCCTTGAATAGCAGTCCCGAACAGCTTCCTTGTCACCAACACTACTCTCTAGAGCTTCTCAGCAAATTACCAAAACTTCTTCGCTGTTGTCTTCTTCTTCGGCAAGCCGCCGAGGAGGTCGATGACGCCAGCTCGCTTCACTTCACCAATCTCCAAATTGACACCACCAGTGAGTATCTCTCATCCTCCTCATCGTTCTGTAGCATTTAATTGAACACCCGTGCCCCACATCGCCGGTGATCACCGGAATTGGTTAAACCCCTGTTCCAGCTTTGCAACTCGATTCAATCCAAATTAACCTTTGATCAAGTAGAGTAAAATGATCAGTGAGCTTTAATTAGCAAACCAGTGAATCCAGATTTTAGAATTGAGCTTGAATCGAAGCTATTCCCAAGCTCAAGCTTCACCAGTCGCCGGCGCTCGTCGCCAGACTTCTCCGGTGATGCTCCGGCCAAATTGATCGTGCCAATAGCTTCCATATGCATCCCTCTTACTCTCTGAGCTTGGAGTTAAGTTCAAATCCTGTATAACAAAAATCCCCAAATCCAGTGTCATCTTCTCCGGCGCCGGCCACCGGAAATCTGTTCCCGGCCGATCTAGCTCCAACCACCTTGTCCTTAGATGCATCTTGATGTCCTGGACAATTTTTAATACTAGCTCGATGTCTAATTCGGTCTAAATTGAAAGTTATGGCTATGCCCTAATTTCTGTCTAGTGCCATGACTTGAAACTCCAGCCACCGTGTTCTTCGCCGGTTTTTATCACTTTTCGGCCATCTCCTGCCCTAGATCCTGTTGAGTAAATTGTTCCTGTTATCAAGGCCTATCTCCCAGAAAAAGTGGTGCATCAATTGGAGTTCTAGATCAAAAGATATGGTAAACCCTAGTTTCTGGCCATGTCAGCCCAATGCTAGTCTATGTCAGCCAGTGGCATTGAATCTTTTTACCTAGTTCCAGCCATGCATTTTGAGCATGACTTTGTCTCTTAGACTCCTGATGTTGTGATCTACAATTTCTTCTTCTGTCACAACTTGAATTGAGCCCTCTATCAACCATTGATCCTTTGTCAACACCTTGAACCGAATGTCGACCTGAAGACATTCGTCGATTTTGGGCAAACCAGCTGCAGACTTAATGTCATTTCCATACCCTGGAACCCTAAAAGTCCCTAGCACCCATCTTCAGCCCTAATTCTGTGAGTTAGCCCTAATCAGCTTCTAAACCCATTTATTCCGGAATCATCGAGACATTTCATCTTTGCGTTATTGCATGTAGTATAATAATGTATTGAAAAGGTTGTGATTCTTGGTTGCTTGCTTGATCTTTGCTCAGAGTCGGAGCCAGAGTTCGAGGACTTCACTATTGACCCGACATCAACTGCTGTTTCTTACGACACGAAAGGCAAGTCATAGTCTTGATCATCTTGAACCTATATTTTAGGAATTGTTATAATATGACCTTGAATATAAGTAATATTGCATGTGAGAATGGTTGAATTATGAATTGGCAGTACTAGACTGGACGTCTGTGAAATGTGAAATGATCAAATAGTGAGCCATGAACTATTATATATGTACCTATGTATATTCATGAAATAAAACTTCTAGTCGTGACTAGAATTTTGGTATGGATGGCAGTAGCACTGGAGTGCTTAACTGCAAAGGATAGCAGGCACAGAAGGTGCATGGTTTGTGGATGGTCTGGTCACTGGCATATAAGGACTAGAACCTTGTGTTGTGCGTCTAGTGGCATGACCAAGCTGCTAACCGCAAGCCTGGTATAGGACAGGCCTGAACAAGTACTTATGCGGATTGCACATGAAACCCCTGCATGAGATGCGTTGTGATGCACGATTTACACGGAGTGTGGCTCCCACACATATCACTGAAGGTGATCATGCACGCTGACCCAGTAATGGGAATATGCATTCAGGGTGGGGGTTTGGCTACAACCCACCACAACTGTGCTTCGCGAGAGATCCACAGGGTCGGGGGTGAATTGTGTGTGAAACATGACAAAAGTTCTTGTTATCTCCATCTTGCCACTCACACATGGTTGTGAGGAAGGGTCTAATCATATTGATAGGATGGGCATGAAAGTGGAATATTTTGCGGGTAAATTGGTACCTCTCTGCAGAATTAAAAACGTATTCGAATACTCTGAGCTCCCGGGTTTATAGGAGTCTGCTGCGGTGGATTAAATCCACGGGATGTGGCACAAGTATGTTTTCTAAATAAAATTTGATAAGTCAAGATTACCCAAATGACATGTGTTGTCATGATAAGGGGTGCTTCCGTTGGCTGTCGTGTGTCAACATGTCGCGGTAGTGCTATAATTTAGTGAATATAAATAGCGATGCTATGCTATGAAAAGTGCTGCCATGAGATGAGATATGAAAGAAAGATTATTTTACAAACATCCATAATTTTTGACTAGTTTAGGTTCATAACAACACTACTATATGTATCTACTCTTACCTATGACTTGCTGAGTACGTAAGTACTCACCCTTGCAACCTACAAATCAGTAGATGGAGCATATCATGATCAAGAAGAAGGCGTGGAAAACTTCTTGGAACAAGATGAAGGAGAGCCAGTTCTGCCAGATCCCTGATGTGTTGTTCTGCCGTCAACTTCTTACTGTGGAAGGGACACCCATCATCCGCTGTGTAGAAGTTTTTATTTTGGTTTAACTAAACCTTGAATGCTGCGAAGGTATTGTAATCTCTTTATGTAATATTAAGGCCAGCAGGCCACACTGCTTAAATATTTTGTAAGTTTTTCTGCTGCAATGTGAATATACTCCTGTGCTTGACTTATCCTGGGAAGTCAAAGGTATGCATATACGGGACTAGCTACAGCAAGGTAGGTCTCCACGGGAGTAGTCGTAGTCCCAGTTTCGGGGAGCGACAATGGGGGGCTTGATGTATGGGACGTTGTTAAGCTTGGGTTTACTCCTCCGGATGATCCGGCATGTCACTCCGGTGACAACAGGAGAAAACAACAATTAAACGCCCGTGCTAAAAATGCTCTCCTTGTCAGTTTGTCTTTAAATGAATTCAACTGTGTGAGCAATCTTACCACCGCTCACAACGTTTGCATCACCCTCGAAGAGATATATGAGGGCACCACTACAGTCAAAGAGGCAAAGTTGCTCATGATAAGGAAATGATACGAGACATTCACAATGTCGTTAACCGAGTCTGTGGATTCCATGTTTACTCAGTTGAACAATATTGTAAATGAACTCAAGGGGCTGGGAGTTGTTTTTACTGACATCGATATTGTGAGAAAAATGCTCAGGGCTCTTACAGAAAGCTTCGACACTCTGGTGATGGTACTAACCAACTCCGACCTATCAACCACCACACCAACGGATCTCTATGGGAACCTTATTACACATGAGATGCATCGGAAGGAAAAGAAGGAAGCGTCTGAACCTTCGGAGACAAAGAAAAAGGTGTTGTCTTTGAAAGCCGGCTCCAAAAAGGACTCAAGTGATGGCTCCTCCGACAAAGATCTAGCTCTTATTGTAAAGAACACTCAAAAACTTCTTCGCAGGTTACACAAGAAAGGAGTCAACATCGACACATGAGCAAAGGGGCCAAAGCAATCAAACTTCAAGGATATCATATGCTACGGATGTCATGAAAAGGGACATATAGCCTCAAGATGTCCAAACAAGAATAAGACTTGGGACAAGAAGAACAATGGTGCATCCAAAGAAGCCTGCTTCAGAGAATGGATGTCTAGAGGAGAAAGCTCCGACTCCGACTCCGACGATGAAGAAGGTTGCTCCAAGAAGCTAGCTGGACTAGCTCTCGGCAACATCTCGACTAGTTCATCCCTTTGTCTTATGGCTAAAGGTGATGAAAAGGTACATTCTTCTGACCCTTCATATGATGAGCTTGTTGAAATGATTACTGTATTGAATGAAGTTTTTGGAATTACTAAGAAAAAGTATAGAGCGCTTAAGGAAGAACACTCTTCTTTACGCACTCAATACTCAAAATTAAAAGATTCATATGAAAGTTTTCTTATGAAAGATATTACTAATGCTCCATCTAAGGTCGATATAGCCATTTCATGTGATCTAGATAATACTCCTATTAATTCTCTTGATATACCATGTGCTTCAAATGAAACAATCTTAAATGAAAATAATGAACTTAAGGCACAAATTGAGAAACTTTGAAAAGGGTTAGAAAATTGCTACAAAGGTAAAGTATCACTTGATCTTATTCTTAGTAAACAAAAATGCTCATTTAGAAAAGAAGGTCTTGGATACTTTCTGAAGAAAGGAAAGAAACCAAATACAAACCGTTTTCATAAAAGCATGCAACACATTTTGCTTTAAATACCATGAAACTAGTCATTCACATGATGCCTGTCCTTTAATGACTTCAAATTATTTTGATGCTTGCTACATGCTTCAAAGGTCAAAGTAAGGATATGCAATAGCAAAGTTTGTTGGTGCACCCATGTTAAATAAAAAGAAGAAATCAATCTGGGTGCCCAAAGCTTTGATCGCTAACATCGAAGGACCCAAAAGGGTTTGGGTACCTAAAAAGACTTGATTCTTTTGTTTTTGTAGGTGAACTACAAGACCGGTGGAAAACATTGGGTGCCAGATAGCGGATGCTCCGAGCATATGACCAGTAACAAGAAGTTGTTCACCTCATTAGAAGACAACTTGAGCGAAAACCAAAAGATCATCTTTGGTGACAATCGTCAAGGAAATGTGACAGGCTTGGATAAAATTGCAAGATCAAATGATCTTTCAATTTCGAATGTTTTACTTGTTGAATCTCTGAATTTTAATTTGCTTTCCGTTGCACAAATTTGTGATCTTAGATTTCGTTGCACCTTTTATCCGAAAGAAGTTTTAGTTGAAAGTTTAAAAGATAATTCCTTGATCTTTAAAGGCTTTCGTTTTGGAAATCTTTATCTGGTTGATTTTAATTCAAAAGATGCATCTCTTTCAACATGTCTTGTCTCTCAAACCTCTAAAGGTTGGCTATGACATAAGAGACTTGCACATGTTGGAATGCATCAACTGAAAAAGCTTTTAAAATATGATTTGGTTGTTGGCTTAAGAGATGTGAATTTTGAAAAGGATAAACCCTATAGCGCTTGTCAAGTTGGCAAGCAAGTAGCTACTTCACATCCAATTAAGCATGTTCTTTCAACTTGAAAACCTTTGGAACTACTGCATATGGATTTATTTGGACCTTCCGAGTTCCAAAATATCGGGGGTAACAACTATGGTTTTGTTATTGTTGATGATTTTACTCGCTACACTTGGGTCTTCTTTATTTCTCAAAAATCTGAAACCCCCTGATGTTTTCAAAAATTTTGCAAAACGTGTTTCAGCTGAATTCAAACTATCCGTCAAGAAAATCCGTAGTGATCATGGTGGAGAATTCGTTAATTCAACCCTAGTTGATTTTTGTAACTCGCTAGGTATTAAACAAGAATTTTCTACTTCTTACACTCCAAAAAAAATGGAGTTGTAGAAAGGAAAAATCGAACACTATTAGAAATGGCAAGAAGAATGTTAAGTGAGTATGACACTCCTACTCCCTTTTGGGCTGAAGCCATGTATACTGCTTGCTATTCTATCAATCGGCTCTATCTGCATCCTCTTCTGAATTTAACTCCCTATGAGCTTCTTATTGAGTGTAAGGCAAATGTTTCTTATTTTTTAGTTTTTGGTTGTAAATGCTATATCCCAAGACAAAGAAACTTTGGTGTTAAATTTCAAAGAAGAGTAGATGAAGGTTTTCTTGTCGGATACTCTACCACTAGCAAGGCTTATGGAGTCTTCAATAAAAATACTAGTTGCATTAAAGAATCATGCGATATAGAATTTGATGAAACTAATGGCTCGCAAAAGGAGCAAGTTTGAAGTTTCAGGTGAAGATCTCCAAGAAGCTGTGAAGAACATTACCATTGGAGACATCAAACCAAGAGAAGATGATCAAGAAGATGATGAGAACATTGAGAATGATGATCATCATAGATCATCACCTCATATGGATCCACTAGAGAAAAGTCAAGAAGAAGCTACACAAGAAGAAGCACCAAGGCAACATCAAACCATCACAAAGGATCACCCTCTAGATCAAATATTGGGTGATGTCAGTAAGGATGTTCAAACTCGCTCTCGTATTGCTTCATTTTGTGAACATCACTCTTTTGTAACATCTCTAGAACCTAAACATGTAGATGGAGCTTTTAGTGATCCTGATTGGGTTAATGCTATGCATGATAAACTTAATAATTTTTCTAGCACTACTACAGAAATGCAATCCACTAACCCATATCTTCTAACGGTTATAAGCAATCTGAGAAAAATCCGATAGAGTACGACGACAGCGGTGGAGAAGAGGCTTTGTACTATCGGTTATATTCTGGTGTACCATTAGTGAAATGCAAACAATATTTACTATCGGTCATTACTGTACCAACTGATATAATAGATGAAATAGTACTATCGGTTTGTCTTTCGTAACTGATAGTGAAATTACGGACTTTTTACTATTGGTTCATACTATACCAACTGATATAATAGAGTAAATTTTACTATCGGTTTGTCTTTGGTAACTGATAGTGAAATGGAATTTTTACTATCGGTTTGTCTTTGGTAACTGATGGTGAAATGGAATTTTTACTATCGGTTACTACTGTACCAACCGATATAATAGAGTAAATTTTACTATCGGTTATATAAAACAAACCGATAGTAAAATGACATCATATAAACTAATGGTTATGACAATGGGGACCTTAATAGAGAGAAAAGTTTACTATCGGTTGTGGTTTTGAACCGACAGTAAAATTGCACAACTTATCTCGACCCCTGCTCTGCATCCTCGATTCATTTCTACCGTACGTGCATCCACGCTCCAAGCTAGAGTGATCTGGAGAAGCTAGCTGGGAGGTTGATAATTCGATCCCCCTCGGTATTGTCATCTTCTCATCACCTATCAGTCTCTCTCTCGATCACTCTTCCACAATCTCCCTCTCTCTCTCTACTTCCAATTCATTAAACTAGATACATGTAGCTCCAAACTAGCTAAAAGGCTAGGTTGGCTACCTAGCTATGGCTTGCTGAAGTTAAGCTACGAATGATTTATGGCTGAAGTTAACCAGCTAGCTAGCTGGCTCTTCCAATTAATGTATCAAGTTAATTAGAGTTTCATATATATCCATTTAGTGTAATTAAGTAGCTGTACACACATATGGTCTAGCTAATTGATGATGTTTCATGCATGCATGCCCTGAGTTATTAATTATTTATTTCAATTTGTCAATTTTGTGAAATAATTGTAGATGGACCGAGAATATTGGATGTATGGAATAAAACGTACTACTGTTGAGTATTTGGAGGGTGTGAATGGGTTTATTAAATTTGCTGAGCAAGAAAAGGCGAAGAAGGGAGAGAAAGATATGCATTGTCCTTGTATAGATTGTATGAACTTAAAGAGGTTCGGCAACTCTGATTAGATTAGGAGTCATTTGATTCGTTATGGTTTTAACGCATGCTATATCCGTTGGATATGGCATGGTGAAGATTTTAAGAAAACGAGCACCACTACCACTCAGCAGCACCCGGAAGTGGACTGCAGTAATAATGATCATCAGAACATTGATAATGTTCATTCAGATGTGCATGTAGATGACGACAATTTAGATGAAATATTACGTGATGTAGAAGAAGATTACAGCGAAAACAATTTTGCTAAATTTGAGAAATTAATTGTTGATTCTGAGAAGCCTTTGTTCCCCGGATGTGCAAAATTTACAAAGTTGTCTTCTGTGTTGAGATTATATAACTTGCAGGCAAGCAACGGTTGGAGCAATAAGAGTTTCACGGCGCTATTAGATCTTTTAGCGGACATGCTTCCAGAGGGAAATGAGTTGCCAAGATCGGTTTACGAGGCGAAAAAACTATTGTGTCCGTTGGGAATGGAAATCGAAAGAATACATGCATGCCCAAATGATTGTGTTCTGTACCGTAATGAGTACGAGGATTTGCATGTTTGTCCAAGATGCGGTGCATCATGGTATAAGCATGGGGACAGAATTTATCACAATGGATGTGATGAGGTAAAGAAAGGCCCTCCGGCCAAAACTGTGTGGTATTTGCCTGTGATTCTTAGATTGAAACGGCTGTTTGCAAATCCGAAAGATGCGAAGTACTTGCGTTGGCATGGTGAAGGTCAGAAACAAGATGGAAAACTAAGACATCCAGCTGATTCTATTCAATGGAGAAACATTAATAGAACATTCGGTGAATATGGCAACGAAGTGAGGAATATAAGGTTTGGGCTGAGTACGGATGGTATGAATCAACACGGAAATATGAGCAATCGGCATAGCACATGGTCGGTTCGTTTAGCATCTACAATCTTCCTCCTTGGTTATGTATGAAGCGTAAGTACATCATGATGTTGTTACTAATTTCAGGACCCAGACAACCCGGGAATGATATTGACGTGTTTCTATCACCGTTAGTCGAGGACTTACATAAATTGTGGAGCGAAGGGGTGTGGGTGTGGGATGCACATAAGCGAGAGAATTTCAAGTTGCGGGCTATGATATTTTGCACCATAAATGATTTCACGGCCTATGAAAATTTGTCAGGGTATAGTACGAAAGGAGGCAAGGCTTATCCTATTTGCCTGGATGAAACTGAAAGCATCTGGTTACCGAACTGCAGAAAAATAGTGTACATGGGTCACTGCAGATTCCTTCCGATGCATCACGCCTACCGTAAGAAGAGGAAGTTATTTAATGGGAAGCCTGAGAAAGGATCAGTGCCAGTGTTTGTGACTAGTAAGGAGCTTTACTTGCGCGTGAAGGACATCAAAGTTGAGTTCGGTAAATGTCCTAAACCTCTAGGAAAAAATGCTTGGAAGAAGAGATCGATTCTTTGGGATCTGCCATATTGGGAGCACTTACAAGTTCGACATTGCATTGATGTTATGCATGTATAGAAAAATGTGTGTGACAGTTTGATTGGTTTGTTGTTGAACATTGCAGGAAAGATGAAAGATGGCATCAACATTCACCGTGACATGCTCGACATGGGCATAAGGACTGAGCTTGCACCGTTGGAGAAGGGAAAGCGTACATACCTCCCCCGACCTGCTATACTTTATCAAAAAGAGAAAAAACAGAACTCTGTCAGTGCCTATATGGTGTCAAAGTTCCATGCGGGTATTCTGCGAACTTGAAAAAACTTGTGTCCATGAAAGACTTGAAACTGGTTGGTATGAAGTCCCATAATTGTCATGTACTGATGTCACAAATGCTTCCAATTGCTATCAGAGGCATTCTCCCAGTCAAAGTCAGAGAGACAATTACAAAGCTATGTTATTTCGTCAACACAATATCTGACAAGGTAAGCGTGTACTCCTAGCAAGTTAATTAGCTCCATTGGTGGAACATGTCAGATTTTTTGGATCTGAATATTTGCTGCAACTATGTCCTTGCAGGTAATTGATTTGGTTTTGCCGCCGAGGAGGTGATTGAATTTTGCACCAACTATATGGCTGGGGTTGACCCAATTGGCGTTCCTACATCCCGGCATGAGGGCAGGCTTCAGGGCATTGGAACGATTGGATTTAAAGCAGTCGTCCCGTCTAGTGATCTGTATGCAAAAACCATTTTTGGGTCTTACAGCACATGATGGAGGTGGAGCCATACATACACCAGCACAAGGAAATGTTATGGAAAGAGAATCCTTCGAAGCCAGAGATTTGGGTCACCAGAGAACATAACAGAAAGTTTGCTGGGTGGATCAAAAATAGAGTCCTGCAAGCTTCTGAGGGCAACGTAGATGAAGTTGTTACATGGTTGGCCAGAGGGCCTAGATTTACTGTAGGGACTTGGCAGGGGTATGAAATCAACGGCTATTCATTTTACACAAGAACTCAGGACGAGAAGAGTGCTATGCAATGTAGTGGAGTGACACTACTTGCTATTTCAGAGGATGCCAGGGCAGTAAGGGCACTCAACTCATATTACAGTGTAATTGAGGAAATATGGGAGCTCGATTATGTATCACTTAAGATTCCTTTGTTTTGATGCTAATGGGTCGTAATCTCTCGAGGTGTTAAAGTCAACAATTATGGGTTTACTCTCGTCAATCTCAGTAGAGTGGCACACCAAGATGATCTATTTATACTTGCTGAGCAAGCCACACAGGTGTTCTACATCGTTGACCCGGCCAATCCAAAGTTGCACGTTGTCCTTCACAGTAAGAGACGTATTGTTGGGGTCGAAGACATTGTGGATGAAAAAGAGTATGATCAGTTTGACGAACTACCTCCATTTTTAGATGGAATTCTTCAATCTGTCCCTACCGAAGATATTGACGAAACAAGTTACCTGCGAGACGACCACGAAGAAGGATTATGGGTGGACAACCATTCTTTACTAATTTGCAATATGTAAGTGACGTATATTACCTGGATCTTTAATCGAAGAATTAATATAAATACTGATCATGTTGTGAAAATTGTGATTATTGTGGTTATGCACCCAGTCATGTTGTCAAATCATTTTTCAAAAATTTTTTGGGAAAACATACGTGATGTATTGAGAATCATTTCTGCAAATTTTCATTTCAATTGGAGTTGATTTGAGCAGTAATTGATTCTTTTCACAAATTAATATGAAAACTGCAAAGTTTAGATTCCTCGTGGTTTTGGCTGGTTTGTCATTTTGATATCTCCATCTTGATTGGCTACTCGAAGAAAGTTTCTATATGCATGATTCCTTATGTTCCATGATTGGTCTTTACTGTTAATTTATTTCAAAATTATTGGAAGTCATTTGCATGGAGTTTCAGGTGTCTTTACAAGTGCAAAATGATGTACTGAAACCCATCTGTAATTGTTCTCAGGAAAACCCTTTAGGGTCACTAACATTGTATTTTACTATCGGTTTTAATTTCCAAACCGATATGAATTTAAAGTGTAATATCGGTTTCTTGTTCCCAACCGATAGTAATACATATTGTGTTATGAGACCATGTTCTACAATTTGGTTTGATCTTGTGGACAGTGGATTAATTTACTATCGGTTAAAATCATAAAACCGATAGTGAAATACAATGGCAATACTCCAAACCCTAACTGCCATTGTATTTACTATCGGTTTTATTATTATTAACTGATAGTAAAGATTCCTATATTAGGTTAAACCCGCACGATTTTCCCTCCAGTCCAACAGATCACATTTCTAAAGAAGTGTGTACTTGCGCGCGGAAAACCCTAGCCTCCCCGACATTCCCTTTTTCGCTCCTGCAGCACCATTTCTGCTCGCATTTGGGTTCTCCACCGCCTCCGACCACTGCATCGCGTCAATTTCTTAAATTTATATTGAATAGTTCATATGTGGTTCAATGTATAACAAATATAAAACTAGATGAAAAGTGGATAAATTACAAACTTGATAGATATGAGAATTACAGACTTGATGAAAATCACTAAGAATATTTCATTACATAGTCGTCCACTATTGGTTTCTTATTTCGAACCGATAGTAAAAGACCCTAATCTGAATTTTCTGTTAATTATTTCCCATTTTCTAATTTTCATCTGAAATTTTGGTTCATTTAAATTTTTATCACAAAGCCATGATTCTTTATGTTTCTGCAGAGAGAGTAGCATAGTTTGCACTGCTAATCTTATCTATTATCCAATTTTGTGTAAAATGTAGTGGCGCTTTCTTTTTTTTCTTAGGTACTCTGTAGCTGCTGGGAGTTTTTGTTGTATGAACTTTAACCCAGTATACCCCTTTTTCTTTCAATGAAAATATTGAACTCGAATTAGAACCAGGCAGTCTTTAGAAAGAGTAATTGAAATGAAATCAGTTTCTTAAATTGATATTCTCTTGCATTATATTGATTTGGGATGGTCCAACTGGTCATATCAAATAACAAAATTATCATGATTGGTAAATTCTGGCTTATGATAAAAACATTACAAATAAACATTGGAGTTATAGACTTTATAGATATGAGAATTACAAATTTGATGAACCTGAATACAAACTTGAATACTATCAGTTTTAATTGTCAAACCGATAGGAAATATAGTATCTTATATCGGTTTCTTATTTTCAACCAATAGTACATTTCAAAAATATGAATTTTGCAAAACCATGAGAAGTCTGAATTTTGCAGATTTCATATTTGATTTGTGAAAAGAATCAACAATTGCTCAAATCAAATACATTTGAAATGAAAATTTACATAAATGATTTTCTTTGCATGAAATATATTTTTCTGAAAAATTTTTCCAAATAGGATTTTACAATCAAGAGTTATAGTCAAATGATCTTATGTTAAGCAAGAAGGTTGAAGTTCCACAACCTTTTGCAAATTGAGTTCAAATTTGATTTTCATGAGATTTTTGACATGAAAGAGCTTGAATCAGTTATTCGTATCATTTTGAGCTGAAGGTCACGAGTAAAGACCATAGAAACAGCCGAAGCTCATATTTTGTATGTATAAGATATTTCGAGTCAAAGCAAGTTTTCCGGTGAGATTCAAACACCCAAAATCTATTCAAATTGAAACTCTTTTGAGAAAGTTTTCAATTTCGAACTTCTTCGGGGTAATAATATCTAGGACTTTTGTAAAACAAGTTTTGGCACAATTCAAATAGATTTTGATTAGCACTCGAAACTGATTTGGTTAAAAAACAAGATAGTCAAAAGCCTCTAAAAACCTTTTAAATACATTTTGAAGACCATGTTGATAGGAATTGATGATTTTTGGCCTTTTGAATGAAAATTTGACATTTTAACAAAAAGAGGTGGTTCATCATTGCCATTTCATTTTAGTTACGAACTTTGTCATGTACCTTTCTTCATATCAATTGATGGTCTGTTCATGGAATTTTAGGTAAAGCCATGTCGGCATATTCCTTGTCTGATAGTAGTAATTCGAGGAGGGCCAACGTAGATGTCGCTGCTTTGTCCCAGCGCAAGAGGAAGGCGTGAGGCACGACGATGTTGTGCCGTTTGGCCAAACGCGCAGATCTTTCATGTGAGTTCAACCAGTTCGGGAGACCGATCGGAAAGAACGCTGGGCAGTACGCTGCCTATGTTGGTTTGTTGGCGAAGGAAAGGGTGAAGATCACCGTCCAGAGCTGGAAGGACGTTAAGGCCGACGAGAGGGACAGGCTGTGGGTGGAAGTGAAGGTAAAATTAATCAAAATCCCTTAACTCTGAGTAATCACATTCCCTTGATTTATCCTGAAGATTAAGTAATTCCTGCTTACATGCACCATTTGAAACAGGCCAAGTGGAACATCCCCGACGATGGTCCCAAGATAGCTTGCTTGAAAGACATGAACAACACGTGGAAAACCTTCAAGAGCGTCCTCGTCAGTACCTTCCTCGCTAAAGGAAAATCCCCATGAGAGAAGTACCCCTTCATAACGGAGGAGGTATGGGAGCAATTCACTCAACAGAAGGGGACCCCTGAGTTCAAGGTATGTATGGTTCCTTTGCTTGTTTACACCGTTGAAAGAGATCTAGGATATCGACTAGAGGGGGGGTGAATAGGCGATTTTAACAATTTAACAGTTAATAATAAATGAGAGCAAATAACTAAGACAAGATGAACAATGAGCAATTTAACACAAGGATATATCCCGTGGTCTCGGTGATTTGCCGATCACCCCTAATCCACGTTGCGGCAAACTCAAATCTCTAACCACTCCTCTATCTAGTCAACCTTCTCTCAAGAAGTGATCTAGATCTCGAGCCGGATTAGTGTGATGAGTTATCCAAACCTCGATTTCACTAATGATGCACTTTACCGCTCCGGCAAGGCGTGCTCGACCCTTTCACAAGGTGTTTTGAGACTTCTTCACAATCTTCCTTGAAGAGCTCTCCAAAACTTTCCTCCTAGCCGTCTAGGAGCCGGCAAACTCCAAGAGTAACAAGCCGGTGATGATCACTTAACCTTCTTCTAGTGCCACAAGATTGATTTAGTGATCTAAATGCAATGCACTAGAAGATCTCAAATGCACACTCTCACAAATTCAAGAATTAGAACCCTAGAGTGTATGAATCTTGTGTTAGCTCTCAAAGATGATGACAATGTTCACAAATATGCCAAAAGTTATGAACAGGACTGTGCATGGGAGTATTTATACCCTCCACAATAAATATAGCCGTTACAGGCCATTGGGAGAAAAGGATCACTTGGCGGTCAGACCGCAGGTATAAGCCCGGTCAGACCGCCGCAATTGCAACGGCATTAAACAGGCGCAATTAATGCTCACCTGCCCTTGTCAGGCACACTCACGGTCAGACCGGAGCCAATGGTGGTCAGACCGTGAAACCGTCCAGAGACGACATGGTTTCTGGACATGTTTTACGGTCAGGCCGATAATTCCGGACACACCGGCCACACGGTCAGACCATAGTTCAAAAACTCGGTCAGAGTGTTTTCGCGGTCAGACCGGTCCAACAATCGGTCAGACCGTCTCAACACAACAAGATGAATAAGTTAGGTCATGAAGCTACAGGAGTCTGACTTATGTTTTAACTACAGACAGACTGACCTTTTTAATAGAGAAAACACACTTTGACATAACGTCGGTCAGTCCGAAACAACATTCGGTCAGACCGGCCAACAATAGGTCAGACCGGCCAACAATCGGTCAGACCGACTGAGATAGAGTTTGGCTTAATTGAATTGAAACAAGCATTTTCAAACTATATGACCTTCTAGTATGCAATGCAAGTTGTTTTTATGACTTGTAGCACATAGATGAACTATTTCATGATACACCACATGCTCCTCTTAATAGTACGGTGACTATCCTAAAATCCGGTCAAAATTTTTCTATAATCACCTTAGACCGGTAAAATGGAAAAGACCCTATTCCATACCTTTGCCTCTTTGCTTAATGTCCTTTCTTCATCATGTGGCTCTTTCTTTGCCTTTCATTGACCTGTCTTTTGAGTTTGATCTTGACACAGCTTAACAGGTATCGTTAGTTCAACATTTTGTAATTGTCATTAATTACCAAAACACTCTTTAGGGGCCTAGAAGCTACAACCATTGTATGGAGTAACCAGCGGTGCATTAATTTTCTTGTTTCTGGTGTGAAGGCCCTTAGTGAGAAGAACAAGGCAATCCAGAGGAGGAACGACCACCCGCACCGGCTCGGCTCTCGCGGCTATGCGGGGAAGGAGGAGCAGTGGAAGAAGGCTGAAGATGAGGCGTCGAATTTCGTTGACTCCCCTGACCTACTGCTCTCCGAGATCCGTGATCCGCGATGCAAGCACTGGTGGCTGGCCAAAGGGACCGTGTCGTCCACAGGGGCTGTGGAGTTCCCAAACCCCAGGGACGTCGAGGTCGTGCAGCGAATTGTAAGTTGGCTAACTTCCTGGTTGGAATCATAGAGTGTGGTAGAAAAAATTATGATCACTAGTGTGCGCACAAGTTTGTATATATTTTTTGCTCACAATGGAGAGCTTTGAATGTAACAGATCTCTTGCTTGAAGGAGGCGACCGAGGGATTGTTCACTCCCCATAGGGAGAACGACATCCTTATTCGGGCTCTAGGGAACAAGGAGCGTCCAAGGTGGACACGAACCATGGGGGGTGTGGTTCCATGGAAGGAAGGCTTCTCGGAGGCGGGGCAAAAGGCGAAGAAGGCTCACCGCTGGAAGGAAAGGGAATCGGAGCTGTCTGAGAAGATAGGTCAGATGTGACTGCACAATTCACAGACGTGTTCTCTCAAATGAACGAGAAGTATGAATGCCTCAACCGAGTTGCGCAGTCCAAGGGTTTAGATCCAGCTGCCGTGGTCGACGCTGCCAGGCCGAGTAGTTGCGGCTCGAAGGTTCACGTGGATCCAGTGGACCTAATTGAGGTATTGCAACTCTTGAGCTATATATGCAGTTCGGTTGATGCCACTCCCGATACGTTAAAACTGTTTCGCTAACCTGTTATAATTGTTACAAATTGCAGAAGCCGGAGAGCTGTAGCCTATTGATCGACATAGGCGACAAACCTGTAGTGGTTGCAAACGGGGTCGTATATCAGTCTTGGGAGGATGTCCGGATCCACTGTGTACCTTTGGAGCCTGGATTTGCAAAGGTACAGGTGGACATGGCCCTCCCGGGCTACAGCTCTTTTCCGTTGCCCGTCCCAATGGACGAAATGCGGACAATTGGCGAGGCATTGGACTCGTACATACAGTGGCCCAAGAAGGGTGTTAGACTACAGGAGGTAAACCCTAGCCATTCTAGCTTACAACTCAGTTAATATACTCAATTTTCAAAATCTAACTTACGCGTTCGTAACTTAAAGTGGACGATGGATGCCAGCTCACTTCCTGAGGACACCACCCCCAGCACAACGCATGACTGAGCTCCTTTGGCCGCCATGCCTCCTCCGACGGCCTCAAACCCATCCAAAGGATGAACGCCTCCTCAGAAAGCTCCTTCGCCATCAAATGAGGCCGGTGGCACTGCGCCCCAACCTTCGAAGGTATACACTCGCTCCCCGCCCAAAGGCAAGGGCAAGGACAAAGGCAAGGCGAAACAAAGCCAGCCGGGTACGTTCAAGAACGGGTTCCCACTCGTGTCGGAGTACCTTCTGCGCAATATGGATCAAATAACGAGAAGTCTCCATGAGTGGTACCTGAGCCGGTCTAGGCGCCACATCAACTTCTTAGTTCACTTCAGGCCACGTCATTTTCACCGTGAGGCCGGGAGCATATCGGTAGCCCACAAGGATTTGTTCGACCTCCTCAACTGGCAGGAGCTTGATATGTCCATCATACGGACTGGAGTCCTGTGAGTTTGCTGTTGTGTGAAGTTATCACAGTTCATTTCATAAATCTAATCACTTTGTATGCACTACTTACTAATGTCTACTTTGCATCCAGGTGCATTTATAGGCTAGTGTCGATGAGGGTATGTGACAAGGTGGGTTTCCTCGACCCAGACAAAATAAGCCTCACGATGCTAGAGCACGACCAAGCACATGCGGAGGAATACATATCAAGGGCATTACTAGCACAGCAAGACCAAGAGTTCATTCTTGCGCCGTACTACCAAAGGTTAGTGCATTTCCTACTAATTAAACTCATTCTTGTATGTTACGCCTAACATATGTATGAAACGGTTTGCTTATATATGCAATGTAAGGGCCACTGGGTCCTCGCCGTCATTTGCCCATGGATGAATGAGGTCTATTACCTCGATTCGATGAGCGATAGGGTGGCGCATGTTTTCACCTTCACGTGGCACATAGACGCGTAAGTAACACAACTGTTTTAAATTTTTCTCTCACTAGCTAATTAATGATAACATATTAACCGGCAATGCTAAATTAAATACAGGGCTTTCAAAAATTATGTTACTGCTGGAGGGAGGCATGACGCGTCGAAGGTCACAACAATTTCTTGGAAAGAACATGAGGTAATTAATACGGATGAAACTACTCATGATGAGTCTTTTAATTTAAGCTTAATTAGTTCTTTTAGGTTAATGTGGGTTTATGTCTTTGCATATGAAATTATCCCAGTGCCATCAACAGCCACAATCGTGGGAATGTGGCTTCTATGTCATGAGATTTATGTATGACCTGATCAAGACAAACTTTGCCCAATTCCTTAAGGTAACCATTTTTCCTAACTCAAAGTCGAACATTGGATGTGTCATACGTTCCTAACTTCATACACGCATGCAGAGCGCCATGTTGAAAGACCAATATGAGTTGCCTCAATTGAAGGAGCTGCGAACAATTTGGGCTCAATATGTGATGGAAGAAGTGGCTATCAACGATCGATCGTAAATGACTTGTGTAATATATATTGAATGTGTTGATTGGTGTATGTGTGTACTTGTATTGGTATATTTGTGAATAAACTCAATATGTGAATAAATTCATTGGTGTATTTGTGAATGAACTCAATATGTGAATAAATTCAATCTATCCAATGCATGTGTATATCTTTGTATTAGTGTATTTGTGAATAAATTAAATCTCTGAATAATTAGTGTATTTGTGAATAAATTAAATATGTTGTATTAGTGTATCTCTGTATTGTATCTGGTAATGCTTCTTTGTAATACTATCGGTTCATATCTTACAACCGATAGAAGAAAGTTTCCAGTACTAACCGTGTCGAGTACCTAACCGATAAAAAAGCTATACATTACTATCGGTTTCCAGTGAATAACCATTACAAGAAATAAAACACCACTATCAGTTGAGATCATTGAGTCGATAGAAGAATTGTTATTAGCGATTACTGAAACGTTGGAAGTGTAGATATTTTACTATCGGTTTTTAACCGATAGAGGTGTATTACGTTTCTTCTATCGTGCCGATCACTAGTGGTAAGAGAACCGATAGTAGAGTCGATTTTAAACCGATAGTGAAATGTATTTCTGTAGTAGTGTAGGAATGAAGTTTGGATTTTAGTAGAAAAACCCAAGGATCATAATGTAATTGGAACAAAATGGGTTTTAAGAAATAAGCAAGATGAAAATGGTGTAGTTGTTAGAAACAACGCTCGTCTTGTTACACAAGGTTTTACTCAAGTTGAAGGTTTAAACTTTGGTGAAACATTTGCACTTGTGCCAAGACTTGAAACTATTCGTATACTTCTTGCTTATGCATCTAGCTTTAATATTAAATTATTTCAAATGGATGTAAAAAGTGCCTTTTTAAATAGAGAAATATATGAACTACTTTTTGTTGAACAATCTCCCGGTTTTAAAGATTCTAAATTTCCAAACCATGTGTTTAAACTGTCTAAAGCTCTCTATGGTCTCAAGTAAGCTCCTCGAACTTGGTATGAACAACTTAGAGACTTTCTTTTATCAAAAGGTTTTAAAATTGGGAAGGTAGACACAACTCTCTTTACAAAAATGATTGAAAAAGATTTGTTCATATGTCAGATATATGTTGATGATTTTATCTTTGGATCTACTAATGAACATTTCTGTCATGAGTTTGGAGAAATGATGTCTAGGGAATTTGAGATGTCAATGATCGGCGAGCTAAGCTTCTTTCTTGGACTTCAAATCAAACAACTCAAGAATAGTACGTTCATGAGTTAAACAAAGTACGTGAAGGACTTGCTCAAGCGCTTTGGGATGGAAGATGCTAAAGCAATCAAAACCCCCATGGCCACAAATAGACATCTGGATATGGACAACAATGGAAAATTGGTAGATTCTAAACTTTGTACGTCTATGATTGGTAGCTTGTTATATCTTACTGCATCTAGGCCTGATATCACGTTTAGCGTGTGCTTACGTGCTAGATTTCAGACAGCCCCTAAGGAATGCCATTTGATTGCTATTAAAAGAATCCTTAGGTACTTAAAATGCTACCCCAACCAAGGTCTTTGGTATCCGAAAAATGCAAACTTTGAGTTGATTGGATATTCGGATTCAGATTATGCGGGTAGAAAAATTGATAGAAAGAGCACATCTAGAAGTTGTCAATTATTGGGGAGATCACTAGTATTATGGTCATCTAAGAAATAAAACTCTGTAGCTCTCTCCACTGCTGAAGCGGAATATGTGTCTGTAGGAATTTGCTGTGCTCAAATTTTATGGATGAAGTTGACATTTTTGGATCTCCAGCAGGCTCCGGGGATACAGCCGTGTTAGGCTTCTCTTCAGAAGATGAGCGTTAGGCTCTTTTTGTACTAGCTCCCGCCTTTTGTGCTTGATGCCAAAGGGGGAGAATTATTTTGTATGACTCTATATATTTTGATGGATGATACGATATGTTTTTGTTGGCATGGATACTTTTTCTTATATGATATTATGGATGTTTATCTTACATGATATGTTTTTGGATATGTTGTGGATGGCTTATTGATTTATATATATGCGATGTGGATGATATATGTGTTTATGATCTTGATTTACGACAACATGACTTATACTCAGGGGGAGAATTCTGATCTTATGCATATACTCGGGGGGAGTTATCATTTTCTTATTATTTTTTATTATTATCAAACACTTGTTGTCATCAATCATCAAAAGGTGGGGGATTGTTGCATCTAGGCCATTATGCCTGAATTTGATGATTAATGAAAACAAGCGTTTCAGACTAATTGTGCTTTTGAGATATTTGATACAGAGCTTAGTTGGGAAGGCGTATAAGATGATCAAGATAAACCCAATGTGAAAAAGGTAAAGCACAAGTCACAAGGTACAGACGCAAATTGCAAGATTAAAGGTGCAAAGGACCTGAGGTAAAATTTGTTTTTAGTTTTACCGATTTTGGTGTTTTGGAGGTTGATCGGTTTAGGATTTTGTTTTTAGTTTTTAACCATACTATAAAGAGGGGTTGCAAGTCCTCTCTACATTTCCAGCATAAATCGAGAAACTACTAGGTCATTGCATCTCATTCGTTTCGGTTGGATCTGATTTGGTTTTGTAGTTAAGTTTTTGCATTTTTTGGAACTATCTAGGCCGATCTGGCTTTTATTTCTACTGACAAAAAGATAGCTCTTTAATTTATCTTTCGAACGAGGTATAAAACACTTCAATCGGATTTATGGATTAAAAGTTATGGCTGTTTATTTTCATGCTAACTGTCAATTTACTATACTGATTGTCAGTTTGAATGTTAGTCTGTTTAAACAGACGATTGCCCGGAGAGCATGCTTTTTGAGCTGAATTTTCTTTACCTATACTAACTATCAGTTTTCCATACTGACTATCAGTATGCATTTCGATCACGAGCTGCTTGTTTTGAGATTGTGTTTTAACTGGTCGATTTTGTGGTCGATACTCACTGTCAGTTTGTGATACTGACTGTCAGTATGTGGTGTCAGTTTCCTTATACGACCAGCAAGGTTTTATCCGTAATTTTTATCATCCGTTGAGGTAGACACTGACTGTCAGTTTGTGATATTTTATTTCCATATACAACCTTAAACGGCTAGCTGAGTTTTCTCTGAATTTTACTTCTTTCTGGTCGTGACCCAAACTGACTGTCAGTTTGCACTGTTGATTTTTCAGCTTGTGCACAACGGCTCTTTTGTTTCTTTGGGCTATAAATAGAGGCTTTGAGCAGTTGTTTTATACACCAAGCAACCCTCTTCTCATATATACACTTGAGTATTTGTTTTGGAGTTAAACTCTTGATCTTTTGATTAAGTGGTGAGCTTTTGAGATCCAGTGAGTTTTCAGTTCGCATCATCTTTGCATACTTAGAGTTTCTCTGTGCGTCTTGGAGGTCTAGACAAGACCTTGCAGCTCATTTCTCTTGGTGAACACCCTCACCTAGACGGTTTGCTGGCGTGGCCGTTAACCTCTCCCATTCGGAGATTGTTGGAGAGGCTCGGCGTGTTTGTAAAAGGCATCGGTGCTCGCCTTACCAGAGTGGACAAGGAGCAACTAATAGTGAGTAATATCCTTCGTGGATATTGAAGCAAGACTCATCCATTTGAGTGCTTCAACGAGGAGTATGGGAGACCGGGCGAGTCTCCGAGACCTCGGAAAAAAATCTTCTGTTTGTCTTCTACTCTCTTCTATTTTAATTTGCAATATAAACTCATTTGTTCTTTCATTGCAAAAGTTGTTTTAAATTGAAGTTTTTAAAGCCTCCTATTCGCCACCCTTCTAGTCGGCATTCTGGATCTTACACGTGGTATCAGAGCGTGGTCTCTCTTTGAGTAGGCTTCACCGCCTAGAGAGAGGATGACGTCAAATGAGGGATTTCATCTCTGTCATACCGGCCGTGCGTCTATCTTTGATGGAAATAACTATCCCTATTAGAAAGTGCGCATGTCGGTATTTCTAGAGGCAATGGGGCTTGATGTATGGGACGTTGTTAAGCTTGGGTTTACTCCTCGGGATGATCCGGCAAGTCACTCCAATGACGACAGGAGAAAACTACACTTAAACGCCCATGCTAAAAATGCTCTCTTTGCCAGTTTTTCTTTCAATGAATTCAACCGTGTGAGCAATCTTACCACCGCTCACAAGGTATGGATCACCCTCGAAGAGATATATGAGGGAACCACTAAAGTCAAAGAGGCAAAGTCCATGGATTCCATGTTTACTCGGTTGAACATTATTGTGAATGAACTCAAGGGGCTAGGAGTTGTTTTTACTGACATCGATATTGTGAGAAAAATGCTCAGGGCTCTTCTAGAAAGCTTCAACACTCTGGTGACGGTACTAACCAACTCCGACCTATCGACCACCACACCGATGGATCTCTATGGGAACCTTATTACCCATGAGATGCATCGAAAGAAAAAGAAGGAAGCAGCCGTACCTTCGGAGACAAAGAAAAAGGCTTTGGCTTTCAAAGCCGGCTCCAAAAAGGACTCAAGAAATGGCTCTTCTGGCGAAGATCTAGCTCTTATGATAAAGAACACTAAAAAACTTCTTCGCAGGTTACACAAGAAAGGAGTCAACATCAACACACAACCAAAGGGGCCAAAGCAATCAAACTTCAAGGGTATCATATGCTACGGATGTCACGAAAAGGTACATATAGCCTCAAGATGTCCAAAGAAGAATAAGACTTGGGACAAGAAGAAGAAATTCTTCAAGAAGAACAATGGTGCATCCAAAGAAGCCTGCTTCAGAGAATGGATGTCTGGCGGAGAAAGCTCCGACTCCAACTCTGACGATGAAGAAGGTTGCTCCAAGAAGCTAGCCGGACTAGCTCTCGACAACATCTCGACTAATTTTTATAATTATTTTTGAGTAGTTTCTGTTCATATTTTTGATAGGTTTTTAAAACACTTTTTGAGCAGATTTCTGATAAGTTTTTAAAACACGTTTCGAGAAGATTTTTGATTAGTTTTATAAACACTTTTCGAGCAGATTTTTTATTAGTTTTATAAACACTTTTTGAGCAGATTTTTGATCATTTTTATAAACACATTTTGAGTAGTTTTTCTAAAGAACCAAGAGATATATTTTTATATACACTTGAGCCCAAGTGCTAAAATCTTGGTCTTTTGATCAACGTAGTGTCATTAATTGTGATTGAGAGAGATCTACTATGAGCATTCATTTGTATTCTTAGAAGTTTCTCGGTATTTGTTGAGGATCAATAGAAGATCTCGTAACTTATTACTCTTGCTGAATGCCCTCACCTAGACGGTTTGGAGGCATGGCCGTTGACCTCTCCATTAACGGAGGTTGTCGGAGAGGCTCGGTGTATTTGTGAAAGGCATCAATGCTCTCCTATCAGGAGTGGAGAAGGAGCGACCTTAGTGAAAAATATCCTTCGTGGATATTGAAGCAAGACTCATTCATTTGAGTGCTTCAACAAGGAGTAGGGGAGACCGGGGGAGTGTCCGAGATCTCGGGATACATCATTGTTTTTGTTTCTCTTTCTCTCATTCTTTTGAGCAATCTAAATTGTTGAATTGGTTCAGTTTTTATTTACACCTAGTTTATTTATGCTTTAATCTTGCAAAAGTTGTTTTATTAGAAAAGTTTTTAAAGCCTCCTATTCACCCCCCTCTAGTTGGCATCCTCTATCCTACACGTGATATCAGAGCGTGGTCTCTCTCTTGAGTAGACTTGACCGCCTAGAGAGAGGATGGCTTCAAATGAGGGTTTTCATCTTGGTTACACCGGACGTGCGGCTATCTTTGATGGGACTAATTATCTCTATTGGAAGTGCGCATGACGGTCTAGAGGCCATGGGGCTTCATGTTTGGGACATTGTTAAAATTGAGTTTACTCCTCCGATTGATCCGGCAAGTCACTCCGATGACGATAGGAGAAAACTCCACTTAAATGTCCGTGCCAAAAATGCTCTCTTTGTTGGCTTGTCCTTAAATGAGTTCAACTGCGTGAGCAACCTTACCACCGCACACAAATTTGGGACCACCCTCGAGGAGATATATGAGACCACCACTAGGGTCAAGGAGGCAAAGTTGCTTATGGTTAGGTAAAGATATGAGACTTTCACCATGTCACAAACCGAGTCCGTGGATTCCATGTTCACTCGGTTGAACAAGATTGTGAATGAGCTCAAAGGACTCAGAGCTCAACAAGGAGGCGTTTGACCACAGACTAGCCACGCCCGAATGCACTACGTGGCGTCGACCTAGCGTGGTTCAAACCCAAAAAGCTTACCTCATGTTTTCCCACATCATTGCAAGTTTTAGGCCTGTTCCACGAGTGTGATCATTCCATCTCGGCGTCTAATAACTAAAAGAACAATATACTATTCATCGCTAAACATTTCAGCTTAAATTGCAGTACTACCCGCACAACCATTTGCGCCCAATCAATGTCCCTCCCGACCATCCTAGCCATTGTGAAATTCACCGAGTGAGCGACGTGTGCTGCTATGTGTATTTCATGCATCCCTAACTTAGTACTATTGCGATGCGTGTCCATTTTTGTAGTTTGTTTGTCAACGACATCACTGAGTTCTCCAATGTTGCAACACCATTTCATTTCAACGTTTTTATTTGCTGTGGATTGTGGACTCCATGTGTGTTGTTTGCAATCTTCATCATTTGCAAATCTGTTGTTCTTGCTGCCCGTATTGACTAATGCTTTCCCAGGTGATTACAATTTTTGTTTTACATAGTTGCTTTGCTTGCTAATTTTTCTTCTCTTTTCTTTGTACAGATTGGATCATCATCAGCAAATTATTTGGTTTGGCAACTCATTTGTGCAAGTTTCTGTTGCTGATTTCTTCTGCGCACTTTGCTTTAGTACCAACAATTTCTTCACTTTCGAAACATATTGCCGAAAGTTTTCTCTGCCATTTTCATAGCTTGGTTTTTTTTCCAAACTGATGCCGACTAATTTGTGAGTTGCTCCTATCATTTCTCTGTTTCTTGTTTTTACAAACATTAGTTCTTTGATTGTGAGTTATTTCATCTGTACATTCAGAGTTGGTGCTATGGCAAGACTAAAATTTATTTTGGTCCTTTTTCCAAACTGACGCCGACTAATTTGTGAGTTGTTCGTATCATTTCTCTATTTCATGCTTTTACAAACATTATTTGTTTGGTTATGAGTTATTTTGTCTGTACATTCAGAGTTGGTACTATTGCAAGACTGAAACATTTATTTGATTTTTTTTCCAAACTGATGCTGATTAATTTGTGAGTTGTTCATATCATTTCTCTGTTTCATGTTTTTACAAACATTATTTGTTTGATTCTAAGTTATTTCATCAGTACATTTAGAGTTGGTGCTATGGCAAGACTGAAACATTTATTTTGGGCTTTTTCCAAACTGATGCTGACTAATTTGTGAGTTGTTGATATTATTTATTTGTTTCATGTTTTTACAAACATTATTTGTTTGGTTATGAGTTATTTCGTCAGTACATTCAAAGTTGGTACTATTGCAAGACTAAAACATTTATTTGGTTTTTTTTCCAAATTTATGCTGACTAATTTGTGAGTTGTTCATATCATTTCTCTGTTTCATGTTTTTACAAACATTATTTGTTTGATTATGAGTTATTTCGTTAGTACATTCAGAGTTGGTGCTATTGCAAGACTGAAACATTTATTTTGGTTTTTTCCAAATTGATGCTGACTAATTTGTGAGTTGTTCATATCATTTCTTTGTTTCATGTTTTTACAAACATTATTTGTTTGATTATGAGTTATTTCGTCAGTACATTCAGAGTTGGTGCTATTACAAGATTGAAACATTTATTTTGGTTTTTTTTTTCCAACTTGATTGTTGCCACTATTTTTCACCTACAACCTACAAATGCTATGGTGTGATTACTCTAATGCTAACCAACTTAAACTTTTTCTATTTTTTTTGTACATAAACTACTCTACGCTAATACTTTCAATCCTTATCGTTACATCTTCTTCCTTTTGTTACATATCTGCCTACACAACACAACTTGACATAGCTACTTGGCTTACCCAACATATAATTTTGGTAAACAAATAAATTATTCTTGCCAATTTAAAAAATTCACAACTGACTATTGTCAAAACCACAAACAGACAAAGTAACCAACTTATACGACCGACCAAAAACACAATGCAGCCACCATAAAAACAAAACCAAATTCATGTTTCATCCAACAAAAGCATCACAGCAAAAAAATACTACCAACACATGAACAATTTGGTGTTTTGACCAAAAAACACATACAACACAGGGACAAATGTACCCATTCACCCAAAACCAGCAACAATGTACTAATCCAACGTACAAAAAAAACACACAATGCACCCACCATAAAGACAAGACCAAATAACTGTTTCGTCTATCCCCATCCATGACCATAAACCAATGTACTAATCCAGCCCAAGAAAAAAAACACATAGCATTCGACCAAAAAAACCACTGTCCCCACAATAGAAAACAGAGAACACCTAATTCGACCCGATACAACCCCCCAAAGAACCCCAAAAGATTACTGCTTACACAAGAAAAAAATACCGCTGACAAAGCAGCAACTGCATGTTTCAACCAAACCCACCGCCGAACAGATACAAATGTGCTCATTCGACTAACAAAACACAATGCATGCAAGCAATAAAAAGCAGAATCAACTCATACGACCAAAACTTACAATGTGTACAACACAAAAAAAAATTAATCCCTAATTCGACGAGACAAAACAAAAGAATCACCCCAAAAAATTACTGCCGACACAGAAGCAATTTACTATCTCGACCACCACTAACTACTAACAAATTACTACCGACGTAGAACAAACGATTAGTCCCTGATCGTTTCATCCAAAAATATACTTTGTCGAGGTAGTAAATATCTTGAATATGGTAGAACTGATCGCCTGAGTAAAAAGGGAGGACCTGGCCATGTACACCAAAAAAAATGGTCAAACCAGTAAAAGAACTGAAGGTTTCAATAAAAGCAAAAATGGTCGCCTAAGTTAAAAAAGGGAGGCCTTGGTCATATGTGCTCAAGCCCTGGTCGTAAACTGATACAATTACAGTGAGTATAGTTTAACTTTCAAATTTTTCCACCGTTAATACAGTTTGATTCATAACTCCATTTAACGATGCATATAAACCAATGAAATTGCAACTCAGAAACAATCAAATCAAGATAACCAAATCAACAACCAAACATATATATCTTCAACTATGATACAATGTGATATCTTTTGATATATAACTCTGATTGGCAATCCATTTATGTCAACCAAACTTATAGAATAACTGCCGACACAGAAACGATTAGCGTTTCGTCCAAAAAAGTACTTGGTCAAAGTAGTAAAAATCTTGACTAGGACAGCACAAAAAATTGGTCGCAACAATAAATGAACTGACCCGTTTTAGTAAATGCAAAACTTGTCACCTGAGTAAAAAGGGAGGCTCTGGGCGTACGTGACCAATCCTTGGTCGTGAAATTACAACTTGGAAACGATCAAATCAAGATAACCAAATCATAAAATACAATACAATATAATATCTTTTCATATATAACTCTGATTGACAATCCATTTATGTTAAGCAAACTTATAGATTAATAGCAACACAGAAGAAATGATCAGTGTTTCAACCGAAAATGTACTTGGTCGAAGCAGTAAAAAACTTGACCATCCACAACAGTAAAACAACTAACCATTTCAGTAAATGCAAACTGGTTGCTTGAGTAAAAAGGGAGGCCCTGGTCGTACGTGTTGAAGACCTGGTCCTAAACTCAATACAATTACAGTGAGCACAGCTTAACTTTCAAATTTTTCCACAGTTAATACGTTTTGATCTATAATTTTAGTTAACAATCCATACAAACCAATGAAATTACAAGTCAGCAATGATCAAACGAAGAAAACCAAATCATCAACCAAACTAATATATCTTAAAATATAATACAATATGATATGTTTTCATATATAACTCCGTCAACCAAATTGTTTTAACTTTATAATCTCAAAATTGATAATAAATTAATAAATATTTCCTCGATACCCATAGCAATGCGCGGGGTCCCACCTAATTATCTATACCACTGACACATATATCAAAGACCCCACACATCGCTATACAAAATATTTTATTCTTTAAGTGGAAGGTCTCTTTTGAATCTAAATTGAAAGTTGATGCAATTTTTTGCCAGTCCTTTAAAGAGTTAATGTCTAAAATTGGATTTTTGATCAAATTTAGAGGACTAAAATATGACTTTTTCAGCTCAGAGTAATACTCTAAAGAATCTGTGTGTTTCTCAACAGTGAGCTGTACATAGTCTTTTTTAGGTTGCACTGGCCGACAGGGCATCAGCCAATTGGGAGAATTCACCTAAAAATATGAACAATACGATACATACTATATATAAAAACAACAACAAATAAGATGATGACATCATAACTGTTTAAGCACTATATTGTGATTAGTTCCTGTAAGGTCTGAGGTCTGTTAGAAGAGAATTATTGTCCACTCCAACGAATGGAATTTGGTATTCCAAGCTTGCATGCAAGTTGGAAGTTTTTTTAGATCTTAAAATTTTAGAGTGACGTTCATGCTAAACTTCTAACTTTTTGCGGAAAAGCTTCACAAACTAAAACTATCTTACAAACTTTTTACAGAAGTTCATCACGACCATCAACAACTCATCACAACCAAATCTATGCTTGATCTGCACTGTCAATCATAATCTAGACCGTCTAATCAGATATTGAATTAAGTTGTAAACTAAACATTAGTACTTATAGCATTGTTCAGTGAAATTTTTGTATGGATCATGTTTACTAAAAAAAATCAGTGAATCAAACAGAACCAAAAGTTTTTGCATAAGCAGCTCTAGTCACCATCCAACAAACTGACTAGCAACTTGTGCCACCTCATGAGTCGCCAGCAACCAGTCGCCAGTCAACCTGACAACTGATTAACAACCATTTAAAAAATAGCCAAAATAGTCAAGAGAAAGTGAAATTTTTCCAGTACACTATCACATAAATAGACATCCAGGACGACACATCACAGATGGTTATGAACTTTTCAATGGAACATAGTCTGCGAAGGCCTGCCGAGAGAATATATTAAGTTATCATAGTCGGTTCTGATGTCAAAACCAACTGTGATAGTCAAGTAGACGATTTTGACCATGAAGCCATCTGTGATAGTCTACTTATCACAGATAATTTTAAACTCAAAACCCGCTGTGATAGTTACAATCGGTTCTCAACTGAGAACCGTATGTGATAACTAGAATATCACAGACGGTTCCGTGGTCAAAATCGTCTGTGACTATCTCACATACGGTTCTGACTTTAGAACCGTCTGTGATAGTGTAGTATTACATAACGTAATAGTGTAGTATTACATATGGTTCTAATATCAGAACCGACTCTGATAGTTCAAACAGTGTCGGCGCTTCGAATTCTCAACGGTGTGTTCATTTCGGTCTTCGATCTTTGCACGGCGCCCTAGGCTAGGAACACGAAGCGTCGCCTTGAAAATTCTATAAATAGCTTGGCAGTGAAATAATTACCAAGTACTTTCCAATTATTTCTAATTCTCAAACTCTTCGACTCCTTAGCTTCTCTGCGCCAATGGCATCCTCAATGGCATCGTCAGCCTCGCTCTCCCCGGTAAGAACTCTTAATCTTTTGGACTTACCCCTATATTGTTAATCCCTGTTCAGTAGATTCTTGACCTATTGAATTTCACAGGGAAGGGGAGTAGTGGAAGACTCGGGCAAAGTGAAGGCTGAGCTGAGGGCCCTCCAGGTGGAGCACAAGCTCCTTATGGAGAAGCACACTCAACTACGACTTGACCTAGATGATCTCTTCCAACGCATTCAGTGCGTGAAGACAGATGGTGACAATGCTAGGGCGAGGATGAGGGATCTTCGCGAGGAGAAGTAAGCCGCAGATATGACCATTGCTGGCTGTGGTTTGACTATGAAGGATACCATGGCGAAGCTGAGGGAGGTCACAGGCCTTCTCGACACGGCAGTAGTTGATCCTAAGAAGGACAATTTGTCGCTCGAGGAGTCCTACGTCTTGGCTGCAAGTCAAACTGACTTTATTCTAGATGCAACCAGGGCTAAGACCACTCCTTGACCTAGCATTTTGTATTTTTACTTTTTTTGGTAAGTGATGAAAAACAATTAATGAAAATTTTGTTCTTATGTCAATTTTCCATTTTTCTAGCACGTTCTTGGACTGCTATATTCCCTCTTTCTTTATCTTTCTTTACCTTTTGGCGAACATTAGTCCATAGAAAGGTATGTGCACTATGTGCGATTGTGGAACGACTATCGCGACCATATAACAATTATCGCAGGGTGATTAAGTCACATGGGAGCGGCAATCTATGGTGGGAGCGAGTTTGGCAGGAGGGAGAACATATCACAGTCAGTTCTAAGATCAAAACCGTCTTTGATAAAAAACGCGCGGTTTAGATCTCCCAACCGTCGAGTATTACAGACGGTTTTGATGTCAGGACCGACTGTGAAAGTCCCAATAGTGTCCGACGCTTCAAATTCTCAACGTTATTGGAATATCACAGACGATTCTAATTGAAAAACCGTCTATGATAGTTATATCACAGATGGTTTTGAGGTAAAAACCGTCTGTTATATCACTATTTGAACTCAGACGGTTCTGATTTAAAAACCGTCTGCGATATTTCTGCGATAGTTCTACACAAATAAGCCAGTTCGCACATTCAAGTACATGTCTGAAACAGAAATACAGATACACAAATATACACCAATACAAATACAAAAATACACCAATTCACACATTCAAGTACATGTCCCAAATAGCAATACAAATACGCCAATTCACACATTCGATGTATTACAAAAGTCACATCTGAAGGAGAACCTTTTCAATTAAACAACAAATGTAACTACCGACTACAAGTGACACTTGATACATTACAAATCCATTCATCTGAAATAGCAAATGTATGAACCATGTTTGACTTAACCATAGGAGTTTAGTTCAGAGACGCCCGAGGAGCTGGAACTGGGGTTGAGCTACATTTGTCTTGGTGATCTCTTCTGGCTTTCTCAACTCAACTCAACTCACCAATGAAAATCAACTCAACTCAACTCAACTCAACTCAGTTGAGTTGAGTTGCGTTGAGCTGAGAAAGCCCAAGGAAATCACCAAGACAAATGTAAGATGCTTTCTATAGGTCCCGATTTGAGAAACACGCTGGCCTTGAGGATCTTCTCGCCCTTCACATCCTACCAACTCTCGACTGTGATCTTCACCTTTTCTTTCGCCAACAAGCCAACGTAGGCAACGTACTGCGACAACGAACCGTGAACTACGTTGCCCCTCGTGAACATCGTCCGAGGACTTGCACAAAATCATATTGAAAAGAAGACATGTAAAAATGGAATATACAGGAATCGCAGGATAATTGCCATCATAGGATTAGGATAACCCAACAATGCTGAAATTTTACTTGCCTTGCTTGCAATGCCGAAATCTAGCTGAGGGAGTTGAAGCTATGATCGATGTTGGACTTGATTCACTAGAGAAACTAGTCGATGGAGGTGCAACGGCCATCAATGGAGGTTACGGGTTAGGGCTTGTCGTGCCCAAGGAGAAAAAGAAGTGGAAAAATTCGACTGGAAGCAAAACTCCAGGGAGAGAACAAGTATTTGTAGAAGTCGAATGGTTTGACCTCAAGCAAAATTCCAAGCATATTACAGACAGTTTGGACCTCAGAATTGTCTGTGATAGATGGTTCATATTCTAATTATCACAGATGGTTCTGATTTAAAAACCGTCTATGATAGTGAATACAAATACACAAATATTCACCAATACAAATACACAAATACACCAATTCACATATTCAAGTACATGTCCCAAATAGCAATACAAATATGCAAATATACACCAATACAAGTACGCCATGTTATCACAGACGGTTCCGAAGTCAAAACCGACTGTGATAGTGAAGCGGATAGTTTTGACCTCGGAGCCATTTGTGATATCCTAATTATCACCAACGGTTCATATCTCAAAACCATCCGTGATATTTCTTTCATAATTCTACACAAATGCACTGATATTACCGACGGTTTTAAAGTTAAAATCGTAAGTGATATTTTGATATTACAAACGGTATGATGCTAGAATCGTCTGTATTGAACCTAGTATAAAAGGTCTTTCAGTGGATGTTTCAAGCTAGTCGTACACTCTTGCTCGACATACTGTCCAATTGGAAGAGATATGGGGCAACGAAGAGCAATATCTCAAAAGGGGAGCATTAGGGGACAACAATTTGAAGATCCAAGGTTGGTACTTGCTTTTAAGGCATACACATTACTTAATTTCATCATCAATATCGATCTCCATTGATTGATCAAATTATAGGGAGAGGGAGGGGAAGCTAGAGTAGCCAATTCTGGTTGTAACTCTGATTTTTTGACCTGTAGCTATTTAATTGCTTTATGATGTGTGTTATATACGGCCCCAATTAGTTACTAACTAATTGTTTGTAGTTCGAGTAGTAGTAGTTAAGTAGTTATACCGCAAACTCCACAAACACTACTACCTAGCTAGCTAGATTTATAATTTATTGCATGTCGACCGTACATAGAGTATTACTTAGCATGTGTATGAATTTAATTGCAGATGGTCCATCGAGACTGGATGTATAATGACAACTGAGTGAGCGAAGAATATATGAAAGGTGCTTTAGATTTCCAAAAAGTTGCTGAATATGTAATGTCCGTGTGTAGACTGCCAGAATCTTGAGATGTTCACCAACTCATCTCAAATTGTCGCCCACTTGATCCGACGTGGTTTCAAAAAGGGGTACACGTGTTGGGTCCACCATGGTGAAGAGCAAACTGCAGAAACAAGTGCCACTCAGGTTGAGGAACAGGACATGTCGGATCCCAACAATGATTTCGATGAGGACATGCCAGAGGATGACAATTTAGATGACATGTTGCATGATGTGGAAGGAAATTACAGTGAAAGGGAGTTTGGTAAATTCAAGAGCTTGATTGAGGACTCAGAAAAGCCATTGTTCCCTGGTTGCAAGTCGAAGTACACAAAGTTGGCCTCCGTGCTTGAATTGTTAAAATTGAAGGCAAGTAACAGCTAGATCGACAAGACTTTCACGGCACTATTAGATCTTTTAGTGGACATGCTTCCAGAAGGAAACGAGTTGCCAAAAAATACCTACCAAGAGAAAAAGCTGTTGTGTCCTTTGGGAATGGAAATAGAAAAAGGATGTGCATGTTTGTCCGGTGTGCGGCACATCCCGCTATAAGCGTAAGGACCGAACCAACGACGGCGATTGTGCTGAGATAAAGCAAGGGCCTCCTGCTAAGGTGTTGTGGTATTTGCCCGTCATTCCTCCCTTTAAGTGTTTGTTTGCAAACCATAAAGAGGCAAAATTATTGCGTTGGCACTCGAAAGACCGGAAGAAGGATGGAAAGCTGAGACACCTGCTGATTCTTCACAGTGGATAAACATCGACAGGGAATTTATTAACTTCGAAGCGGAATTGAGGAATATAAGGTTCGGGTTGAGTATCAATGGAATTAATCCTTTTGGTAACATGAGCAGTCGGCATAGCACTTGGCCGGTTCTTTTGTGTATCTACAACCTTCCTCTTTGGTTGTGTATGAAGCGCAAGTACATCATGATGTCTCTACTTATCTCAGGACCAAACAAGCCAGAAACAATATTGATGTGTACCTAGCACCATTGATAGAGGATCTGCAAACAATGTTGAACGTGTAGGATCAAGGATGGCGACTAGAGGGGGGGTGAATAGGAGGCTTTAAAAATTTCAAATAAAAATAAATTTTTGCAAACAGAAGAACCAAATTGCAATTCAATATATTAAAAAGAAAAGATAGAGAGAACGAACACAAGATCTTTCCCGAGGTCTCGGAGATACGCCTGGTCTCCCCTAATCCTCGTTGAAGCACTGAAGTGAATGAGTCTCGGTTCAATATCCACAAAGGATATTTCTCACTAGCGGTTGGTCCTTGTCTACTCCGGAAAGGCGATCACCGATGCCTTTTACAATCTTGCTGAGCCTCTCCGATAATCTCCGAACAGGAGAGGTCAACGGCCACGCCACCAAACCATCTAGGTGAGGGCGTTCACTAAGAGTAATAAGCAGCAAGGTCTCTTCTAGACCTCCAACAAGCACCGATAAACTCTAAGTATGCAAGAACGATGCGAACAGAAAACTCGGTGGATCTCAGAAACACTCGACTTGATCAGCAGATCAAGAATTTGTGTAAAGAACTAAAACTCAATAGTGTATAAGAATGTGAGGCTTCTAGATATATAAAACAATAGCTCAATGCCTCTATTTATAACCTCAAGAAACAAAAGAGCCGTTGGAGCTCGAACTGAAAAACAATAGTGCAAACTGACAATCAGTTTGGGAAACTGACAGTCACTTTCAAACATAACGGTTAACAAAATTTACAGATAAAAATTGCTAGCTGTTTGTGGTCGTATATGAAAACTGATACCCCAAACTGACAGTCAGATCACAAACTGACAGTCAGTTTCGACCAAACATCGACCAGTTAAAACAAAAACTGAAATAAATCAGCTTGAGGTCGAAATGCAAACTGACAGTCAGCATGGTCATGCTGACTGTCAGTATAGGTCACAAATTTTTAGCTCAAAAAACACTCTCTGGACAATTGTCAGTTAACAAAACTGACAATTCAAACTGACAGTGAGTTTAGCAAACTGACGGTCAGCATGGATAAAAACAGTTATAACTTTTGATCTAGAGATCGATTGAAGAATTTAATAACTCGTTTGAAAAATATTTTAAAGGGCTATCTTTTTTTCAACAGAAGGAACATCCAGATCTGCCTAGATCTTTCTAGAAAATGCAAAAACTCTTCTATTGTCAAAAATTCAACTGAAAAACCAAATAACTGACAGTCAGTTTGGATAAAAACATCCATAACTTTTGAGCCAGAAATCCGATTTAAGTGTTTGATAGCTTATTTGAAAGATAATTTAAAGGGCTATCTTTTTTTTCAACAGAAGAAAAAGTCTGATCTGCCTAGATCTTTCTAGAAAAAGCAAAAACTCTTCTGCTGTCAAAAACTCATCTGAAAATCCAAATCAAATCCAACCGAAACAAATGCAATGCAATGACCTAGTAGTTTCTCGGTTTATGCTGGAAATGTAGAGAGGACTTGCAACCCCTCTTTCTAGTATGGTTAAAACTAAAAATAAATTTCTATAAACCGATCAAACTCCAAACACCGAGATCGGTAAAATAAATATGCATTTTACCTTAAGTCTTTTGCTGCTTCATTCTTGGTGACTTTGCGCTTGCGACCATGGCTCGTGACCTTGTGCTTGCGACTTGCAGATCTGGATGGCTTTCTTCTTGCCGACCTTGTGCTTGCGACTTTGGGTAATACTGTGACCTTAGGCGAAATAGGTCTCTGCATACTGATAACTCAAAGACATGATTAGATGAAAAACACTTAATATCAACAATAATAAAAATCAATAATAATAGGGGCCTAGATACAACAAACTCCCCCTTTTTGTTGATTGATGACAACAAGTGTTTAAATGAATAAAATCAAATGACTCCCCCTAAGTATATGCATAATTAACAGATATTCAGGAACTCCCCCTAAATGCATGCATACATAAATACTCATATCAGTCATTTGAGATTTGAGAGTGAATCTATAATGACGAATCTATAATAATAGATCATGAGATATCTCAAGAATCTTTCTCCCCAATCTCTCCCCCAATCATAAACAATGTCTTTAATAAAGCAAGAAACACAAGAATCTTTTTAATGATGCAAGAAACACAAGAATCTCTCCCCCTTTGTCATCAAGCACAAAAAGGTGGGAGGACAGGAAAAACAGATATTTATCTTAGATCAACTAGCATTTGATATATCAATAATATTCAATTCACCTCTTAGAAAGCAAAATCTAGCCTCATCTAAAGGTTTGGTGAAAATATCTGCTAGTTGTAAGTCTGTTCTTATATGATTCACATCTATGTCACCTTTTGCCACATGATCTCTTATAAAATGGTGCCTAATATCAATATGATTAGTTCTAGAATGCTGAACAGGATTATTAACAATTTTAATGGCACTTTCATTATCACACAATAGTGGCACTTTATCAAAATTAATTCCACAATCCAGAAATGTCTGCTTCATCCACAAAATTTGAGCACAACAACTGCTTGCAGACACATATTCCACTTCAGCGGTAGAGAGAGCTACAAAATTTTGTTTCCTAGAAGACCACAACACTAATGATCTCCCCAAAAGTTGACAACTTCCAGATGTGCTTTTTCTATCAATCTTATAACCCGCATAGTCAGAATCTGAATAACCAATTAATTCAAAGTGAGCATTTTTTGGATACCAAAGACCTAAGTTGGGATAGCATTTCAAATACCTAAGGATTCTTTTAATAGCAATCAAATGACATTCCCTAGGATCTGACTGGAATTTAGCACATAAGCACACACTAAACATGATATCAGGCCTAGATGCTGTAAGATATAACAACTACCAATCATAGACCTATAGAGTTTAGAATTGACCTATTTTCCATTGTTGTCCATGTCGAGATGTCCATTTGTGGCCATGGGGGTTTTGATTGCTTTAGCATCTTCCATCCCAAAGCGCTTGAGCAAGTCCTTCACGTACTTTGTTTGGCTCACAAACGTTTTGTTCTTGGGCTGCTTGATTTGAAGTCCAAGGAAGAAGGTTAGCTCACCGATCATTGACATCTCGAATTCCCTAAACATCGTTTCTCCAAACTCATGACAGAAATGTTCATTAGTAGATCCAAAAATAATATCATCAACATATATCTGACAAATGAACAGATCTTTTTCAATCATTTTTGTAAAGAGAGTTGTATCAACCTTGCCAATTTAAAATCTTTTGATAAAAAAAAGTCTCTTAGTCGTTTATATCAAGCTCGAGGAGCTAGTTTGAGACCATAGAGAGCTTTATACAATTTAAACACATGGTTTGGAAATTTAGAATCTTCAAAACCGGGAGGTTGTTCAACAAAGACTAGTTCAGATATTTCACCATTTAGAAATGCACTTTTTGCATCCATTTGAAATAACTTAATATTAAAGCTAGATGCATAAGCAAGAAGTATTCGAATAGCTTCAAGTCTTGCTACAGGTGCAAAGGTTTCACCAAAGTCTAAACCTTCGACTTGAGAAAAACCTTGTGCAACAAGACGAGCTTTGTTTCTAACAACTACACCATTTTCATCTTGCTTATTTCTAAAAACCCATTTTGTTCCAATTATATTATGATCCTTGGGTCTTTCAACTAAAGTCCAAATTTCATTTCTAGAAAAATTATTAAGTTGCTCATGCATAGCATTTATCCAATCATGATCATTTAGAGCTTCATCTACATGTTTAGGTTCTAAAGATGATACAAAAGAATGATGTTCACAAAAAGAAGCAATGCGAGAGTGAGTTTGAACACCCTTACTGACATCACCCAATATTTGATCTAGAGGGTGATCCTTGGTGATAGTCTGGTGTTGTCTTGGTGCTTCATCTTGTACTGCTTCTTCTTGACTTCGTTCTGGAGGATCAATTTGAGGTGATGATTCATTTTGATCATCATTCTCAATGTTCTCATCATCTTCTTGATCATCTTCTCTTGGTTTGATGTCTCCAATGGTAATGTTCTTTATAGCTCCTTGAAGATCTTCACCTGAAATTTCATAAGAGACTTGCCCCTTTGGCGAGCATTAGTTTCATCAAATTCTAAATCACAAGATTCTTCAATACAACCAGTATTTTTATTAAAAACACGATAAGCTTTGCTAGTGGTAGAGTATCCGACTAGAAAGCCTTCATCTACTCTTTTCTTAAATTTACCACCAAAGTTTCCTTTCTTAAGGATGTAGCATTTGTAACCAAAAACTCAGAAATAAGAAATATTTGGCTTGCGCCCAATCAGAAGTTCATAGGGAGTTAAACTCAGAAGAGGATGCAAATAAAGCCGATTAATAGAATAGCAAGCGGTATGCACAGCTTCAGCCCAAAAGCGAGTAGGAGTATCATACTCACTTAGCATAGTTCTTGCCATTTCTATTAGTGTTCGATTTTTCCTTTCTACAACTCCATTTTGCGGTGTAGTGTAAGAAGTAGAAAATTCGTGTTTGATTCCAAGAGTGTCACAAAAATCAAATAAAGTTGAATTAACGAATTCTCAACCATGATCACTACGGATTTTCTTGATGGAAAGTTCGAATTCAGTGGTAACGTGTTTTGCAAAACTTTTGAAAGCATCGGGGGTTTCAGATTTTTGGGAAATAAAGAAAACCCAAGTGTAGCGAGTAAAATCATCAACAATAACAAAACCATAGTTGTTACCCCCGATACTTTGGAACTCAGAAGGTCCGAATAAATCCATATGCAGTAGTTCCAAAGGTTTGCAAGTTGATAGAACACGCTTAATTGGATGTGAAGTAGCTACTTGTTTGCCAGCTTGACAAGCGCTACAGGGTTTATCCTTTTCAAAATTCACATCTTTTAAGCCAACAACCAAATCACGTGTTAAAAGCTTTTTCAATTGATGCATTCCAACATGTGCGAGTCTCCTATGCCATAGCCAACCTTTTGAGCTTTGAGAGACAAGACATGTTGAAAGAGATGCATCTTTAGAGTGAAAATCAACAAGATAAAGATTTCCAAAATGAAAGCCTTTAAAGATCAAAGAATTATCTTTCAAACATTCAACTAAGACTTCTTTCGGATAAAAAGTGCAACGAAATCCAAAATCGCAAATTTGTGCAATCGAAAGTAAATTAAAATTCAGAGATTCAACCAATAAAACATTAGAAATTGAGAGATCATTGGACATCGCAATTTTACCCAAGCCTACCACATTTCCTTGACGATTGTCACCAAAGGTAATCTTTTGATTTTCATTTGAGTTGTCTTCTAATGAGGTGAACAACTTCTTGTTATCGGTCATATGTTCGGAGCATCCACTGTCTAGCACCCAATGTTTTCCGCCGGTCTTGTAGTTCACCTACAAAACAAAAGAATCAAGTCTTTTTAGGTACCCAAACCCTTTTGGGTCCTTCGATGTTAGCAATCAAAGCTTTGGGCACCCAAATTGATTTCTTCTTTTTATTTAGCATGGTGCACCAGCAAACTTTTCTATAGCATATCCTTTCTTTGACCTATGAAGCATGTAGCAAGCATGAAAATAATTTGAAGTCATTAATGGACAGGCATCATGTGAATGACCAGTTTCATGACATTGAAAGCAAAATTTGTTGCATGCATTGACAAAAATGGTTTTTGTATTTGGTTTCTTTCCTTTCTTCGGAAAGTATCCAAGTTCTTCTTTTCTAAAAGAGCATTTTTATTTGCTAAGAATAAGATCAAGAGATACTTTTCCTTTGTAGTAATTTTCTAAACCTTTTCCAAGTTTCTCAATTTGTGCCCTAAGTTCATTATTTTTAATTTTATGTACATGAGATGATACTGTGTTAACACATGAAGCATGATGCGAATGAGAACACGACGGCATATCATCACAAGTAGATGAACTAGAAGGCATAACAATAGAATCACTAGATGAGCTAGACATATCAAATGAGGAGCAACTAGTACTAACACCATGGCATATGGATGAGTCAATAGATAAATCATGGTATGAGTTACTAGTATCAACCGTACAAGCATGTGGATCAATAAATGAATCAATAGACAAATTTTCACATGAAGTACTAGTGTCCACAAAGCTAGTATTTGAGTCTAAACAAGAATTAACACTTCAGTCATGTGAAGTGGAAGTATGTGACTCTAAGTATAGATCAATAAGCAAGTCACAAGAAACTCTATCATCTAAGGTAGTTGTGGAGCTAATAGCTTCCTTGGAAAGCAAAGAATCATAAGAACTTTTCAACTCTTGAAATTCCACTTTCAAGGATGAGAAGTTATTCTTTAAAGTGCAAAAACTTTTATTCATATTGTCAAGAAAGTCATTTAACTCTACAATCATATCCATAAGCTCATCATTAGAGAAGTTAGTATTTGATATCGTCGAGTCCCATGCCATAAGGCATATAGATTTGTCGTGAGATGAAGACTTTGATCTTGACGCTTTCTTTCTAGCTTTCTTTGAGCTCTTCTTGCAAGAGTTCGCCTTTGTCTTTCTTAGGCGAACGAAGTCGATGACGTCTTTGAGCTTGCTAGAAAGCTCCCGATACTCCACAATGAAATCATCATTCTTAATATGCTCGGAGGTGGAATATATGTCCTTCTCCTTGGACATAGCCTCATTTGAGATAAGCATGTCAATGAGCTCGCTCGGTTAAGTGTCAGAGAGGTCACCGTTTGCAAGAGTGGTAATGAAGTCTCCGTAGCGATCCTCCGGTAACAGCTTAAGCAATTTCCTACAAATGTCTAGATTGGAAATATTAGCGCCATGATCTTTGAGCTCATTTGTGATGTTGATCAAGCGATAATATATGGTGGAGAGTGTATCATGCTCCAACATCACAAATGCCTCATAGTGTTGCATCAAGAAGCGCATCTTAGTATGCTCAAAGCTAGATGTGCCCTCAAAGATAGACTCAAGGGTGGTCCAAACATCGTGAGCGGTCGAACCATCACTCACTAGTTCGAGCACATCATGACTAAGGGATCTAAGAAGCACATCTTTAGCCTTTGTATTTAAGAGGAGAATATCCTTATCCAAAATCAACGGATAAGTCACACCCTTCTCCACTAAGCTCCATAAATCCAAACTCAATGCCTCAAAATAAGTGCTCATAATAATCTTCCAATGAAAGTAATGTCAGCCATCAAAGTGAGGAGCAATCAAATCAAAATCCTCTATTGAGTCCATCCTTTCTCTCTAGGCGGTAAAGCCCATAAATGAGAGACCATGCTCTGATACCACGTGTAGGATCAAGGATGGCGACTAGAGGGGGGTGAATAGGAGGCTTTAAAATTTTCAAATAAAAACAAATTTTTGCAAAGAGAAGAACAAAATTGCAATTCAATATATTAAAAAGAAAAGATAGAGAAAACGAACACAAGATTTTTCCCGAGGTCTCGGAGAAACGCCCGGTCTCCCCTAATCCTCGTTGAAGCACTCAAGTTGGTTCTCACTAGAGATTGCTCCTTGTCCACTCCAGAAAGGCGAGTACTGATGCCTTTTACAATCTTGCTGAGCCTCTCTGACAATCTTCGAACAGGAGAGGTCAATGGCCACTCCACCAAACCTTCTAGGTTAGGGCATTCACCAAGAGTAATAAGCAGCAAGGTCTCTTCTAGACCTCCAACAATCACCGAGAAACTCTAAGTATGCAAGAACGATGCGAATAGTAAACTCGGTGGATCTCATAAACACTCGACTTGATCAACAGATCAAGATTTTGTGTAAAGAACTAAAACTCAAGAGTGTATAAGAATGTGAGGCTGCTAGATGTATAAAACAATAGCTCAATGCCTCTATTTATAGCCTCAAGAAATAAAAGAGCCATTGGAGCTCGAGCTGAAAAACAATAGTGCAAACTGACAGTCAGTTTGGGAAACTGACAGTCACTTTCAAACACAACGGTTGACAAAATTTACGGATAAAAATTGCTAGCCGTTTGTGGTCATATATGGAAACTGATACCCCAAACTGACAGTCAGTATCACAAACTGACAGTCAGTTTCGACCAAACATCGACCAGTTAAAATAGAAACTGAAATAAATCAGCTTGAGGTCGAAATACAAACTGATAGTCAGCATAGTCATGCTGACAGTCAGTATAGGTCAAAAATTTTTGGCTCAAAAAACACACTCTCTGGACAATTGTCAGTTAACAAAACTGACAATTCAAACTGACAGTTAGTTTAGCAAACTGACGGTCAGCATGGATAAAAATAGTTATAACTTTTGATCCAGAGATCCGATTGAAGAGTTTAATAGCTCGTTTGAAAGATATTTTGTTTTTCAAAATTTAAGGCATGCATCTGCATTGTATAATGACATATTTGCAGGTACAAAAATTATTACATCAACAATTAAGATAAGCCAAGTTCTTTCAAAAGATTTTCGATCAAGGGCCTGACTTCCTCCATTATGGCTTCAAGTTGATCTTCACTCTCAATTTCTGTATCTCCGACCACTAGTTTCAAATCAAGATCAGGGTCGTGGTGAAAACGGAGTCTGTAGAGGATGGTGGAGGCTACAGATTGCATGTTTGTCCTCATCGCCTCTTCCTGTAGCCTTGTATCTTCAAGAAGATATTCGAGAAGTGATTCAGCCTGAGCCGCAACCAATGTGGCTAACTCGCCAAAGCTAGGATTGATATTTTGAGATTCGACCACATCAGCTTTGAGCAGAGTTGCCACCGTCTTCAGCTTTTCGAAGACGGTCGATTGAGCATTGCTACTGGATACAATCATTGCTTTCAAATTCTCGTCCTCCGTGCAGACAATATCAATCTTCGAGCTTTGGAGCTCGATGGTCGCCTGAAGGTCATTCTTTTCTTTCGAAAGAAGGCTTATTTGATCCCCTTGTGCTGCATGAACACGGCAGTCAATTTTTACAGCAGTTCATGTAACAAAATAATGTTTTCTGGTCGGAAGTGGACTCACAAGAAAGCTTTGACTGCGCTTCGTGAAGTTCCCTCTCTAGAGAAGAACATCTCGCGGCTGCAGCTTCTTCTTGATTCTCCCGATTAGCCATGCTCTTGTTCAGAAAGGCATTTTCTCTGTAACAAGAAAGACAATCAGCTATGCTTAAATACGGATTCAAGTTAGCATGAATAAGAAGCACCACACTAACTATTGCAGTCGGCTGATCTCCCGTTGTGCAACCTCGATGTGTTTTGCCACAGCTGTTGATCTGGTTGCCAACCGGGTTAAATCCTGGAACAATAGTAAAACATTGCTCTTGAGACTTGAATATCCCTAAGGATTGCGAATTCAGGGTTAAGAATAGGATCTCTATTTACCTCTACAAAATCGCTAAAGGAACCACTCAAAGGTTCAGTCGAAGCATGAGCCTCAAGGCTCATCTTCTCCTTGACAACAGGGATGGTAGATGGTTTTCCTTGCCAGTCCTCCACTGCTGTCAGAACAGTAGCATCCTTCCCTTGAGATTGGATGTCTGCCATTATTTCATGCACAATGGTCTGAGAGGATTCTTCAGCCATGGGAGTGGGGCCTGTCCCAGTTGTGACCTCTAAGGTAGTTGATGCGCCAACAGTTGTCGAGGTTGTTGGGGCGCTTAGGGCTGGATCCCTGCGTCTGAACATCATAGTTTAGAATACTTCTTGGTGATAGGATGAAATTCACCAGAAGTAGTATTCTTACTTGACACAAAACCCCATCCAGGATTTGGGTTTCGATGATGAGTTCTGGGGAGATCGAAGCCCACTGGGTGGCCCTGTTGAGGTGTCATCAACATGTGTCCTTGTTTTCCTTTTCTTGAACAGGACAGTGTCTTCTTCTCCCTGCATATTCGCAAATATGATTAGCATATACGGGGAAGTAAAAAATTACAAGATTGCGAAGTTTTTACCGCAGTAGTCTCCTCAATTGTTGGGGGAGGGGTTATCAACCCGGGGGCTTTGCAGGCCTCAGGGTTGGGAATCTCCTCCGTGACTACCAGGACTTCTGCGGCCACGGGACTTAATGTAGCCATCCTCGTCCTTGCAGTCAGGGACAAGACTTCGTCGATCCGGGGGGAGGGTGACCTCTCTGGGATGCTTGTCTCCAGAAGGTCAGTCGCCTTCCACTTGTGGCGAATTAGAGGAACGTCATCGTCCTCGTCCTCACTCCCCTCACCCTGCACGACTAAGAAGTAATTCTTATTCGCACTCGAGGGTACATGGGGAACAGAAAATCTTACCGCAGTCTTCTTCGTGGTTGTGGTTTTCTTCTTCGAAGAAGCCCCTCCCAAGACCTTCTTAGGTTTCTCGGAAGCAGACTCCTTCATCACCCGACGTGAAGAGGTTTCTTTACCCTCTCCACCGCTGATCCCCCAGAGGATCCGGCATCATCACCAAGACGTTTCATCCCAATAGAACGCCCCTTCCGTAGCTGCATCATTCCAATAGTTTGATTTGGTAAGAAAGCGGCGATACACAAATCCAAACAGATGTTTCCAAGAGAAGTCATACCTTTTGGCGTTCCTGTTTCAGATCATCGCTTGCATTTATTAAGCTCTGACGGCGAAGTGACCCTTTAACTCCTTCTGTTGTGGCATTGTAAGGCCGTAGAAGGTAGTTCATCCATTTTTCAATTTCAGACAACAAGGCAACCCTTTGCCAGATATTTTATTAATTTCCCATAATGGGTGCCTTTTCTCTTGGAACCCGTTATCCATACCTAGTAATGAATCCGAAATGAAATGTATCTTTATCATTTTATTTCACATTCGGGGGCTATGGTACAGATAAAAATATGAGAAATTCTTAAAGTTTATCAAGGGAGTAATCCCTTATGACTTTGGAATAAACTTATATCTTGTATACTGATCGCAATGCAATTCTGTGATCGCTGCGATATAGGTGATCGCAACATCTGTGGTCGCTGCATGGTCAAGATACTGTTCTGTGATCGTTACTCTAGTTCTGATTGCAGTATACGACCTCAATGCTATTCGGAGACCGAAGAACTGACTTGAGCCGGTTTCGGACAGAAACCTACCTGTGTATTTTTGGTCGCAGACACGTTCTTGTGTAACCACTTCTTTACACAGAGAGTATAAAAACCTTAATTTGGGATAATAAGTTTTACATAATCTCTTTAAGGGATCAAGTATGTAAGGAAATGAAATGTTTTATTTCTTGCAATCTTTACATACAAAAGGGACACAGGCGACTAAAGCGTCGACTTGGTCCGATAGCCGCTTACAAAGTTCTCCCAGGGACATGTTAACATCAGTGGGATCAACACTGACTGCCCCCAGAGAACTGGCTATAGCCCTAAGCCTATCTACATCATCTCTCAACAAAGGTGTACAGCTATTCCTTATTGTATCAGAGAGTTCTCGCTGCTGCCGAGCATAATCCCTCTCCAACCGGAACCTGCACGCTTCTTCGCGAGAGCTTTCGTAGCACTCTGCCAAATGCAAAATGTCAGAGCACATTTCCTCAGTACACTTCTCCAGTACCTCTTTTTCTTCTTCGAGAGTTCGCCTGAAGGCTACACTCTCAGCAAAAAGAGCTTGGACTTCAGCAGGCTGATCGCTGGGGGCTGCAGGGGTCTTCACCTCCTGTGTACTCATGGTTAATTCATAAAACATATAACCAACCGGGAGGGTGAAGATAGCTGTTACCTGAGAAGCAGAGGAAAAAGCCAAGCTTTGGGGAGGATTTGGACGCCGAAGTGTGAGACTTTCCCCAGAAAATTGATCACCCAAAAAAGCTGAGGATCGTCTGATCGCAGAGGTGTGAGACTTCCTCCAGAAGTGGGATTATTTGAAGGATTGTTGTGGAGCTCCAAAGGTGGAGATGAAGAGGCAACTGGATGAGTCACAAGGGGCAATGTGGCAACACAGGCACCAGCACCCTTTAGAATCTTCAATGCAGCTCCACTGGAGGATCCTTCATCATCTCTAGATCTCTTCTTTGGAGAGATCATTTCATCAATCACCTGTGAAGTCCAAAAGGAATTGCTTAGGAAAATCTTTGACTCAGAAAATCATAAGATGTTTTAGAAGAAGTCTACCTTCTGGATATCTTGTCTCTTTTCTGTTTCTTCCTCATCACTCTCAATCTCAATAACCGTCTTGGGATCTTGGTTCGCCATCAAGATGAAGAGTAAAAAAGGAGATGTGAGACAGGGAGTCAGAAGCAGATTTTCTAAAGGACTTAGCTAAGAATTTGTAAGTCCTAAGAACTAAGAGGCAGTGCTATTTATAGGGCCCGGAGGCGATGGTTTGTTCCCATGAACGTCTCGAGTTCTTAAAATGCACTCGCAATCGCCGCCTTGATTATATAAGTCAATAAATTCATCATTATCTGTCAAGAAAAACTCAGGGTTTTTCTCGGGGTATGAACCGTCACACGATAGAATAATGCAAACTGAGAAATTTTAAGCGTCGGGTTCACAATTTGATGCAAGATTAAAATTTAAAGTAAACATGTCTCTTCGTTTTCTTCAAATTTGGGGGCCAGCTGACGAGGATTATCACCTGATCTGGTTTGATTAACACACATTAGGTTCAGGTAAGGTTCGAATCTGATATGTGTCTATGAGTCTTAAATGGCCGCTATGAACTCAGGCGACTAGTCTTCTATATACTAGGAGAGCGCGGACACAAAGGTAGTTTGTGATCGTAGCCCTTGCACGATCACAAGGCCGCAGACAATGCGCGGTCAGGAGGATGCAGATGTTGTGTGGTCAGGAGGCTGCAGACGATGCGCGGTCAGGAGGTCGATGACTACATACGACCAAGACAAATTCGAGGGTGTTTAAGTCTTTCACAAACACATCTCCAGGGTCAAAATAACTTCCCCCACGTATGAAGATAACTGCCAGGAGGTTAATATGTGCGGTTACCCACTAACTACACGTGTTAAACCTGCGTAGGAAAGAGGAGCGATTAGGCAAATTGCACAGTAATAACCGTCCAGAGCTGTTTTGTATTGGCGCCATTTTGTTCAGTTAAAAAAGGTGGTCAATGCACGATCTAAAGGACTATTAAGCATACAAACATTACTAGGAGTCTACGTAACCCGAAGACTTAGACATAGTTAGATAAACATTAATATAGGAGAGATCTTCGCCTGTGATCATCTCTTCCTCCCACTTGTAAACACTTTTTCTCTCATACAGTGAAATCATAACAGGACGTAGGGCTATTACTCCCACCATCGAGGGCCCGAACCTGTATAAATTCTCTCGTGTCCATACAGACATTACTCATCCTACCTTCCCAAAGGATTGCCTTGAAAGGTCTCACAACTCACAAATTTACGTAGGATCAACTGAGGACCCGAGTGCAAATCGTTGACATTGTTCTATAATAATAGCCATCGGAGTTAGTGACCATTACTATACGTAGGTTCTTACCCCTTCAGACACCGACACTCGGCCTAGTAGCCAACCGACCCCTCCGACAAGCCAACCAATGGGTTCGACGATTAAGCTGACGCTGACTAGGAGGCAACATATCAAGAAGCTGCCTAGTAGAGGAAAAGCAAAGAAGAGCACGGGGAAGGAGAGTGAGAAGAGCGTGCCGTTAGCTCCCATGCCTTTTGCTCTAGGGATGCCCATGGCCTCCGATGCCGCAATTTGTAGCATGGGGTTCTCATGCCACAGCCTGCATGGATGGTACATGAAGAAGATAAACAAGACTGGGACGCAGCGTCTGACGCACTTCATGGTCAAGTGCACCGTGGCAGAGTTCCAACACGACGGGACCTATGCGGTGACCTTCGAAGACCTGCACAATTTACTCAACAAAGACGCGCTCGACATGTCAATCCTACAGTCTTGGGTGCTGTCAGTATCTACTATCCTACGCCTCTTCGTGCATATACGGATATATGTCATTTATTAATTGGAAAGTTCCGTGCAGCTGCATGATCAGATATGCCAAAGCTAGTAGGGAACCTGTCGGTTCCTGGACCCCCAGATGGTCACCAAGGTGATGTTTAGGACCGACGCAGACTTCGTTGTCGATTACATCAAAAAAAGATTGCTTTCTCAGGTCGACAAGGAGTACATACTTGTACCCCACAACCAGAGGTTAGTGCTTTCGTCAGTACTTCACCCGTCGATTAGTGTCTCCATATGCACACCCCAGACTTAGATTAAATTATTAATTCTTTACGCGTAACATGTAGCTACCATTGGATTCTGCTGGTGCTTATTCTGAAAAGGAACAAGATGTTCTACCTTGATTCATTGTAGAGGAAAGGGTATGAGTATTGCAGTACGCGAGATGTATTCGAAAAGTTAACATGTTTTATGAAATTCATGTGGACCTATCTTGCATATAGATTTACCGTCCTCAAATTGTCAATTTCGACTATCTGCAGGGCTTTCACGAACTACTTTGCCGAGGGAGGGCGAAAGCACAAGCGGCGAGCCGATTAGTTTTAGTGGTTACAATTTTCGGTACAAATTTCAACCGTCATCTGTTTTAATTTATAACTTGTCCCCAACTAATACTCGGTCTGTACATTGGCAGTGCCATCAGCAGTCAGACGACAACACATGTGGGTTCTACGTGATGCACCACATGTACGATCTCATCATCCCTCACCGGCCAGATTTTCCCGAGGTATAAAACTGCTGCCCTTTGTATCGATTTGGCAAAATTTACAGCTGCATTGAGCTAATTTTTTCTGTACCAACCCTTGTTGCAGGGGGTCGACTTCCCTTCGGAAAGCTTTGATCCTTTGCAGATTGGTTTAGTCCGAGGGATGCTCACTGAGTTTTTCATTACGGAGGTCATATCAACCAAGGGGAAGTTTAGGGACCTGCAAGGTTCGTATTAGTGTGGCCTTACTAACTGAGACTAGCATAGTAATAAACATCTAACATACTGACTTTAATTGTCGATTACATTTATTTGTTCAATCTCAATTGTACATATTTCTGAAATGTTAATTTCATGAAACTTACAATTTGACCGATTTTGAGCTGTATATATGAAATGCATGCTATTGTACATGTTTCTAAGTTCTGTGCATGTATGAAATGAACAGTATATATTTTTGAGTTCTATGCATGTATGAAATGAACTGTATATATGAAATGCTATTGTACAGAGGGCATGGCTAGCATGATTCCTGAGGCTAGCCACAAGAAGAAAAGAAAATTGTTTTAAAAAAATTAATACGCATAGACGATTTTGAGATAAAAACCGTCTGTGATAAATCGATCTATATATTTCTCACAGAGTATCACAGACGATTATAAGCTCAACACCCTCTGTGATACTCTTACTAACACGGACGGTTATAATCTCAGAACCGTCTGTGATAGTTGGAGTATCATAGATGGTTCTGATCTTATAACCTTCTCTGATGAGGACACTATCTCAGATGGTTTTGACCTCAAAACCTTCTGTCATACTCATACTATCACCGACGGTTCTGAGATTATAACCATCTCCGATAATGACATTATCACAGAGTGTTTTGATCTCAAAACCGAATGTGATGAGGAGACTATCACAGACGGTTCAGATCTTATAACCGTCTATGAGAAGAACACTATCCCAGACGGTTCGGATCTTACAACCATCTGTGATAAGGACACTATCCCAGATGGTTTTGACATCAAAACCGTGTGTGATATTCTAATTATCACAGACGGTTATAAGATCAACACTATCTGGGATCGGATTAGTATCACAGACGGTTTTGATCTTATAACAGTATGTGTTAGTGTGAGTATTACAGATGGTTTTGATCTCAAAACTGTCTGTGATAGGAAAAATCACAGACGGTTTAGAACTGTCAGTGATAGTACTCGAATATCAGTGACTCGAATATCACTGACGGTTCAGAACTATCTGTGATGACAGTTTTAACCCGACTATGGTAATGTATTCTGTAGTAGTGGTAATAACCCATTGAAAAAAATTAACTTCAAAAGAATCCCAAAACCTAGAAAAATAGCCAAAATGATTCGATATATTATTAATTTTGGCCTGAATGTTGAATGTTTCAGTAGACAAAATAGTCATGGTGTATAGGGTGTAGTTTGTTTAAGAAAAATAGTCATCTGCACCCTAGAAAACCCCATAAATCTTTCTACCAGAAATAAGATGAAAGATGAAACTAGTGAACAAGAGTTCATGGATTAAATAAACGGTTTCGTTTACTGAAAACTTTTTAACTTACCAAATATGCCAATATTTTTTCATGAAGTCTAAAAAATGTAGATATAAGAATGTAACATCAGATTAAAAATAGAAATTAACTTCTTCTAAAGAAGGAACCTGAAAATTTATTAGTTCAAAACCGCCTAAGTCGTGCCAAATCAAGTCTTATATATTGATAACTCACTTTAAATACCCACTAAGAAATACAAAGAGAGTGAATCATATGCCAATTGAAATAGTTACTAGTATCATCAATGTTTTAGTAGTCAAAATGTCAGATTGAAAAGTAAACATGAACCCACTGCAATCCTTATTAAAATTTGACTAGACAAAATAGAAAGTTACATGCATATGTGATAGTTGCAAGAACAAATAGAGGAAGATCTACAACAACAAAAGGTGATCAAATTTCAGAGCACCTCTTGATCCGAGTAGAGAGTGTCCAGCTCACTTAGGAGAGTATTTATAGTGTTCTACTCTATTTGATTCCACTCGTGGTCAAGTCATGACATGTAATTGCATTTTTCCCTTTCATCTTCACGGCCGCAATGTACCTACTTTCTGCCAGTATTGTCATATGTCCAAGAAGTACTAACTTTAATATCACCTCGACATCTGCACATGAAGTCATTTGTGTGACTGGAATAATCTAACTAGTTGAAGTCCTCTAGAGGATGGGTTGTTGGGAACATGCGTCCATGGCAAGAGCAATAGCATGGACGTTTGAAGCAGCACATGTGTTGAATGTCGTGTATTTTGATTGACAGCTCCTCCATGAAGTACACCTTCTCATCATATAATCTCTTCTTTCTGCAAAGAAGATAGTGTATGATACATGCAGCCTCTGTGCTCCACACGAGGTCAAGGCAATGCAGGAAAGTACACTTCTTGGTGTCTTCCCCAGGACACTCTAGAAATCTTCTCCCGTAGTCGTCTTAAAATGAGGATGTAGTAGTCTTCGGCAACAAACTGCAGTTACAACAACATGGCCCTGAACTTTGGACTTCATCCTATAAACAAAAGAGAGTAATTAATAAAGTAATGTATATTGAGCCACTTATCTTTAGTGAGTGATTATGTATTTACCTTGATGTGTTTTCTTCTCTGGACACAACTATTTTCGCCGACCATGTTCGGGTAGGATAGTATCAAGGATTGAGTTGAGTGTTGAGAGCTGAATGACCAAATTTATAGTAGTGAATGCCATGAATACTTTAAACATTAATTGGATGCATCTGTAGAAAAGCTGAAATCAGAAAAGCTGAAAAGTAGAAAGTAGAAAGGTAGAAAAGTTGACAAAACCCTACGGAAAGTTGAAAAGTTGGATCAGATTGGATATGTCAAGCATGTCTTTCATACATGAACAGACTTTATGGAATCTATGATGAAATGTAAATTAACTGCATAACTTCCAAAAGAAATAATAATATATACATCAAAACACAATTCTTGGACATTTGTTAGAAAAAACTACAAATGTCGCCCGCATTCCGGATGCTGACTCTAGTATTGCTGAAACAACAATGGTGTAAAGTCCAGGGTGGAACTACTATTCTCTGCGATGGCTGTCAAAGAGGGGCAGGTCACATGCTGAATGTCCTTGATTGCGACCTGTCTCTATAAAATTCTCAGGGATATCTGCATGTGGGATATGCTCGACAGGGTTTGTGACTGTGGAGGTGCCCTGACAGGCTAGACATATACCAATTGATGTTGGCTCTGCTCGGTGCCCTTCCTCTGTCGCAACATGTCAACTGATAGAGATATGCCCTAAAGGCAATCATGAAGATGGTTGTATCATGTCATGTTTATGAATTCTTATTGTATTCGTTGAAGAAAGTATCACTTTTATCAATCAACAAATATGTGAGTTGTTTGTGGACTCTTTATAATGATATATAACTTGTCTCAATTTACTTACAACAGTATCAGTGATACTTAATCTAAACATCTTTGACTTTCGGCACAACATGGAATAATAATACAAGATAAGTCAGCACGATCATTGATTGATAGCCACGTTTCACGAATTATGGATATGAGATATCAAGTCAATGTCGTGGACACATGTTGGTCGGATTGATCCAACTTCAGACACTTTTGAGATTTTATGTGTCATCAGTTTGTTTCTAACAGTTATTTTGGTTTATCTTTAGACTTGAAATCATCACGGTTTCATAGATGCGTAGTAGCATACCTTGGTATCATCAATCACTGCTCTTAACCGAGTAGCTATAAGGGTGACATACAGATATGTTATGAACCATGTGGTTGAAAGTGAATGGTTGAGACGGAATTTGCCCCTCTTATCTTGAGAGAGATATCTCTTGGCCCCTTGATGTAATTGGACTAAGAAAGTGCATGGCCATGCTGAATATAGTTAAGAGTCAACTATGGATAAAAGTTAGTCCATTACAAGGTCGAGAAAGGACCGAGCTATTCAAGGATGACATGTTTCTCACCTTGAGTTCGATCTAGTATGGTGAGGCAAAGAGATAATGCATGATAAGTTGTATAGGTTCATCGGATATGATATTCATGCATATGTGGGTAGTCACAATGTCTTGCTAGGGACCGCTTCTGACTTGTGATTCGAGAAGTAGTTTCCAGTCACAGCCAAATATACATGAACCTACAAGGTCACACACTTAACGTGTTGGAGCATTAATTCAGATGGGATCCAAAATGGGTCCCCTATTGGTAATGGGTTTACCATTGGGATTATCTGCAAGGCCTTATAAAATGAGATGACGTGGGCATGCAAAAATCATCTGATCTATTCTGGCCGCCACCACCATCCACGAGATAGATCTCATAAAACCCTAGCTGCGTGTGCTGGTTGATGAGGACATCACTAGCTCGGATATGAACAAGGCTCCATCCACTACTTCCACTACTTCCTCGCCGCCACGAGAAGATCAAGGAGAACGGCGAGTTGGCATGAATCCATGTGCCGAGCCATTCACTATGCCCACACTGGAGGATCAGCGAACTACATCAAAGGTGGAGCAACCCATGACGCATCAAGCCCAGCCCAAGATCAAGCACAACTTGTCCGCAAGTCCAGCTTGACCATCCAGTAGCAGTGCAATTTCAAATGGATCCGCAGGCCATGTACGGAGTCCTTTTGGGGCAAATGAGTAATGCACCGAGAATCCCACGACGACATCTTTCCAATGGGATTGGTCCCATAGCCAAATTCCTTCTGGATCATCCGTAATCAATGAAACAATCCACGGATAGAACCTACCGGGTGCCACATCACCTCCACATTTGGCCCGTACCCCTAGGGTTTCATGTCCACCTCCTTGGCCGCCACCCCTGTTACATATGCCCGTCACCCTTCCCGTTCTTCCTCAGGTTTTGTTTAGATTAGTTTTTCCCATGTGTGAAACTTCATCCTTGTGTTCTTGTGTCGGCTAGACCAACAACTACAAGTTACACAACCTCAAATTTATCGTGTACTTCATCCATATTTGCAATTTCAGATTGCTTTTATCTTGTTCTTGCTTGTTCTTCGGTTGCTTGCAGGAATCAATCCTCGTGATTAGGTTAGCCGCATCTTGGCACGGTTGATAACGACTCGTGAGTGTGGTTTAGCGATTGCCAGGGCGTCCAGTCTTGTTTGGTTGGTAGCCGAATCGCCAAGGCCACTCTCCATGAAAATCGAAGTTATCCCTCTCACCAGAAGATCGGGCATATGGGTCTTCTTCACTGGTGCTAGCACACAAACACGTGGCACACCTTCCCCGAACGTGTGGACTTCAGTAGAGGTGTGGCTGCTACTACTGCACTACTGGTCACGATCCGGTTGTGACATCGATTCTTCTTCCGCTACTGCATTGTCGCATCCGCGCGTCTAGTGGTAAACTTTTGATCTATGATTTTATGCTTGCATTGTTGTTGGGTTTTCAGGTTAAATTTTTGAAATTATCGCTAAAGTAGCTACCCGTTCTCCAACATCAACGTACTCCATATACATAAGGTCAAGCACAACCTTCAGCTCGGGACAGGCTAGCTAAGGATGTACATACGATGGGTGCCTATCGTGTGATCCAACCATAGTGGCCAATGACGTAGCCAACTACTCGTCCATTTGGCACTACGATATGGCGACGTACTTGTCATCCGAGTCGAATGTACTGTCGAAGCCCAAGCTAGAATCAGACATGGAGTCGAATGTATGCCACCATGAGACGACAGCAAAAGGTGAGGTTCAACACCTGTACAATAAGAGTGGGGCGGAGGCCCACTGAGATAAATCGGGCATCAATGGCTGTACCTGATGGCCCCATTGCGTCGAAATGATGAGGAGAGGTGCTCCGATGAGCAACCGTCATATGTCTTAGCGGGGCCTAGGGTAGTGTATGTGCAACACCTGTGAGCGGAATGTCGCTGCTGTCGACTATTAGCTGGTAGATGATCCGATCAATGTTGATCATGGCCATCACCAACTCCTCATGCATGACAAGGGCATGTGCACACAACCACTAGATGAGTGGCCGTGTCAAGGAGAGGACGATATATTGAGCATCAGTCTGCGAAACCACAAGACAATGTTAGGTAATGATATGAAAGACACAACAGGAACAAGACTATCGTTTCATACCTGGCGGTGTATCCTGCCTACATGATGTCGGTCTTATGTTTGCTGAACAGTCAGAGCTGGCAGATCTACAGGTGCTGGAGGATGTGGGGCAATGCGAACACTTGTGGGTGGAAGGTATGATCGCACCCAACTAGGGCACGGATGAGTAATATTGCAAGTGAATAGTTGATCTTTGAGTACTTGAGGGTCGAATTCCACGAGGAACAAGCGTATTCATCTTTTAGGTTGATAGATTACCGATTAAGTCCGAGCGATTTTGAGTGGATACTTTTCTACTACTAAAATCTACTGCTAAAACTATCAATCTAGCATTTAAAGTAGTTAAAGAGCAAGTATGAAAATTAGGGTTGTAGAAATGGGAAGGAAAACCTAGGGTTTCGGGACTTCCATAACCATTAGGCATAATTCTATCCAAGGTCTGAGAATAGCAAATCAGTTTCAAGTGTTTTCCAAGACATGTTAAGTTGTTGGTACGGTCGCTAGTACAATGGTCAGAGAATGGCTTCCTTGGTTAAGTCTGGTGAGAGCCTCTCTCCTATTCAGGGAGCCACGTCAAGGTGCAAAAAAGACTCCAGATCTCCCCTAAATTCTAACTAAGTATCAACTATTAAGTCTATTGCTAGAGGAGGAATTATGCCTTCCGGACCAGGTCATCTCAAACTCTAGAAGTAAATTACTCACAAAAAGTCATAAAAATAAACAAATAATAAGAAATAAATGAAAACTTACTTCAATACATCAAAGAATTAGATCCGCATTGCAATAAAATAGAGAAGGCGGACTCTTTTCAACCTAACTTCTAAAATATGAAATAAAACTAAAAATAACTATAAAAGCAAGCCTAATTGAGCCAAAAGCTTCCCTATTTATGATACAATAAGTTAACATGTCCAAATACTACTCTCGGTGTGTAGGTGACGGAATCTGACTTCAAACGGTGTGCGAAATAGATAAAATAAACTCAAAACAGCCCTGGACCACTTGGCACTAGGCCCTGCCAAGGGCCGTGGTACGGGTCGGGCCTTGGGCCGAGCATTGCCCATGGTAGGGGTCATGCCCAACTCAGCTAGGGGTCCCTTGGGCACTTTTTCGTCTGATTTTTGTGTTTTTTTTGTCAACACTAGTCCAAATGAACTCAAAACAGTCCCAAATTTTGTAAGAATGATCCCTGGAACATAACTTAGACAACCCAAAAAGTGGATTGTAAAAATAATACAAACAGTTACATAAAATGTCACGTTGAAAGAATTTTTAGGACATTTCCAGTAGCAAATCTAAGGTGAAAATGCCACCCATGAAGCACTTATCAAATTACCCCAAGCTAGCATCTTGCTTTTCCTCAAGCAAAGGATGAGAGTGAAGTTTCCAAAAATTAGAATGCCCAAGTTAATCAGATTTTCAATAATCAATTTCCGGCAATTCACACCACATTGAGGCGTATAAAAAAATAGATCTAAGTAGTATTAAAATTTTCAAATACAAGTATTTGGCTTATCAAATCCCAACTTCAGAAAAGAGAGAGCTTAATTTACTAAATTATTTTGACAACTTCTTTCATAGAGGGCTTAGAATAAACAACCGCTAAATAAAACAATCACCATGCTACAATTTATACCAAGTTTCTAGATTGCCCTAAGTAGAGAGAAAATATTTAAACACTTTTATTACTATTTTTTATTTTATTCATTTTTATTTTTTTATTAATTTTTTCATGCTCTTAGCCAGAATGTTTTGAACTAGATTATTCCGTCATGGCTAGAGGAGACACAGTCGAAGACGTTTACTTAAGTGCAGTTACAAAAAGATATCTTTGTTGCTTTCCTGAGCCTGTATAAGCAATCTCGTTGTTCCAATACCTTCCCATTCCTAGCTGGTCGACGATTCATCACCGTCTCACCCCAGTGGGTCAATTTTAGTTTACTATTACACATTTTTTAATTTTAAAGAGAAGAAAAATTAGCAATCTAATCATAAAAAGTGAAATAGGAGAATTTAATTTAGATGATATATTATTAGAAACTCAAAATTTGGAAGTAGTCAATATTAATCTAAAATATAAGCACAATCTTTAATGGTTAAGGTAAGACAAATACTCAGCACTTGCATTCAAAATTTTTAAAGAGAGCTAAGTTCAATTGATCATATGCAATGATGTGATAGAATAACCAGCTATTTGATTAAAGATCATGGTTATTGGTGCTGCCCTTCTACGGTTATTGATTGACAAATGCGATCGGGCCTGCAAATTAGAGAACCATGAAAAGTTCCCCCAGTCTTCAACTCTAAAAGATAAGCAAATTCATCAACTGTGAATCTGTAATCCTCATTATCGAACCTAAATCTGACGCCTCGGTTTGGCCAGGAGGAACACGCATCGTGTTTTGTTCAAAGGGGGCTAAAGTCTCCCAAACGACTTTGCGAAAAGTCAGAACCAACACTCCAACAAGCGTATCCCAATCCGCATTGTGAATGAGGTGGAGCACATCATCCTCAACCCCTAGAGTCCTAATGGCATTTGCATCTAGAAATCTAGTTGACCATAAGGGTCTCTTTTTTAAATGCATAAATCTAGCGAGATGACCGGGGTTAGTAAAATAAATGTGCGGGAAATCAGGACCTGAGTAGGTTTGAGAAGACATATCTCGTTCGTGCTTCTTCGTTTGCTTGATGTTGCGTCGGGATGTCAACATTGGGGTAGAAGTTCTAGATCCAGAGGAGTTGCGGCACGAGGAGTCAGAATCTGTGATCGGATCGGATTTTTAACGGTTGGAGTTGGACATCTAGGGCTGGTTTGTGGAGCTTGTGTGGAGGTTTTGGGCCTCAATAATGAAGTTTGTGCTTGTTGGGCAGAGTTGGAGAAGATGGGTTGGTTAAATAATGGTGTTAGGTAAGAGTTCTAGTTGTGTAGGAGAAAGAAATTGATAAGTACTAAAGAGGTAGTGTTTTTACCCTAAGTTTGCTATTGAGAATGTGTTAAAACATGACAAAAACTCATTTGATGCGACATTTGATGCATGTTTTTATATTATTTTTACAATCCTCTTTCATGGTTGTGTTTGCCATGTTTCAGGGATCAAACCTATCAAATTTGAGGAAATTTTGACTTCTTTTGGGCCAATTTCAACCAAAGATTCCAAAACTAGACAGAAAGGAACCTTGATCAAATATTCCATGGTCGAAACTACCTGGTCGAACACACTTAGGCGAGAAGGAACCATATCGAACACACTTGGATGTAAAAGAGCCATGGTCCAACATGAAGACATCTGGTCGAAGAAAGCCCTGATCAAACACGAAGACATATGGTCGAAAAGAGTCCTGATCGAACATAACTATCTCCTGGTCGTGATTTGACTGAGCTCAACACTATCACAGGCTCAACTAGGGCACTGGTCAAGCACAACTCAGTTTCTAGATATATTTTGGTTGAATCTGATTGGTTTTGACTTGGATTTGTCTGTTCGCACGCCGTTTGAAGTTGGATTTTATCGCTTGCATGTCAAAGAGTTATATTTGGGCATGTTAACACATGATATCATAAATAGAGAAGCTTTTGGCTCAATTATTTATGCTTTCATGTGCTTTCATAGGTAGTTTTTAGATGCCTTTGGGGGTTAGTTTTTGTTTAGTAGAGCCCCCTTCTCTATTTTTCCTTTGTTTGTAAGTCGGCAAGAATGGCAGGCTTAATTTTAAAGCATATCAAGTACATTTTCTTTTATTTCTTATTATTTTTGCATTATTATAGTTTTTGCGAGTAATTCACTTCTAGGGTTAGAGATGACCTAATTCAGAAGGCGTAATTCTTCCTTGGTCTCGATCTTAAGTTTTGTAGTTAGTTCCTTATGTTTTCTTCCTCCAAACCCTAAATTCTCGTTTCGGCAACAGACATAACAGTTGAGCCTTAGCAAGAATTTAGGGGAGTTCTTAAGTCCTTAGCGCTTTGACGCAGGATCCTGAACAGGAGAGAGGTTCTCACCAAATGTAATACTTGAAACTTAATCTATCTTTGAAAACAATTGAAACTAACTTGCAATTCTCATACCTTGGATGGAATTACTCCAAATGGTTATGGAATTCCCAAAACACTATGTTTTCCTTTCTACTCTTTAAACCCTAGATTTCATACTTGCTATTTACTGCTTTAAACCTTAGATTGATTGTTTTAGTAGTAGATTTAGTTGTAGCAAAATAAACCCCTAGATTGTTTGTTTTACTCAGCAAGGAGGACAATCACTCTACGAAGCACGGGAGTGGTACAAGGAACTTTGAGGTCGTGCCCACACCACGGCCTGGAAAAGTGACTTGTATTTCAAACGTTCTCTAATGCTTGGAATTACTTGGCACAGATGACTGTTGATGCCACAGTTGGTGGTGCACTCATGAACAAAAGTGTTGATGAAGCGTACAATCTAATTGAAGGTATGACAGAGAACTACATGCAATGGCGGAATGAACATGTTGCATCAAGATTAATCCAACAATAGCACCAACTCCCTCAGGAACAACAGTAGTACCAAGCACCATGGCCGTCGTTTCAGCAAGAACAACAACAATGACAATGACCACATCAACGACAAAATCAACCTGAATAATCCAACATTGAGCGCATGCTAGAAGCTTTTCTATCAAATGAAGAGAAGGAAAAGGTTGTACTAAACCAGAAGATCGACTCCATCTCTGCACACGTTCACATGCTCGAAACTCAATTCGTGCAAATCGCCTATCCAGCAACAATGATTTTCTAATTGTCTTCCTTCTCAACCTATCAACCCTCATTATTATGAACATATTAATATTATATCTTGCATTGATATTGTTGATTTGAATCGTGCAGGAACTTTCCAAAGATAGAAGGTGCAACCAGAACGAACGAAGACGCTTACGAAGGATTTGACGTTGAAGACCAAACTTAAGCACAATCATCCACCTACGCCAGTAGACGACCTCGGTAAGGATGAACAATCAAAAGAAATAGAATCAGGTAATAATGAGGTAATACATGTTTCTAAAAAAATTCCACCTTTTCTGAGTCGTTACCTCCAGTCTAATTTTAATGATAAATCCCTTGATATCCTAAAAAACTAAATGTGACAGTGTCTTTCGCTAATCTTATCACTCAAATTCCTTCATATGGAAAATTCTTAAAAGAAATTCTTACAAATAAAAGGGACTTGGATGATTTAGACACAGCTCAAATTGATATATGTGAGGGTACAATTGCTATTCACGTGGGGAATGAGAAAATATTGTTTAAGCTTCCTGAAATTGCTAACTGCCCAATGTTTGAGGATATCACATGCAGGATTGACCCTCTTGAGACTATATTGCAAGGTAAACAAATTGGAGATGATGCTCTTGATGACAACACACACTACTATAGAAATGCAATCCACTAACCCCTATCTTCTAACGGTTATACGCAATCTGGATGAAAACCATTAGTGTACAAGGTCCGCAGTTGAGAAGAGATTTTTTACTAACGGTTAGGTTGTGGGAAACCGTTAGTAAAAGCCACATTACTTATTCAAACGGTTCATAATATATTAACCGTTAGAAGAGGGAAAATTTTACTAACAGTTTATTTGTTCTAACCGTTAGTAAAACCACGTTATTTATTCTAACGGTTATTACTATATTAACTGTTAGAAGAGAGTAAAGTTTACTAATGGTTTTTGTATTGGAACCGTTAGTAAAGCCTTGTTATTTATTCTAACGTTTATTACTGTATTAACCATTAGAAGAGAAGAAAGTGTACTAACGGTTGTTCTTTGGAAATGTTAGTAAAAGTTCCACTAGAAGACAAATTAACCCACTCGACCCTTGTTGACCATCTCAATCTCTCCGTTAATTTCCTTCTGTTCCACACTCCAAACTAGAGTGATATGGGCAAGCTTGTTGGAAGGAAGTTATTTCGATCCCTCCCGCTAATGTAAACTGCTCATCACCTCTCTCTCTCTCTCTTTCTCTCGATCACTCTCTGATCACTCTTTCCACTCCCTCTACTTCCAAACTAGCTGTAGCTCCAAGCTAGCTGGCTAGCTAGCTAGCTATAGCTTGCCGAAGTGAATTGCAGTAATGATGATCAGTAGGACCCGGAAGTGGATTACAGTAATGATGATCATCAAAACTTTGATAATGTTCATTCGGATGTGCATGTAGATAATGACAATTTAGATGAAATGTAATGTGATGTAGAAGAAGATTGCAGCGAAAAAAACTTTGGTAAATTTAAAAAATTGATTGTTGATTCTAAGAAGCCTTTGTTCCCTGGATGTTCAAAATTTACAAAGTTGTCTTCTGTGCTGAGATTATATAACTTGAAGGCAAGCAACGGTTGGAGCTATAAGGGATTCACTGTGCTATTAGATCTTTTAGCGGACATGCTTCTAGAGGGAAATGAGTTGCCAAGATTGGTTTACCAGGCCAAAGAACTGTTGTGGCCGTTGGGAATGGAAATCGAAAGAATGCATTCATTCACAAATGATTGTGTGCTGTATCGTAAAGAGTATGAGGATTTGCATGTTTGTCCTAGATGCGATGCATCGCGGTATAAGCGTAGGGACCAAATTTATCACAGTGAATGTGACAAGTTAAAGAAAGGGTCTCCGGCCAAAACTGTAGGGTATTTGCTTGTGATTTCTAGATTGAAACGATTGTTTGCAAATCCGAAAGATGCGAAGTACTTGCGTTGGCATGATAAAGGCTGGAAACAAGACAAAAAACTAAGACATCCAACTGATTCTATTCAATGGAGAAACATTAACAAAACATTTGGTGAGTTTGGCGGTGAAGTGAGGAATATAAGGTTTGGGCTGAGTACAGATGGTATGAATCCACACTGAAATATGAGTAGTCGACATAGCACTTGGCCGGTTTTCTTTTATGTATCTACAATCTTCCTCCTTGGTTATGTACGAAGCGCAAGCACATCATGATGTTGTTACTAATCTCAGGACCCAGACAACCCGCATTGCATACTAGAAGGTCATATACTTTGAAAATGCTTGTTTCAGCTCATTTCTGCTCAACTTTGTCTCAGTCGGTCTGACCGTTTGTTGGACCGGTCTGAACGAATAGACGGACTGACCGAATAGGGTTTCGGACTGATCGACGTTATGTCAAAGTATAGTGTATACTTTTAAAAGGTCGGTCTGTCCGTAGGTAAAAACCTAGGTCAGTCTCGTGGTGCTTCATGTCCTATCTTTATGATGTTTTGTGTTATGACGGTCTGACCGTTTGTTAGACCGGTCTGACCGAAAAATCGGTCTGACCATGTTTTTGAACTACGGTCTGACCGTCTGGTCGGTCTGTCTGTATTTATCGGCCTGACCATATAAAGTGTCCAAAAACTATGTCGTCTCTGGACAGTTTCACGGTGTGACCGAAATTGGGTCCGGTCTGACCGTGTGTGTGCCTGACAAGGGCAGGTGAGCATTTATTGCGCCTGTTTAATGCCGTTGCAATTGCGGTGGTCTGACCGGACATATACCTGCGGTCTGACCGCCAACTAATCTTTTTCTCCCAACGGCCTGTAACGGCTATATTTATTGTGGGGGGTATATATACTCCCATGCACGGCCCTGTTCATAACTCTTGGCATAATTTGAGCATTGTCATCATCCTTGAGAGCATAAGCAAGTTTCATACACTCTAGGGTTCAAATTCTCGAATTTTGTAAAAGTGTGCATTTGAGATGTTCTAGTGCATTGCATTTAGATCATTAAATCAATCTTGTGGCACAAGAAGAAGGTTTAGTGATCATCACCGGCTTGTTACTCTTGGAGTTTGCCGGCTCCTAGACGGCTTGAGAGAAGGTTTTGGAGAGCTCTTCAAGGAAGATTGTGAAGAAGCCTCAAAACGTCTTGTGAAAGGGTTGAGCACGCTTTGCCGGAGCGGTAAAGTGCATCCTTAGTGAAATCGAGGTTTGGATAACTCATCACACTAATCCGGCTCAAGATCTAGATCACTTCTCGAGAGAAGGTTGACTAGATAGAGGAGCAGTTAGAGATTTGAGTTTGCCTCAACGTGGATTAGGGGTGATCGGCAAATCACCGAGACCACGGGATATATCCTTGTGTTAAAATTGTTCATTGTTCATCTTGTGTTAGTTATTTGCTCTCATTTACTATTAATTGTTTGATTAATTGTTAATTTGTTAAAATTGCCTATTCACCCCCTCTAGTCGATATCCTAGATCCCTTTCAATCAGCCCGAGAGCAGTATCATCGAAGGTTATGCCACCGAGGAGGTGATTGAATTTCGCAGAAACTATATGGCTGGAGTTGACTCAATTGGCGTTCCTAAGTCCTGACACGAGGGTAGGCTTCAGGGCATCGGAATGATTGGATTCAAAGCAGCCGGCAATGATATGTATGCGAAAACTGATTTTTGGGTCTTACAACACATGACGGAGGTCAAGCCATACATACACGAGCACAAGGCAATGTTACGGTCACAGAATTCTTCGAAGCCAGAGATTTGGGTCACCAGAGAAGATAATAGGAAATTTGCTTGGTGGATCCAAAAAGAGTCCTGCGAGCTACCAATGGCTCCGTAAGTGAAACTGTGACATGGTTGGCTAGAGGCCCAAGATTTACTGTAGGGATTTGATAGGGGTACCATACCAACGGGTATTCATTTTACACAAGGACTCAGGCCGAGAAGAGTACTATGCAATCAGTTTGATGAAATACCTCCATTTTTAGATGGAATTCTTCAATTTGTCCCTATCGAAGATATTGAGGAACAAGTACCTGTGAGACGATCACGAAGAAGGATTATGGTTTGACAGCCATTCTTGACTATTTTGTAATGTAGGTGATGTATATTACTTGGAGCTTTAATTGAATAATTCATATATATGCTGATCATGGTGTGAAACTTGTGATTATTGTGGTTATGCACTCAAGCACATGGAATAAATATTTATATATGTCTACTCTAGCTTGTACCTATATATGCCTGTTCATTTTACAAGTTATACATGGAACAACACCATATGTTTATATATATATATATATATATATATATATATATATATATATGCTATCTCTATTTGTTCTCAGGCAAAAACTGTTAGTACAAGTCATGAAAGAATAATCAAACACTTCGGCCTAGATCTCACAAAGTCTATTCTAACGGGTCGAGTGTATGCACCGTTAGTGCATTGTATTCTATCTGTTAATACCAGTGAACCAGTAGAAGAAATTGTGTTTTACTAATGGTTTGTGTTGGCATACAGTTAGAAAAAGTGTCCCTTACACAACAACACTCTCTTCTAGCGGTTACTAATAAAGAACCATTAGAAGAAATTGGACTCATCTCTTCTAGCGGTTAGTACTAGGGAACCGTTAGAAGGTACCATGTGTTTTATTCTAATGGTTCCTTAATATTAACAACTAGAAGAAATGCCATTGTACTGACGGTTTGTTGTGTTGAACCGTTAGAATAAGTCCACTTTAAATAAACCCTGGAATTTTTTGCCTCCAGTCGAACCAAACACATTTCCAATTATCTCTCTGCTCACGCGCGCAAAACCCTTGCCTCGCCGGTGTCCACTTTTTCACTACCGGACCACCATCGTCGCCGGGATTTTGGTTCTCCACTGCTGCCAGCCACTACATGGCGCCATTGCTGGCCACTCCACCAACTGTAACTGTTTTCAACCAACTCGCGCCATAGAGTTCTCCTGGCCTATCCCTAGTTCATGGTTCTGAGTCCAGGATTAGCAAGGCCTGCAATATGATTATTATTTGTTCCCTCCCTCTAGACTAGAAAAAGATCAAGTTATCCTATTTATTTTCCTTATAGAGGTTTCAATGGTGGTTTCTGTTCTTGGCTGAAAATCCTTCCGTTTGTGGGTTTACCTGGGTATAAATATTTTTTATTTCATATGAACACGTATAGCTTATTGGCACATATGACTGTTGAGAACTTGAGATAGTAAGAATAATGTATTCATGTGGTGTGCCTGCTTAGAAATTATGGGCATGTTTGGATCTTCTAGCAATTGCCAATTTGAGTAAACTTTCTCATTGGGCCAAAGTTTTCTGAGCAAGGTTTGCTATTTGGATCTCTTGCCCAGATTGTGTAAAATTTAGAGTGCTTTTAGATATAATCAGTAAATTCTTAAAAAGATTTAATCAATTACCACTATGCCCTTCATGTGGATGACAATGGCCTTATGTGGTGCTCTACGTGAATGGCTGTGAATCCATATTTAGGGATTGAAATTATAACACCAAATTTTTATACCTCTGGCTATTGTACAATGATTTTAGTTTATTTCGAGTAATATAGTACTGAAAAGAGTTAGTGATTTAGATATGATATTTATGACTCCACAACCAGCACACCTGAAGGGTTGTGAATCCATATGGAGTGCATGCTCTTTCTTATTAAAACTTGTATGCGATTTGAAATGAATTCAGGTAATAGGTGGTAGTTCATCAATTGCTCCCCTTAAGGACAAATACTATGTCAAATGTGTCCACTTAAGTTGTTTAATCTTATATGTACTATATAATTTACTAGTAATGTCATTGCCATTCCATTTTAGTTATGAACCTTTTCATATAAACCCTTTCTTTATATCAATTGATGGTTTGTTCATGAAATTTTAGGCGAAGCAATATCAGCGTATTCCTCGTCTAATAGTAGTGGTTCGACGAGGGGCAACGTAGTTGATGCTACTTCGTCCCAACGCAAGGGAGGCATGAGGCGCGACAATGTTGTGCCATTTGGCCAAATGCACGGATCTTTCCTATGAGTTCAAGAAATTTGGGAGACCGATCGGAAAGAATGCTGGGCAGTATGCTGCCTATGCTGGTTTGCTGGCGAAGGAAAGGGTGAAGATCACCGTCCAGAGTTGGAAGGACGTGAAGGCCAACGAGAGGGATAGGCTGTGGGTAGAAGTGAGGTAAAATTAATCAAAATCCTTGAACTCCTTAGTAATCACATTCCCTTGGCTTATCCTGAAGATTAAGTAAGTCCTACTTATATGCACCATTTGAAAACAGGCCAAGTGGAACAACCCCGATGATGGACCCAAGATGGCTTGCTTGAAGGACATGAACAACACATGGAAAACCTTCAAGAGCTTCCTCAACACTGCCTTCCTCGTTGAAGGCTAATCTCCGTGTGAGAAGTACCCCTTCATAATGGAGGAGGTATGGGAGAAATTCACCCAGCAGAAGGGGACCCTTGAGTTTAAGGTATGTATGATTCCTATGCTTGGTCACACCGTTGTACGGAGTAACCAACGGTGCATTAATTTTCTTCTTTCTACTATGAAGGCCCTTAGTGAGAAGAACAAAGCAATCTAGAGGAGGAACGACCAGCCGCACTGGCTCGGATCTCATGGCTATGCGGGGAAGGAGGAGTAGTGGAAGAAGGCCAAAGACGAGGAGTCGACTTTTGTCGACTTCCCTGACCTGCCGATCTCTGAGATCCGCTATCCGCGTTGCAACCGGTGGTGGTTGGCCAAAGGGACCGTGTCGTCCACAGGGTCTGTGGAGTCCCCAAACCCTACGGACGCCGAGCTCGTGCAGTGAATTGTAAGTTGGCTAACTTCCTCATTTTTATTCTTTTTCTTCTTTAACCATAAATCCAAAAATTTCGTTGACCAAGAGAAGTTGAAGCTGCATAGATTATTTGTGTCACTCCTAATATTTGTATCGCTCCTATTGCATGTGTATACCCATTTTCCTCTCTATGGGATTACATCCCGAGTTATTTTGGAAAACAAATAAAGAGGTTGTGGCAGTCAATAAATGAAAGGATCTGGTTGGAATCATAAAGTGTGGTTGCAAAAACTATTATCAATCATGTGTGCACAAGTTTGTGTATATATTTTTTCTCACAATGTAGCTTTGAATGTAACAGATCTCTTGCTTGCAGGAGGCAAGCAAGGGATTGTTTACTCCCCAGAGGGAGAATGACATCCTAACCCGGGCTCTAGGGAATAAGGAGCATTCAGGGTGGACGTGGACCGTGGGGGTTATGGTGCCATGGTAGGACAGCTTCAAGGAGCCCGGGGCACAAAGGAAGAAGGCCTGCAACTGGAAGGAAACGAAATCAGAGTTGGCCGAGAAGATACGGTGAAATGTGACTGCACAATTCGTGGCCATGGTCACTCAAATGAATGAGAAGAACGAACGCCTCAGCCAAATTGTGCAGTCCAAGGGTATAGATCCAGCTACCGATGTTGACACTGTTAGGCCTAGCAGTTGCACCTCGAAGGTTGACGTGGATCCAGTGGACCTGCTTGAGGTATTGCAAGCCTTGAACTATATATGCACTTAAGTTGATGCCACTCCCGTTCCGTTAGCATTGTTTTCTAAAACTGCTATAATTGTTGCAAATTTGCAGAAGTCGGAGAACTGTAGCCTACTGATCTACATAGGTGACGACCCTGTAGTGGTTGCACACGGGGTCGTATATCCGTCTTGGGAGGATGTTTGGATCCACTGCGTACCTCTGAAGCTTGGGTTTGCAAAGGTATAGGTGGACATGGCACTCCCGGGCAACAGCACTTTTCCATTGCCCGTCTCAACAGATGAAATGCTGACATTTGCTGAGGCATTGGGCTCGTAAATATGGTGGCCCAAGAAGGGTGTTAAACTATAGGAGGTAAACCCTACCCATTGTAGCTTTCAACTCAGTTAATATACTCAACTTGCAAAATCTAACATATGTGTTCATAACTTAAACCGGATGATGGATGCCAGTGCACTTCCTGAGGACTGCACCCCCAGCATAGGGACTAACCGAGCTCCTTTCGCCCCCATGCCTCCTCCGACGGCCTCAACCCTAGCCAAAGCATGCACGCCTACTCGAAAAGCACCTTCGCCATCAAATGAAGCCGGCGACACCTCACCGAAACCTTCAAAGGTATACACTCGCTCCCCAGCCAAAGGCAAGGGAAAGGCCAAAGGCAAGGGGAAATAGAGCCAGCTGGGTATGTTCAAGAATAGGTTCCCAGTCGTGTTGGAGTCCCTTCTACGCAATATGGATTAGACAACCAAAAGACTCCATGAGTGGTACCTGACCTGATTTTGGTGCCACGTGAACTTCTTAGTTCACTTCAGGCCAGGACATTTCAACCGTGATGCCGGAAGCATATCCTTGGCCCATGAGGATTTGTTCGACCTCTTCAACTGGTGGGAACTTGATATGTCCATCATACGGACTGGAGTCCTGTGAGTTTGCTGATCCTATATGTTGTCGTAGTTTGTCGTGGTGTCACGAATACCCCGGCAGGTTTTGAGAACGATCCTAGCAAAGAAAACGCGGCGTGGGTTGACCGGGTGACCGCTGCTCCCCCGCCGGACAAACACAAGAAAAGACACGAGGATTTATACAGGTTTGGGTCCCGGTGGGGGCCCTAGTCCTGTCGGCGTGCTCCCGACCGGAGTCGGCTGGGGAGGCTCTCTCGGGGGAGAGGCTTCCAGAGCACACATGTAAGTTTAGCTATTCCAATAACAATGAATCACCCTCTTTACAACAGAGGGGTACAAGGGCTATTTATAGCCCCAAAAAGAAGCAAAAAGTCTAAACTACCCCGGAAGCCACCGTCGGATTGAGGGGTAGCAACGTCCTTCTCCCGGTCAGGCGCCTTGGATGCTTGACAGGTGGTCGCTGATTCCCGAGGCGCTCCTCGCGTGACCTGCACGTGATCAACAACCAGAGACTTTACCTTTAGAAGGGCGATGAGGCCCGGGACATGCACTGGAGCCAAAAGGCGGCTCCCAGGACCAGCACCGGAGACCGGGTCCCGGGAGCCAAAAGGCGGCTCCCGGGGCAGGCATCGAAGGCCACGTCCCCGGGCAAATGGCGGCGCTCGGGACCGGCGCCGGAGGCCAGGTCCCGGGAGCCAAAAGGCGGCGCCCAGGGAAGGCACCGGAGGCCACGTCCCTGGGCAAACGGCAGCGCCCGGGACCGGCCCCGGAGACCAGTTGCCGGGAGACAAAAGGCGGCGCCCGGGGCAGGCGCCGGAGGCCACATCCCCGGGCAAACGGCGGCGCCCGGGATCGGCACCGGAGGCCAGGTCCCGGGAGCCAAAAGGCGGCGCCCTGGGCAGGCACCGGAGGCCACATCCCCGGGCAAACGGCGGCGCTCCGGACCGACCCCGGAGACCAGGTCCCGGGAGCCAAAAGGCGGCGGCCGGGGCAAGCGCCGGAGGCCACATCCCCGGGCAAACGGCGGCGCCCGGGACCGGCACTGGAGGCCAGGTCCCGGGAGCCAAAAGGCGGCGCCCGGGGCAGGCACCAGAGGCCACGTCCCCGGGCAAATGGCTGCGCCCGGGACCGGCACCGGAGGCCCAGTCCCGGGAGCCAAAAGGAGGCGCCCGGGGCAGGCACCAGAGGCCAGGTCCCAGGAGCCAAAAGGCGGCGCCCGGGGTAGGCACCGGAGGCCACGTCCCCGGGCGAGCGTGACGCAACTTACCTGGACTTAGTCTCGCGGAGATTTCCCCCAACAGCAGCCCCCCATGCCCCCCCGGGGACAATGCTTGAGTCCCCGGTGGGTATGGTAGATGTCACCGGGAAAATCTCCTGAAGAAGCCACCGGAGCCGTGACGCTTCGGTTCCCGTGCCGCGCACTTATGACCGCACCGCTTCGCCATAAATGTGCTCGTGGTTCGAACTGGTCTCCGGGGCCGGTCCCTTCGTTTCCCGCGCACGATTTGAACTTCAATGGCCCAGATTGCGCCGCGGAGTGCCACGTGGCGCTCATCTGGATCACGGTTCGCCCTTATAAATAGGGCCTTGGGGGGCCCGGGAAGTTCATTCCAAACTTCTCAACCTTAGCGCATTTAGCTCTCCCGGTAGCTCTCTCCCGGTAGCTAGCTCCCGGTAGCAGTCGTCCGGAACCTTTAGGTGTAGCCTCCTGAAACGTTAGCCACCGGAAAAAACAAACCTAATGGCTCCGAAGGGTCGGGCGAAAACGACCGAGGTGCCCCTGGAGGAGGTCGCTCCGGACTTCCTCTGGGCGTCCGAGTTCATGGCCGAGGACATGGAGTCCCTGGTCGAACACGGAGTCATTGAGGACGGGGACATCCGGGTCCCCGTGAAGAAGGATGAAGCCCCCCGCCCCAGGCCCGGAGAGATCATGGCCTTCGAGGCCATTCCTTGAGGTGGGTCTTCGGCTCCCGGTGCATCCATTGCTCCGGGAGTTTTTGAAGGAGTACGGGGTGGCCCTAAACCACCTCACCATGAACGCGCTCGTCCGGATGGGCCTCTTCATTTGGCTCTTCGAGACGGCGACCGGGCGGGAGCCCACCATACGCGCCTTCCGGTACTTCTACGAACCGGCGGCGAGGAGCTCCCACCTGGTGAAGGGGGGACCCAAGTCCCCCTTCAGCTCGGTGATGGTGCAGATACTGCCGTCTCGGGTAGCTGATTACCCGGCGGCGGCCTCCCGGGACCACTGGGGCGACTGGATCCAGAGGTGGTTCTACCTCCGGGTCCGGGACGACGAGGTGGTGTACGCCCTGGAGCCCCCCGCCCTCAGCAGATCGTCCGCGCCGAAGCCTCCGGTGTGGACGGACGAGGAGCTTGAGCTCCTTGGCAAGGTCATCATCTCCCGGGACACCCGCTCTATGCGGGACGCCGCCGAGGAGGTGATGCTCCTAAGGGTTTCCCCCTTCTCACGCGGGAGAAGGGGGAACGGGATGGGCCCAGAGCAGCGGCCCCCGGTCAAGCCGGTGACCCGACGTAAGTCCGTTACCTGCTTCATCGCATTTACAAATTTTTGGAAATTTGACTAACTCTTTACCTTTTGCAATCCGACCGTACCCGGCAGCGCGGGAGAAGGCGGAGAACCTCCTGGGGAGGTACTTCACCGACGAGCACGAGCGCATTGTGCGCCTCGTGGGGGAGGGCCCTCCCCGGAACTTGGTAGCCGAGGCCTACGGGCTGAAGCTGCCGGAGAGGAAGCCCCTCCCCACCCCCGGGTCGCACAAGTGGGGCTCTAAGCCTAAGAAGGCCAGAGTTCAAAAAGCCCCCGGGGGTGGGAAAGGGCTGATGGTCCATCCCCGGGTGGTGACCTCTTCCGAGAGCTCCTCGGCCACTTCCACGGAGGCCACCTCCTCGGCGACGAACACGCCGACCACGCTACCGGACGCCCAGGTCCGGGGACCCCTCATCGACCGTGACGGAACCGGCGCCGGGCGAGAGACCCCCCTGCTTTCCGCGGGGGAGGTCGCCCGCTATACGGAGGGCCTGCAGACACGGAAGGTGCAGGCCTTCGTTGCGGAGGGGACGCTCCATGACCGTTTTCAGGGGCTTCAATCTCTCCAGGCCCAGGTAACCCGAGTCGGTGACGTCTTCCTTCGTGCCCTGCACTTGAATTTTTTCTAACTCTAGAGTTTGTAGGCGGCGGCCATTACCTGGGGACTTGAGTAGCGGATCAACCGGCTGCTTAAGGACGTGGAGGACAGGGCTGCGACCTACCTGGGGCAGTGTGATGAATCCCTCTAGGAGCAGGCCCGGGTTCGGGCCCAGGTTCACTTCTCCGAGGCCGTCAACGGCAGCCTTCGGCAGGAGGCCAAGGCGAGGGAGGAGGTGTTCCGGGAGCTCGAGGGCTCGAGCGTCCGGGCGGTGACGGACGTGAGCCGCTCCGTCTGCTCGGCCCTCGAGAGCCTTGGCGTGAGCCTAGGCTCCGGGAGCAGCTCGGAGGTGCCCCCGGCGACCCTTGCGGAGGCTGTGCGTTTTCTCAACGCGCAGGTCTCCGTCATCCCGGAGGCTGCCGACGCCCGGGCGTGGGGCCGGGCGATCCCCGTCGTTGCGGCCGCGGCGGGGCTTGTTGAGCACCGGGGGGTCAGTGCCCGGGCGATCGGGGGCCGCATCCCCCGGAGCTTCCCGGAGTTCTTGGAGCCGTCGCGCCGGGAGGTGGAGCAACTTGCCGGGGGCTTCTACGACTGGATTGTCTGGGTGAGGTTCCCGGCGCCGGCGCCTCCGGCAGAGGGCGCTCCGGCCCCGGCGGAAGGCCCCCGGGGGGAGGACACCAATGACAAAGTATGAGCCTCCCCCCGGGTCTTAGATACGACCATTTTTGGTTTCTTAGGATTTTGATCCCGGTAGCTTCTTAGAAGAAGCCCCGGACGCTTGTAAAAAGACATTTTGAATGCAATACAATTAGAAATTTGTCTAAGTCATGAGTTGAATGCAATGTTACCAGGGTTCTCGGGAGGTTGCTCCCGGGCGAAGGTCCGGGAGAGGTTCCCCGCGGGTCGCCCAAGCGGCCCTGATCTTGCTAAGCCTCATCTCCGGGAAGCGCAGCGGGGACGCCGTCCGGGAGTCGATCCGGTTGAGGTGGCATCCAGAGTGGCACTTGGACAATTTTGAGAATCATCGTGCCGAATTGTCCCCTCCGCGTCCGGGGTTCCGGATGGTGCCCCCACTTCGCATTCTTCCACCGGCGGGCTATGAGTACTGGCCCAAGGATGTGCTCCGGGAAGCTCGGCGCCGCGTGCGCGAATTGTACCGGGACTTGGCCCGGGAGCTAGTAGAGGGCCTTCGGGAGTATTAGGTGTAGGAGCCTTAGGATGTAGAGAACTTCTGGGTTTTGACCCAGGTTGTATCGTTTCCGATGCCCACCGGAGGGGGAAGATGTCCTCCGGGTTGAATGATCAATAAAGCAGTGTTTGCTTCTTCTTTGAGTCTTCTTTTATTTTTTCTTGGATGGTCTCGACGACTCCTTTTAATAAGAATGAGCTAAGTTTGCTCATGGTCGATGTGGTCGACACCCGAGGGAGAAGATGACCTGTAGTATAAGAATTTTTCCAAGTTAGAAAATTCTAAAACGAGGTTTCCAAGGGAAAGACCTTCCAGGAGACAATCATCCGGTCGCCCTAAGAACGGGGAGCCGGGAATAAGGCCTCGTGTGGAAGAAACATCCAAGAAAACCCGATGAGATTTCCGGTGGCGAGCTTCCTGGGAGACGATCGTCTGGTCGCCGTGAGAACGGGGGAGCCGGGAATAGGGTCTCTGGGAAAGAAATGTCCAAGGAATCCGTAATCTCCGGGAGACAATCATTCGGTCGCCGTGAGAACAGGGAGCCGGGAATAGGGTCTCCGGGAGGCAATCATCCGGTTGCCGTGAGAACGGGGAGCCAAGAATAAGGCCAGAAATCCTGGAAGATTCTAGAGAAAATCCTTCTGGGAGACAATCGTCCGGTCGCTGTGGGAACGGGGAGCCGGGAATAAAGTCTCCGGGGAAACATCCAAGAAAGCCATTAGACGTCCCCCTGGGGAGAGTGTCTACTCTCGGAGGAGGAAGTGCCCGATGATGGGTCTGAGTGTTTGGGTAGGGGACTAGTCTCCCAAAGTGACTCGTTACCACGGCCGCTGGGGACCGGGTTGCCGCTTACACCCTCAATCCATGACGGCTGATCGTAAGCCGCCCTACAGGAGGGACTTGCTGGGTCTGGGCCCACTTCCTCACGGAGAGGGCATCCTCATGGGGAGGGCTTCCTCGCGGGTAGCGCATCACCGTTAGGGGCGGTAATGAGAAGGACCTGCAATGAGACAGTTGAAGAGCAATATCTATGTATTGATAACAAAATGAAATACAGTGCCTCCCCCGCGAAGCCGCGAAAGGGGAGGGAAAAGTAAATACAGTGTCCCTCCTCCCCCTCCGGCGTGATTGCCTCGGGGGAGGGGACAGGCTCGTTAGGCTAAACATAGAACTTGCGAAGTAAACACAAGTTCCACGTGTGCTTCCGCTCCTGCTCTTGAAGGTTGGAGAGCTTGTAGGACCCCGAGCCCAGGATCGCGGAGATCCTGTAGGGGCCCTCCCACTTGGGGGAGAGCTTACCCTGGGCTTGGGGGTCCGTGACGTGCTTGAGGACAAGGTCCCCAAGGCGGAAGGATCTTTCGCGCACACGCTGGTTGTATGCGCGCGCCATCTCGCGCTCATAGATGGCGTGGCGGAGGAGCGCTCTATCACGTTCCTCCTCCACGAGGTCTATCTCCAGCTGCTGGTTGGCCTCATTGGCCTGGTACGCTGCGGTCGTAGCTCCGTCTAGGAGCTCGACCCACAGCGACCGGAAGCCAATCTCCGGGGGGAGGACTGCCTCCGCCCCGTAGACTAGGGAGAAGGGAGTACGTCCCGTCGCCCGGGACGGGGTCGTGTGCATGGAGCAGAGGATGCTAGGGAGCTCCTCTGCCCATGCACCCCACTTAGAAGCGGTTTGCTCGAGTCTCCGACGCAATGCCTGTAGAATCACGCCGTTGACTCTCTCGATGGCCCCATTGCTCCGTGGATGGGCCACTGAGGCGAAGTGGATGACGAGCCCCAGGCCGTCGCAAAATTCCCAAAAATAAGCCGAGTCTAATTGGGTCCCATTATCCACAGTGATTTCCTGGGGGACACCAAAACGACAAACGACGTTTTTCCAGAAAAACCGCTAAACGGCCCGGGACATGATGCTGGCCAAGGGTTCCGCCTCTACCCCCTTTGTAAAGTAGTCGACCGCGACCACCGCATACTTGTATCCTCCTGGGGCTGGGGGGAAGGACCCTAAGAGGTCCATCCCCCAACGCGCGAAGGGCCAAGTGATGGGGATAATCCGCAGCGCTACAGGGGGGAGGTTCGAGCCCTTGGCCATCTTCTGACATGCCTCGCATGCGGAGACAAGGTCTTGCGCGTCGCGCATGACCGTGGGCCAGAAGAAGCTCTGTCAGAGAGCCTTGGCTGCGGTGGCATGCGGGGCTAGGTGAGAGCCACAGCTCCCCGCGTGGATGTCTTCGAGAAGTTGGAGTCCCTACGGCCGGGGGAGGCAGCGCAGGAGGGCGGAAGCCCCCCGCTTGTTGATCCTCCCCTCCAGCAGGAGATATGCCCGGGCTTTGGTCCAAAGGCGCTTAGCCTCGGTCTCGTTGGGAGGGTCCCCCTCCCCCTTGATGAAGGAGACGAGGGGGTCCATACATGACGGAGTCCGGGTGATCTCGGCGACCTCCGGAACGCGAGGCTCGTCGCTCGTGTCCGGGGAGGCCACCGAGGGCTTCGTGATGATTTCCAGGAAAGCTCCCTTGGGGAGCGATTCCTGGGCGCTGGCCGCCTGGGCCAAGGCGTCGGCCCGGTCATTGTCCCTTCGCGGGATATGCCGGGCCTCGAGGCCGTCGAAGTGCCTCTCCGTCTTTCGCACCTCCTGCAAATAAAGACTCTAGTTTGCATCATGGCACAGGTAAGACTTGTCCATTTGGCAAACTATGAGTTGAGAATCTCCCTTCACTAGGAGGCGCCGGATCCCCAGGGAGCGCGCAAGGCGCATCCCGAGGAGCAAAGCCTCGTGCTCAGCGACGTTGTTGGTTGCGGGGAACTCGAGCCGCGCGGCGTATCGAGTTCCTTCCCCTCGGGGCTCCGGAGGACTACTCCCGCACCAGCCCCGGTGAGACACAGCGACCCATCGAACATGAGGGTCCAATGGTCACTGCGTCGGGGCGGCACGGGGAGGTCTTCGTCCCCGGACCCGGAGGCAGGAGTCCACTCCACGACGAAGTCGGCGAGGACCTGTGACTTGATGGCGGAGCGGCCTGTGAGGGACAGGGAGAAGGGGGCGAGCTCGGCCCCCCACTTCCCAATCTGGCCGGTGGCTTCTTTGTTCCACAGCACCTCCCCCAGGGGGAGGGACGACGGGACGGTGATGGGGTGCCCCAGGAAGTAGTGGCGAAGCTTCCGGGACGCCATCAGGAGGGCATAGCATATCTTCTCCATCTCTGTGTACCGAGTTTTGGCCCCTTGGAGGGCCTCACTCACGTAGTACACGGGACGCTGCTGCCCCCCTTGCTGCTTCACCAAGACCGCGCTGACGGCAACTGGGGTCGCAGCAAGGTAGAGGAGCAAGGGCTCTTCTGGAGACGGACTCACGAGCATTGGACGGCTCGTGAGGTACTTCTTGAGGTCGTCGAATGCCTCCTGGGCCTCGGGGGTCCAGCGGAACCCCTCGAGCCCCCGGAGGATCTCGAAGAACTGGAGACCTCGCTCCCTCGACCGCGAGACGAAGCGGCTGAGCGCGGCTAAGCGGCCGGAGAGCCGCTGGACATCCTTGATGGAGCGCGGCGGGGGCATATCTAGGAACGCCTGGATCATTTCGGGGTTTGCCTCAATGCCCAGCTGGGACACGAGGAAACCAAGGAGCTTTCCCCCGCGCACCCCGAAGGGGCACTTCTCCCAGTTGAGTTTGAGCCCAAACGTGCAGAGGTTGCGGAAGGTCTCCGCCAGGTCGTCGATGTGGGAGGCTGCGCGGGGACTTTTGACGACCGCGTCGTCTACGTAGACTTCGACGTTGCGGCCGACTTGATCTTTGAAGACCAGCGTCATGAGGCGCTGGAAGGTCGCCCCCGCGTTCTTGAGCCCGAAGGGCATATGGACGTAGCAGAAGGTTCCGAGAGGAGTTATAAAACTCGTCTTTTCCTCGTCCCCTACCACCATCCGGACTTGATGGTAGCCCGAGTAGGCATCTAGGAAGCTCATCAGCTCGCACCCCGCGGTGGAGTCGACAAGCTGGTCAATCCGCTAGAGCGGGAAGTTGTCTTTGGGGCAGGCGCGGTTGAGGTCGGTGAAGTCCACGCACATCCGCCACTTGCCGGTTGACTTTTTGACGAGGACGTGGTTTGCGAGCCACTCGGGGTGCAGGACCTCTCGAATGAACCCCGCCTCTCGGAGCCGGGTGATCTCCACCTTGATTGCCTCTTGGCGCTCGAGGGAGAGTTTCCTCAGCTTTTGATTGATCGGGGGGTGACCGGGGGCCACTGCGAGCTTGTGCTCAATAACCTCCCGGGCGACGCCCCGCATGTCCGAAGGCTTCCACGCAAAAACATCAGAGTTTTCGCGCAGAAAGGCTGAAAGCTGTGCTGCATGCTCCTCGGGGAGCTCCGCCCCGATCTGGACGGTTGTCGCGCCCCGAAACTGGGACTACGACTACTCCTGTAGAAACCTAGCTCGCTGCAGCTAGTCCCTTATATGCATAGCATACACATACCCTTGACGTCCCAGGATAAGTCAAGCACAGGAGTATATCATATTGCAATAGAGTCACTTACAAAATATTTAAGCAGTGTGGCCTGCTGGCCTTAATATTACATAAGAAGATTACAATGCCTTCACGGCATACATGGTTTAGCAAAATAACATCTACACAGCAGAAGGTAGGTGACCCACCCACAAAGAGAAGCGGACGGCAGAACAACACACATCAGGGAAATGACGGGACTGACGCTCCTCCTTCTGGATCCACGAAGTACTCCATGCCTTCGTCTTGGTTGTAGAACGCTCCATCTACTGAATTGTAGGTTGCAAGAGTGAGCACTTACGTACTCAGCAAGTCATAGGTAAGAGTAGATACATATAGTAGAGATGATATGAACCTAGACTAGTCAAGAATTATGGATACTTGTAAAATAATCTTTCTCTTTCCTGGCTCAACTCATGGCAGCACCTTTCTATAATATAACATCATCATTCATGTTTACTAAATTATGGCACTACCGCGACACGTCAACACATGACAGCCCACGGCAGCACTCCTTATCATGACAACACATGTCATTTGGGTAATCTTGATTTAATATATTTTATTTAGAAAATAATACTTGTGTCACACCCCGTGGATTTAATCCACCGCAGCTGACTCCTAAAACTCGGGAGCACGAAGTATTCGAATACCTTTTTAACTCTGCAGAGAGGTACCATTTTACCCGCAAGATATTCCACTTTCAAGCCCATCCTATCAGAATGATTAGACCCCTGACTCACTTCATACTGTGAGCGGCAAGGTGGAAATAACAAGAACTTTTGTTATGTTTCACTTACAATTCACCCCTGACCCTGCAGTTTTCTTCACACAAACCGCAGTTGTGGCGGGCTATACCCCCACCCATAAGCCTCTTCCCATTACTGGGTCAACGTGCTTGATCAAATCACATTCAGTGATACGTGGAGGAGCTGAACCCCGTGAGTTTAGTGTATTACTTTCCATCTCATGCAGGGGTTTCATGTACGATTCACATAAGTACTCGTTCAGGCCTGTCCCATACCAGGCTTGCGGTTAGTACGTTTGCTCATGCCACTAGACGCACAACACAAGGTTCTAGTCCTTATATGCCAGTGACCAGACCATCCACAACCCTGCACCTTCAGTGCCTGCACATCCTTTGCAGTCTAGCACCTCCAGTGCTACCACCATTCCACACCATTTTTCTGGTCACGGCTAGGGGTTTTATTTCATGAATATAAGTATATAAATATATAATAGTTCATGGCTCAAACTTGTTTATTTTACATTTCACAGATAACCAGTCCAGTACTGCCAATTCATAAATCAACCATTTCCAATCTTTCTCATGCAATATTATCTATATTCAAGGTTATGTTATAGCAACTCTTAAAATATAGGTTCGAGATGACCAAGAATATGACTTGCCTTCCGCGTCGTAGAATACAGCAGTTGATGTCGGGTCAACAGTGAAGTCCTCGAACTGGGGCTCTTGATCTGCTCTCCAATCAAACAAACAACCAATAATCACAATCTTTTCAATACACTATTATACTATATGCAATAATGCAAAGATGAAGTCTTGATGATTCTGAAATGATTGGGTTAGAAACTGATTAGGATTAGGTTAGTTGTTGAAGGTTTACAAGGTTCCAAATGTCTCAAAATATCAGAATGATATCAAGGTTGCGACTGGTTCGCTCAAAAACAGCGAACGTCTTTAGGTCGACATTCGGTTCAAGGCATCGACATAGGGTCGATGGATGATAGAGGGGTTATCTCAACTTGTGGTAGTAGAATAAAATGTAGAGCACAACTCCACAAGTCTAAGGGACAAGGTTATTTCCAGTTTGCACAACTGAAAGGATGTGAAAAGAGCTAATGCCACTGGCTGACATGCTCTGGCATAGGGCTGACAATGCTAAAATCTAGGGTTTTAGCATAAACTGTAGTTCAAGGGCTCAAATCAAGTTGTGATAGAAGAAGAAATTGCTGATCACAACCTCAGGAATCTAAGGGACAAAGTTATGCTCAAAATGCACATCTGGAAGGAAATGAAAAGGACTAATGCCACTGACTGACATAGCCTGGCATTGATCTTGACATGGCCAGAAACTAGGGCTTGCCATATCTTTTGATCTAGAGCTCCAAATGATGCACCACTTTGTCTGGGAGGTAGGCATTGATAACAGGAACAAATCACTCAACAGGATCTAGGGCAGAAGATGGCTAGAAGGCAATGAAATTCAGTGATGAACTGAGGTGAACTAGTTGCACTGGAGCAGTTCTGGACAAGATTTTGGCATGGCTATAACATGAATTCTGGGCAGTTTCAGAGATCGAGCTAGAAGGCAAAAATGTTCATGAGGTTGAGGCACACCTGAATGGCAAAGTGGATGAAGCTGAAACGGCCAGGAATAGGTTTTCCGGTGATCAACGCCGGAGAAGAAACACTGCCATTTGGGGGTTTTCGATTTAGGCCGAATGAACTCAAATCCAAGCTTGGAGAGTGAAAGAGAGATATGAGTAAGCTATCTGGACAATCAATTTGGCCGGAGGATGGCTGGTGTGGCCTGGCGACGATCGCCGGCGACTGGTGGAGCTCAAAATTGGGGAAAGCTTTGATTGAAGCTCAATCTGGAGATCTGGAAGCATAGGCTTGCTAATTAGAGCTCACTGATCAATTTGTTTCACAGATTCAAAGACTAACTCGGGGTAATTTGGCCTGCATTGCCGGAACAGGGCATTTAGCAATTCCGGCGATCACCGGCGTTAGGGTCCACCGGAGAGCAATTCAATGCAACAGTACAATCAGGAGGATGAGAGGTACTCACTGCTAGCTTCAATTTGGCAGGAGATGCTACGGTCGAGGCTGCCACCGTGAAGCTTCTTGCTGGACTCGCCGGAGAAGACGACGACAGCGAGAGAGTTTGCAAAATTTGCTAAGTCCTGATGAAGGGAAGCTGTTACAAGGTATGGGGTTGCTTTTATAGGCCAGAGGCGGAGCTTGCAAGGAGGTAGCAGCAAGGAAATTGGCGTCGGGGACTTGACTGGCCGGGCGCAGGCGCGGCAACAGTGACGGTGAAGCGATGGCGCACAGGCGATGGAACGGTTGATGCTACTGTTGCTTCATCGGGACGCAATGGTGTCGGGCGGTGCAAAATAGTGGCGACAGCGGCTGGCAAAGCAAGCAACGTGGCGAGGAGTTGCTGACGACGATCGCACACGGGAGCAAGGCTGTTCAACAGCGCTGCCACGACGATGGCTAATACACAGACGCGTGTGCACATGCAACTCAAGTGAGCATGAGCTCAGGCGCAGGCGAGGCGTGGCCGGCGGCGAGCAAGCACGGCGCAAATGCACGGCGATCTCTGGTCGTGCACAGCAGCTGCTGTCCTGGTCGAATCTGGACTCATTTGCAATTTCCAATTCTTGATTTGGACTGATATGTAATTCTGGAAATTTGGAAGGTTTGATCAAATTTTGATTCTGCTGATTTGGCAAATGTGATTCAACAGATGATTTGGCACAGATTGAAGATAAAATTTGGGATGTTCAGATGATTTTTGATATGAACTGAAAACAGAGTAGATTAGGGTAAAATAAGTCTGAATCTTATTGATCTCGAATTCTGGGATTTAGGGTCTGATTTTGAAATACTCATAAAAGAAGAATTTGTGTTGAAAAGCATTTGGGAGGTGTTCCCTGAATCAGATTTGAATTTAGGGATGATTTGCAACATTTTGCCTTTTCTGGCTTTTAGAAAATCTGGAAAAAGGACTGATCTGCGATACTCTTGGACTGATTTGCGAAAAAGGTTCAGATGGTGAAATCTGGCTGCCAACTTTTTTTGGATTAAGGTATTGGCATACCCTTGATCATAATCCAGGAATAATCTGGTCTGAACTTGGCTAAGATTTTGATTAAATCTGAATTTCTGAAACCTAGGGTAAAAGGTAATAACAGATATTCTGTTTTCGAAAACAGAAAAGAGTTGAAAATTCTGGAAGTTAGGGATAGAATTGAATCCAGGTTCTGAAGGCTTTTAGGTTTAGGATAACTGATAGATTAAATCTGGCAAGTCAGATCTTGACTTGGGGTCACAGGATGGATTTGGAGATTTAGGGCTAGAACAGAATAAAGCTGAGGCTGATTTGGTTGATCTAGAAGAGACATATGCATGCATGACTTTTAAGAAAGAAACTTTTCACCCCAAAACTCAGGATGTTACAACGGTTTTGTCTTCGCCGCCCGGTGACAGCAGGATCTTCCGGAGGCCCCCCTCCAGATGCAGCTTGAGGAGGGGCCTCCCGGGCGGTGGCGCAGCGACGTCTGGTTCCAGGGGAGAAGCCTCCCCCGGGGCGCCTTGATGATGTTGACGCTTCCGATTGTAGCGGCGGCGCGCTCATATAGCGCGCGGGCCATGTCTTGGTCTCCCCGGACATTGATCACACCGTGCGGCCCGGGGATCTTCATGCAGAGGTAGTTTTGATGGGTGGCGGCCCCCAGGCGGTTGATTGTGGTCTTCCCCATAATCGCGTTGTAGGAGGAGGGGAGGTCCACTACGTCGAAGCGGACCAGCTCAGTCTGGTAGTTCTCCGGGGTGCTGAATGTCATAGGGAGATCTACCTTGCCCACCGGGTGGATCGCCTTCCCCGGGACAAAACCTTGCAGAGGCCCTGCAGCGGGCTGCAGGAGCTTCTCATCCACCTGCATTTCATTGAAGGCCTTTAGGAATCGGACGTCGGCGGAGCTCCCGCCATCCACGAGGATGCGGGCCAGGTGGCAGTTGTAGATTGTCGCGGAGACGATGAGCGCGTTGTCGTGGGGGAAGTGAACCCCTCGTGCGTCTTCCGCCGTGAAGGTGAGGGGGACGTCCGACCACTTGGGTGGCGGTGACGTGTGCAGCACCCCCACAACCATGACTTCGCGCGCGTACTCCTTACGCTGGCCCTTAGAGTCCCGCCCGGAGGCGGACCCTCCCACGATGACGTTGATGCGGCGTTGAGAAGTTTGGAAGGGGAGAGCTTTTCAAGGCTCCCCCTCCTGCGGCTGCCCCTGCGGACCCCCCGCGGGAGCGGGAAGGGCCAGAACAGCTGGCCGAGGGGACAAGGAGGCCGGAGTCCCCCCTGCCCGCGCTGGTCGAGGAACACCGTGAAGTGTTGCAGCAGCTGGTGGCAATCTCGGGTAGCGTGGGCACTGGACCCGTGGAAGCTGCACCACGGTCCTTCCCAGCTTCTCCCCGCGGGGCCTTCCCGGCAGCACGAAGACTGTCCTCCCCCAGGGCCTTTCGGCTTGGGGAAGGGGTGGTTGCCCCACGGGGGGTTGCGCGAGCCGCCTCCGCCCTCGAGGACAAACGTGTCCCGAGGCCGTGGCTCGCTACGCCCCCCCTGCCTGGGGCGCTTGAGGGGATCCCTGGCCCCCCGGTCGGTGGGGGCGGGAGCCCCCTGGGTCTTCTTCCAGATGTCATCTTCCTCCGCCCGAGCATACTTTTCGAGTACGTTGAAGAGCTCGTCGGCGAAGGAGGGGAAGCTCCGGGAGAGCCTTCGGTGGAGCTCCCCCGGGAGGATCCCACTTTTGCATGCTTTGATGATGGTACAGTCGGGGACATGGGCCACTTTGCTGTTCACATGAGCAAAGAGCTTGAAGAAGCTTTTGATGGTTTCCCCAGTCCTCTGCCGGACGGTGTACAGCTGCGAGGAGTCCAGGGGACGTACGTAGTTCCCCTGGAAGTTCGCGCAGAACTCCCGCTGGAGCTGCGTGAAAGACGTGATGGAGCCGGCCTTCAGGTTGTAGAACCAGGAGCGGGCAATGCCGGTGAGGTAGAGGGGGAAGACGTTGCATTGTACCGTCTCGCCCCCCCTCGGCTGCGGAGATGGCTGTGGAGTGTACCTGCACAAATTCGTAAGGATCGGCCTCACTGTTATAGTGCTCGATGTGCGGAGGGCGGTAGGGCCGCGGCCACCGGATGCTGCGAAGTCTTCGGCACAGGGGTTTGTTAGCCCCCTGCACTTCCCGGGGAGAGCCCCGATCGCTGTCTTCTTTGATGGGGGACACACTGTCGCGCCCCGAAACTGGGACTACGACTACTCCTATAGAGACCTAGCTCGATGCAGCTAGTCCCATATATGCATAGCATACACATACCCTTGACTTCCCAGGATAAGTCAAGCACAGGAGTGTCGACAATTCGGACTCGGAGTCCTTAGCCGAACTTATGCAAAATTTGTAATAGCGAGACCTTTCAAGATGACCCTCCGGGAAGGTATGTAGAAAACTGGAGAACAGGAGCACAGAGAGGTTTATACAGGTTTGGGCCCTCGATGGTGGGAGTAATAGCCCTACGTCCTGTTGGGATTTCACTATATGTAAGAAAGATTTACAAACTAGCGGGAAAATACCTTCACAGGCGAAGGTTTTTCCTATCTAAGTGTACAGAAAGAAGCCAAGGAGGCTTGTAAAAAACTATCTAATCTAGGCCATAGACTTGGCTGTTTGAGTGGTTGAGATGTGTTGTATCTCGCTTGTATCAGAGATGTTGATCTCCCTCTGTTTGATGCATCTTGCCACCCTTTTATACTGGTCGAAAGGGTGTCACATTGTAACTGCATCAGACAGTTGCTTGGATGCGGTTTAGAGAATCGTTCTTAACCTCCACGCAAGTTAAGCACGTGTTAATCATGGATAACTGCACGTATTAACTTCCTGATGGTTGTTCTTCCCCGTGGGAGAATCTTTGGGATACTTGGGATATTCCCGCTATAGGAGCAGATGAACCCCAAGTATCCTGGTCAAAAAATGGTCTGACCGCGGGATGTTGGCTGACCGCGCAACATCTCCAACATTCTATCCGCGTATAGCACACGAATTTCTGACCGCGCAAAGCCTACAGTCTGATCGCGCAAAGCATGCGACGTCGGGCTGATGCTTCTCATAACAACTTGAGTTCGCACCGCCAGGCACGTGTCTGGCTCGAATCTGTCTTGAACCAACAGTGCATTCATTTGAACTGACTCGGGTGTCAATCCTCGTTAGCTAGGCCCCAAATTTAAAGAAAACGAAGGGACGTGTTTTACTTTGAATTTAAAGACATGCATCGGATTTTTAACCCGACTCTTCAAATCCCCCCACTTAGTGGCGCACTAAGTAGGACGGTTGGTTTCCCGAGATGGGTTCTGGGCATTATGTCATAGGTAATGATGGCGCCGTTGAAATATTTTTTAACCCCAGGTAAAATTGTAAATGCTTTTTTTTTAAAAAACCAGAGGCGCTGGGAATGCAAACCGTCACCTTGGCGGTTATAAATACCGGGTCTTTGAATCTGCAAAGCTTCACAATTTCTTCTCACGGTTAAGTCCTTTCTAAAGTCACCTTCATTCTTATCTTCATACACCTCCCGATGGCAGATCACAACATCATCGAGATTGAAAGTGATGAAGAGGAAGTTCTCAAGCAAGAGCCTCAAATGCCTGAAGATTCATCTCCTTCAAGGAAGAAACCCAAGGTTGACGAAGGATCTTCCAGCAGAGCAAAGGTAGAAGATGAGCCATCATTCTTTCTTCCTTCCGTTCCTTACTCCAACACCCCTTGCTTTTGTTGGGGTGATCGATTTTCTGGTCGGCAAGCGGTGACTATACAACCAGAAGATCCTCAACTTGTGTTGGGGAAGCAATCTCCTGGTGGGAAGGTTGCACTTCCACCATCTGGTGATCATCCGCCTTTATCGGGTGATCTACTTTCCAGGATGGCTATATCAACCTGTCACGAGCAGGGACAGGTAATGATCCTCATCTCCTTTTGCTGGTAGTTATAGTTAGCACAACTAACTTTTGCAAATGTAGGAGATTGGAGGCCCCAGCGATCAGCCTTCTGCTACTGCACCTCTTCCCCTCGGATAGATTCTTCCGGAGGAGAAGAATGCCCTGGAGAAGAAGACCGAAGAGATGTCTTCGGTGATTCTGCATCTAGCAGAATGCTTTGAACGATCCCGTGAAGAGGCGCACCAGTTCCGTCGAGAGAGGGATCACACTCAGCAACAGCGGGAACTCTCCGATTTAATTAGGAACAGTAGTGTTTCTCTTGTTAGGGATGATGTAGATAGGCTTAGGTTAGTTGCTAGTTCTCTGGGGGTTGTCAGTGTAGATCCTACTGACAGCAATATGTCCCTAGGAGAACTCTGCAAACTTCTTTCGGATTAGGTCGACGCTCTGGCCGCCGGTATCCCTTTTGTATGTAAAGAATGCAAGAAATACAATTTCTTTCCTTATATAAATATTCTTTACATCTTCTGTGCGAAAACATGGCCATAAGCAATATCTCTACGACCATTCATACACAGGTAAACTTCAGTTCTGCGATCAGAATCACACTTTTTATAAAAGTACCGCGACCAGCTCTGATACTGCGATCAGACTTAAAGCTGCGGTTAGAACTGAAACTTACTGCGACCAGAATTGAAGCTCGATCAGACCGTCACTTCGATCAGAATCGGAGCTTAATCGAAAGCATGGTCTCGATCATACCACAACCCGGTCAAAATATATCCATACGTCCAAAAATTGGGTCATAGGATTTTTTCATGAAAATCTAAAAGGCACATAAAGGAAAAACGTCCTCTGAAAATCTCTGAAAATCTTTTCAGGCTTTTGTACTTTCAGACTCTGAAAGAAAGAAGTCTTTTTGTTTCAGATCTGATGCTTGGAACACTTTAACCGGTCCGTCAAAGAAAGTATCCATTATGGGAAATGAATAAAATACTCAGTGGAATGTTTGAATCGAACGTTACTCACATTAGTGCGTCTCCTCAGGTCGATAAAAGGAGCAGGTATCTTCTTGAGGAAGCCACACAGCCAAAAACCCTCGACACAAAACCCTCGTTCTTCTCAGCCTCCATCTTCCCCAAAAGTCACCAACTTTTCCTTCGATTTTTCACCAAAAAATGGCGTCTTGGAGCCGATCAGTCCACCACTCCGAGGAGAGTTTACTGGCGTTGGAGAAGGAGGAGATCCTTCCTCCGCGGCTGCTAATCAACTGGCGGCCCGAGGAGAAGGATCAAGAAACCCCGGTCGTCCGAGAGGGCGAGTTGGTGGTTTTTGAAGAATATCTATGCTGCGGGTTCCGATTCCCTGAGAGTCAGTTCCTGAAGGACGTCCTCGAGCACTATGGGTTGGAGCTGATCAACCTCCACCCAAACGCAGTGCTGATCCTGGCGGTGTTCCAGCACTTGTGCGAGGCATTTGTCGGAGTGTACCCTAGCGTGGATCTCTTCCGGCGTTTTTATTACTCGACATGGTCGAAGAGCGCCAACGCCGCCGGATGCATCTACTTCTGGCTAAGGGAGAAGAAAGAGTATCCCTTCCCACCCCTGCGAGACTCAGTGCACGGGTGGCATCAGAAATGGTTTTACTGCACCCCGCTAACCGAGAGCGGGCTGTGGTTTGAAAACTCGCGGCCGGAGAAGCCGAGCGAGTTTGATGCTCCCCCGGCGATGAACGCAGAGTTCATGAAGCATGCCGAGGTCATTCTTCACCTAGTCCAAGAGGGACTAACGGCTCACGATGTCATTCACGACTTTGTGAAGAATCGGGTGAGCCCCCTGCATGAAAGGGCTCATCCGGCTTGGGAGATCAAGTCCATGGCGGACAGTACCCTGGACTATAACGAAGGTACCAATTTCTGGCACTTGAAACTCTTTATTCTGGAAATGCACTAGTTAACTTACTTTTGGGAACAGTCCTGCCCTCATCCGAGATCGAGAGGCGGACTAACTACCTCCTCAGGGTTTACAATGCCGAGGTAGAGGGCCCCAAGGGATCGCCTCGTCCCCAAAGCTTGATTCACGCCGGCGATGACCTTAAACAGGAGCGTCGAAAGGTACGTTCTCACTTCACCTCTGTTTTACAGGTCTCATGTATATCCGGTACTAACAATTCCACTGGAATGAGAACAGCTCTTAGCGAGGTTCGCCGAGGCGACATTCCCAAGCGAGAACGTCGGTTCCCTGGCGAAGCCGACAATGAAACACGTGAAGAAGGTTTCCTCGAGACCCAGGGCGAGGAATCCTGCCCCCAAGAAAGCCAGGCTAAATCTTGGGGAAGGGTCTTCATGAAGCGTCCCTCCTACCGCCAGGAAAACTGCAGTAAGATATCACATCCCTCAGATCTTTCCAGGTGCGAACTGGAATTACTTCTTCGTCATATAGGGAGAGGGGAGCGAGGAGGAGGAAGATGATGATGTCCCCCTAATTTGCCGGAGGAGGAAGATTGCGGGCTCTCCGTCCGGCGACGCTCCCCTAATTTGCCGGAGGCGGTTGTAGCAGACCCCGCGGCCACCGAAAGCCTTGTGGTCGCGGATAACCCCCCAGCTCCTGAAGCTCCTGAGGTTTCAGGTGCAGTGGTTTCTACTTCCCTGGTCGAAGGGATGACCATGGTAAGATTCCTTCACAGTCTTGTTTTCTTCAATTCCCCCTGTGTATTCATTAAGTAAATTCTTATGCAGGGAGAAGGGCTTCCTCCTGCGACTCTCGCGAGTCCCAAGGAGGAAAATCCTCCACCCCCGCAGACAGGAGTGGAGGTGGTCGAACAAGATCCCGTGGCGGTTGCAAATGAGGCGCCGGCCCCAGAAGATCAGGAGCCATCCAGGCCCTCGGATGCAGCCCCGCCAGCCGGTCCGGTTGCCCAGGTAAAGACTATTATCGTTTGTCTTCATCTTCCTTAGAAATGTGCTTACAGAGGAACACACCTACGGAGGGAATGCCTTATTCACCAAGAGGAAGACCAAGACAGACGACAGTTGTCCTCTTTCTCGAGGAGAGCCTTCCCGGAAATCTCAAAAGCTGATGGGATTTCAAATAAGGTAAGAACCTTTATCTTGGTTGTATTAAAATAAATCGTGGTGATCACGACTTTGTGATTGCTTGGTTCATCCCTCCTTTGTCAGGCTAAAAGAAACAGCATCCGGCCCTTCAACCGCTCCAGGGAGGGTTGAAGTTGCTGCTAGTGCAGGAGCCTCCAGTGAGGAGCGCTCCGCCCCCTCGGTCCAGGAAGCAGTCCGGGCCGTGAGGGGAGAAACAAGCGCGGAGACCCAGTCGCAACCAACAGCGAATGGGGAAAGTGCCCGGCAGGCACCCCCACCGGCTGCCCTTGCTGTAGCCGCATTGGGGCCTTCAACGAGTCTTCCTGTTAGTCCGGAAGACGTCTCCTTACGGGAGTTCATGAAGGTATGATGAACTTCTCTTTCGGTGCCTGAATTGTACATAGGACACCTTTAACTCCTTTTTTGCATCATAGGAGCTATCCCGGATGATGGCCAAGTCATGTGCCATGATGGCGAGCGTGGAGGCCATACAGAAAGAACGAGACAGCTTGCGCAGGTAAGGGTCATTTCTCCTCAACTTGTACAGATACAAATTGGTCATGACCACTCCTTCTGTTCTACTACAGAGAGGTGGCATTGCTGAACAAAGAAGTGGCCACAGTCAAGCTTCATTCGATCTCAGTGACTAGGAACCAAGAGATCGAAAACAACAAGCTGCGGTCACAACTTGCTGGTAAGTCGATTCCTGATTAGGAAGACTTAACTTCATAACATGCGAATAATCTTTTCTCTTGCTGCAGTGCAAGCGGGTGAAATAAAAGAACTCAGTCAGGACAATGGACTCCTCCAGGGCTCTATTCTAACCTCCGAAAGGGCGACCAGAGAGCTGAGCCGTTCAATCTTCGAAAAACTGAAGGCACTGGCTCGTCTTCTGAAGGCTGATGTGGTCGAAACCACAAGAGATAATCTCAGCCTAGATGACAGGTCCACGCTAGTCATGGCCCAGGCGGAGTCACTTCTCCAGTATCTTCCTGAGGATACACGGCGACGAGAAGAGGCGATCAGAACCAGGGTTCGGTCAGCCGCTTCCGCCATTCTCAGCCGAGTTCGACTTCACCATGGCCCAGATGCAGATCTGAATCCGTTGGTGGGACCGGTTGAGGTCGAGAGTGAGGAACAGCTAGAGGCCATTATGGAGGAGATCAGGCCCCTTGTAGATAAACTCTTGACTGAGCTTGGGATCAAGTGATCCCAACTTCTGTACAAAAACAATTGTATACGATGCAATGTATGTTGAAATCCATTTTTGAAAAATGAGTATATATATATTCTTGTTTTGTGTCATTTCATACTATAAACATATCCCCCTAGCCCCCACCTGTGATTGTAAATACTGAATACTTAGTATTACAAACGCAGGAGAGAGGTGAATATAACGACCAGGGATGTGTGATCGAACCGACAATTTTGATCAAAGTAACACCTAGCCTTGTTTGCAAACCGACAGCCACTCAAATAACCGAGGACTTGCCAGAAAGCCCCGTGTGCGTTGAGAAATGGCTTATTTAGGAGTGGCTTGTCTGGAAGCGGTCATGAGATCCGCCAGCGAATCCGACTAGGACGTTATAATGATCTAACCGCCGGCGACCAGCCCCCGAGCCGAATTCGCAGCACATGGGCATAAAGGGAAATATTCATCGTATGAAACCAAAATGTTTTTGTTTTATGAAAAGATGCTAATTGAACAGGAAAAGGGATTGAATACTTACACGTAGAACTTGCGAAGTTGATCGATGTTCCAAGTATTGGACAAAATTCGACCATCCTCCATGGCTAACCGCGCGGATCCTGGTCGCGGCACTGAGACAACAGTGTAAGGGCGTTCCCACTTCGGGGAGAATTTGTTGCGATTAGACTGGTCTTGGATTTTTCGTAACACCAAGTCACCCATGTTAAGACTACGTGGTCGCACCCTTTTGCTGTGATACTTGTGCAAAGCTTGCAAGTATGCCGCGGACTTGATCAAATCGCAATCAACGCCTTTCTTCTAAGAGGATGAGATCTTGTGATCGCTGTTCGGACTGATTGACTTGTTCGAATTGTTCTGTCCGAACAGACCCAATATTGACTTCCATAGGCAATACAGCCTCGGCCCCATAGACCAAATGGAAGGGCATCTCACCGGTGGCTCGACTAGAGGTAGTTCGTAGCGCCCATAGAACGGTATAGAGCTCGTCTGCCCAAGCCCCGAGCGAGTCTTAAGGCGATCAAAAACACGTTTTTTGATGCCTTGTAGTATCTGCCCATTGGCCCGTTCTACAGCACCATTGCTTTGCAGATGTGCCACAGAAGCAAAGCACATCTTAGTTCCGATTTGATCGTAGTAGTCTAGGAAAAGGCCACTGGCGAACTGAGAACCATTGTCGGTGATAAGACGGTTTGGAACACCAAATCGGGCAACAATGTTCTTATGAAAGAACTTTTGTGCTGCTGATGCGGTAATATTTCGTACCGGTTCGGCCTCGATCCACTTTGTAAACGTGTCAATGGCTACGAACAGAAACTTGTACCCGTTGACCGCTTGTGGCATAGGACCAACAATATCCATTCCCCAGACCGCGAAAGGCCATGCGAGGGGAATGGTTTGTAACACATAGGCTGGTTGATGAACCTGTCTCGCGTGGAACTGACACTGAGGACACATCTTGACCATATGCTTGGCATCATCGAGTGCCGAAGGCCAGTAGAATCCTTGTCGAAAAGCTTTTCCAACTGGTGTCCGATATGACGCGTGCGCACCGCATACACCATCATCTATTTCTTTCAAGAGGGATTTTCCTTCCTCCTGAGATATGCAACGCATGAATACTCCTTGAGTACCCTTTCTGTACAAGATCCCATCTATGAGTTTGTACAGACGAGCTTTTCGAATTAACCGATCGCTTTCGGTTTCGTCCTCGAGTAGGGTCCCATGTTCAAGATAGACTCTCATTGGCTGAGTCCAATCCTGTTCCTGACCCAGGGTGGTAACGCAGGCTATTACCAGATCATCGTCGACCGAAGTCATGATCGAAGGACGGTCCAAGTGTTCAATGAACACTCCTACCGGAGCGGATGTGCGTGAGGACCCAATTTTGGATAATTGGTCTGTGAGAATGTTGTCCTTTCACGGGATGTATTGGACTTCGAAATGACTGAAGTGTTTTTCCAATCTCCTCACTTCCCCCATGTAATGAGCCATTGTCTCATCGGAGGTGCTGTACTCCTTGTTTACCTGGTTTACGACCAGCTATGAGTCTCCCCTCACCACTAATCGACGGACTCCGAGGAATTTTGCTGCCCGGAGCCTTGCAAGAAGACGTTCATACTCTGCCGCGTTGTTGGTCGCAACAAAGTGTAGTTGGATGACATACTTAAGCTGTTCACCCTGAGGCGTAACTAAGACCACTCCAGGCCCCGAGTGTTGAAAACTACGGGAGCCGTCAAAGTACATTGTCCAGTGATCGGGGCATTCCAATTCCTCTGGCACCTGCCCGGGTGGCTCAGGGTTGGTCCATTCGACCACAAAGTCGGGCAACACCTGAGACTTAACCGCCGTGCGGGGCGTGAAATGGATATCGAAGGCACCGAGTTCGACCGCCCATTTAGAGATTCGACGAGATTTTTCTGGATTTTGGACAATATCCCCCAAAGGAAAGGAGGAGGGTACTGTGATCTTGTGAGCTTGAAAGTAGTGTCATAGCTTACGGGAAGCCATCAGTAGCGCATAAAGTATCTTCTGGACCTCAGGGTAGCGCTCCTTAGGACAATGAAGTACCTCGCTCACATAGTAGACGGGTCTGTGTATTCCTTCCCTATCCGCGATCAGGACGGCGCTGACCGCATGCGGTGTGGCCGCCAGATAAAGAAGCAATGGTTCTCCTTTACCGGGAGACACCAACACTGGCGGACTGGATACATATGTCTTTACCTCCTGAAACGCTTTTTTGGCCTCATCTGACCATGTAAAATTGTGATGCTTCCGCAATGCTTTGAAGAAAGGTAATCCCCTTTCGCCTAGTCGCGATATAAAGCGACTTAAAGCAACCATGCGACTAGCCAGGCATTGAACATCTTTCATGGTCGAGGGCGACCTCATTTGTTCAATGGCCCTGATTTTCTCAGGATTAACTTCAATGCCCCTGGAACAAACAAGGAAACCAAGGAGTTTTCCTGAAGAAACCCCGAAAGAACATTTCGCCGGGTTTAATTTATTCCAAAGCGATTTAAATTACAAAAGGTTTCAGCGAGATCATCCAAATGAGACAATCTCTCGGTACTTTTTACAACCAAGTCGTCTACATATGCTTCGAGATTATGCCCTATCTGGGAAAGAAAGGTCTTTTGCATCAAGCGCTGGTACGTGGAACCTGCGTTCTTGAGACCGAACCGCATTCTGACGTAGCAGTAGCTGCCGAACGGGGTGATGAAGGCAGTTTTCTCTTCATCTTCTTCTGCCATGCTAATTTGATGATATCCTGAGTAAGTGTCCAGGAAGCTCATCAGTTCGCAACCCACGGTTGAGTCGACCAGCTGGTCCATGCGGGGAAGGGGAAAGTCGTCCTTCAGACAGGCACTGTTGAGGCTGGTGTAGTCGACGCACATGCGCCACTTGCCATTTGACTTGCGGACCATGACTGGATTGGCGAGCCATTCCGGGTGATTGACTTCACGAATGAACCCGGCCTTTAGGAGTTTGTCCAACTCTTCTCGGATGGTTCCTGTCGGCCAACAGCAAAACGCCTGAGCTTTTGCTTTATTGGTCGTTGTCCAGGTCGAATTGCTAACCTGTGCTCGATTACTTCCCTTGGGACACCGGGCATGTCGGACGGTTTCCACACAAACACATCTGCGTTAGCCCGGAGAAAACTAATGAGCTCAAGTTCCTATTTGTCGTCCAGACCCGATCCGACCCGAATTGTCTTGGATGGATCATCTGGGTACAACGGAACCAATTTGAGTTTCTCATCTTGTCGAGGAGCAGCCTTGATCACGTCGGTGGCAACGGTGGTGACCTGGGCGTCCCGGAGGGGAAGTTGATCGACCATCTCCAAAGATAGCCGGTCGCACGTGAGTGCCGCGTTGCGACTGCCTCGGACCGAGATGACACCATTGGGGCCAGGCAATTTTCCGCACTGGTAAGCATAGTGGGTTGCCATCATGAATTTAGCCAGAGTTGGCCTGCCAAAGATTGCATTATAAGCTGAATCACAATCGATTACGTCAAAAGAAACCAATTCTGTTCGGAAGTTGTCCGGTTCTCCCAGTGTGATCGGGAGGACCACTTGTCCCAATGGCATCATGGAGGGGCCTGGGATTATCCCATAAAACGGATGGATTATGGGCTTGATCTTCGAACGAGGAATTTGCATCTCGTCGAGTGCCTTGACCAATAAAATGTCAAGGGAGCTCCCTCCATCGATCAGGACCCTTTCGACTCTCGCGTTACTGATGATCGGGGTAATGACCAGAGGGAGCCTCAATGGTCGTGTAAGTCCCGCAAGACAATCAGTGCTATCAAATGTCAAAGGTGTATCCGACCAACGGGGGTACTGAGGATCACCAAGGGATGTCTCCGTTTGGTTAACCTCTCGGTAAAAGGCTTTAAACTGCCTTTTGGAAACGAAAGAAGAAGAACCCCAGAAAATAACATTAATATGATTTTGAGGTACCTGGTAGGACATTTCCTCGTCTCCATCGGCATCTCTAAGTCCGCACGCCTGTTCTTTAGGCGGTAAGGTTGGCATTGGCCCAACTCCCTGGTAGAAGTCATCCAATTGCTTCAACCAACTCCTGCAGTTCTTGAGATTGTGGCCTGCAGAGTTGTGGAGTGGACACCACTTCTTGCCTTCCTGCGGATTAGTAGACTTTTTTGGCTGGTCGGTGCTCCGATCACCAGAGGCAGTTTTATTTTTAAATGAAGGCTTGTTACATTTGGTCGAAGGCGGCTTCTCTGCGACTGCGATCTCGCGGTACTGTCCGGAGCGGTTCCTCTTCGACTTTTTTGACTTCCCACCCGACAAAGATTCCGGCTTCTTACTTGAATATTCTTTCCTGGCGTCTTTAAAACATGGTTGAGGTGGTAGGTCACCCTTGTCGACCATCCGGTTCCATTCGACCGCTTCGGCCGCATCGGAGTATCGATCGGCCATATCGAACAGATCTGCCACTGATCGAGGAGGGTGGATAAGCAAGTCTTCGGGGAATCTCCGGTATCGAACGGCATGTTTGAATGCCCTGATAACGGAGCCATCGGATATGTTCGGGATTGTATTCCTCACCCCGACAAACCTCTTGACAAACTGCCGAAGAGTCTCGGTTGAAGTTTGTCGTAACCGATGAAGATCGTCCTCTTTACCCGGCTTTTGATAACAATTTTGGAAATTGCTGAGGATGGCGTCGCACAGCATTTCCCAATTGTAAATGGAACCTTCGGGCTGGTTGAACAGTCAGGTTCTAGCCGGTCCCTCAAGGACTGTAGGCAGGTAGTTGGCCATGACCCGGTCATCGCCTCCTGCCGCTTGGATGGCAGTGATATAGATTTGAAGGAACTCGGATGGGTTCTGAGTTCCGTCGAACCTTTCAATGGCCCCTGGTCGAAACTTATCAGGCCAAACGACCTCACATAGGCCGGGCGAGAAAGATTTACAACCGACGTAGGGACCGTGAACTGCCCTGTGACTCTCGACCGGGTTTCAGGCGACCTCACGCAACGGTTAAGTTACTCGCGGTCCCGAACGAGAGTGGACAGGAACCCGATCCCTACTACGAGAATCCTGCGTTCGCCGGTACTTGTCCTGTCGGGACGGTACGGGCGGCGGGTAACTTCGCTGGCCAGAACCAGAGTGAGGACACTCTCGTTCGCGGGAACGTGTTACCGAGCGGGAAGAGGCCGTTGGGGTCACTTCAGACGCGACCTCATCCAACCTTTCCGCCAGGATCCTGGTAAAGGCCAGTTTCTGCGCATCCGTGACCGTAGGAGGAAAGTTACGCATGACTTCCGCGATAGATCGCAGTCGACCATGGGTGCTTCTCCTAGGGGCACCAGGTGTTACTCTTTCTTCGTCCACCGGGAAACGCTCTGGAGGCAAAGAAGGGGTCTGGTCGCGTTTGTAACCACGTGACCGCCGAGAAGAACTCGGAGTAGCATCGTAACGAGCCTGCGCATCTTGAAGAGCCTCTAGGGCAGTTCTGTGTAGTTCGTTGTTTTGTTGCTCGAGATCTTGATCCTCCTTCTATTTACGATCTCGTTCTTCCCTACCAGCCTGTTGATCGGGAGTCTCCTCCGACAAGGCAGCGAACTGTCTAGGGAGAGAGGTTGTCGATGGGGAAAATGTAACATCCATATTTTTGGCTATCTTTTCTGCTTGCTAGTCAGCAAATCTTCTTTGGAATCCCTGTTGTCTCAACCCTATCTTGATCTTAGGTATGCCACTACCTTAACCTAAAAAGTTGGCAGCTAAACTTCATCTCCCAGATCGTTTTTACATTTCAGTCCAAAAGTGCTTTAGTTTAGTCCTTTTAGAAAACCCAAAAAGGCTAAAAGTCCCAGATCATCTCCAAATCCAGATCTGGTCAAGTGATTACCTTTCTTTCATTTTTCTGAACATTTTTCCCTTCTGGAAGAATTCCAGAATCTCGACCGAAACCCTAGTTTCAGCCTCGACAAAAGTTTCAAACCCTAATTACCCTATTTTTGATTTATGCCAAAACCACCAGATCTTATCGGATTTCACCATTTTTCCTGCTGGATGAGTCTAAGACATTTAGTAGCACTCATCTGCAAAGTCAGAATTCAAATCAGCCCATCAGTTCTTCAGAATTGCAAATAGGCCCAAATTCCCGAGCCAAAACCTTCACAGTTCAGTCCAAATCGTCACATTTCAGTCCAAAGTTTGCAACCAGGTCCCTGTGCCGTTTTCAAGCAGCTCCCGCCATTTTGCCTCCCCGCTGAACTCGCCGCCGGCGAAGTTCCTCGCGCTGCCACCTTCATAGCCACGTAGCCTTCACCGCACACAGCTGTATCGCCACCGTGGAAGCAGTTCACCGCGCTGTGCCGTGTTCTTCCCCGCGCGCGCGCGCGTGCCTGCTGTTGTCAGGAGCTCCACGCCACATGGCTGCCATCCCGGAGATCATCATCTCACCTTCCTGACGAAATCCCGATTTCGCGCGATGCTCTGCCTCTGGCAGAGCCCCGCCGTGTCCCAGAGTACCTCGATGACTGCCCCAGCGCCAGAAGGAAGATCTCCCCGGCGATTGCTGCAGCTCCCGAGAGCTCAATCCCGCGGCTATATAAAGCCCCCCCTTTGCCCAGCATCTCTTCACACCACCCGCATTTGTAATCCTTAGCCTCCACCACCAGAGAGCAGCTGAGTTCTCCAGCGCCGCCGTGAAGATCTTCTTCCCCGGTGAGCAGTTCCTGAAGCTCACGGCGCCAGCTTCGCCCGAAGCTTCTTTCTCCAAACCAACGCCACCAGTAAGCTCCCTTCATCCCTTTCTTCGTACCATAGCATCTAATTGGCCCACGGCGAACCCTAACGCCGGCGATCGTCGGAAAATCCCAAATGCCCTATTTCCTCAATGCTGGCCGATTCAATCCGAATTAATCCTCGTGCCAGTGATGAAAATTGTTCAGTACACCCCTTTGACCAAGCCTACAAACTTAGATTTCAAAATTGAGCAGCGATCATAACCTTTCTGTAGTTTGCGCGCCACCAGTGAACTGGTCCTCGTCGCCAAGCTTCTCCGACCATTCTCCGGCCGAATTAACCCTACAAATAGCCCCCTCACCTCACCCTCTCACTCCCTGAGCAATGAATCGACTTCGAACTCTTTAAATCGAAAACGCCCAATCTAGGAGTCGTCTTCTCCAGCGCCGGTCACCGGAATTTCTCCCCGGCCGATCTAGCCCCGCACACTTTGTCCCTTAAATAGATCTCAGTACCCTGAGCAATATTGTCTACTAGCCCGACTCCTGAATCGACCTAGATCAAAAGTTATGATCATGCCAAGATTGCTGCTCAGTGGTTCAGTTCATGTCCAGACCACCGTGCTTGCTCACCGGATTTGGCCACCTTCCGGCCACTTTCTGCCCTTGAGCCTGTTGAGAGTTTTGTAGCTGTTATCAATGCCTAAACCCCAGACAAAGTTGCGCATCAATTGCAGTCCTGAGTCAAAAGTTATCCAATGCCCTAGTTTCTGGCCATGTCTAGCACTATGTCAGTGCATGTCCACCAGTGGCATTAGATGATTTAGACTTGTTACATTTGAGCAATTGAAATGGCACTTTGTCCACTAAGCCTTTTGAACCATTCTCTACAATATTTCCTATTGCCGCATCTCCAGAAAACAGACCTAGAACCAATTTAGGGCTATATCAAGCCATGAGCCGAATGTCAGCCTTTCGACATTCAAGTCCTTTTGAGCCCATATCTTCGATCAATGTCAAGTGGCCTTGTCCAAACCCTTACCCCTGCATGCATGATGTATTTACGTATTATTTTCTAGTACTTGTATGCTTATATAGTGTGTATGTGTTGTTTGCATCCGCCGTGGAACCAGACGTTGAAGGAACCGAGGAGATCTTCGAGGATTCATCTGAGCAGCTAGACCCATCACTGCAAGGCAAGTCTCGAACCCTTGATCATGTCTAGCCTAATATTTTGAAATGAAATACGTTAATTGTTTTCAAGTATATGCATGCCTTAAGTTCAAATAAGAACTATGTTTCAATAAAGTGATTAGATATGACCTAAAAGATTGTAAAGCCCCTTTTGACATTGAATATTCCTGCACCCTTGTCACCCTAGAATATCATGCTTAGACTATACTATGCTCAAGATAATATGATAAATGTTGAATGGTCACATATGAGAAAAGTATATTCAAAACCCTTTTGTGAAAGAAAATGTGATTGGAATCGATAGTGAGGATGGTTTGAGTGGATGGTGCTGTGTGCGCGCTGGGAATGTGAAAGACTCCTCACTAGAGATTCATAAGGACTAGAATCTTGTGCTGTGCTTCTATGCGGCATGAAAAACGTACCAACCACTTGCCTGTTTATGGGACGGGCGCAACTTAGTAGCTTTCTTTAGTATTAGCTTTTCCCAGCAATGGTTGTCGATCCAGTGTCTTGCAAGAGCTGGTGGGCCGCAGAAGGCCATGAGTGATGTGAGTTCAGAAAAATCATGAGAGGAAAAGGTGGAAAGAAGGAAGACGCCCTATGCCAGATTAAGTCGTGAGCGACTGTAATCAAGAGAGGCTATGTGTCTTGCGAGAACATAGATCCAGGCTAGGAAGTAAGGCAGTGGGGAGGACCCACAACGGTACTTGAGACTTGACTGTCTATTTACCGGGCAAGGAATAGTTAATGCTAGGACTGTAAATTGTTGTGTCATCTCGGCCTTGTCACATGCGTAAGAGTCACATGGAGAGGTACCGACTTGAAAGCCGAATGATCAGTGGATTAAGGTGGTACACCTTTGCAAAGTTTAAAAAGTATCGGATACTCTGAGCTCCCAGGTTATGGAGTCTGCGCGTTGTGGATTCTATTCACGTCGATGAGCACAAGTAGCTTTTGGAAAGTTTTCACAAAATCAGAATAAAGTGGTGACTCATGAAAGACCGCCACACACAACATTTTCTGAGAATTTAGCTTAGGTTTTTAAAAGCACCGCTTTTGAAAATAAAGGTCTTTTCTCCAAAAACCAAGTGTGAAAATCTATCCTATATACATATACAAAGCCAAAGAGCTATTCTGTGAGAAATTTCCCCCTCATCTATATATGCTTGCATTCTTATTTGGGACTTGTTGAGCACCATGTGGACAATGTGCTCACCCTTGCTTTTACAAACGAATTTAGAAGAAGGATTCGTCGACCCTGAATCTTACGGTCTTGAACCCAATGTGGAACAAGAAGAAGAAACTGAAGACCAAGCTTGATAGAGGGTTATGCACCAAGGTGGAGTCAGATGTGGAGAAGGCCCGTATACCGCTGCTGCAGAAGAAGAAGACTGATGAAGTCCTTTTGCTTATTATTGTTGTTTCATTTTGTGCCGACCTTTGTGTCGAAAACTCCCTAATTTGTATCAACATTTAAATGCGTCATTTTGGCGCTAAGTTATTGTAATGTTGGTCCTTGTGATCAGCACTTGTTTTTAATTACTCGCATTTTTATATAATGCATCTTGTTGTTGTGAGCTGCAATGTACCTTTTCTGAGTGCAACCCACCTGGGCGGTTGCCACCGGATTCCTCAAATGGGGGTCCGACAGAAAACATCTCGGTTTGTTCCGAGTCGGACTCGAAATCAAAGAGACGATGAAGGTTATCAGGGTCAAATCTCCCCGGCTGATTTCCAGGTCGATATCATCCTTCCCCTCAGCGGGGTCGTATGACGGACCGGATTCATCCTCTAGCGCATTAAGAACCTCTGTGGGTTCTGACCTTGCGCTAGTCACCCCCTGGTCGATGGACATGACCTGGAGAGATGATTCCACCTCTGGAAGATTCTGGCCTTCAACCTCCTCCATCGGAACAGGATCGCTTGGAGAAGGCATTGGAATGTGAGCATAATCCTCGAGATCAAAATCGTTCTCGGAATCATATACTCCAGCCATGTTCAGCGAACCTCCGGATTAAAATTAGGACGCCTTGAGAAAGGCCCCACGGTGGGCACCAGCTGTCGACGATTCAGACTCGGAGTCCTCAGCCGAACTTATGCAAAATTTGTAATAACAAGACCTTTCAAGATGACCCTCCGGGAAGTATGTAGAAAAATGGAGAACAGGAGCACAGAGAGGTTTATACAGGTTCGGGCCCTCGATGGTGGGAGTAATAGCCCTACATTCTGTTGGGATTTCACTATATGTAAGAAAGATTTACAAACTAGCGGGAAAAGACCTTCACAGGAGAAGGTTTTTCCTATGTAAGTGTACAGAAAGAAGCCAAGGAGGCTTGTAAAAAACTATCTAATCTAGGCCGTAGACTTGGCTGTTTGAGTGGTTGAGATGTGTTGTATCTCGCTTGTATCAGAGATGTTGATCTCCCTCTGTTTGATGCATCTTGCCACCCTTTTATACTGGTCGAAAGGGTGCCACATTGTAACTGCATCAGACAGTTGCTTGGATGCGGTTTAGAGAATCGCTCTTAACCTCCACGCAAGTTAAGCATGTGTTAATCATGGATAACTGCACGTATTAACTTCCTGACGGTTGTTCTTCCTCGTGGGAGAAACTTTGGGATACTTGGGATATTCCCGCTATAGGAACAGATGAACCCCAAGTATCCTGGTCGAAAAATGCTCTGACCGCGGGATGTTGGCTGACCGCGGGATATTGGCTGACCGTGCAACATCTCCAACATTCTGTCTGCGTATAGCACATGAATTTCTGACCGCGCAACATCTCCAACATTCTGTCTGCGTATAGCACACGAATTTCTGACCGCGCAAAGCCTGCGGTCTGATTGCGCAAAGCTTGCGACCTCGGGCTGATGCTTCTCAGAACAACTTTGGTTCGCACCGCCAGGCACGTGTCTGGCTCGAATCTGTCTTGAACCAACAGTGCATTCATTTGAACTGACTCGGGTGTCAATCCTTGTCAAGGAGTATATTCACATTGCAATAGTGTAACTTACAAAATATTTAAGCAGCGTGGCCTGCTGGCCTTCATATTACATAAGAAGATTACAATGCCTTCACGGCATACATGGTTTAGCAAAATAACAACTACACAGCAGAAGATAGGTGACCCACCCACAAGGAGAAGTGGACGGCAGAACAACACATCAGGGCAATGACGGGACTGACTCTCCTCCTGCTGGATCCACACGGTTCCTCATGCCTTCATCTTGATCATTGAACACTCCATCTTCTGATTTGTAGGTTGCAAGGGTGAGCACTTACGTACTAAGAAAGTGATAGGTAAGAGTAGATACATATAGTAGTAATGATATGAACCTAGACTAGTCAAGAATTATGGATGTTTGTAAAATAACCTCTTTTTCTTTCATACCTCATCTCATGGCAGTACCTTTCTGTCGTGGTATTACGGATACCTCGGCAGGTTAGGATGAGCACGGCATGAGTACAACGGCGCGAGCAGACCGAGTTACTGGTCTTCTCCCGCCGGGCAACACAGAAACTAACACCGGGGTTTATACAGGTTTGGGTCCCAGTGGGGGCCCTAGTCCTGTTGGCTCTCTCCGGACACGAGTCCGTTGGGAAGGTGAGCTCTCGGGGAGAGGTCTCCAAGAGAGGCGGATATTACGTTTGTATAAATGAATCCGAATCCCTGAAAAGGGGTACAAGAGGGGTATTTATGGCCCCTAAGAAGTACAAAAGACTAAAGAGCCCTCGCTGCAACCGTCGGATGGAAGGGCGGGGACGTCCTTTGGCAGGGGGACGGCCTGGATGCTTGACATGTGGCGTCACGTGGCCTCACCGGCTTCCCTGAGTCTTCACGGTCAGCAGCCGCCCTTCGGGAACCCGGGGACTCTTCGGGACTCTCCGGGGGTCCGATGATCCTCCGAGTCTCACCGGGTCTCACCGGGTTTCCGGTGACCTTCCGGATCTCACCGGGTTTCTGGTTGTGCGAGACGACCGCCGTGACGGAGCCCACCCTGCGGCTCCTGCGGTACTTCTACGAGCCATCGGCGAGGGGCCCGGTGGTGAGGAGGGGCGGTCCCAGGTCGGCCTTCGGCTCCATCATGATCCAGCTGACCCCGGGCCGCGCCGACGAGTACCCGGTGCTAGCCTTCTGGGACCACTGGGGGAACTACCTCCGGCGTTGGTTCTACCTCCGGGTGGGAGACCCGGGGGTGACTTATTCTCAGGAGCCGTCAACGTACTCGCGGTCCGGCGGCCCAGTGGCTCCCGAGTGGACCGTGGCAGAGATGGACCTCCTCACCGCGATGGCGGAGGCCCGATTCCGGCGATCCATGCGGGATCTTGCGGAGGAGATGGACCTCCTCCGAGTGGCGCCGTTCCACACCTGTCGAGGGAGAGGGATGTCGGCGGCGCACGGGCCGCCCCGGATGGCGGTGGCGGACCGTAAGTATTCGGGTCCCTTCTCCATGCTGGGAGACTCTTCTTAACCTTTGCTTCACTTGTTGCTCTTGCAGTTAGGTCCTATGGTCGGGCCAAGGAGATCGCGGCGACCCTCGTCGGTCGATACTATGAGGATGAGCACGAGAGGGTCGTTCGAGTTATCGGGCAGGGTCCTCCCCGAAACGCCGTCGCGGAGGTGTTCGGGCTGAGGCTTCCAGCTCGTGTGCCTCTGCCTACCCCTGCTTCGCGCAAGCAGGGGAAGGAGGTCGCCGGCGGGCCCTCGAAGCGGTCTCGTCAGTCCGGCAGCCCTGCGAGATCCCGGGCTCGAAGGAGTCCCGCGAGGCCCCGGTCATCACCTCCGCCTTCTCCAGCGAGGGACTCCCCGGCGGGGGTTGCAGGGGCGTCGTGCGCAGCCCAAGACACTCCGTGCGGGCCGGATACGATGGGCGGCGTCCCGACCGGAGAGGGCCAGGGCTCAGACTCGGAGATGTACGCTACGAGTCCTTCGCCGCCTCCTGCCCCTGCGGGGGTTCGGCCACAGCCCTCATCCAGCGAGGTCTCCGTCCGGTTCCAGATGCTGGGTGGCCTACCGATGCCCTTGATCCTGGCTCCGGAGACAGGCTCTTCGGCGGTTCGGCCCGCGACGGCGGCGCTACCCGTACCCGGGAGGGGTAAGGGTCTATTTGTCCGCCCCGGGGTTCCGGCGCCTCCGCCGGATCAAGCCTCCGGCTCCTCCGACGGCAGGACGTCAGAGGAGGGGGCTCTGTACGGTGGGGAGGGCTCCCGCGGGAGCGACCCGGGGGGCGACGAGGGCGACGTCGACGCGGTGATCGCCTCCGGACTTCGGGTAGGTTACTTGAGTCTTATGCTCCTTCTTTTGTTGTGTTCTGATCACAGTTTTCGTGCAGATGGTCGCCTTAGCACGGGGCTTCAGGGCCCGGCTCACCACGCGCCTCCGGGCCGCCGAGGACATAGTGGCCTTCGAGCGCACCGGGAAGGAGAAGGCGCTCAGGGACGTGGCCTCGGAGCGCTCCGAGAAGGAGCGGGCGCTTGGGGAGCTTGCCGCGGTGCAGGCTCGACTCACCGCCGTTGAGGACACGGCCTCTCGGCTACGGAGGGAGCTGCAGGTGGAGCGGGAGGCCGCAGCCTCGGGCATCCAGGCCATGGTCGCGGGGGGTAGGGCGATCCGCACTACCCTCGAGGAGCTCGGGATCGAGCTCGGTCGGGGGGCAGGCCCTGACCCGGCTCCGACGTCGGTCGGGGAGGCCACGCACTTTTATGGTGCGCAGGTCGCTCTGATCCCGGTCGCTGCGGAGGCACGGGCGCGAGGCCTCGCAGTCCCGGTGATCGCTTTGGCGGCGGCCCTCGTTGAGCATCGCGGGGAGGGTGCCCGAGTCATCGGGGAGCTTGTCCCCCGAAGCTTCCCCGCGTTCTTCGACCCTCGGCGGGCTGAGCTGGAGCGGTCCGCCGAGGTCCTCTTCGACCGGATCACCGGCGCCATGGAGACGGGCGGTCGGCGCTCGGGCCAGGGCGCGTCAGCCAGCACGGACGTCCCCCCGTGGGGGAACAAGGATGGGCAATTATGAGCTCCCCCCCTGGTTGATTAGGCTTCTATTTCTAGGTCTCTTCTGCTCCGGGTGCCTTCCTTAGAGAGAGCCCCGGGAACTTGTAAATACCTTTCAACTGGAATAAAGTAGTTCTTTCGTTAAATGTGTTCAACTTGTCGGCAGGTATCTTTAGACGTCACTTTCCCAGGGCTTTCTTGCCCTGAAGGATATCTTTTGGAGAGTGCTCGAGGGTCGCCCGGGGGGTCTAGCCCAGGCAGCGCCCGGGCGGCCTCGATTTTACTAAGTCTGGTGGCCGGAGGAACATCCGGCGGGCTAGTCTCCGAACCCGCTCATGCTAACTCCGCGAAGGGAGGTGCCTCCGGGGAGCCGGCGCTGCTGCGTTGGCTCCCGGAGTGGCACTTAGGAAACTTCGACGATTGTCGCGCCGAGTTATCTCCACCGAGGCCGGGGGCCCTCAAGGTCCCCCCGCTCAGGATACTCCCCCCGGCTGGCTACGAGTGCTGGCCGGAGAGTCTCCTTCGGCAGGCTCTTCGGCGTGTGAGAGGTTTGTACAAGAATCTTTCCCGGGAGATCTTAGAGGGTCTCCGGGATTATTAGGTGTAGTCGCTTCTCGGGGATCATTCTCCGAAGTATCTTTCCGCGGGAGCCTAACTCCCCGGGCCATGCTCGTGCACCCGGGTCTCACCCGAGGGGCGCTTCCGTCCTACTGGGGGGGTTGTCCCCCAGCATGATGTTGTCTCAATAAAGCCGTGGGCTGTTTTAGAAACTTCGGAGCCTTTCTTACCAGGTCATTGTTTTTCTGTCCGGGTCCGGGGTTTTACTCCTCCCCCCCCACAGCGGGGTGCAGCAGTGCTCCGCGCGCTGTGGGTAAGGAGTGAAGGGACCCGGAGTGCACTGGGTGCGTAATTTGCATAGCCCCTTGTCGGGCGTCTCGGGGGCTAGCGGTGGTGCGCGACCGAGAAAGTGGTTGGTATATGTTTGTGAGATGATAAACTCCGTAAGAGTGTTCTCCGTCTGCCGCGGGAGGCAATTGGTGTTCCCTTAAAAGGGTTCCGTAACCCGGTAGCGGGTGTGGAGTGTTCGAGGGGGGACTAATCTCTCGAAGTGACTCGTTACAGCAGTTCATGAGAACTGGGTTGCCACTTACCCCCTCAGTCCACGAGGGGTTATTGTAAGCCGCCCTGTGGGAGCTGTGCTCCTGTTGTAGGGACTTTAGGTTGTGATTGCCCACTTCCTCACGGAGAGGGCATCCTCACGGGGAGGGAGTTTTTACAGAGACGTCGCCGTTTAGGCGGAAGAAAAACTCCTGTAAAAAGAATTCCAGCGGTGAAGTAGAAAAGAGCCATTCAATTTAACGGAGACATAAAAATTCCGGAGTTTGACCAAAAAATCCACTTGAATTAATAAAGGGTGAGATACAACGCCTCCCCCGGCGAAAGCGCTGCTGGGGAGGGAACTTGTAAGTACATGAGCCTCCCCCCGCGGAGGCGTGGCGGAGGAGGCGGCGAGCCCGGAGGCTAAACATAAAACTTACGAAGCAAGGTTATGTTCCAAGTGTGCGTCAGCTCCTGGTCTTCAAGTGTGGAGATTTTGTAGGCTCCGGAGCCCAGGACCGCGGAGATCCTGTACGGGCCCTCCCACTTGGGAGATAGTTTGCCCTGGGCTTGGGGGTCTGTCACGCGCTTGAGGACTAGGTCCCCAAGGCGGAAGGCCCTCTCGCGCACGCGCTGGTTGTACGCGCGTGCCATCTCGGGCTCGTAGATGGTGTGGTGAAGGAGCGCTCGGTCGCGTCCTTCTTCGACGAGGTCGACTTCCAACCGTTGATTATCCTCGTTGGTTCGATGCGCCGCGGTCGTAGCTCCGTCTAGGAGCTCGACCCGTAACGATCGAAAGCCAATCTCTGAGGGGAGAACTGCTTCGGCCCCATAGACGAGCGAGAAAGGCGTGCGCCCTGTCGCTCGGCTAGGGGTGGTGCGCATGGAGCAGAGGATTCTTGGAAGCTCTTCTGCCCATGCGCCTCGCCTGGAGGTGATCTGTTCAAGCTGTCGGCGTAGGCCTTGTAGGATTATGCCGTTGACCTTTTCGACGGCTCCGTTGCTTTGGGGGTGAGCCACGGAGGCAAAATGGAGAATAGTGCCTAAGCCTTCACAGAATTCCCGGAAATACGCCGAGTCGAACTAGGTCCCATTGTCGACGGTGATTTCTTGGGGGACCGCGAAGCGACATACAACATTTTTCCAGAAAAATCGTTGCACCACGCGGGAAGTTATGCTGGCCAAGGGCTCAGCTTCCACCCACTTGGAGAAGTAATCCACGGCGACCACCGCATACTTGTAGCCCCCAGGTGCTGGGGGGAAGGGACCAAGGAGATCCATCCCCCAGCGCGCGAAGGGCCAAGTAACAGGGATGGTTTGCAATATCGCGGAGGGGAGCTTGGTGCCCTTTGCCATCTTTTGGCAGGCCTCGCATCGGAGATTAGATCCCGCGCGTCGCGGACCAACGTGGGCTAGTAAAATCCTTGGCGAAGGGCCTTCGCCACGACCGCCCGCGGAGCCAAGTGGGATCCGCAGCTCCCCGAGTGTATGTCCTCGAGGAGCTGGAGCCCTTCCGCCCGCGGGAGGCAGCGAAGGAGGGCGGAAGCCCCCTACTTGTAAAGCTTCCCGTCCAGCAGAACGTACGCCCTAGCCTTAGCGCGGAGACGCTTTGCCTCAACGTCACCGGAAGGTTCCCCCTCGTCCCTTATGCAGGAGATGAGGGGATCCATCCACGAGGCAGTCCGAGTGATCTCGGAAACCTCTGGGACGCGAACCTCAGGGTTCGCGTCCGGAAGGGTTATCGAGGGTCTCGTGATGATCTCCAGAAAGGCACCCTTGGGAAGAGGTTCCCGGGCGCTGGCCGCCCGGGCCAACGCGTCGGCCCGGTTGTTATCCCGTTGGGGGATGTACCAGGCCTCCAAGCCTTCGAAGTGTCTCTCCATCTTCCGCACTTCGCCCAAGTATAGACTCAGGTTCGCATCGTGGCACAAGTAGGACTTGTCCATTTGGTTGACCACCAGCTGGGAGTCTCCTTTCACCAGGAGGCGGCGGATTCCCAGGGAGCGCGCGAGGCGCAATCCCAGGAGCAAGGCCTCGTACTCAGCGACATTGTTTGTAGCCGGGAACTCGAGCCTAGCGGCGTACTCCAGCATCTTCCCTTCAGGACTCCGGAGAACCACCCCCGCGCCGGCCCCGGCGAGGCACAAGGAGCCATCGAACGTGAGCGTCCAATGGTCCTGGCACCGGGGAAGGGCGAGGGGAGTCCCTTCGTCTGCTTCGGTGGTTGGTGTCCATTTTGCCATGAAGTCGGCGAGGACTTGCGACTTGATGGCGGAGCGGCCCGTGAAGGTTAGGGAGAAAGGAGCGAGCTCGGCCCCCTACTTGCCAATTCGGCCGGTGGCCTCCTTGTTTCTCACCACTTCTCCCAACGAGAAGGATGACGGGACCGTGATTGGGTGCCCGAGGAAGTAGTGGCGGAGTTTTCGCGACGCCATGAGGAGGGCACAGCACAGCTTTTCTACCTCAGTGTACCGCGTCTTAGCCCCCTGAAGGGCCTCGCTTATGTAGTACACAGGGCGTTGTTGCCCATCTTGCTATCTCATGAGCACCGCGCTCACCACGGCTGGGGTCGCGGTGAGGTAGAGAAGTAAAGGTTCCTCCGAGGATGGGCTCACGAGCATCGGGGGGCTCGCAAGGTACTTCTTCAGTGCGTCAAACGCCGTCTGGGCCTCGGGGGTCCAGCTGAACCCCTCAAGGCCCCGGAGGATTTTGAAGAACTGGAGTCCGCATTCTACTGACCGTGAGACGAAGCGGCCCAATGCGGCCAGGCGGCCGGCGAGCCTCTGTACGTCTTTGACGGAACGCGGGGGAGGCATGTCCAGCAGGGCTCGGATCTTTTCAGGGTTTGCCTCGATGCCCCGCTGAGACACCAAGAAGCCAAGCAGTCTCCCGCCGCGTACGCCGAAGGCACATTTTTCTGGGTTGAGTTTCAACCCGTACTTGCGGAGGCTGCGGAAGGTCTCCGCCAGGTCGTCGATGTGTGCGGCCGTGCGAAGGCTTTTGACGACCGCGTCGTCAACGTAGACCTCGTCGTTATGGCCGATTTGGTCCTTCAGGACCAGCGTCATGAGACGCTGGAAAGTTGCCCCGGCGTTTTTCAACCCGAAGGGCATATGGAGATAGCAGAAGGTGCCGAGGGGAGTTATAAAACTCGTCTTCTCCTCATCCTCCGTCGCCATTCGAACCTGATGGTACCCCGAGTATGCATTGAGGAAACTCATCAGTTCGCATCCCAAGGTCGAATCGACCAATTGGTCGATCCGCGGGAGTGGGTAGTTATCCTTTGGGCAAGCGCGGTTGAGGTCGGTGAAGTCCACGCACATCCTCCACTTGCCACTTGACTTCTTTACGAGGACGGGGTTTGCCAACCATTCGGGGTGTAGGACTTCCCGCACAAACCCAGCCTCTAGAAGCTTGGCGACCTCTACCTTGATGGCGTCTTGTCTCTCGAGTGATAGATTTCTCAGCTTTTGCTTGACCGGGGAGCGGCTGGGGATCACTGCGAGCTTATGCTCAATGATGTCCCGGGCGACGCCTTGCATGTCTGAGGTCTCCCACGCGAAAACATCTGAGTTCTCGCGGAGAAAGGCCGCGAGTTGCTCGGCGTGCGCCTTGAGGAGGTCCACTCCGATCCTGACGGTCTTCCTGTCGCCTCCCGCGGACAGATGGACCTTCCGGAGATCTCCCTCGGGGCGTGGCCTCGGGAGTGGCCTCCCGGAAGAAGCGGCTGGGACAGTATGAGGTCCGGGGGGATTTTTTCTCCCCGGAGTTTTGATCACGTTGACGCTGCCCATGGCGGCGGTGGCGTGCTCGTAGAGGGCGCGGGCCACGCTCTGGTTACCTCGAACGGTGATCGCACCGTGAGGCCCAGGAATCTTAACGCAGAGGTAATTTTGGTGAATTGCCACCCCCAGGTGGTTGATCGTCGTCCTCCCCATAATGGCATTGTACGAAGAGGGGAGGTCCACGACATCAAAACGGACCATCTCCGTCCGGTAGTTTTCCGGGGTGCCGAAGGTCATCGGCAGGTCGACCTTCCCCGCTGGGTGGATGGTCTTCCCAGGGACGAAGCCTTGCAACGGCCCGAGTGCTGGCTGCAATAGCTTCTCATCGACTTGCATTTCTCTGAATGCCTTCAGGTATAGGATATCGGCGGAGCTTCCACCGTCGACAAGGATGCGCTCTAGCTGGCAGTTGTAGACTGTAGCCGAGACGATGAGTGCGTCATCGTGCGGGAAGCGAACCCCACGCGCATCTTCCGCGGTGAAGGTGAGGGGGACGTCCGACCACTTCGGTGGCGGAGACGCATGCAGCACCCCCACTACCTTCACCTCTCGCGCATACTCCTTGCGTTGGCGCTTGGAGTCCCGTCTCACGGCAGATCGCCCCGTAATGACGTTTATGCGTCTTTGGGAGGTTTGGAAGGGGAGCTCCTGAGCTGGGCTCCCTTCTTGCGTTTGTCTTTGCTGCTCACCCGCGGGAGCGGGGAGCGCGGGCAAAGCTGTCGGGGGAGGCAAGGAGGCAGGGCCCCCTCCCCCCTGGCCGCGCTGGTCGAGGAAGGCCGCAAAGTGTTGTAGAAGCTAATGGCATTCTTACGTAGCGTGGGTACTCGACTTGTGGAAGGTGCACCACACGTTGGTTGTGCCCTCCTTGCTCTCCTTGTCGCGGCTTTCGCGCCCGCGGGAGGATTGTCCTCCCGCGTAACCCTTTGACTTAGGAGGGGCACGACTACCTTTGCTGCTGTCGCGCGAGCCGCCTCCGCCCTCGAGGACGAAAGCGTCCCGAGGCCGTGGCTCGCGGCGATCGTTTCTTCGGGGACGTTTGCTGGGAGGATCTCTAGCCTCTCGCTCGGCGGGGGCAAGAGCCCCCTGGTTCTTCTTCCAAAGGTCGTCCTCCTCCGCGCGGGGGTACTTCTCAAGTACAGTGAAGAGTTCGTCGGAAGAGGTGGGGTAGCTCCGGGAGAGCCTCCGGTGGAGCTCCCCGGGGAGTATCCCGCTCTTGCATGCTTCTATGACCGTGGAGTCAGGGACATGCGCCACTTTGCTCTTCATCTGAGCGAAGCGTTTAAAGAAGCTGTGGATAGTCTCCCCTGTCTTTTGCCGGACGGTGTAGAGCTGGGACGAGTCTAAGGGGCGCACATAGTTGCCCTGGAAGTTCACGCAAAATTCGCGCTTCAGCTGCGCGAAGGACTTGATGGACCCAGCCTTCAGGTTGTAGAACCACGAGCGTGCGATGCCCGTGAGGTAGAGGGGAAAGACATTGCATTGCACTGTCTCATCCCCCCCAGCCGCCGAGATGGCCGTTGAGTACACCTGCACAAACTCGTAAGGGTCGGCCTCACCATTGTAGTGCTCGATGTGCGGTGGTCGGTAAGGTCGCGGCCAGTGGATGCAGCGGAGGCGACTGCACAGCGGTTGGTTGGTCCCCTCAACTTCCTTAGGGGATCCGCGGTCGCCGTCTTCTCTTGTCGAGAACGCATGCTCATTGTCGGAGTCTGGAAGAGGTGGTAGCGATCCACCGGTGTGACGGTACCATCTCTTCTCCTCGGGATTGGTTGAGCTAACCTCTTGGGCATCGAGGTATTCCACGGGGAGGGTAGCAGCTTCATTGAGCGGTCTCTTCCCTCGGGCGAGTTGGGAGCGCGTCTCCGCGCGCCCGCGGGTTCGGGGGAGTCCTGACCGATGGCGGGAGGTGGTTCCCCGGACTTGGCCGTACGCATTCGCTCGACCTCCTCCGGGGTGAAGTGGGTCTGATCCGCTGGGGGCGCCCGCAGGGGCGGCCCCGGTGGGGGAGGGAGCTAATGCGCGTTTGCCGCCGTCCCAATGGACACTGCCGTCGCGCTGACCGGGCCACGCACCGGGTCCGTGCTCGGCGCGGCGGCGGAAGTAGTTGCGATTCGAGTCCCCGGGGCGTCTGCGGGAGCGGACGTTGCGCCGGCTCCGGGTGTCGGCCCTCGAAAGCTCTCGGGCTCAGGCGTGGAGGTTGTCCCCGGCGCGCCGGTAGCCGCTCGCGGGCGTTTCGGACCCAGGGCCGGGCAACCCCCTGAAGCAAGGGAGGGCTCAGAGACAAGTTGGCCTCCCGACGCGGGGAGCATCCCCGGAGCCGGATATGGCCCGGGCGCACCTCCGGGAACGGGAAACATCCCCGGCCTTGCAAAGGTGGGGTGCCCCATGAAGTATTGGGGCGGTGCCCCCATAAACGGATATGGAGGCGGGTAGACGGGCTGGGGGTCTCGCCAGGACACGAAGCAGCTCCTCCAGGGTGTGCTGGGTGCGAAGCTGGCCCTGGATCAAAGCCCCCAGCACAGATCTTCTAGGTACATTGCTCAGATTCTTCTTCGTTTTCAATTTCTCTTACTGTTCATCCTGAGGTTTAGGGCAAAATGTGATGAATCTGGTCCAAATCTGTTTTTTTTTCTTGAAATTGATTCATCCAGTTGATGCAATGAGTATTCTCAAGCATATATCTGTCTACATTGCACCATAAAATCAAGGAAATCTCAGAAATCATGTCAAACCCTAACTCTTCGATTGCGCCGGTCTGACCGCCCCTGTTTCTGTCTGACCGACTGCAACAGCAGAGCCAGAGTTTGCTAATCTGTTATCTTATCAATTCAATCTCTTTTCATCTGTGTATCTAATCTGCTTTATCTCTTGCGCATCTTCTAGTGGTCGAGGTACTCAAGGCGCTGCCTCCATCCGGACAAACAAGAAGAAATTGGCTAAGCGGCCAAAAAGGGCTCTACCCTCGAGTAGCAGCGACAGTCACGATGACGATTGGGTGCCCTCGGCCGGTGATTCAGAGACAGAACAGTCGTCTCATCGTGGTGGATCTTCACATGTGGGCATGGACATCGAGAGCGAGGACGATGAAATAAACGTCCATGCTTTTCAAGGCCTGAAGAAAAATTGGACTTCAAGTGACTATACAAAGGCTAGGACTACCTATGCCTATAATCACGAGAATGACGCCTCTACTCCTCATTTCCACACGATGACACAGCAGGATGCCTTCTACGGTCATTTGGTCCACAAGAATATCTTCGAACACAAATGGATCGAATGGGCTTATGTTGTGAATCAGCCCATCATGGCTCCCTTGGTGCAGATCTTCAAGGATATAGGGCTGTATGACTTTGTGGAGCACAAGTGCCCATGGAACGCCACTGCCATCAGACAGTTCTATGCTACAGTTGAGATCCGATGGGCAGACCAGCAGATCATTTGGATGACAGGTTCTAGGCGGTATGAGGCCACCTTTGAGGAGTTTGCTGCGGCAAACAAGTTAAAGTATGAGGAGATGAAGGAGGGGATCGATATGGAGGATGAGGATTACCTCCATGAGGACGACTGGCTCCAGTTTTATGAGTAGTCGGGAGGTGGACAGCGGATTGTACCTGGCACTGTTACAGGTCTCAAAGTCCTCCCTGCTGTCGTCAACAAGATCGTACGAGCCATGATCCATCCAAAGAGTGGAAACCGAGAGGCGGTCCGGGATTACTACTGGAACTTCATCGACCACATCCTCAAGAGTCATCGGATCAACATTGTCTCTTTTATATTGAAGACAATTGAGGATGTCTCGGCGACCACTCTGCCGAATCTCTACTATGCTCCGTTTATCATGTCCTTGCTGCTCCAGAAGACAAAGTTTCCTCGCGCTTCTTGCGACATCAGACATCTCGGCTATAAGCCGTTTAGTGTCAACCCGCATGTCTTGGCTCGAGGCCACGGAGCACAGCATCAGCAGCAGCAGTAGCAGGCTTAGCCTATGCGTCCTCCTCTTCCACCTCAGGCTCAGCAGGCAGCTCAGTCTAGCCAAGCCCCCGCCTGGTTCACACAGTTCCAGCAGCAGTTCCATCAGTCGATGATGGATCAATTTGCTACTCTTCTCCAGGGGCTTGACCTCGCTCGCTCGGACTTGGCGGCATTGCATGATCAGTTCCAGACTTTCTCATCGCGCCAGGATCAGTTCGAGCAGCGCTTCAACTCCTTCTCCACTCACTTCTACACTCGTTTCCCTCAGACTCCTCCTCATCCCGATGATGATGCTCCAGCCGATCCTTAGCTTTTTGGGCAATTGATGCCAATGGGGGAGAGAGAAGAGAGTAGAAGAATGTTGAGAGATGAACCTTAAAAAGAAAATTTTTGTTGAAACCTTTGGTGTAAAGTTTTAATTCGCTTGTTTAGCTGAATATCTCTTTTATGATCTATGTGGATGTCATTTATGTTGGATGACTCTTGTATGAGAGTGTTACTTCATGATATCATGTGTAGAATTGAATGTCTTATTTGTGATACCTCACGCATATATAATGAATGGATTAAGATAGCTCCTTATTCACATGTTTGAACTCCACTAAAATGCCAAAATTCTCTTATTCATACATTTAGGGGGAGTGTTTTTTTTTCTTCGATGCTTATTGTAAAATTCCCTTTATGCTTAAAACTCTTTCATCTACTCTTTATATTGTCATCAATTACCAAAAAGGGGGAGATTGTAGCTTCTAGGCCCCTATAGAGTGTTTTAATAATTAATGACAACTACAAATGCTATACTAACGTTACCTGCCCGGTTGTGTCAAGAAGATACTTAAAAGACAGGTTAATGAAAGGCAAAGAATGAGCCTCAGGATGAAGAAAGGGCGCATTGATAAAAAAGGCAAAGGTACGGAATAGGGTCTTTTCCTTTTTACCGGTCTAAGGTGATTAGAGAAGAATTTTGACCGGATTTTAGGATAGTTGCCGTACTATTAAGAGGAGCATGTGGTGTATCACAAAATACTTCATCTATGTGCCACAAATCATAAAATCAACTTGCATTGCATACTAGAAGGTCACATCCTTTGAAAATGCTTGTTTCAGCTCTTTTCTGCTCAGCAATGTCTCAGTCGGTCTGACCGTATGTTGGACCGGTCTGACCGAATTCACGGACTGACCGATTAGAATTCTCGGTCTGACCGACGTTATGTCTTAGTATAGTATATACCTTTGTAAGGTCGGTCTGTCCGTAGTTTAAACCTAAGTCAGTCTCCTAGAACTTCATGAACTATCTTTCTGTTGTTTTGAGCTATTACGGTCTGACCGTTTTATTAGACCGGTCTGACCGTGAAATCGGTCTGACCGTGTTTTTGTACTACGGTCTGACCGTATGGCCGGTCTGTCCGTATATATTGGCCTGACCGTATAAGGTGTCCAGAAACTAGGTCGTCTCTGGACAGCTTCACGGTCTGACCGAAATAGGCTCCGGTCTGACCGTGTGTGTGCCTGACAAGGGCAGTTGAGCATTTATTGCGCCTGTTTAATGCCGTTGCAATTGCGGCTGTCTGACCGAGCTTGTGCCTGCGGTCTGACCGCCAGGTGATCTTTTTCTCCCAACGGCCTGTAACGGCTATATTTATTGTGAGGGGTATATATACTCCCATGTTCGGCCCTGTTCATAACTTTTGGCATAATCTTGAGCTTTGTCATCATCCTTGAGAGCCTAAGCTAGTTTCATACACTCTAGGTTTCAAATTCTCGAATTTGTGAGAGTGTGCATTTGAGATCTTCTAGTGCATTGCATTTAGATCATTAAATCAATCTTGTAGCACTAGAAGAAGGCCAAGTGATCATCACCGACTTGTTACTCTTGGAGTTTGCCGGCTCCTAGACGGCTAGGAGAAAGGTTTTGAAGAGCTCTTCAAGGAAGATTGTGAAGAAGCCTCAAAGCATCCTGTGAAAGGTTGAGCACGCCTTGCTGGAGCGGTAAAGTGCATCCTTAGTGAAAACGAGGTTTGGATAACTCATCACACTAGTCCGGCTCAAGATCTAGGTCGCTTCTCGAGAGAAGGTCGACTAGATAGAGGAGCGGTTAGAGATTTGAGTTTGCCTCAACGTGGATTAGGGGTGATCGGCAAATCACCGAGACCACGGGATATATCCTTGTGTTGGAATTGTGCTTTGTTCATATTGTGTTATTTATTTGCTCTCATTATCTATAAATTGTTTGATTAATTGCTAAATTGTTAAAATCGCCTATTCACCCCCCTCTAGTCGATATCCTAGATCCCTTTCAATTGGTATCAGAGCTAGGACTCCTTTTTAGTGGATTTAACCATCCCGGAGTAGGATAAAGATGGCTGGTCGGATCAATATTGGCAAACCACCACTCTTTGATGGATCTAACTATACTTATTGGAAAACTAGAATGATGGTTTATGTTAAAGTCATGGGTGGAAAGATTTGGAAAGCGGTGGATGAGGGTTTTGCAATTCTTGATGATGATGACATGACCAACTTAGATTGAGATAATGCCTTAGCAAATGCTCAAGCCATGAATGTTCTTTATAGTGCTCTAAATCTAGGTGAATTTAATAGAATCTGTAAACCTGAAACGGCCCATGATATTTGGAGAAATCTTATGGATATTCATGAAGGAACCTCGATGGTCAAGGATGCTAAACTATTTATCCATAAGGGCCAATTTGAAAAGTTTGCCATATTGCCCAATGAAGATGTATCGGAGATGTTTAACCAATTAAATAACATCGTAAATGAGTTAAAAGGGCTTGGTATGGATGTCACAAACGTGGAGTTTTGTCATAAGTTTCTTAGAGCTTTACCTTCGAAATATGATACAATTGTAACCTTACTTGTGCGTTCAAACTTGAAGAGTGTGACTCCGTTGGAAGTCTTGAGTGAGATTCTCACTCATGATGTATTCAAGAAATCTCAAGAAGAAGTGAAAGATGAGGCTTCCGACTCCAAGAAGAAGAACATTGCACTCAAAGCTCAAGTCTCCAAAAGGGAAGCCAATGAAGAGGAAAGTGATGAGAGAGACACCGATGAGGAAATGGCTCTCTTTGTGAGAAGGTTCAAGCGGTTCATGAAGAAGAAATATCAAGGAAAGTCCTTCAAGAAAGGACAATCATCCAAGAGGAACCCATTTGAAGGGAGAAGATGCTTTGATTGCGGTGAAAAGGGTCACATCTCCACACAATGCAAAAATAAGGAAGAAGAAAAATCAATGAAGAAGAAGAAGTACGAAAAAGAAGGAGAAAGCAAGAAGAAGGTTTTCAAGAAATATTATAAGAAGAAGAAGGATGGACAAGCTTTCTTCATTGAATGGGATTCGGATGCTTCAAGTTCCGATTCCGATGATGAAGATGAAGCATCACCCAAAGGACTCGCCGGGGTAGCTATCAAGGAAGCTCCATCTCTATTCTCCACTCCTCATTGCCTCATGGCTAAAGGAGAATCGAAGGTATCATGTGACGAAGATGAATACACTTATGATGACCTAGTTGAGATGATCACCGGTTTTGATGACTATATGAGTAAAGAGAAAGAAAAATTCAAGGAATTGAAGAAGAGATACAAAACTCTTCAAAATTCCTATGAGGAGCTAAACACATCTCATGAGAGTCTCAAGGAAACTCATGAGATGCTTAAGGAAGCTCATGACTCACTACTTACTCATAAAGCCAACAAAACGCGTAATGAGATAGGCATCACTTGCAATATTTTGAATGACTTGCCCATGATGTCTACTTCTAGCATATCTACTTCTTGTGAAGATTTAATTGAATTCCCATCTAGACCTAAAATTAATGAAAATGTGCTTAGTCTTGAAAACAATGAACTTAAGGACAAAATTGAAAAACTAACCAATGACCTAGCTAAATGCTATGTAGGAGAATCAAAATTAAGACATCTTCTAGATAGTCAAAGGTTTTCCTTAAGAAAAGAAGGACTAGGCTACATTCCTAAAAAGGGAAAACATGCTTTTGTCCCATCTAAAACCGTTTTTGTAAAAGAAAAGGGACATTGCAACAAATGTAAAAGTTTAGGTCACATTGAAAAGAATTGCCATGCTAGCAAAATTAATTCATCTCTTGTATTCAATTCTTGCTATGTTTTAAAGAAAATGAACAATGGCGATATTAAAGCCAAATTTGTTGGAACCCCAATCATTGGTGCCAAAAAGAAAGCCATTTGGGACCCAAAATCCTTGGTAACTAACCTCCAAGGACCCAAAAAGATTTGGGTACCTAAAAGGACCTAACTTTGTTTTGTAGGTAAATTACAAGGCGGGAGGATAACATTGGGTGCTCGATAGTGGATGCACTCAACATATGACCGGTAATCATACCATGTTCTCCTCACTAAATAACGAAGGTGCGGAATATGACAAGATCACGTTTGGAGACAATAGCAAAGGAAAGGTAAAAGGTTTAGGTAAAATTGCCATCTCAAACGACCTCTCCATATCAAATGTATTGCTTGTTGAATCTCTAAACTTCAACCTCTTATCCGTAGCTCAACTTTGTGATCTTGGTTTCATATGTGCATTTTATCCAAAAGAAGTGATTATCTCTAGCATTGATGATAATAAGTTGATTTTCAAAGGTTTTAGACATAGCAACCTCTATTTAGTTGATTTCAATTCAAATGATACTAATCTTGGTACATGCTTGTTTACAAAATCTTCTAAAGGTTGGCTATGGCATAGAAGGCTTGGGCATGTTGGAATGAAACAATTAAATAGACTGGTTAAACATGATTTAGTTGTTGGATTAAAAGATGTAAAGTTTGAAAAAGATAAATTATGTAGTGCTTGTCAAGCCGGAAAACAAGTTGCAAACTCACATCCAACTAAAAGCACCATGTCAGCTTCTAGTACACTTGAATTATTGCATATGGATTTATTTGGACCAACTACTTTTGTGAGCATTGGTGGCAATAGTTATTGTCTTGTCGTTGTAGATGATTTTTCTAGATATACATGGATATTCTTTTTACATGATAAGTCAATTGTGTTTAACACTTTCAAAAGCTTTGCTCAAAGGGCCGAAAATGAATTTAGCTTCAAGATCAAGAAAGTGAGAAGTGACAATGGCTCCGAATTCAAGAATACCAAGGTTGAAAATTGGTGTGATGATAAAGGTATCAAACATGAGTTTTCGGCCAAGTATACACCGGAGCAAAATGGAGTAGTCGAATGAAAGAACCGGACATTGATAGATATGGCAAGGTCTATGCTTTCAGAGTACAATGTTTCGGACACCTTTTGGGCCGAAGCAATCAACACTGCGTGCCATGCATCAAATCGTCTTTATTGTCATCGACTACTAAAGAAAACTCCTTATGAGCTTCTCATTGGAAGGAAGCCAAACATTTCCTACTTCCGTGTGTTTGGATGTAAGTGCTATATCTTGCGGAAAGGTACACGCTTATCTAAGTTTCAAAGTAAATGTGATGTAGGATTTTTGTTAGGATACTCATCAAATAGCAAAGCATATCGTGTCTACAACCAAAACTCCGGTTTGGTTGAGGAGACACATGATGTTGAATTTGATGAGACTAATGGCTCTCAAGAGGAGCAAGACAATTTGGATGATGTAGGTAATGAAGGGTTGAGAGTGGCAATGAAGAACATGACCATTGGGGATATCAAGCCGAAAGAAGATAGTGATCAAGATGAAGATCCATCCACTCATGCTATCCCCTCTTCATCAACTCCGCAACACGAAGATCAAATAGTTGAAGTGGTCAATGTGGAAGACTCCTCTCAACAACAACCGGAAGTACCTTCTACCTCTACTTCACAAATCCCGGTTGACCATCCAAGAATTCATCACTCAATTTCCAAAGATCACCCCGTCGATCAAATTGTTGGTGACTTGTGTAAGGGTGTTCAAACTCGTTCTCCTCTTGCTTCATTTTGTGAAAATTACTCCTTTGTTTCCTCTTTTGAGCCCACACTTGTAGATGAAGCTTTAAAAGATCCAGATTGGGTGAATGCTATGCATGAAGAATTAAACAACTTCACCCACAACAATGTTTGGGAATTGGTAGAAGAACCAAATCCGGATGAGCATAATGTCATTGGAACCAAATGAATTTTCAAGAATAAACAAGATGAAAATGGAGTGGTAGTAAGAAACAAGGCAAGATTGGTGGCTCAAGGATACACTCAAGTTGAAGGTTTGGACTTCGGTGAAACCTTTGCTCCCGTAGCTAGACTTGAGGCTATTAGAATCTTGCTTGCTTTTGCTTCATCTCATAATATTAGACTTTATCAAATGGATGTCAAAAGTGCATTTTTAAATGGAAAAATTAATGAATTAGTATTTGTTAAACAACCTCCCGGATTTGAAGATCCTACAAAGCCAAATCATGTGTATAAACTCTCCAAGGTTCTTTACGGTCTTAAACAAGCACCTCGTGCTTGGTATGAAAGACTTAGAGACTTTTTAATTTCAAAAGGCTTTAAAATTGGGAAAGTTGATACCACCTTATTTACTAAGAAAATTGGGATTGATTTCTTTGTATGTCAAATTTATGTTGATGACATCATATTTGGATCTACTAACCAAGATTTTTGCGAGGAATTTGGTAATATGATGTCCAGGGAATTTGAGATGTCTTTGATAGGTGAATTAAGTTTCTTTCTCGGACTACAAGTTAAACAACTCAAGGAAGGAACTTTCATCAGTCAAAACAAGTATGTGAAGGACCTACTGAAGAAGTTCGGACTCGAAGAAGCAAAGCCAATCAAGACACCAATGGCTACAAACGGTCACCTTGTCTCTGACGAAGGAGGTAAACCGGTAGACTCAAAGCTTTATAGATCTATGATTGGTAGTCTATTGTATCTTACTGCTTCTAGGCCCGATATTATGTTTAGTGTTTGTATGTGTGCAAGATTTCAAGCCTCTCCTAAAGAAAGTCATTTAATGGCCGTTAAGCGCATTTTTAGGTATCTAAAATATTCATCTAGCATAGGGTTGTGGTATCCTAAAGGTGCAAAATTCGAATTAATTGGATATTCTGATTCCGATTATGCGGGATGTAAAGTGGATAGAAAAAGCACCTCTGGCAGTTGTCAACTGTTAGGAAGATCTTTAGTATCTTGGTCCTCTAAGAAACAAAACTCTGTAGCTTTATCAACCGCCGAAGCGGAATATGTTTCCGCGGGTAGTTGTTGTGCACAATTGCTTTGGATGAGGCAAACATTGTTGGATTATGGAATAAAATTTGACAAAGTGCCTCTTTTGTGTGATAATGAGAGTGCGGTGAAAATAGCCACAAATCCGGTTCAACACTCTTGGACCAAGCATATAGATATCCGACACCACTTCCTTAGAGATCATGTTAGCAAATGTGCTGTGGTGGTGGATAATGTGAGAACCGAAGATCAATTAGTGGATATATTCACTAAGCCCTTAGATGAAAGTCATTTTTGCAAACTTCAAAATGAGCTTAACGTCATTGATATCTCAAATGTGGCTTGAAATGTTGAACTCATATGAAATGTGCTTATAGTTTCACTTGGTTGCTTGAACTTCCTCTTTTAGAGCTTTTTAGGCTCCTTTTTGGGCAATTGAGTGAAATGAACCAAAAATATGTTAAGTTGTAAGATAAATACTTCCCCTTTGGTGATATTACCCATATCTTACTTATAATCATCTTATAGTTATATATCCCTCTATCCAAATTTCTTGAGCTTCAAATCAATCAAAATCTTCCATGAATTTTAGTCCTTCCAGCGGTCTGACCGAACAAATTGCGGTCTGACCGAATGCATCTCCAGAGAGCATCTTAGATTTCTTCTTCCAGCGGTCTGACCGGTATCTTCTCTACGGTTTGACCGAAAATCCATGACCAGAGACCTTTTTATCCCGAATCTCCTGTCCTTTTTCACTTTCTTCCCCACCTGTCTCTTTCACGTGCGCCTCAAATCTTTGGATTCTTCCCCTCCGGTCAAAATCTCAAAAGCTCGGACAAACCGTGGTTCAAGATCTTCACCAAATCATGTCTTCTAGGTACATTGCTCAGATTCTTCTTCGTTTTCAATTTCTCTTACTGTTCATCCTGAGGTTTAGGGCAAAATGTGATGAATCTGGTCCAAATCTATTTTTTTTTCTTGAAATTGATTCATCCAGTTGATGCAATGAGTATTCTCAAGCATATATCTGTCTACATTGCACCATAAAATCAAGCAAATCTCAGAAATCATGTCAAACCCTAACTCTTCGATTGCGCCGGTCTGACCGCCCCTGTTTCGGTCTGACCGACTGCAACAGCAGAGCTAGAGTTTGCTAATCTGTTATCTTATCAATTCAATCTCTCTTCATCTGTGTATCTAATCTGCTTTATCTCTTGCGCATCTTCTAGTGGTCGAGGTACTCAAGGCGCTGCCTCCATCCGGACAAACAAGAAGAAATTGGCTAAGCGGCCAAAAAGGGCTCTACCCTCCAGTAGCAGCGACAGTCACGATGACGATTGGGTGCCCTCGGCCGGTGATTCAGAGACAGAACAGTCGTCTCATCGTGGTGGTAATAAACGTCCATGCTTTTCAAGGCCCGAAGAAAAATTGGACTTCAAGCGACTATACAAAGGCTAGGACTACCTATTCCTATAATCACGAGAATGACGCCTCTACTCCTCATTTCCACACGATGACACAGCAGGATGCCTTCTACGGTCATTTGGTCCACAAGAATATCTTCGAACACAAATGGATCGAATGGGCTTATGTTGTGAATCAGGCCATCATGGCTCCCTTGGTGCAGATCTTCAAGGATATAGGGCTGTATGACTTTGTGGAGCACAAGTGCCCATGGAACGCCACTGCCATCAGACAGTTCTATGCTACAGTTGAGATCCGATGGGCAGACCAGCAGATCATTTGGATGACAGGTTCTAGGCGGTATGAGGCCATCTTTGAGGAGTTTGCTGCGGCAAACAAGTTAAACTATGAGGAGATGGAGGGGATCGATATGGAGGATGAGGATTACCTCCATGAGGACGACTGGCTCCAGTTTTATGAGCAGCCAGGAGGTGGACAGCGGATTGTACCTGGCACTGTTACAGGTCTCAAAATCCTCCCTGCTGTCGTCAACAAGATCGTACGAGCCACGATCCATCCAAAGAGTGGAAACCGAGAGGCGGTCCGGGATTACTACTGGAACTTCATCGACCACATCCTCAAGAGTCATCGGATCAACAATGTCTCTTTTATATTGAAGACAATTGAGGATGTCTCGGCGACCACTCTGCCGAATCTCTACTATGCTCCGTTTATCATGTCCTTGCTGCTCCAGAAGACAAAGTTTCCTCGCGCTTCTTGCGACATCAGACATCTCGGCTATAAGCCGTTTAGTGTCAACCCGCGTGTCTTGGCTCGAGGCCACGGAGCACAGCATCAGCAGCAGGCTCAGCCTATGCCTCCTCCTCCTCCACCTCAGGCTGAGCAGGCAGCTCAGTCTAGCCAAGCCCCCGCCTGGTTCACACAGTTCCAGTAGCAGTTCCATTAGCCGATGATGGATCAGTTTGCTACTCTTCTCCAGGAGCTTGAGCTCGCTCGCTCGGACTTGGCGGCATTGCATGATCAGTTCCAGACTTTCTCGTCGCGCCAGGATCAGTTCGAGCAGCGCTTCGACTCCTTCTCCACTCACTTCTACACTCGTTTCCCTCAGACTCCTCCTCATCCCGATGATGATGCTCCAGCCGATCCTTAGCTTTTTGGGCAATTGATGCCAAAGGGGGAGAGAGAAGAGAGTAGAAGAATGTTGAGAGATGAACCTTAAAAACAAAATTTTTGTTGAAAACTTTTGGTGTAAAGTTTTAATTCACTTGTTTAGCTGAATATCTCTTTTATGATCTATGTGGATGTCATTTATGTTGGATGACTCTTGTATGAGAGTGTTACTTCACGATATCATGTGTAGAATTGAATGTCTTATTTGTGATACCTCATGCATATATAATGAATGGATTAAGATAGCTCCTTATTCACATGTTTGAACTCCACTAAAATGCCAAAATTCTCTTATTCATACATTTAGGGGGAGTGTTTGTTTTTCTTCGATGCTTATTGTAAAATTCCCTTTATGCTTAAAACTCTTTCATCTACTCTTTATATTGTCATCAATTACCAAAAAGGGGGAGATTGTAGCTTCTAGGCCCCTATAGAGTGTTTTAATAATTAATGACAACTACAAATGCTATACTAACGTTACCTGCCCAGTTGTGTCAAGAAGATACTTAAAAGACAGGTTAATGAAAGGCAAAGAATGAGCCTCAAGATGAAGAAAGGGCGCATTGATAAAAAAGGCAAAGGTACGGAATAGGGACTTTTCCTTTTTACCGGTCTAAGGTGATTAGAGAAGAATTTTGACCGGATTTTATGATAGTTGCCGTACTATTAAGAGGAGCATGTGGTGTATTACAAAATACTTCATCTATGTGCCACAAATCATAAAATCAACTTGCATTGCATACTAGAAGGTCACATCCTTTGAAAATGCTTGTTTCAGCTCTTTTCTGCTCAGCAATGTCTCAGTCGGTCTGACCGTATGTTGGACCGGTCTGACCGAATTCACGGACTGACCGATTAGAATTCTCGGTCTGACTGACGTTATGTCTTAGTATAGTATATACCTTTGTAAGGTCGGTCTGTCCGTAGTTTAAACCTAAGTCAGTCTCCTGGAACTTCATGAACTATCTTTCTGTTGTTTTGAGCTATTACGGTCTGATCGTTTTATTAGACCGGTCTGACTGTGTTTTTGTACTACGGTCTGACCGTATGGCCGGTCTGTCCGTATATATCGGCCTGACCGTATAAGGTGTCAAGAAACTAGGTCGTCTCTGGACAGCTTCACGGTCTGACCGAAATAGGCTCCGGTCTGACCGTGTGTGTGCCTGACAAGGGCAGTTGAGCATTTATTGCGCCTGTTTAATGCCGTTGCAATTGCGGCGGTCTGACCGAGGTTGTGCCTGCAGTCCGACCGCCAGGTGATCTTTTTCTCCTAACGGCCTGTAACGGCTATATTTATTGTGAGGGGTATATATACTCCCATGTTCGGCCCTGTTCATAACTTTTGGCACTGTCGACGATTCGGACTCGGGGTCCTCAGCCGAACTTATGCAAAATTTGTAATTGTGAGACCTTTCAAGATGACCCTCCGGGAAGGTATGTAGAACAATGGTGAACAGGAGCACAGAGAGATTTATACAGGTTCGGGCCCACGATGGTGGGAGTAAAAGCCCTACGTCCTGTTAGAATTTCACTATATATTATAAAGCTTTACAAACTAGTAGGGAGAAACCTTCACAGGCGAAAGTTTTCCCTATATAAGTATACAAAAGGAAGCTATAGGAGACTTGTAAGTATTGTCTAATCTAAGCCGTAGGCTTGGCTGTTTGAGTGGTTGAGATATCTTGTATCTCACTTGTATCAGGGGTCTTGTTCTTCCAAATGTCTTGGATTCCTCGTTTGATGTACTTTGCCACCTTTTTATACTGGTTGAAAGGGTGCCAAATGAAGAAAATTGCATCAAACAGTTGGATGCGGTTTCTGGAGAACCGCTGTTAACTTCCACGGAGGTTATTATCACGTGTTAATAATGAATAACCACATATATTAACCTCTGACGGTTGTCTTCAACGTGGAGAAATTCTCGGGATGCTTGGAATATCCTGATATAACGATAAACGAATAAACTCCAAGCACCCTGGTCGAGAATGTTCTGACCGCGGAATGTGGGCTGACCGCACAACATACCGGACATCTAGTTCGCGTATAGCATACGAACTTCTGACCGCACAAGGCTGTCGGTCTGATCGCATGAAACCCGCGACCTGATCGTGTAAAGCTTGCGACCTCATGGTGATGCCCCTCAAAATGGCTTGAGTTCGCATCGCCACATATGTCTGGTTCGAACCTGTCTTGAACCAAAAGTTTATTGGAAGTGACCCGGGTGTCAATCCTCGTCAGCTAGCCCCCAAATTCGAAGAAAACGAAGAGACATGTTTATTTCGAATTTTAAAACCATGCATTGGATTTTTAACCCAACTCTTCAATCTTTCCACTTAGTGGCGCACTAAGTGAAAACGGTTGGTTTCCCAAGACGGGTTCTGACATTATGTGACGGGCAATGATAGCGCCGTATAACTGTTTTTATCTCGAGGTAAAATTGTAAATGCTTTGACGAAACCCGAGGCGTCTGGAATGCAAACCGTCACCCAGGAGGCTATAAATACCAGGCTCCTGGATTTTCTAAAACTTCACAATTTCCCTCCACGCCTAACTCCTTTTCTTGTTATCCTGCCTTCTTCCTTTTCACATACTCCTCCCAATGGCAGATCACGATATCATCGTGATTGGGAGTGATGAAGGAGAAATTGTCGAACAAAGGCCTCAAACGATTGATGTCCTGTCTCCCTTAAGGAAGAAACCCAAGGTCGACGAAGGATCTTCTAGTGGAACAAAGGTGAAGAATGTAGTGAGTTTCTTTCTTCCTTCAGTTCCTTTGACCCTCCCCGTTCATGCTTCTCGGCAAGTTAGGCCTTTGTCCTTAGAGAAAGATCCCATCACATTCAATTCTCCCATCCTTTTGGGTGATCAACATCCTGGTCGGCAAGCGGTGATCATCCCTCGATCAGATGATTGCCATATTGGGTTGGCGAAGCAATCTTCTGATGGGAAGGTTGCACTTCCACCATCTGATGATCCTCCTCCCAAGATGGGTATATCAATGGGTTATGCACCGGGACAGGTATCAATCCTTCTCCCCTTTTGCTTATAATTATAGTTAGTACGACTAACTTTTGCAAAATGCAGGATGTTGGAGGCCCCAGCGATCAGCCTTCTGCTGCTCCATCTCTTCCTTCCGGACAGACTCTTCTGGAGGAGAAGAATGCCCTGGAGAATAAGACCGAGGAGATGGCCTCGAAGATTCTGCGTCTAGCAGAATGTCTTGATCGATCCCGAGAAGAGGGACTTCGCTCAGCAACAGCGAGAACTCCCTAACTTGATTAGGGACGATAGTGCGTCTGTTGTTAGGGACGATGTAGATAGACTTAGGGTAGTTGCTAGTTCCCTGGGAGTTGCCAGTATAGATCCTACTTACAACAACATGTCCCTTGGGGAACTTTGTAAACTTCTTTCAGAACAAGTCGATGTTTTGATCGACTGTATCCCTTTTGTATGTAAAGAATGTAAGAAATAAAAGTTTCTTATTTCTCATGAATATCCTTCACATCTTCTGTGCGAAAATATAGCCATAAACTTTATGTTTGCGACCATTCATACACAGGAAACTTTAGTTCTGCGATCAGAATCGTGTTCAAGAAAAAAGCACCGCGACCTGCCCTGATTTTGCTGCAGAGAGTTCACACTTTTGAAGAAAGAGGTGGCCAGTTCAGTCTCAATGTTTAAGAAACAAGAAACGGAACTCAACAAACTTCGATCAGAGAATGCTGGTAAGCCGATTCCTGATTAAGAAGACTTGAATCCATAATATGCAAATAATCTCCTCTTTCTGTACAGCGCAAGCAGGTCGAATTACGTAGCTCAGTCGAGACAAGGGGATTCTTGAATCCTCGATTCGCCACACCGATCGGGTAATCAAAGAGCTGAGCCTCCGGATCTTCGAAAAACTGAAGGCCGTGGCTGATCTCTTAAAGACCGACATGGTAGAACCGAAGAAAGACAACCTCAGCATAAGTGACTGGACATCGCTGCTCACTGCCCAGGCGGATTCACTGCTTGAGTATCTCCCTGGAGATTCACGGCGACGCGAAGAGGTGATCAGAACTAGGGTTCGATCAGCCACTATAGCCGTACTCAGCCGGGTTCGACTTCACCATGGCCCAGATGCAGATCTGAGCGCACTGGTGGGTCCGGTTGAGGTCGAGAGTGAAGAGCTGCTCGATGTAGTCATAGAAGAGGTCAAGCCCTTAGTAGATAGGCTCCTGACTGAGTTGGGGATCGAATGATCCTTATTTTTGTATCTAGACAATTGTGTATAATGCAATGTATGTAAAAAATCATTTTTGACAGGAAGTACATATTTTGCATTTTTATAATATGAATTCCATACTATAAACACATCCCCCCAAGCCCCCGCCTCTGCTTATGAATACTAAAGCCTTAGTGTTATAAGCAGAGGAGAAAACATAAGCGTAACGACCAGGGGTGTGTGTTTTAAACCAACGATCAGGATCAATGTAACGTCTAATCTTATTGCGAACTGGTAGCCACTCAGATGACCAAGGACTTACCAGATAGCCCCGTATGCGTTGAGAAACGGCTTATTTAGGAGTGACTTATCTGTAAGTGGTCATGACATCGACCAGCGAATCCAATTAGATTGTTGTAATGATCTGACCGTCGGCGGTCAGCCCCCAGGTCGAATGCATATGATACGGGCTTAAAGAGAAAAACTCATTGTATGAAAGCAAAACATATTTTGTTTTGGCAAAAGATGCTAATTGAACAGGAAAAAAGTGATTGGAATACTTACACGTAAAACTTGCGAAGTTGATCGATGTTCCAAGTATTGGACAAAATCCGACCATCCTCCATAGCTAACCGCGCCGATCCTGTCCGCGGCACTGAGACAACAGTATAAGGACCTTCCCATTTTGGGGAGAATTTGTTGCGATTAGACTGGTCTTGAATTTTTCGTAAAACCAAGTCGCCCACGTTGAGATCACGTGGTCGCACCTTTTTACTGTGATACCTGCGTAAAGCTTGCAAGTATGCCGCGGACTTGACCAGGGTGCGATCACGCCGTTCTTCTAAGATGATGAGATCTTGCGCCCGTTGTTCGGACTGATTAATCTGTTCGAACTGATCTGTCCGAATAGAACCAATACTTACTTCCATAGGCAATACCGCCTCAGCCCCATAAACCAAATGGAAGGGCGTCTCACCGGTGGCGCGACTAGAAGTAGTCCGTAATGCTCGTAGAACGGTATAGAGCTCATCTGCCCAAGCCCCCGAGCTGGCCTTAAGGCGATCAAAAACGCGCTTTTTAATACCTTGCAGTATTTGCCCATTGGCTCGTTCCACGGCACCATTGCTTTGTGGATGGGCCACAGAAGCAAAGCACACCTTGGTCCCAACCTGATCGCAGTAGTCCAGGAAAAGACCGCTGGCGAACTGGGAACCATTGTCTGTGATGAGACGGTTTGGAATACCAAATCGTGCCACGATGTTCTTATGGAAGAACTTTTGTGCGGCTGATGCAGTAATCTTTCGTACTGGTTCGGCCTCAATCCACTTTGTAAATGTGTCAATGGCTACGAACAGAAACTTGTACCCATTGACCGCTTGTGGCATAGGACCGACGATATCCATCCCCCAGACCGCGAATGGCCATGCGAGAGGAATGGTTTGCAACGCATAGGCAGGTTGATGAACTTGCCTTGTGTGGAACTGACACTGGGGACACGTCTTGACCATATGCTTGGCGTCATCAAGTGCCGAAGGCCAGTAGAATCCTTGTCGAAAAGCCTTTCCGACCAGTGTACGATATGACGAGTGCGCACCGCATACACTGTCATGTATTTCTCTCAAGAGGGACTTTCCTTCCTCCTGAGATATACAACGCATGAATACTCCTTGAGTACCCTTTCTGTACAAAATCCCATCTATGAGTTTGTACAGACGTGCTTTTCGAATTAACCGATCACTTTCGGTTTTGTCCTCGGGTAGGGTCCCATGTTCAAGATAGACCCTCAATGGATGAGCCCAATCTTGTTCCTGACCGAGTTTGGTAACGAAGGCTATTACCGGATCATCCTCGACCGAAGTCATGATCGAAGGATGATCCAAGTGTTCAATGAACACTCCTGCCGGAGCGGATGAGCGTGAGGACCCAATTTTGGATAATTGGTCTGCGAGAATATTGTCCTTTCGCGGGATGTAATGGACTTCGAAATGACTAAAGTGTTTTTCCAATCTCCTCACTTCCCCCAGGTAATGAGCCATTGTCTCATCGGAGGTGTTGTACTCCTTGTTTACCTGGTTTACGACCAGCTGTGAGTCTCCCCTCACCACTAATCGACGGACTCTGAGGGATTTTGCTGCCCGGAGCCCTGCAAGAAGACCTTCATACTCCGCTGCATTGTTGGTTGCAACAAAGTGTAGTAGAATGACATACTTAAGCTGTTCGCCCTGGGGCGTAACTAAGACCAGTCCAGCCCCCGAGTGTTGAAAACTACGGGAGCCGTCAAAGTACATTGTCCAATAATCGGGGCACTCCAGTTCCTCTGCCAACTGTACGGGTGGCTCAGGGTTGGTCCATTCGACCACAAAGTCGGCCAAAACCTGAGACTTAACCGCCGTGCGGGGTGTGAAATGTATTTCGAAGGCACCGAGTTCGACCGCCCATTTGGCGATTCGACCAGATTTCTCTGGATTTCGGACAATATCCCCCAAAGGAAAAGAGGAGGGTACTGTGATCTTGTGCGCTTGAAAGTAATGTCGTAGCTTACGGGAAGCCATCAGTAGCGCGTAAAGTATCTTCTGGACCTCAGGGTAGCGCTCCTTAGGACCATGAAGTACTTCGCTCACATAGTAGACGGGTCTATGTATTCCTTCCCTATCCGCGATCAGAACGGCGCTGACCGCGTGTGGTGTGGCCGCCAGGTAAAGAAGCAATGGTTCTCCTTTGTCGGGAGACACCAATACTGGCGGACTGGATAGATATGTTTTTACCTCCTGGAATGCTTTTTCGGCCTCATCGAACCATGCAAAGTTATGATTCTTCCACAAGGCTTTGAAGAAAGGCAATCCCCTTTCGCCTAATCGCGATATGAAGCAACTTAAAGCCGCCATGCGACCAGCCAGGCGTTGAACATCCTTCATGGTCGAGGGCGACCTCATTTGTTCAATAGCACTAATTTTCTCAGGATTAACTTCAATGCCCCTGGAACACACAAGGAAACCAAGGATTTTTCCTGAAGAAACCCCGAAAGAGCATTTCTCCGGGTTTAATTTTATTCCAAAGCGATTCAAATTACAGAAGGTTTCAGCGAGATCGTCTAAATGAGACAATCTCTTGGTACTTTTTACAACCAAGTCGTCTACATATGCTTCGAGATTACGCCCTATCTGGGAAACAAAGGTCTTTTGCATCAAGCGCTGGTACGTGGAACCTGCGTTCTTGAGACCGAACGGCATTCTGACGTAGCAGTATGTGCGGAACGGGGTGATGAAGGCAGTTTTCTCTTCATCGTCTTCTGCCATGCTAATTTGATGGTATCCTGAGTAAGCGTCCAGAAAACTCATCAGTTCGCAACCCACAGTCGAGTCGACCAGCTGGCCGATGCGGGGAAGGGGAAAGTCATCCTTCGGACAGGCAGAGTTGAGGCTAGTGTAGTCGACGCACATGCGCCACTTGCCATTTGACTTGCGGACCATGACCGGATTGGCGAGCCAGTCCGGGTGATCCACTTCGCGGATAAACCAGGCTTGTAAGAGTTTGTCTAACTCTTCTCGGATGGCTTCCTGTCGGTCAGTGGAAAAACGCCTGAGCTTTTGCTTTATTGGTCATTGTCCAGGTCGAACTGCTAACCTGTGCTCAATTACTTCCCTTGGGACACCGGGCATGTCGGACGGTTTCCACGCAAACACGTCTGCGTTAGCCCGGAGGAAAGCAACGAGGTCGAGTTCCTATTTGTCATCCAGGGCTGACCCAACCCGAATTGTCTTGGATGGGTCATCTGGGTACAAAGGAACTTGTTCGAGTTTTTCATCTGGTCGAGGAGCAGCCTTGATCACATCGGTGGCAACGGTGGCGACCTGAGCGTCCCGGAGGGGAAGTTGATCGACCATCTCCAAAGATAACCGGTCGCACGTGAGTGCCACGTTGCGACTGCCTCGGATCGAGATGACACCTTTGGGGCCAGGCAATTTCCCGCACTGATAAGCATAGTGCGTTGCCATCATGAACTTAGCAAGAGTCGGCCTGCCAAAGATTGCATTATAAGCTGAGTCACAATCGATTACATCGAAAGTAACAAATTCTGTCCGGAAGTTGTCTGGTTCTCCCAGAGTGACCGGGAGGACCACTTGTCCCAATGGCATCATGGAGGGACCTGGGATTATCCCATAAAACGGATGGATTATGGGCTTAATCTTCGAACGAGGAATTTGCATCTCATCGAGTGCCTTGACCAATTAAAGATCAAGGGAACTTCCCCCGTCAATCAGGACCCTTTCGACTCTCGCGTTACTGATGATTGGGGTAATAACCAGAGGTAGCCTCAATGGTCGGGTTAGCCCCACAGGACAGTCAGTGCGATCGAACGTCAAAGGCATATCCGACCAACGGGGGTATTGAGGTTCACCAAGGGATGTCTCCGTTTGGTTAACCTCTCGGCAGAAGGTTTTAAACTGCCTTTTGGAAACGAAAGAGGAAGAACCTCCGAAAATGACATTAACATGATTTTGAGGTACCTGGTAAGCCATTTCTTCGTCTCCGTCGACGTCTCTAATCCCGCACGCCTGCTCTTTAGGCGGTAAGGTTGGCATTGGTCCATCTCCTTGGTAGAAATCGTCCAGTTGTTTCAACCAACTCCTGCAGTTTTTGAGGTCGTGGCCTGCGGAGTTGTGGAGTGGACACCACTTCTTGCCCTCCTGCGGATTAGTTGATTTTTCTGGCTGGTCGGAATCCCGACCACTAGAGGCAGTTTTACTTTTAAATGAAGACTTATTACCTTTGGTCGAAGGTGGCTTCTCTGCGACTGCGACCTCGCGGTACTGTCCAGAGCGGTTCCTCTTCGACTTCTTTGACTTCCCACCCGGTGAAGACTCCGGCTTTTTGCTTGAATCTTCTTTCCTGGCGTCCTTGAAGCCTGGTTGGGGTGGTAGGTCCCCCTTATCGACCATTCGGTTCCATTCGACCGCTTCGGCTGCATCGGAATATCGATCAGCCATGTCGAACAGATCGGTCACTGATCGAGGAGGGTGGATAAGCAAGTCTTCAGTGAATCTCCGGTATCGAACGGCATGCTTAAATGCCCTGATTATGGAGCCATCAGATATGTTCGGGATGGTATTCCTCACCCCGACAAACCTCTTGACAAACTGCCGAAGTGTTTCGGTCGAAGTTTGCCGCAGCCTATGCAAGTCGTCCTCCTTACCCGACTTTTGGTAACAATTTTGGAAATTGCTGAGGATGGCATCACATAGCATTTCCCAATTGTAGATGGAACCCTCAGGCTGATTAAACAACCAGGTACTAGCCGGTCCTGCGAGGACTGCAGGAAGGTAGTTGGCCATGACCTTGTCATCGCCTCCCGCTGCTTGGATGGCAGTGACATAAATCTGAAGGAACTCGGATGGGTTCTAAGTTCCATCAAACCTCTCAATGGCCCCTGGTCGAAACTTATCGGGCCAAACGACTGCTCGTAGGCCAGGCGAAAAAGCTTTGCAACCAACGTAAGGACCGTGAATCGCCCTGCGACTCTCGGTTGGGTCTCGAGCGACCTCACGCAATGGCGAGGTTACTCGTGGTCCCAACCGAGAGTGAACAGGAACTCGATCCCTACTACGAGAATCCTGCATTCGCCAGTATTTGTCCTGTCGGGACGGTACGGGCGGCGGGTAACTCCGCCGGCCAGAGCCGGAATGAGGACCATCCCGTTCACGGGAGTGTGTTACCGAGCGGGAAGAGGCTGTTGGGGTCGCCTCGGATGCGACCTCGTCCAGTCTTTCCGCCAGGATCCTGACAAAGGCCGATTTCTGCGCATCCGTGACCGTAGGAGGAAAATTGCGCATGACTTCCGCGATAGATCACAGTCGACCATGGGTACTTCTCCTAGGGGCACCAGGTGTTATCGTTTCTTCGTCAACTGGGAAACGCTCCGGTGGTAAAGAAGGAGTCTGGTCACGTCTACGACCACGCGACCGTCGAGAAGAACTCGGGGCAGCATTGTAACGAGCCTGCGCTTCTTGAAGAGCCTCAAGAGCAATTCTGCGCAATTCGTTGTTTTGTTGCTCGAGATCTTGATCCTCCTCCTGTTTGCGATCTTGTTCTTCCCTGGCAGCCTGTTGATCGGGAGTTTCTTCTGACAGCGCAGCAAACTGCCTAGGAAGAGAGGTTGCCGATGGGGAAAACATCTCGGTTTGTTCCGAGTCCGACTCGAAATCAAAGAGACAGTGAAGGTTATCAGGGTCGAACCTTCCTGGGCTAATTTCCGGGTCATCATCATATTTTCCCTCAGCAGGGTCGTATGACAGGCCCGATTCATCACCTAGCACATTAAAAACCTCTGTGGGTTCTGACCTTGCGCTAGTTGCTCCCTGGTCGATTGACATGACCTGAAGAGATGATTCAACCTGCGGAAAATTCTGGCCTTCGACCTCCTCCATCGGAACAGGATCGCTTGGAGAAGGCATTGGTATATGGGCATAATCCTCGAGATCGAAGTCGTTCTCAGAATCATATGCTCCAGCCATGTTTCAGCGAACCTCCGGATTCCAATTAGGACGCCTTGAGAAAGGCCCCACGGTGGGCGCCAGCTATCGACGATTCGGACTCGGGGTCCTCAGCCGAACTTATGCAAAATTTGTAATTGTGAGACCTTTCAAGATGACCCTCCGGGAAGGTATGTAGAACAATGGTGAACAGGAGCACAGAGAGATTTATACAGGTTCGGGCCCTCGATGGTGGGAGTAAAAGCCCTACGTCCTGTTAGAATTTCACTATATGTTATAAAGCTTTACAAACTAGTAGGGAGAAACCTTCACAGGCGAAAGTTTTCCCTATATAAGTATACAAAAGGAAGCTATAGGAGACTTGTAAGTATTGTCTAATCTAAGCCGTAGGCTTGGCTGTTTGAGTGGTCGAGATATCTTGTATCTCACTTGTATCAGGGGTCTTGTTCTTCCAAATGTCTTGGATTCCTCGTTTGATGTACTTTGCCACCTTTTTATACTGGTTGAAAGGGTGCCAAATGAAGAAAACTGCATCAAACGGTTGGATGCGGTTTCTGGAGAACCGCTGTTAACTTCCACGGAGGTTATTATCACGTGTTAATAATGAATAACCGCATATATTAACCTCTGACAGTTGGTCTTCAACGTGGAGAAATTTTCGGGATGCTTGGAATATCCTGATATAAGGATAACCGAATAAACTCCAAGCACCCTGGTTGAGAATATTCTGACCGCGGAATGTGGGCTGACCGCACAACATCCCGGACATCTACTTCGCGTAGCATACGAACTTCTGACCGCACAAGGCTGTCGGTCTGATCGCATGAAACCCGCGACCTGATCGCGTAAAGCTTGCGACCTCATGGTGATGCCCCTCAAAATGGCTTGAGTTCGCATCGCCACATATGTCTGGTTCGAACCTGTCTTGAACTAAAAGTTTATTAGAAGTGACCCGGGTGTCAATCCTCGTCAGGCATAATCTTGAGCTTTGTCATCATCCTTGAGAGCCTAAGCTAGTTTGTGAGAGTGTGCATTTGAGATCTTCTAGTGCATTGCATTTAAATCATTAAATCATTCTTGTGGCACTAGAAGAAGGCCAAGTGATCATCACCGGCTTGTTACTCTTGGAGTTTGCCGGCTCCTAGACGGCTAGGAGAAAGGTTTTGAAGAGCTCTTCAAGGAAGATTGTGAAGAAGCCTCAAAGCATCCTGTGAAAGGTTGAGCACGCCTTACCGGAGCGGTAAAGTGCATCCTTAGTGAAAAGGTGGTTTGGATAACTCATCACACTAGTCCGGCTCAAGATCTAGGTCGCTTCTCGAGAGAAGGTCGACTAGATAGAGGAGCGGTTAGAGATTTGAGTTTGCCTCAACGTGGATTAGGGGTGATCGGCAAATCACCGAGACCACGGGATATATCCTTGTGTTGGAATTGTGCTTTGTTCATATTGTGTTATTTATTTGCTCTCATTATCTATAAATTGTTTGATTAATTACTAAATTGTTAAAATCGCCTATTCACCCCCCTCTAGTCGATATCCTAGATCCTTTTCAGGCGGCCAAACCTCCGCAGGCTGGAGAGCCCGCCGGGTAACCCATAAACGAGGGCATAGTCCCCGAGTATGGGTGCGACGCAAATGTGGGGGCCGGAGGCCGCGCCAACACGCTGAGCAGCTCATCCATAGAGCGCTGGGCGAGGAGCTGGCCCTCCACTAAAGCCTCAAGTAGGGCGTCCCGAGGAGCCGGGGGAGCCGTCGGGGGGAGACCAGTCCCGACCGAGGTCCCCGCGGTCACCGGGAGCGACCTGGAGGTAGAAGCATCTAAGTTAAGAGGAAAGGCGGGAGGCGGTACCTGGGCCTGGCCGCCTCGGGGCGGAAGCGCCGGGACAGCCGTGTCACAGACTGGCGGCGCCGGGTCTCCGAGACCGGCGTCACCGAGAAGGATGCGAGCCCTTGTTCTTGGGGGAGCCATGGCGTCTTGTCACGAGTCCCCACGGACGGCGCCGACTGTCGTGGTATCACGAATACCCCGGCAGGTTTTGAGAACGATCCTAGCGAAGAAAACGCGGCGCGGGTTGACCGGGTGACCGGTCCTCCCCCACCGGACAAACACAAGAAAAGACACGAGGATTTATACAGGTTCGGGTCCCGGTGGGGGCCCTAGTCCTGTCGACATGCTCCCGACTGGAGTCGGCTGGGGAGGCTCTCTCGGGGGAGAGGCTTCCGGAGCACACCTGTAAGTTTAGCTATTCCAATAACAATGAATCACCCTCTTTACAACAGAGGGGTACAAGGGCTATTTATAGCCCCAAAAAGAAGCACAAAGTCTAAACTACCCCAGAGGCCACCGTCGGATTGAGGGGTAGCAACGTCCTTCTCCCGGTCAGGCGCCTTGGATGCTTGACAGGTGGTCGGTGATTCCTGAGGCGCTCCTCGCGTGACCTGCACGTGATCAAGAATCAGAGACTTTACCTTTAGAAGGGCGATGAGGCCCGGGACATGCACTGGAGGCCAGGTCCCCGGGCGAAAGGCGGATCCTGGGACCGGCACCGGAGATCGGGTCCCGGGAGCCAAAAGGCGGCGCCCGGGGCAGGTACCGAAGGCCACGTCCTCGGGCAAATGGCTACGCCCGGGATCGGCGCCGGAGCCCAGGTCCCGGGAGCCAAAAGGCGGCGCCCCGGGCAGGCACCGGAGGCGACGTCCCCGGGCAAACGGCGGCACCCGGGACCGGCCCCGGAGACCAGGTCCCGGGAGCCAAAAGGCGGCACCCGGGGCATGCGCCGGAGGCCACATCCCCGGGCAAACGGCGGCGCCCGGGACCGGCACCGGAGGCCAGGTCCCAGGAGCCAAAAGGTGGCGCTCGGGGCAGGCACCGGAGGCCACGTCCTCGGGCAAACGGCGGCGCCCGGGACCGGCCCCGGAGGCCAGGTCCCGGAAGCCAAAAGGCAGCGCCCGGGGCAGGCACCGGAGGCCACGTCCCCGGGCAAATGGCGGCGCCCGGGACCGGCACCGGAGGCCCAGTGTCGGGAGCCAAAAGGCGGCGCCCGGGGCAGGCACCAGAGGCCACGTCCCCGGGCGAGCGTGACGCAACTTACCTGGACTTAGTCTCGCGGAGATTTCCCCCAGCATAGTTCATTTAATAAATCTAATCACTTTGTATGCAATACTTACTAATGTGATACTTTGCGTGCAGGTGCATGTACAAGCTGGCGTCGATGAGGGCATGTGACAGGGTGGGTTTCCTTGACCCAGAGAAAACAAGCCTCACGATGCTAGAGCAGGACCCAGCACATGTAGAGCAATACATAACAAGGGCACTGCTGGTGCAGTAGGACCGGGAGTTCATTCTCGCGGCATACCACCAAAGGTTAGTCCATTTCCTACTAATTTAACTCATTCTTGTGTGTTACGCCTAACATATACATTAAACGGTTCTCTTTTATGTACAATGTAGGGGCCACTGAATCCTCGTCATCATTTGCCTATGGAGGAATGAGGTATACTACCTCAATTCGATGAGCAACAAGGTAGCACATGTTTTCACCCTCACGTGGCACATAGACGCGTAAGTAACATGGTTGATTTAAATTTTTATCTCACTAGCTAATTAATGATATCATATTAACCGACAATGCTAAATTACATGCAGGGCTTTCAAAAATTATGTTACCATTGGAGGGAGGCATGACCTGTCGAAGGGCACAATAATTTCTTGAAAAGAAAATGAGATAATTAATAAGGATGGAACTACTCATGAGTCCTTTATTTATGCTTAATTAGTTCTTTTGAGTTAATATGGGTTTATGTCTTCGCATATGGAATTACCTCAGTGCCATCAGCAGCCACAATCATGGGAATGTGGGTTTTGTGTGATGAGGTTTATGTATGACCTGCTCAGGACAGACATTGTCCAATTCCCTAAGGTAAGCATTTTTCCTAACTCAAAGTCGAACATTGGATGTGACGTACATTCCTAACTTCATACATGCTTGCAGAGCGCCATGTTGAAAGATAAATATGAGCCGCCTCAGATAAAGGAGCTGTGGCAAATTTGGGCTCAATATGTGATGGATGAAGTGGCTGTCAACGATCGATCATAAATGACTTCTGTAATATACATTGAATGTGTGCATAGGTGTATGTGTGTATTCATATTGGTGTATTTGTGAATAAATTCAATCTATGAATAAATTCAATCTTTTGAAAGTGTGTATCTCTGTATTGGAATTTTTCGTACAGAAAACACTTATTAAAATAATAATTTCACAAAAAACACAGAAAAAATGAAAATTGCAAAAATGGCCACAATCGCCAACCTGAGTGGCGACTGTATGTGGGAAGCCCTAAGTCACCAGCCCGGCTAGCGACTTACGGCCACATCATCAGTCGCCACTGTAAATTGCCATCCGAGTTGGCGACTTAGGGCTGCCCACCTTTTTTGTTGTTTCAGCCGTTTTGCAAATAAATTTATTTGTAAAATAACCATTTTTGTTTTATGTTGTTTTTAAAATAACCAGTGTGGTTTTCATTGTTTAAAAAATAACTTATGTGGTTTTTGTTGTTTCTAAAACAGCCTACAACGGTATTTTTTATGTATGAATAACCCAAATAAAAAGAATAATTGCAGGTAAAACATAGAAAGACATGTTGAACCACCCCAGCCCGCTCAGTAAGGGAGAAAAAGAGCTGTGATGGGTTCGGTTGATTGATTCGTATGTTTCGTGGTTGATTTAATTTGTCGGCTTATGAAAAATGAGAACTAAACGTAAAAAAGACTGAAAAGTAGAAAGGCTGAATTGTAAAAAAACCATGTTTCATATATACGTGCAAACAACAATCATGTTTCATTCAGAGAGTATGAAATTTGGAAAAAAACTAATGTCGGCCCCTCTTCGGATGACGAGGCCGGTCCCGCTGAAACGGTGAGGGTGAGAAGGTGGTGCGTCCCCGCACTGTCCTCTGTGATGGCTGTCGCTGGGGTGGTGGTTGGGCGCTCGCCCGATCAAGGCCTGTATCAGGAGGGTCCTGCGACGGCGGAGGCGCATCACCCAGCTATGTGGACGCCAACTGATGTTGGCTCTGGCGGGTGTCGTCTCCCGTCTGCAACATGTCAACATAGTCTGCGTACGCAGGGTCGAGGACCACGTCCGGGTCGGCATGGACGGACTGAGGCAGAATGCAGGGCGGGCGCCTACTAGATGGTGCGGACGGAGCAGATGAAGACGTACCGGTAGGCTCGTCCACCGTACGCTGCGACGTGGTGACTACTCGTCGTCCAGGTCGAACGTGATGTCGAACCCCAGGCTGGAATCGGAGCTGGAAGGACGCGCAGGGGTACCCTCAAAGATCTGTACATCACCACCTGAACGGTAAGAGTGGGCCGGGGGCGCACCAAGATAAATCGGGGCATCGATGGCCGTACCTGACGGTCCGGGTGCATCGGGCGGATGAGCGGCCGGCTGCGATGGCGTCGTGTAACACCCTAGTTCTGAGGGTGAAAAGTTTTGCATAAAAACCCTGCATGCATGTATCTCTGTAGTAGTAGCCAGATCAGCTGAACTCTAATCTCTCTCAAACCCTAAAAATCTCCAAATCTATTCTCCAGATCCAGATCAAGATCTGACCATCCAGATTTAACCTACCAGTTACCCTGAGGATAAAAGTCTTCAGGAGCCAGATCAAATTCTGACCCTAACTCCCAATACCTAAGTCTCTCTCTGTTTTCGAAAACAGGAAAATTCAGATTTACCCTAAGTACCCCAGTTTCCAGATGATTGAGTTATCTTGATTTAACCCTATTCAGACTCAAGTAACCCCTGAAATATGTTCCTAGGGTCATCCTCAACTCACTTCAAAAAGTTGGGAGCCAGATTAATTCATCTAAACACTTTTCGCAGTTTAGTCCAAATTTTACTGCGAATAAGTCCTTTTCTGTTTACCTGGAAGCCTGAAAAGGCTAAAATCCACGAATCAATTCCAACTCCAGAATTTCTTCAGGAAATACCTTCCAAATACTATTTGATACAGATCTCCCTTCTGATCAGACTTCAAAATCTCTCTCCAATCACCAGAATTCGAGATCGACAAAATCTAGATTTAGTTTACCCTAATTTTACCCTATTTTCGAAAATAGGTGAAATCCCTCAAAACTTATCAAACTTTCTCCAAATTTGAGCTAAATGAGTACTAATAGAAATGTTATACTCAGCCATGAAATCAATCCTCAAATTAACCATCTCTAAGACAGAAATTGCAAATCAGTCCAGATTTCAAATAAGAATCCTTGCAATTTGGTCCCTGGTTCGACCAGAGACACTGTGCACGACCAGCAGCTGTGCACGACCGCGACCACCGCGCTGCCACGCCAGGAGCTTCGTCGCCGGTGAAGCCCCGTGGTCGCCACCCCTGCCACCGCGTTCCTGCCACGTGTGCGCACGTCGTTCGCCACTATGGAGCCACCGCGGCCGCACCAGCATCTCCAATTTTGCCCGCGCGCGCACGCCATCACTGCAGCCACTGCAGAAGCTCTGTGCCACGTTGCAAGCATGCCGGAGGAGCCCGTCAGTTCACCGTTGCATCACCCGGGACAGCGCACGCCAGCCTGCAAAGCCGGCACGGCCGCTGGAGCGCGTCACTTCGCTGCTGTCCCGCCCGGCCAGTCAATTCACCGTCGATTCACAGCTCCAAGTCTCCAGGCATTTTCAACCGTTGCTGCTCACTACGCTTATTTAAGCTTGCCCTGGCCTTTGCCTGCACACACACACACCAGAACTCACCTCAGTCTTCAATCTCGCCACCTTCATTGTCTTCCCCGGCGAGCTCGAGAAGAGGCTCACGGTGCCAAGCCTCTACACTGCTTCCTCCTCGATTCCAGCTACTTCAGTAAGCTCCTCTTACCTCCCTCATCATACTCGAGCATGTAATTGACTTCAAACCTCTCCAGTCGCCGGCAATTTCCTTTTCTCTCCAGCAGCTCCGACGAGCAATTAAACTCTAACCAGAGTGAATTAGCTCTTGAGCCTGTGATCAATCTTGATTAGTGAACTTATCTAAGCATCTCTAAGCAACCAGAATCGAAGAATTTGCTAAAATATGAAGAATCCCAACTTTGCACCTTGCATGTAAGCTGGAGCTCGCTGTTAAGCTTCTCTGGTGTTTCCCCAGCCAATCTAGCTTCACACCTAGCTTACTTATGCCCCAGAGACCATCCTCAAGCAAGGAATTAAGTTTATTTGCCCTAAAACAGAAATGACCAATTTTGGTGTCTTCTTCCCTAGCTCCGGTCGCCGGATTTTGTTCCCGGCCGTTTCAACCCCAACCACCTTGTCTAGTAGATGTGCCTCGACCCCATGAGTATTTTTGCCTTCTAGCTCGACACCTGGATCGGCCCAGATGAAGAGGTATCGCCATGCCAAAGTTTTGTCCAGAAACTGTTGAGAACAGCTCGGCCACCGTGTTCTTCGCCGGTTTTCATCACTTTCCGGCCATCTCCTACCCTAGGTCCTGTTGAGACATTTGTTCCTGTTGCAAATGCCTAACCACCAGACAAAGTGGTGCATCATTTGGAGCCCTGAGTCAAAAGATATGGCTAACCCTAGTTCTGGCCGTGTCAAGCCTATGCCAGGCTATGTCAGCCAGTGGCATTAGCCCTGTTCACCCACCTCTGGTCATGTAAAACAGAAATTTCTTTGTCAAATAGCTGCCTCACTACCTTGTGCACCATATGCTTGAATCAAAACCTACTTTGGCCACTGGAAACTGTTCAAACCATGTCAATGCCATTCTAGAGCACTGTCATCCTATGTCAGCCAGTGGCATTGAGCCTTTTCACCCACTTCCAGCCATGAACTTTGGAAATAACTTTGTCCCTTAGACTCCTGATGTTGTGATCTACACTTTTCTCTACTGTCACAACTTGAGTTGAGCCCTCTATCACCCATCGACCTTATGTCGATGCCTTGAACCGAATGCCAACCTAAAGACATTCGCTGTTTTTGGGCGAACCAGTCACCACCTTGATATTACCCTGATATTTTGGAACCTTGTAAACCTTAACAGCTAATTTTAACCCTGGTTTCCATAGTTAAACCCAAATCGCTTTCAAACCTTGTATCACCAGAGTATTTTCTCCTTGCATCTTTGCATGTAGTGGATTAGTAAGAATAGGATTGATTGTAACGCCTGTTTTCTTGTTTGATCTTGTTCAGAGCAAGAGTCCGGGGTTGAAGATCTTGTCGCTGAACCGTCATCGACTGCTGATACTTACGACGCGGAAGGCAAGTCATACTTTGATCATATTGAAACCCATATTTTATGAATTGCTATGCTATTCCATGAATAGATATCTCATTAATATTGCATGTGTTGAGATCAATGATATTATGGCAGTGATAGATTGAATACTTGAGGAATGTGAACTTGATAAGATAGTAAGCCACGAACTAATAAAAGTATAAACATGTACATTTATATTCATGAAATAGAACCCCTAGCCGTGACCAGTATTTTGGTATGGAATGGTGGTAGCACTGGAGGTGCTTGGCTGTACTGAATGTGTAGGCACTGAAGGTGCATGGTTTGTGGTATGATCTGGTCACTGGCACGTAAGGACTAGAACCTTGTGTTATGCGTCTAGTGGCATGAAAAACGTACCAACCACTTACCTGGTATGGGACAGGCGCAACCTAGTAGCTTTCTTAGTATTATCAGTTCCCTGCATGGCTTGTCGATCCGGTTTCTCGCGTGGAAACTGGTGGGACGCAGTTCGTCCATGAGTGGTGTGAGATCAGAAAAATTATGAGAGGATAAGGTGTAAAGAAGGAAGACGCCCTACGCCAGATTAAGTCGTGCGCGACTGTAATCAAAAGAGGTTATGTGTCCTGCGGGAACATAGACCCAGGCTAGGAAGTAAGGCAGTGGGGAGGACCCACAACGGTACTTGGAACTAGATTGTCCATTTACCGGGCAGGGATACTGTTAATACTAGACTGCAAAAACGTTGTGTGATCTCGGCCTTGTCACATGCGTATAAGTCGCATGGAGTTGGCCCGACTTGGAAGTCGAGTGAAAAAGTGGATTTAAAAAGAGGTACATCTCTGCAGAGTTTAAAAATGTATTCGAATACTTCGTGCTCCCGAGTTTTAGGAGTATGCCGCGGTGGATTAAATCCATGGGGTGTGACACAAGTATTGTTTTATAAACTAAAATTTGTTAGTCCAAGATTACCCAAGTGGCATGTGTTGTCACGATAAGGGGCGTTGCCGTGGGCTGTCATGTGTTGACGTGTCGCGGTAATACTATAATCTAGTAAACATGTAATAACTAAGAGGCATATGGATTTATGCCCTAAAGTATACGAAATACTGTTATGAGTATAAGATTGAAAGGCTTGAATAAAAATAATGTGATATGAGATTATATCGCCTTGGATATGGGATATATGTATCACCATCAATATGAATTATTTACTGCCATGGGTATGATCAGAAGTTGAGTAAGAATTGAGAAAGAAATGTACTTTGGGAAAAACCCTTCACTCTTCCCCAATAGCATAGGCTCATGTCATTTATACTGTAACTATATCTCTACCTCCCCTATGACTTGCTGAGTACGTAAGTACTCACCCTTGCAACAACTCATCAATAGATGGAGCGTTCTACGACCTTGGAGGATACCCTGAAGATGCTGCGGACCCAGCAGATGATGAGCAGTTTCCTTCGGAGCACTGATGTGGTGCTGTCTTGCTGTCAACCTCTGTTTCCTGTGGATTACTTTTGGGCCTAGCTTCCACCGACTAGATGTGTTATTTTGTTAGACCCTTGTGCCTTGTAAGGCACTGTACCTCGTTTTGTACTAAGGCCTGATGGCCATACAATTATGACTATTGTACTATTTTGCTGCTGCAATGTAATCCTGTGATTGACTCATCCTGGGAAGTCAAGTGGTTTATGGGACCAGCTGCACCGAGCTGGGCCCCTCACAGGTGATGTCACAGTCGTGGGAGACGCGACACGTCGGAATGGGAGGGGCCCTCGGCGGAGGAGGTGCAGCGGATGTCGACGAAGTGACGGAACTCTCCCAAAATAGCTAGGTCGTGACTCGATGAATGAAGGCGATGGCCTTCTTGTACTCCTCGGGTGTGATAGGTAGACGTGACTCGTCCCGATGGAGTAGCGGCTGCGTGGTGGAGGTAATCGCACAAAGGCCGTCAACCTACAAGACCACAACTCAATGGTAAGCGGAAATTACAATAACAAGCAAGAAACCGAGAACTTGTGCGTACCTGCCGGTGCACACGGGATGCGTGGTGTGGATCGTATGTCTGCTGCACACTCGGGGCAGGGATTTCGGCAAGCGTTGGAGCTGGTGGGGCAATGCGAGCAATGGTGCGGGGGATATACCATCGGAGGGCCGATCTGCAATTTCTAGAACTTGCTTCTTGGACTGAATTGTGAATCTAGCAATAAACTTGGTTTCGATTGAAACTGGCGTTGCCAATTGGACTCACTAAGTTTAGTAAGTAGGTTTGCAGGGATAGAAAACACAATCTGGTGTTTTTGATCAGGTTTTGAGGAAAACGAAAACAAAAAGATTAGGGTAATTAGGATAATCAGGGCCTGAATTTGGTGAGGCGATGAGATTTTGGAAATCTCACAGAAGGAAAACTTGTTCAGAATAGTGATTGGGAGACATTCCCTGAATTAGATCAAGGTTTGGGGCTGATTTGTGGCTGTTAGCCTTTTCAGGCATCTGGGAAAATCAGAAAAGGATCAATCTGAAATACTTTTAAACTGAAATGCAAAAATGGTCTGAAAGGTGGAGTTAAACTGCCAACTTTTTAAATTAAGGTAGTGGCATACCTAGGATCATGATTCTGAGATAAGAGATCAAAAATGGGGTTGAGACATCCGAGAATCCACTGAAGATTTAAAAATAATCTCATCCTCGAGATTCTGATCAGTGTGAGAACAGGTAGGGGAAATTTTGACGCAACTCTTCCTCTCTTTCCCAAGTTGATTCCTCCTATGTGTGGTTATTCCATTGAACTTTGCAGAATCTGATGGTTCTTGACTTCAATTTCCTTTCACTGACCTCTAACACTTTAACTGGGTATTCCTGATATGTCAAATCTGGTTGAACTTCAGCTTCTGTAGGAGACACTTGCTCTGTTGGTTTTCTCAGACATTTCCTCAGTTGAGATACATGAAAAACATCATGAACTCCTGCTAGTTCAGGCGGTAGCTCCAATTTGTATACTACTTCTCCTCGTCTTTCCAAAATCTTATATGGTCCAACATATCTTGGGCTTAATTTTCCCTTCATTTGAAATCGTCTGACTCCTTTGTAGGGTGTCACTTTGAGGTACACATAGTCGCCTATCTCAAAAGATAGCTCTCTCCTTCTACTGTCGGCATAGCTCTTTTGTCGGGATTGGGCTGTCTTCAATCTTTCTTGTTTAATCTTCACATGAGTAGTGGCATCTTCCACTAGTCGTGGTCCAAAAAATTGCTTCTGACCCACTTCGGTCCAATATAGTGGCGTGCGGCACTTCCTTCCAAAGAGTGCCGCATAAGGAGCCATTTGCAGACTCGCTTGATAACTATTGTTGTAAGTAAACTATGCGTATGGCAGAAATTGTTCCCAAGAATTTCCATAGTCCAAAGTATTGCATCTAGGCCTTCATGCCTAACCCTAATTTTGATGATTAATGAAAAGTAAGTGTTTACGACTGACTATGTTTTTTAGATTGTTTGATACAGAGCTCCGTTGGGAAGATATGCGAGATGAACAAGACGAACCCAACACAAAAGAAATAAAAGCACAAGTGCAAAGGAATAAAGTCGAGACGCAAGTCGCAAAAACGCAAAAGACCTAAGGTAATATTGTCTTTATTTTTACCGAACTCAGTGTTTGTAGTTGATCGGTTTAGGAAAATTATTTTTAGTTTTAATCGTACTATAAAGAGGGGTTGCAAAGGTCCTCTCTACATTTCCAACATAAACCGAGAAACTTAGGTAATTGCATTGCATCTTTTTGGCTGGATTTGATCTGAATTTTGGTTTGAAAGATTTGGATTTTCAGTTGAGTTTTTGATAGTAGAAGAGTTTTTCAAATTTTTAGAAAGATCTAGGTAGATCTAGTTTTTGCTTCTGTTGACAAAAATGTAGCCCTTAAAATTATCTTTCAAACGAGCTATTAAAAATCTCTTTTACATTTATGGACTTAAAGTTATAGCTATTTTTGTTCAGGACGACTGTCAGTTTGTTGAACTAATTGTCAGTTTGAAAGTCAGTTTGTGTTAACTGACAATTGTCCAGAGAGTGTGTTTTTTGGGCCAAAATTTTTTGTCCTAAACTGACTGTCAATTTTCCCATACTGACTCTCAGTTGGGGTTTCGGCCACAGTTGTTTTATCTGAGTTTTCTTTTGTCCTAGTCGATGTTTTGGTCGAACTGACTGTCAGTTTGCCTAACTGACTGTCAGTTGGGGGTTTCAAGTTTCCTTAAACGACCACAAACGGCTAGCTATTTTTTATCCGTAAATTTTGTCGGCCGTTGTGCACATAACTGACCGTTAGTTAGGTGAACTCACTGTCAGTTTGTGCTGTTGATTCTCAGCCCTAGCTCCAACGGTTCTTTTGATCCTTGAGGCTATAAATAAGGGCTTTGGGCATGTGTTTCTTACAACAAGCAGCCTTCTAGTCATATTCACACTTGAGCTTTAGAGTTTTATACAAAATCTTGATCTTTTGATCAAGTCGAGTTTTTCTGATCCACTGAGCATTTCAGTTCATTGAATTTGCATACTCGTAGATTCTCGGTGCGTCTTTGGAGGTCTAGAGAAGACCTTGTTGCTTATTACTCTTGGTGAGCGCCCTCACCTAGACGGTTCGGAGGCATGGTCGTTGTCCTCTCCAGTTCGGAGATTGTTGGAGAGGCTCGGCAAAGTTGTACAAGGCATCGGTGCTTGCCTTTCCGGAGTGGACAAGGAGCAACCACTAGTTGATAATATCTTTTGTAGATATTGGAGCAAGACTCAATTCAGTTGAGTGCTTCAACGAGGATTAGTGGAGATTGAGTGAGTCTCCGATACCTCGGTAAAAATCGGTGTTTGCTCTCTCTATCTTGTCTTTTCAATATATAAATTGTTTTTGGTTCTTCTTGTTGCAAAAACTTGTTTTTTCATTTGAAGTTTTTAAAAGCCTCCTATTCACCCCCCTCTAGTCGACATCCTTGATCCTATACATGGTATCAGAGCAAGGTCTCTCGATTCATTAGGCTTTACCGCCTAGAGAGAGGATGTCGTCTAATGAGAGTTTCACTCTTGGTCATACCAGTCGTGCGTCTATCTTTGATGGGACAAACTATCCCTATTGGAAAATGCGCATATTGGTAGATTACAATGCCTTCACGGCATTCAAGGTTTAGCAAAATAACAACTACACAGCAGAAAATAGGTGACCCACCCACAATGAGAAGTGGACGGCAGAACAACACACATCAAGGCACTGACGGGACTGACTCTTCTCCTTCTGGATCCACCAAGTTCTCCACGCCTTCATCTTCATTATTGATCGCTCCATCTACTGATTTGTAGGTTGCAAGGGTGAGCACTTACGTACTCAGCAAGTCATAGTTAAGAGTAGATACATATAGTAGTGATGTCATGAACCTAGACTAGTCAAGAATTATGGATGTTTGTAAAATAATCTTTTTCTTTCATATATTATCTTATCTCATCTCATGGCAGCACTTTTCATAATATAGCATCATTATTCATGTTCACTAGATTATAGCACTACCGCGACACGTCGACACACGACAGCCCACGGTAGCACTCCTTATCATGACAACACATGTCATTTGGGTAATCTTGATTTAACAAATATTATTTAGAAAATATACTTGTGTCACACCCCATGGATTTAATCCACCGCAGCAGACTCCTATAAACCCGGGAGCTCGGAGTATTCGAATACGTTTTTAACTTTACAGAGAGGTACCAATTTACTAGCAAGATATTCCACTTTCAAGCCCTTCCTATCATAACATAATGATTGGACCCCTGGCTCACTTCATATTGTGAGTGGCAAGGTGGAGATAACAATAACTTTTGTTATGTTTGACTTACAATTCACCCCTGACCCTGTGGCTCTCTGCGAATCACAGTTGTGGCAGGTTGTATCCAAACCTCCACTCCTACTCATATTCCCATTGCTGGGTCAGGTACAAGATCACCTTCAGTGATATATGTGGGAGCCATTCTCCATGTCAATTATGCATCACTACACAACTCATGCAGGGGTTTCATGTGCGATCCGCATAAGTATTTGTTCAGGCCTGTCCCATACCAGGCTTGCGGTTAGCACGTTGTTCATGCCACTGGACGCACAACACAAGGTTCTAGTCCTTATATGCCAGTGACCAGACCAACCACAAGCCTGCACCTTCAGTGCCTGCTATCCTTCGCAGTTTAGCACCTCCAGTGCTACCGCCATCCATACCAAATTTCTGGTCACTGCTAGGGGTTTTATTTCATAAATATATATAAATACATATATAATAGTTCATGGCTCAAAACTTGTTTATTTCACATTTCACAGATAACCAGTCTAGTACTACCAATTCATAATTCAACCATTCTCAATCTTTCACATGCAATATTATCTATATTCAAGGTTATGTTATAGCAATATTTAAAATATAGGTTCAAGATGACCAAGGATATGACTTGCCTTCCGCGTCTAAGATACAGCAGTTGATGATAGGTCAACAGCAAAATCCTCAAAGTCTGCTTCTGGATCTGCTTGACGACAAGCAAGCATACAATAATTACTAACTATGTTAAAATGATTTATGATCTATATGCAGATATGCTTTACAGAATAACTGAACGATATTGGGGATAATTGGGATTGCAAGCTGAATTGAGTCGAGATTCTAGGGTTTCAAGGAATTTGGCTAAGGATGGGTGTTAGGTGCTCTTAGGATCTCAAGGCTACAATAAGAACATCAATTTTGTGGCTGGTTTGATCAAAAACAGCGAATGTCAGCCGATTGACATTCGGATCAAGGCTCTGACATAGCTTCAAGGAAAGCTAGAGAGCTTATCTCAAGTTGTGGCAGTAGAAGAAAGTGTAGATTATAACTGTACAAATTCAGTGGACAAAGTGGTTCTCGAATTGCACAACCAGAAGTGGGTAAACAAGGCCAATGCCATTGGCTGGCATGCACTGACATAGTGCTGATAGTGTCAAAAACTAGGGCTTAGCAGCAAATACAATTCAAGGGCTCAAATCAAGTTGTGATAGAAGAAGAAATTGTAGATCACAACCTCAGGAATCTAAGGGACAAAGTTATGCTCAAAATGCACAACTGGAAGGAAGTGAAAAGGGCTAATGCCACTGACTGACATAGTCCGGCATTGAACTGACATGGCCAGAAATTAGGGCTTGCCATAACTTTTGATCTAGAACTCCAAATGATGCACCACTTTGTCTGGGAGGTAGGCCTTGATAACAGGGACAAATGATTCAATAGGTTTCAGGGCTGAAGATGGATGGAAGGTGATGAAAAACAGTGAAGAAGTGTGGTGACGACACGGCACAGTGAAGGCACTGGACAAGGTTTTGGAATGGCTATATCTTGCAATCTGGACAGTTTCAAGGATCGGTCTAGAAGACAAAAATGCTCAGGAGATTGAAGCACATATGAAGGACAAAGTGGCTGAAGCTAGATCGGCCGTAATCACTTTTCCGGTGAACGGCGCCGGAGAAGATGACACGGGAATTGGGGCAGGAGGCTTGAACTCAATTCCAAGCTCAGGAAGTATGAGGGAAGCATAAGGATGCTATTGGGACGGTCAATTTGGTCGGAGGATCGCCGGTGAGGCCTGGCGACGTGAGCCAGCAGCTGGTGGAGTTCAAATCTGGGGAAAGCTTCGATTCGAGCTTAATTTGGAAATTTGGATGCACAGGCTTGCTAAATAGAGATCACTGATCATCTTGTTCTACAGAATCGAGAGCTAATTTGGATTGAATCAGGCTGCATTGCCGGAACAGGGCATTTGGCATTTCCGGCGATCACCGGCGTTAGGGTCCACCGGAGAGCAATTGAATGCAACAGCACGATCAGGAGGACAAGAGATACTCACTGGTGGCTTCAATTTGGCAGGAGGTGCAGTGATTGGAGCTGGCACCGTGAGGCCTCGTGCTGGACTCGCTGGAGAAGAAGACGACTGCAAGGAGATTTGGGATTTAGCTAAGTTATGGTGAAGTAGAGATTACACAAGGTATGGGGCTGCTTAAATAGACCAAGGACGGAGCTTGCAAGGAGGGAGCGACAAAGAATTTGGCACCGGTGACTTGACTGGCCGGGCGCAGGAGCGACAACGGCGAGCGATGACGCGATGGCGCATAGGCGGTGCAAAGCTGATCAAATTGTCGGCTCATTGGAACTCAACCATGTTGGGCGGTGCAAGGCGGTGGCGACAAGAGCTGGCAAAGCAAAGCAACGTAGCGAGGAGTTGCTGACAACGGTTGCTGCCGGTCGCGCGCGGGAGCAATTGCTGGTTGTCGACGTTGCAACAGCGTTGCCATGGCGATGGTTGAGACACAGACGCGTGTGCACATGCAAACACAAGTGAGCACGAGCTCAGGCACAGGCGAGGCTTGGCCGGCGGTGAGAAAACGCGACGCAAGATCACAGCGAGCTCTGGTCGAAATCTCAGCAGCTGCCCGGGTCGAATTTGGACTGATTGGTGATTTCAGATTCGTGGTTTTGGGTTGAATTGTAAATCTGGAGATTTAGATGGTTAGGGTTGAATTTGATTCTGCTGATTTGGCAAACTTAATTCAACAGATAATTTGGCACAGATAGAAGATAAAATTTGAAATATTTGAATGATTTTTGATATAAACTGAAAATAGAGTAGATTAGGGTAAAATAGATTTGAATTTTATTGATCTCAAATTCTGGGATTTAGGATTTGATTTTGAGATACTCATAAAAGAAGATTTTGTGTTAAAAAGCATTTGGGAGGTGTTCCTTGAATCAGATTTAGATTTGGAGATGATTTGTAACATTTTGCCTTTTCAGGCTTTTAGAAAATCTGGAAAAGGACTGATCTGCGATACTCTTGGACTGATTTGCGAAAAAGGTTTAGATGATAAAATCTGACTGCCAACTTTTTGGATTAAGGTATTGGCATACCCTTGATCATAATCCAAGAATAATCTGGTCTGAACTTGGCCAAAATTTTGATTAAATCTGAATTTCTGAAACTTAGGGTATTTAGGTAATATAAGATATTTCTGTTTTCGAAAACAGAAAGGAGTTGATAAATCTGGAAGTTAGAGATAGAATTGAATCTGGGTTCTGAAGGCTTTTCTACTCAAGATAGATAGTAGATCAAATCTAAAAAGTCAGATCTTGATTTGGGTCTACAGGATAGATTTTAAGATTTTGGGCTTAGAACAGAATAAAACTGGGGCTGATTTGGCTAATCTAGAAGAGACATATGCATGCATGACTTTTTAGGAAAGAAATTTTCACCCATAAACTCAGGATGTTACACTCCAAATACTCAACAGTAGTACGTTTTATTTTGTACATGCAATATTCTCGGTCCATCTACAATTATTTCACAAAATTGACAAATTTAAATAAATAATTAATGACTCAGGGCATGCATGCATGAAACATCATCAATTAGCTAGGCCATATGAAACCCTAATTAACTTGATGGATTAATTGGAAGAGCCAGCTAGCTAGCTGGTTAACTTCAACCATAAATTAGCTAGCTAGCCAACCTAGCCTTCTAGCTAGTTTGGAGCTACATGTATCTAGTTTAATGAATTGGAAGTAGAGAGAGAGAGGGAGAGTGTGAAAGAGTGATCGAGAGAGAGAGAGAGAGGTGATGAGAAGATGACAATACCGAGGAGGGTCGAATTATCAACCTCTCAGCTAGCTTCTCCAGATCACTCTAGCTTGGAGCGTGGATGCACGTATGGTAGAAATGAATCGAGGATGCAGAGCGCAGAGCAGGGGTCGAGATAAGTTGTATAATTTTACTATCGGTTCAAAACCACAACCGATAGTAAACTTTTCTCTCTATTAAGGTCCCCACTGTCATAACGATTAGTTTATATGACGTCATTTTACTATTGGTTTGTTTTATATAACCGATAGTAAAATTTCCTCTATTATATCGGTTGGTATAGTAGTAACCGATAGTAAAAATTCCATAATTTCACTATCAGTTATCAAAGACAAACTGATAGTAAAATTTACTCTGTTATATTGGCTGGTATAGTATGAACCGATAGTAAAAAGTCCATAATTTCACTATCAGTTACGAAAGACAAATCGATAGTACTATTTCATCTATTATATCAGTTGGTACAGTAATGACCGATAGTAAAAAATGTTTGCATTTCACTAACGGTGTACCAGAATATAACCGATAGTAAAAAGCCTCTTCTCCACCGTTGTCGTCCTACTCTATCGGATTTTTCCCAGATTGCTTATAACCGTTAGAAGATATGGGTTAGTGGATTGCATTTCTGTAGTAGTGCCTTCTGGGTTTCTTTCTCCTCGTAGATAACATCAGTCGCTTTCTTGAGAGACTCGATGGTTGCACTTTGGTGCTCGATAGTAGTGTGAAGTCACCCAGTTTCGATTTCAGCCCGGGTACACTTCTCCTGGAAGTCATCCCTCTCTTGCGAGAGAAAGCTTATCTGTTCCTCTTGTACTACATGGGCAAAGTAATTGATTTTACAACAGTTCATGTAAAGAAATAATTCCATCTGATTGGAAGAAAAACTTACAGGACAATTTTAGCTCCGTCTCATGAAATTCTTTCTTCATGGAAGAAAATTTCAAGGCCGTAGCCTTTTCCTGTCTTTCCCAATTAGCCATGCTCTTTGTCAAGGAGGCATTTTCCCTGTGACAAGGACGATAACCGTTATACTTAGATGGAGTTCAAGTTGATATAAGCAAATTACTAATACTTACTATTGTAATCGACTGATCTCCCGTTGCGCGACCTCAATATGCGTTACCAAAGCTCTTAGGCATGGTCGCCATTTGGGTTAGATCCCAAAACACAGTAAAACTTGTTACTCAAACCTGAACAGTCCTAAGTTTCTCGAATCTAAGAGGGTAAAAGAATCTTTTCTTACCTCTACAAAATTGCTGAAAGAAGTTCTCAGCATACTCCTAGGTTCATCTAAAGGTTGAACCTCGAGGCTCGCATTTTCCTTGACGCCATGGGCAGCAAATGGTTGTTCTTGCCGATCCACCTCTACGGTCAAGTTCACAGTTTCCATCCCCTGAGATTGGATGCCCGTGATTATTTGCTCTACAATGTTCTAAGGGGATACCTCAGCCATTGGAGTCACACCTGTGTCCCCCGCGACCTCCACGGTAGTTGGTACATCGATGTTCGGTGAAGTCGATGGGAAGCTAAGCACAGGATCCCTGCGGATGTCATAACTTAAAATATCTCGGGTTTAAATATCGAAGAGTTGCTGAGTTGTGATATCCTTACTTTATAGGGAACCCCATTCAAGTTTGGGTTTCGAAGTTGACCTCTGGGAAGACAGAAGCCCACTGGGTGACCCTGCTAATGCATCATCGGTTGGCCTTGTTCTTCTTTTCATGAACAGGATAGTGTCTTTTTCCCCCTTCATGTTCACAATGCGATTGGTATATGCAGGGAAGTAAAAATTTAAAGACTGTGAGTTTCTTACCGCAGCACTCCCTTCGATAATCGGACGAGGGGTCACCAGACCTGAGGCGGCACATGTCTCAGGATTGCGAGTCTTCTCCGTGACCGCAAGTTCTTCTGCGGCCACATGATCCTATGCCACCGTTTTTGCCTCTGCCAAGGAGGACAAGACTTCGGCAATGGTAGGAAAGGTTGATCTCTCTGGAATGCTGATCTCCAGAGGGTTTGATACCTTCCTCTTGTGACGAATGAGAGGAACTTCACCTTCCTCATCCTCACTCTCCTCACCCTGTACGACTAAGAAGTAACTCCTACTCGTACTTGGCATAACAGGGGGAAGAGAAAATCTTACCGCAGTATCTTTCACGGTTATTTTCTTCTTCTTCGACGAAGCCCCTCCTATGATCTTCTTGGAGGATTCAGGGGCTAGCTCCTTCGCTATCTTCAACTTGGAAGAGGTTTTCTTCACCCTCTTCCACGCTGACCTCCCAGAAGGCCCAGCATCATCCCTAGGACGCTTTGTCCCAGTGGTTCGCCCGTTTCGCAGCTGCATCGTTGCAAGAATTTTGATTTGATTATCAAAATCAACAAGCGATCTCAGACATGTTCCACGGAAGAAGTCATACCTTCTGATGCTCTTGTCTTAGGTCGTCACTGCCGTTGATTAAGCTTTGAGGATGGGGTGATTCTTGAGCTCCTTCTGTTGCGGCATTATATGGCCGCAGAAGGTTATTTGTCCATTTTTCAATTTCAGACAAAGATAGAACTGTGTCACAAAAGGCTAATTACTTGGTATGGTATTTTTTCACCAGTAAAATTGCATATCTTATAAAAAACATACCTGTATTATAATCCAGGATGTTGTCCACCATAGATTCTACCTTCCAGGCAAGATGTTCCCTCTTCCACAGGGGGCTCATCCTGTTCTTCACGAAGTCACGGATAATATCTTGAGCTGTTAATCCTTGCCAGACTAGGAGAAGAATCACTTGGGCCTGCTTCTTCAACTCTTGGTTTAAAGCAGGAATGGTGTCCATTTCACTTCACTTCTCGGGTCGATGGTTCTCGAACCAGAGACCGCTCTCCGATGTAGGGGTGCAGTAGAACCATTTATGGTGCCACCTGTGCATAGAATCCTGCAAAGGAAGAAAGGGATAATCTTCCTTCTCCCTTATGCGAAAGTATATACATCCTTCAGCACTGGTGCTCTTCGACCATGCCGACAAGTAGACTCATCAAAAGAGATCCACGCTGGGCAACACTCCGATGAAGGCCTTGCACAAATGTTGGAAGATCACCAAGATCAAAATGGCATTAGGGTGAAGGTTCACTAGCTCCAACCCATAGTGCGTCATAACTTCTTGCAGAAACTCGCTTTCTGGGAATCGAAACTCACAACGCAGGAATTCTTCAAAGATCACTAGTTTACTCTCATGAACGACTGGGGTTTCCTCATTCTTCTCCTGCTAGCCGCCAGTTGATTAACAACCGTGGGGGAAGGATCTCTTCTTTTTCAAGTGCCATCAATCTCTTGTCACAATGGTGGATTAATCGGCTCCAAGACGCCATTGTTGATGAAATCGGTGGAAAGGCGACGACTTTGGAGACGATGAGAGCAAGGTGCAAAGAGAGGGTTTTGTGCGGCGGAAATGGTGAAGGCAAAAGAGGGTTGTTTCTTCTGAAGCTTCTCAAGCAAGCTACTGCTTCCTTTTATATGCCCGAGGCCATTACTCGCCAAGTTCATTATTTTATTAATTTATCATAACATGTATTCTCTCAAATAGAACCTGATATCGTATCTTTAACCCAGTTTGAATCTGGAACAAAATGCGTCTGTTTTCAGTTAACAAGTCATTTTATTTCACATTCGGAGGCTATGGGATGAATAATTATATGAGAATTTTTTGAGAAATTAAACCTTATGATTCCAGGGTAATCTCATATCTTCAGCACTGTCACAATCTTAAAAGAAAAAATTCATTTGGGATCGCAGTACTAGGTATGATCGCAAGGCTATTCTGTGATGTCGGTATTGTTTGTGACCTCAATGCTACGCATGGTCTCAAGGCTGTTCGGTGACCGCAACGTTCTTTTATGGCCTCAATGTTATCTTGAAACCAAATGTCTAGAATTAGTTTCAGACAGAAGATATACTACTTGTGTATGTTCTGATCACAGAAGTGTTTTCCTATCATCATTTTTCACATAGAGAACGCTAAGTTGATGATTATAAGTTATACATAATCATTCAAGGATTCAAGTATGTAAAAGAATTCTTTATTTCTTACAATTTTTACATACAAAAGGGATACAGACGACTAAAGCGTCAACCTGATCCGAGAGTAATTTACAAAATTCTCCTAGGAACATAGTGGCATCAGTGGAATTAACACTGGCCGCCCCAAGAGCACTAGCAATATATCTAAGCCGATCATATCATCCCTTATTAAGGGAGTGCAACTGTTCCTTATTGTATCAGAGAGGTCTCGCTGCCCTCGCGCACGATTTCTCTCCAGACGAAGCTTGCGCGCCTCTTCGCGGGCTCCATCATAGCATTCTGCCAGACAAAGAATGACTGAGGAAATCTCCTCAAAATGCTTCTTCAGCGCCTCTTTTTCTTCTTTGAGGGTTCTGACCAAGTCAGATTTATCCCTCAGAAGAGACTGGATCTCAGCAAGCTGATCACTGGGGGCTCCAGGGGCCTTCACGTCCTGAACATGTATGGATTAGTTCCTAAAAACGTGAGGCCAACAGAGAGAATGAAGATGATTACCTTGGAAGCAGAGGAGAAAGCCTAGCAGGGTGTGAAACTTTCCCCAGAAGAATGAAAGTTAGAAGGATTGTTGTGGAGATGCAAAGGAGGTGATGAAGATGAAACTAGATGGGTTGCAAGGGCTGAAGATAGGGACAATGTGGCAACACAGATATCAACACCTTTCAATATTTTTGATGCCGCTCCACTGGAGGATCCTTCGTTATTTTTCGATCTCTTCTTAAGAGGAATCAGTTCCTCGAGAGCCTGAAAGTTCCAAAATGCATTGCTTTGGAAATGTTCGAACTGCAAAGGAAAGATTTGTATCAGGGTTCTAGAAAAAATGTACCTTCTGGAGATTCTGGTCGATTCCTATCTCTATTTCTTTCTCATCACTCTCAACAATCTTCTTGGAGTTTCGGTCCGCAATTAAGATGGGAGTCGAAGAGGAAATGTGAAGTGAGGAGTGAAAACAGATTCTAGAGAGACTTAGCCAGAAGGTAACTTGTGAGTCTTAGAACTGAAAGGCTTCACTATTTATAGAGCCTGGAGGCGACGGTTCACATCCATGGGTGCCTCGAGTTCTTAAAGTGCACTTACAACACTTGCCTTTGTTATATAGTCAATAATTTCGTGATTACCTGTCAAGAAAAACCCGAAGGTTTTCTCTGGAAATAAACCGCTACACAGCGTATAGTGCCAACTGAGGAAGTTCAATCGTCGGGTTATATATTCAATGCAAATTAAAATTTGAAGTCATAATCTTTTCATATCTTCAAATTTTGGGGCTAGCTGATGAGGATTATCACCCGAGCTAGTTTATTGAACATATATCTTGTTCGAATCAAGTTCGGATATGATATATGTCTATGAGTATTAGCAGCCACTATGGTCACAGACGAACTGCTTCCTGTGCACTAGAGGGTTGCGGACACAAAGTCAGTCGATGGTCGCAGGCTGTGCGCGGTCATGAGGTCGCAGGCTACGCACGATCAGAAGATCGATAGCTCTGCGCGACAAAGACAAACTGAAGGTGTTGAAGCCTTTGTTGGACACGTTCTCAGAATCAAGATAACTTCTTCCACGTTGGAAGATTATCGTCAGGAGGTTAACATGTGCGGTTATTTATAATTGCACGTGCTTAACTGGCGATGAAGATTGATGCGGTTACACGAATTGCACTTTGGCAACCGTCCAGAACTGCTTTGCATTGGCATCCTTTCATTCAGTATAAAAGGATTGCTGGTGTAGAACAATGAGAAAGAGGACGAATGGTCAACATTCATAGACATTCTTAAAGATTTAGATACAGTTAATAGATAGAAGTATAAAAGAAGATTATCTCCTGTGATAGTCTCTCCGTAGGGCTATTACTCCCACCATCGAGGGCCCGAACCTATATGAATCTCCACGTCTCCACCTCATTGCTTATCTTAACTTACTTGATAGCACTTTCAAAGGTCTCACATAGAACTCACAAATTTGGGTAAAAACGACAGAGGACCCCGAGTCCGAATTGTCAACAGCTTGTGATCAGGATATCAGCTTGAGCCATGACCAACTTGCAGGACTCACAAAGGGTAGAATCATCCTTCTTAGGATCGATGACATCTGCCTTCAGTGAGTGTGTGACCTCCTGTAGCTTTGTGAGTGTATCTTTCTCCATGAGACCGCAGCTCTTGATGATTTCTTCCAAGGCCTCCTTTTCATTAAGGGCGATCTTGGCGGTCTCTTTGCCCTTCTTTGCGGTCATCTGGTAGCAGCTAACAATCTTTTGAAGTCTATCGAGGTTGTTTCCGTGCTGGATATACTTTTGTTCGTAGTGATCTTTTTCCTCAGTCAACTTGTTATTCTCCTCTCTTCGCTCTGAGCAGAGGAAAAATGAGTTTAGCTAAGTTCATAAATTGATACAAGTTCACAGAAGCAATGCAAATTTTTTTCCGAAATGAACTTACCATCAATTAATTCTGGTCTACAATCGATTGCAAACTGTTTGAAGGTGTTTGGCTTTCCCTTGGAGAGAATCATATAACGATGCCTTTTGCTCCAAGGCTGCCACCTTCTCTACAGCATCCTTCAATTTGGCTTCAAGCGCCAGGGTTTCAACAAGCCTCTCGCTGTTTACCCTCTGGGCTTCAGCCATCTTATTCTCCAAAAGAGACCGCTCAATGGATGAAACCTCTTTGCTGTTGCACTCATTGGTGACCTCTTGTAGCAAAGCACAGTTTTTCCAGCGACAATAGAAATTGCTATTCCAATTCAAAAAGGACTGAGATTGAAGCAAGTAACTTATCGCTTTAACTTGTCGCGTTCTTCTTGTGCAACCTTAATCTGCTCCACCGGCCTACCAAATATGGCCACGCCATGAGCAGTGGTTTGGATAAAACAAAAAGAAAGTGTCTGAAGAAAATTTGAAGAAAATTTTCAGAAAAACACTTAGAATTATGAGGTAAAGATTTTTACTTACCTCCAAGAACTCCACATTGTACCTCTCAGGGAGGTCCCCAACCTCAACAGCTTGGCTAGAAGAAGCCAAGTTGTCCCGCGCCTACCCTACTTTACTTTGAGGCCGAATGCTCAAGTCAGGGGCAGGGTGATGGATTTTGACGGGTTGCACCATTGTCTCCAGTGTCCTCTTCAGTCCTTGTTCTTCCAAACAAGAATGAGGCACAATGTCTTCAGCCATAGGGGGAGTAGATGTATCTGCCTGTTCATCTGTTCTTATGGTCATGATCACGGCTGCCACCTTAGCTTCACCATCAGTGGCGGGTTTAATAGATTGAAGGTCTCAAACCACCTCGCCAATGATGGCCGCAGTATATTCCTCGACGTTCTACGAGTGTGCCACTTCCGTAGTCGCAGTAGCTTTTTCTACGGCCGTTGGATATACTGCAACCTCAATAATGGTAGGCAATTATACCATAGTAGTCGCTTCCGCTTCGACCACAGTGGTTCAATTTCCATTGTTGAAGTGGCCACTGCTGTGGTCGAAGAAGCCCGATATGTCTAGTTTGTAATTGGATAAGTTATTCCTCACTAAGCTACATAACCTAGTTAGAAGGAAAAACAATGTTTACCTGATGCTTAGTCCCAAGAGATTTCGGGAATTCGACGCCTCGTCTTTGGGTGATAAAAGAGAGGAAAGCGCCATCTGCATGGATTCATCATGAAGTACTACGAACCTGTTCCTACTCTTTATCGCTCCCCTCTCCCTGTACGACCATGAGTTGATTTCTAGTCGTATTTGGTAAAATTTGAGGGGTGGGAACCCTTACCGTGACAATCCTTGCGGTCAAAGAACCGGTTGTTAACTTGACCGCAGCAGGATAAGGGCCATTCGATGTTGCCTTCGCTATTATGGTTGCGGAAACACTTGTGGCTGCAGCTGAAGCCGTGGTTGCCCCAGTAGATGTTGCCGAGGTCGCAACCAACGGAATGTAGGCTTATGGGCATTAAGGCCGCGTAGATAGCGTAGTGGTCACTGCATCTGTTGAGAAGGCAGTGGATGGCCGAATTTGCAAAGCTGTAGGCCTGGTCGAGCCTTTGGGCATAGAGTGGCCCTTCTTCAGTTTCTTCGATGAAGGACCACTTGAGGATTCTATATCATTGTCGGTCCACCTCTTCTGGGCCACGTGGTGCTTGAACAACTATGCAAAATCAAAATGAATTACTTTGGAAACTATTGCTTGAAATAAAAGATATGCAGACTTTCCAAAAGAGAAGTACCTTTCGACGCGCCTGTACAAGGTCATCAGTGTTGCTGACCTTCCTCTCCTGCCTTGGCGCATTGATGTCACCTTCCACGGCCATGTTGTTGGCCTTCAAGAGGGAATTTGTCCTCCTCTTGACCTCAGAAGTGGGCAAGACTATCAAGAGAAGAACAGTCAATATTTTTTAAAAATACTTCAGTTCGAATAAGTCAAAAATGAATTGAAAGTATACCAATTTGAGTGACTAAGCAATTACCAAGGCAATAATCCCTGGAGCCTTCTTCTATTGTTCTCACCTCCTAGGCAAGATGCTCCCTCTTCCTCATAGTGTTGAACCGGTTCTTCACAAAGTCTCAGATCACATCGTTGGCGATCAAGCCCTCATTCACCATGTGACGAATCACCTGGGCCTGCCTCTTCTACTCGTCATCAAGTGGAGGGGAAAAATCCTTCTCCCCGTTCTTCTCTGGTCAACAGTTCTCAAACTAGGGATGGCTTTCTTCAGGAGCCAAGTATTAGAACCACCGCTGGCTCCATCCATGGACGGAGTTGCGGATGGGAAGGTATGGGTAGTCTTTTTTCTCCCGCAAGTGGAAGTAGAAACATCTAGAAGCATTGGAGCTTTTCGACCACGCCAGAAAATAAAACTGTCAGAAAAGAGGTATGCTGGGCAAAACCCCAACATATGCCTCACACAAATGCTGAAAGACAGCCAGGATTAGAATGGAATTGGGGTGAAGATTTATCAACTCCAAATCATAATGTACGAGGATGCCCAAGAAGAATTCGCTCTCTGGGAGATGAAACCCACAGCACAAGAAATCTTCAAAAATCACCAACTCACCCAGTTGCACAGCTGGGGTTTCTTCTTTTTCTTTGCCAGGGCGCAATGGGATCAGTAAACTTGAAGGGAGATATCCTCCTCCAAGGCTAGGCAGTTCTCGACCGAGTAGTGGAGAGAACGGGTCCAGGAAGCCATTGGGATGAAAATGAGAGAGAAAGGAGACAACTTGAATGTGGAAAAGTTTAGAAATTGGGTGATTCTCAGAAGAAGCTTGGAGGCTAAGTATATAAACTTTCAAGGAGCGACGCTTCGAGTTCCCAGTCGTGGATCATATCGAACTACTTGAAACATTCCATTTATGCGCGTCATGATGGTCTGACACAAGCACCGAGAGGTTTTCTTAGACTTTGATTGGAATTCGAAACGACAGGGTGACTCTTTGGAATCTGAAGCATCATTTTAATTAAAAAAATCTTGTCGTTTCAAATTCGGGGGTTAGCTAACGGAGATTATTACCCAAGTCTTTTGATTATGCCTTTCCATGCATGATCGTAGGAGACCTCAGAAATAGATCCAAGTCTTTTTTTATGCATTTCTGTGGTTGCAGGAGACCACAGAAAGAGACCAAGTTATCTGCTTATGCCTTTCCATGGTCGCAGGAGACCATGGAGAGAGATCGTGGGATAGTCCAAGATCTTCTGGACATAACCCAGCCCATTTTGTCAATTAGAAACAAAGGCCCATCAAGTATGACTATAACTTGTGGTTCTGATAAGTTTTGGCCATGGACTTATATGGTCACAATGTTAGTTGGCATAGGGTTTGTAATCTTATATACTCACGACCACTCTGATCACAGAGATATTTTCTCACGGTCTCCCTAGTCACGGAGAGATAATAATCCCCAATATGTATTCGTTGCCCATATGAGACCACGAAATAAAAGAGTTATTAGAACTGGAAGTACCTGCGAATCAAGAAGGTCTGGTCAAGACTGGCCAACCATGGTCTAAGAGTTCTACGGTTGCACCATAACCGCACTTTGGCCAATATTTCTAGGATAATACTCTCTTCATTGACAAGATAAGGATAATTGCGCAGTTGCCCATAACCGTTTAGTTGTCCATAAACTGTCAACAAGATAAGGATGAATGTTTAGTTATCCGTAGCCACACATTCTTACCGGCGAACAGCAGCTGCTTACAACCGTTGTATAGAAATCGCGAAGCATATTTTCGTTTAAGCAACTAGCATCCTTTTCAAACAAGTATAAGAAGGGGATTAGGGCTTGAAGTAAGGGAGTGGAAGTCTAACACAAGACAAGAGGAGATTAGGCTCAACAATATACATTTTGTAATTCCATTATTCCAATAGAGTACGAGGGCCCAAACCTGTATAAATGTTGTCTCGATGCATCTATATTTATAGTGATTCTCTTTGGTGATTGATAGATATTGTATCCCTGCTAAAAAAATCAAATTCATGTATGTTCAGCTTGGGATATTGTCCCAATCATTGACAGTGACGCCTTGGACCGAACCACAAGGCCTACATGGACCACAACACCCTCTTTCACCCCATCATCTTCAACAACACCAACCTCCAGACACCACGACCGCAAATGGTAATCTATATCTCTTTCCGACATTGAGGACAATGTCTGATTTAGCTTGGGGTAGTCACTTTACTGTTTGTTTAACCTTCAAAGAATTATCATTTCACCGTTGCTATCATAAAATATAAAATAAAAAAATATATCAACCTGGAATGCCTGGTTTTTAAGATGATCTTTAATCAACTAGATGACTATTCTACCACATCTTTGCATATGATCAATTGAACATAGCTCTCTTTAAAAGTTTCAAATGCCTATATTCAGCTTTTGTCTTAACTAAATCATTAAAGATTCTGCTTGTCTTTTAAATCATTATTGACTCATTCCAGATGTAAGGATTCTAATAACTATTATCTAGAATTAACTCTCTTATGTCGCTTTTTATGTTTAGATTGCTAATTGCCTTTCTCTTTAAAATAAAATAAAAATGTGTAACAGTGAAGTATAATCAACCCACTGGGGGAGGCGGTGATGAGTCGTCGACCAACTGGGGAAGGGAAGATTTACTTAACTTGTGCACACAAAAATATTTTCTTTGTTATAATAAAACGGTTGCTTAAGATGCGGCTTTGTATAGTCTATTGTAATGTATATGCGACCTGCTAGGGGAAGGCATTGATGAATCATCGACCAGCTGGTGAAGGGAAGGTATACGGAACAATGAGATTACTTATAGGGGCTCGGGAAATCAACAAAGCTGCCTATCTGTAATTGCACTTAAGTAAGCGTCTTTAGTTGTGTCTCCTCTAGCCATGGCAGAATGATCTAGTTGAAAACATTCTAGCCAAGAGCACGAAAAAGTTGAAGAAGAAAATAAAAAATGAATAAATAAAATCAGAAATAAAAGTGTTTAAATTTCTCTCTAAATAGAGCAATCTAGCAACTTTCTATAAATTGTAGAATAACTATTGTTTTCTTTAGCTATTGTTTGTTCTAAACCCTATATGAAACAAGTTGTCGAGATGATTAAATCAATTAAGCTCTCTCTTTTCTAATGTTGAGACTTGATAAGCCGAATATTTTCATTTGGAGAGTTTAGTTGCTTAGATCAATTGTTTCATATGCATAGATGTGATGTGAATTGCCGGAAGTTGCTTATTGAAAATATGATTAACCACGGCGTTCCAATTTTTGGAAAAACTCATTCACATCCTTTGGTTGAGGACAATCAAATGCTAGTTTGGGGGAATTTGATTAGTACTAAATTCGTAGTATTTTTACCCTAAGTTTGCTATTGAAAATGTGCAAAAACATGATAAAAACTCCTTTGATGCGTAATTTTGTGATATTTTAATATTATTTTTACAATCTGCTTTCACGGATGTGTTCGCCATGTTTCAGGGATAAAACCTACAAAATTTAAGGAAATTTTGACTTCGCTTATGCCAATTTCGACAAAAGATGTCAAAGATGGATAGAAATGAACCCTAATTGAATAATGCACAGTCAAAACTACCTAGTAATACACACTTAGGCGAGTGATCGCGCCCAAAGTGGTGAGCATGATTTATGTAATAACCGCTAGTGGACGGCTGAACATTGAGCACTTGTCGGTCTAATTCCAAGAGGAACAAGCGTATTCGTCTTTCTAGCTTAATGGATCACTGATTAGGTCTGAATCAGTTGGGTGTTTGTTTGTCTACAACAAAATCTACTACTAAATCTATCAATCTAGGGTTGAAAGCAGTAAAGAGAAAATATGAAATCTAGGGTTTGTAAAGTATGAATGAAAATCTAGGCTTTTCGAGAGTTCCATAACCATCCGGTGCAACTCTATTCGAGGTGCATGGATTGCAAGATAATTTCAATGGTTTTCCAAGACAGATTAAGTTGCAGTACGGTCCCTGGTACAATGGTCAGAGGATCATTTCCACTGTTACATTTGGTGAGAGCCTCTCTCTTGTTCAACATCCCACGTCAAAGCGCTAAGGACTCAAGAACTCCCCTAAATTCTTACTAAGGCTCAACTGTTACATCTATTACCAAAATAAGAATTTAGTAGCATTCATAGTTGAAGGGAAAAGGTTACTTTGCAGAGTAGGATGCCTGAAGCCCAAGAAATGAACGAAGAAAAATCCGCCAAGATCCTGGCAGTAGAATCCGGACTATGAGAGGGTAAAGAGAAAGCTGTGACCTTCGAGCAAGCATCAAGATTGTATAACTCACTCAAAGAGAAATATAAACATCTCCGGGTGCTTTGCGATGAGCAGCAAACAAAGATGAAATGTAAGTTAACTTTTGGTAGAAGTTTAACTTTGCTTAGCAAATTTAATTAAAATTATTTCTTTTTCTTCGTAGTACAAGAAGAGAAGATTAAGACATTAACCGAAGAAAGAGATCAGTTCGAGCAAAAATACATCCAGAGAGGGATGGACATTGATACGCTCAACAAAGTTTGTGAGCGTCCCCAAGCATCCAGCGACAAGGCCAGAGACACTGCTAAGCTTGCTCACAATGAAAAGGGCGCTTTAGAAGCGACTATCAAGAGCTGTAGCAGTGTCAAGTTGGACACTTTCAAGAAACTGAGAATGACTGCGGATTTATTGAGGGCAGACATCATTGATCCTAAGAAGGATGACTTAAACCTCAGCGAGTCCTGCAAGTTAGTCGCCGCTCAAGCTGACTCATTGGTCGAGAGCATTCCCAAAACTACGAGGAGGCTGTAGGATCAACCTTTCAAACTTTCAACTAAAACTTCTTGGGATAAAATGTGCAGCGAAAACCAAAATCACAAATTTGTGCAACGGAAAGTAAATTAAAATTCAGAGATTCAACAAGCAAAATATTTGAAATTGAAAGATCGTTTGAAATTGCAATTTTACCCAAGCCTACCACATTTCCTTGACGGTTGTCGCCAAAGGTGATCTTTTGATTTTCGCTTGAGTTGTCTTCTATTGAGGTGAACAACTTCTTGTTACCGGTCATGTGTTCAGAGCATCCGCTGTCTAGTACTCAATGCCTCCCACCGGTCTTGTAGTTCACCTGCATAAAAAGAATCATGTCCTTTTAGGTACCCAAACCTTTTTGGGTCCTTCAATGTTAGCAATCAAAGCTTTGGGCACCCAAATTGATTTCTTCTTTTTATTTAACATGGGTGCACCAACATACTTTGCTATAGCATATCCTTTCTTCGACTTTTGAAGCATATAGCAAGTATCAAAATAATTTGGAGTCATTAAAGGACATGCTTCATGCGAATGACCAGTTTCATGGCACTTAAAGCAAAATGTGTTGCATGCTTTTACAAAAACAGTTTTAGCATTTGGTTTCTTTCCTTTCTTCGGAAAGTATCATAATCCTTCTTTTCTAAAAGAACATTTTTGTTTGCTAAGTATGAGATCAAGTGATACTTTCCCTTATAGCTGTTTTCAAGACCTTTTTCAAGTTTTTCAACTTGTGCCTGAAGTTCATTATTTTCGTTTAAGATGGTATCATTTGAAGCACATGGTATATGATGACTACTAGAAGGAGTAGCATTTAAATCACATGAAGTGGAAACATCTACTTTAGATGAAGCAGTAGTAATATCTTTCATGAGCAAGCTTTCATGAGAATCTTTTAGTTTAGAGTATTGAGTGCGTAAAGAAGAATATTCTTCTTTAAGTGCTCCATACTTCATTTTAGTAGCTCCATAAACTTCATTTAACTCGGTGATCATTTCAACTAGTTCTTCATATGAAGGATTGGAAGAATGTACCTTTTCATCGCCTTTAGCCATAAGACAAAGAGATGAGCTAGTCGAAGTGTTGATGCTAACGAGAGCTAATCCGGCCATCTTCTTGGAGCAGCTTCTTTCATTGTCAGAGTCGGAGTCGGAGCTCTCACCTCTGGACATCCATTCTCCGAAGCATGCTTCTTTGGATGCGTCATTGCTCTTCTTGAAGAATTTTTTCTTCTTGTTCCACACCTTGTTCTTGTTTGGACATCTTGATGCTATATGTCCCTTTTCATGTCATCCATAGCAAATGATGTCCTTGAAGTTGTTTTGCTTTGGTCCCTTGGGTCGTGTGTCAATGTTGACACCCTTTTTGTGTAACCTGCGAAGAAGTTTCTGAGTATTCTTTACCATGCGTGCTAGATCTTCGTCGGAGGAGCCATCACTTGAATCGTTCTTAGTGTTAGCTTTGAAAGCCAATGCCTTCTTCTTTGTCTCAGAGGGTTTGGCTGCTTCCTTTTTCTCCTTTTTGTGCATTTCATGGGTGATGAGGTTCCCATAAAGATCAGTCGGTGTCGTGGTCGACAAGTCGGAGTTTGTGAGAACTGTCATCCGAGTGTCGAAACTTTCTAGTAAAGCCCTGAGCATCTTTCTCACAATATCAAGGTCAGTAAAAACAACTCCGAGCCCCTTGAGTTCATTCACAATATTATTAAACCAAGTGAACATGGAGCCCACGGACTCAGTTGATGACTTTGTGAAAGTCTCATATCGTTACCTCACCATGAGCAACTTTGCCTCTTTAACTTTTTTAGTGCCCTCGTAAATTTCTTCGAGGGTGGTCCAAACTTTGTGAGCAGTCGAGAGATTGCTTACACGATTGAACTCATTTAAAGATAAACCGGCAAATAGTGCATTTTTCGCACGGGCATTTAGATGTAGTTTTCTCCTGTCGTCCTCAGAGTGACTTGCCGGATCATCCGGAGGAGTGAAACCAAGTTTAACAATATCCTATACGTCAAGCCCCATGGCCTCTAGGAATACCGACATGCGCACTTTCCAATAGAGATAGTTTTTCCCATCAAAGATCGGCGCACGACTGGTATGACCAAGAGAGAAACCATCATTAGACGACATCCTCTCTCTAGGCGGTAAAGCCTAATGAATCGAGAGACCTTGCTCTGATACCACGTGTAGGATCAAGGATGCCGACTAGAGGGGGGTGAATAGGAGGCTTTAAAACTTTTCAATTAAAAACAAATGTTGCAAGGATAAGAACCAAAAGCAATTTAATATATTGAAGTAAAGAGACAGAGAGAACTGACACAACAATTTTTACCGAGGTCTCGGAGACTCGCCCAGTCTCCCCTAATCCTCGTTAAAGCACTCAAATAAATTGAGTCTTGCTCCAACATCCACAAAGGATATTATCCACTAGTGGTTGCCCCTTGTCCACTCCGGAAAGGTGAGCACCGATGCCTTTTACAACCTTGCCCAGTCTCTCCAACAATCTTTGAACGGAGAGATGAACGGCCACGCCTCTGAACCATCTAGGTGAGGGCACTCACCAAGAGTAACAGGCAGCATGGTCTTCTCCAGACCTCTAACAATCACCGAGAAACTAATAGGATGCAAATCATGGGAACAGAAAGCACTCGGTGGATCTGAAAAGCACTCGACTTGATAAAAAAATCAAGATTTTGTATAAGAAACTAAAGCTCAAGAATGTGTATGACAGGAGGCTGCTTGTTGTGTAAAATACGAGCTCAAAGCCTCTATTTATAGCCTCAAGGATCAAAAGAATCCTTGGAGGTAGGGTTGAAAATCAGCAACTCAAACTGACAGTCAGTTCACTAAACTGACAGTCAGTTACATACACAACGACCGACAAAATTTATGGATAAAAAATAGATAGCCGTTTGTGGTCGTATATGGAAACTGAAACCCCAAACTGACAGTCAATTATGCAAACTGACAGTCAGTTCGACCAAAACATCGACCAGATCGAATAGAAACTCAGATAAAACCAGCTGCGGTCGAAACACAAACTGACAGTCAGCATGGGTATACTGACAGTCAATTTAGTACAAAAAAATTTAGCTCAAAAAATAACCTCTCTGGACAATTGTCAATTAACAAAACTGACAATTCAAACTGACAGTCAGTTTAGCAAACTGACAAGAAACATAGATAAAAACAGCCATAACATTTAATCCAGATATCCGATTGAAGTGTTTGATAGCTTGGTTTAACGATATTTTAAAGGGCTATCTTTTTGTCAACAGAAGAAAAAGCCAGATCTGCCTAGATCTTTCCAAAAAATACAAAAACTCTTCTTCTATCAAAAACTCAACTGAAAAACCAAATAACTGACAGTCAGTTAAAAACATCCATAACTTTTGATCCAGAAATACAAATTGAGAGTTTAATAGCCTGTTTGAAAGATAATTTAAAGGACTACAATTGTGTCAACAGAAGCAAAAGCCGGATTTGCCTAGATCTTTCTAGAAAAAACAAAAACTCTTCTACTGTCAAAAACACAACTGAAAATTGAAATCTTTCAAACCAAATTCAAATCAAATCCATCCGAAATGAATGCAGTGCAATGACCTAAGTTTCTCGGTTTATGTTTGAAATGTGGAGAGGACTTGCAACCCCTCTTTATAGTACGGTTAACACTAAAAACAAATTTCTATAAAACGATCAAACCCCAAACACCGAGATCGGTAAAATAAAAATGCATTTTACCTTAAGTCTTTTACTGCTTTATTCTTGGCGACTTTGCGCTTGTGACCATGGCTCGCGACCTTGTGCTTGCCACTTGCAGATCCGGACGGCTTTCTTCTTGCCGACCTTGTGCTTGCGACTTTTGGTAATACTGCGACCTTAGGCGAAATAGGTCTCTGCATACAGATAGCTCAAAGACCTGATTAGATAAAAACACTTAATGTCATCAATAATCAAAATCAACAACAATAGGGGCCTAGATGTAGCAGAGGCAAAAGGAAGCTTTGAAGTCCAACGTTGGGGCTATAGCTTCCGCTATCCTTATCAAGTTAATGCATTACAATGGTCCGAATTTAGATCTGAACCCTGTGGGTGAAAGTGCTACTTTTGACTGTGAGAGTCAGCTGAGTGCTGTGATGGATGAGATGAGACCTCTGGTTGAAAAGTTTCTTCGAGATCTTGATCTCGTTTCATGTAAAATTTGTTATGACATCTTGTATAAATGAAGTGATTGACATGAAATGGAAATGCATACCTGGTTTTGCAATGATTTTGTACCTTGCAAATACATATAGTTAGCAAAGATTTTGATGATTGAAAAAAAAACTATAAGGATTGAAAATGCTAAGTGCTTAGCTTCCTGACTTAATGCCATAGTCATGTTCCCCTAGCCCTGTCCTGTGACCATGCCTACGCTGAAGCTGGTTATCATGGTTACAGGATTGAAAACAAATTAAGGCACAGTTGATTGAGAACATACTAGGCCGGCTCTTATGCGTGAAGAGACGGCTTAAAAAGAGGAGCTTGGACTAGATGCGATCACATGGTCACAAGGACAAACATTCTAAGGTAAATGCATAAGCTTGTTGTGAACCGACAGCCACTCGAATGATCTGTAACATTCTAGCAAGTCCCTTACGTGTTAAGAAACGGTTTACAGAGAGATGTCTTGACTAGATGCAATCATGAGATCGGCCAGCAATCTACTTAAACATTACACTAAAGAGTGTTTACTGCGACTAGCCCTTGGGCGTAGCCCGAGAAAAAAGAGTGGACATAAGTGGGAAAATAACTACAAAACAAAGATGGGATAGTGTATTTATTGAATATAGAGATGTACAATAAAAAATGGAAAATACTTACAGGTAAAACTTGCGCAGTTGGTCTATGTTCCAGATGTTAGATAGAATTATACCATCTTCCATAGCTAATCGACATGATCCAGGTCACAGCATTGAGACCACATTGTAGGGACCTTCCCATTGAGGAGAGAATTTATTTCTACCAGGCTGATTTTGGATCTTTCTCAAAACCATGTCTCCCATAAAGCATGGCTTCTGCACCAAAAGCTACGTGGTCGCACTCTTTTGCTGTGATATTTACATAAAGCATGTAAATACGTTGTCGATCGAAATAGTGCTTGATTATGCTTTTCTTCCAGAAGAATGAGTTCATCTTCGTGTGTTTCACTTTGATTCATGATAGTGAAGTTATCCACGCTAGAAGAGCTGATATCGAGTTTATTTGGCAGCATGGCTTATGCACCAAAAGCTAGTTGGAAAGGCGTTTCGCCGGTAGCTCTACTATGTGTAGTATGAAGTGCCCATAGAACGGAGTAGAGTTCCTCTACCCAAGCCACCAGGCGCAACTCGAGGCGGTTGAATACACGTTTCTTAACCCTTTGTATTATCTGCTCGTTGGCACGTTGAACTACCCCATTGCTCTGCGCATGAGCAACGGAGGCAAAACAGATTTTCATCCCAATATCGCAATAATCTAGAAAAAAGACCACTAACGAATTGGGATCCATTATCTGTGATGAGACAATTTGGAACGCCAAATCGTGTCACAATGTTCTTATGAAAAAACCTCTTCACCGCTGCGGCGGTAATGGTTTGGACTGGTTCAACCTCGATCCATTTAGTGAACGTATCAATGGCTACGAACAAAAACTTATATCCATTGAAGGCTTGGGGCATTGGCCCCAAAATATCTATTCCCCATATGGCGAATGGCCAAGTCAAGGGAATAGTTTGTAGTGCATATGTTGGCTAATGAACTTGCCAAGCATGAAATTGACACTGCGGGCATGTCTAGACCAAGTGTTTGGCATCGTTTAGTGCTGTAGGCCAGTAATAGCCTTGTCGAAAAGCTTTTCCAACTAGTGTTCTATAGGATGCATGTGTGCCATACATGCCTCCATGGATTTCTCTCAGAAGGTTTTGTCCTTCTTCAGGAGGGATGCAATGCATGAGTACTCCTTACGTACTCATTTTGTACAAGGCCCCTTCGACTAGTCTTTACATGCATGCTTTTCTAACTAACCGATCAGCTTCTGTTTTGTCCTCGGGCAAAGTCCCATGCGCAAGATAGATCCTCAATGGTTGGATCCAATCTGCTTCATGCTCGAGGGTGGCGACTTTAGTCATCTCCTCTATCTTCTAGGTGATCAAGGGATGTTTGAAGTGCTCAATGAACACTCCTGTCGGAGCAGATGCATGCGAGGACCCAAGTTTTGGTAACTGGTCTGTGAGAATATTGTCTCTTTACAGAACGAATTGGACTTTGAAATTTCTGAAGTATTTTTCCAATTTCCTCACTTCGTCAAGGTAATGAGGCATTGTCTCGTCGAAGGTGTTGTATTCCTTGTTTACCTGGTTTACGACTAGCTGTGAGTCTCCCATCACCACTAGCTGACGGGCTCCAAGGATTTGGTTGCTTGAAGCCCAGCTAGAAGACCTTCATACTTTGCTGTGTTATTGGTAGCAACAGAGTGGAGTTGTATGACGTACTGGAGTTGGTCGCCCTGAGGCATGATTAAGACCACTCTAGCCCCTGAGTTTGAAAAACCGTGAGAAACATCAAAATACATCATCCAATTGTTGGAAGTGGACAAATACGTTGTTTCTTGGGGAAGTGGTTCTGGATTAGTCCATTCGACCACGAAATCTGCAAGAATTTGAAATTTGATTGCTACTTGAGTAGTGAAGTGGAGATCAAATGCTCCGAGTTCTATTGCACACTTCGCAACTCGACTGGTGGCCTCCAAATTGTGGAGTATGTCCCCAAGGAAAAGGACGATGACACAGAAATCTTGTGCACTTGAAAGTAATGTCACAACTTTTGGGAAGCCATTAAGAGGACAGAGAGTAGTTTTTCGACCTCGGGGTAACGCTCCTTAGGTCCATTTAGTACTTCACTTATGTAATACACTGGTCGTTGCTCTCCTTCCCTCTCTACGACTAGGACTGCATTGACCGCGCAAGGGTAGCGGCTAAGTAAATAAGCAAAGGCTCTCCCATTTGTGGGAAAATCAACACTTGAGCACTTGATAAATATGCTTTGACTTCCTAAAAGGCTTTTTCGGCTTCATCCAACCGCTGGAAACCATTGTGCTTATGTAGTACCTTAAAGAAGGGTAATCCACATTCACCTAAGTGTGATATGAAATGACACAGAGCCGCCATTTGACCTGTTAGGCTTCGAACATCATTCGTTGTCGAAGGGGATCTCATTTACTCGATGGCACATATTTTATTAGGATTAACCTCAATTCCACACGAACAAACAAGGAAACCTAAAAGTTTACCAGAAGAAACTCTAGAAGATCACTTTTAAGGGATTCAACTTGATTCCATTTTTATTCAAATTACAAAAAGTTTAAGTGAGATCATTTACATGATTAGAGCTTTTAAAACTCTTTAGAACTAGATCATCTACGTAAGCCTCTAAATTTCATGCTAACTGAGATAGAAAGGTCTTCTCCATCAAGCGCTGATACGTGGAACCAGCATTCTTGAGCCCAAATGGCATTCTAACGTAGCAATAAGTGCTAAATGATGTGATGAAGGCAGTTTTCTCTTCATCTACTTTTTCAATGCTAATTTGCTAGTAGCCTGAGTAAGCTTCCAGGAAGCTCATCAGTTTGCAACCCAGTGTTGAATCGACCAACTGATCGATGCGAGGAAGGGGAAGTCATCCTTCAGGTGGGTATTATTGAGACTGGTGTAATCGACGCACATGCGCCACTTACCATTGAACTTAAGGACCATGACCGGATTTGTGAGCCATTCAGGATGGTTAACTTCACGAATGAAGCCAGCTTCCTGGAATTTATCTAACTCTGAACGGATGGCTTCTTGTCGATCAAGAGCAAAGCGTTTCAGCATTTTCTTTATTGGTCGCTATCCAGGCTGAATTGCTAGCCTATGCTCGATCACATCCCTTGGGACTCTGGGCATGTCAGATGGTTTCCATGCAAACACATCTGCATTGGCTAGGAGGAAAGTGATGAGTGTGAGTTCCTATTTGTCATGCAAGGCTGACCCAATCCAAACAGTCTTGGAGGGGTCATCTGGGAATATGGGAACTTGTTTGAGTTTCTCATTTGGTGACGGAGTTGCCTTGCCCGCATCAGGAACTTTGGTTGCCAGCTTGACATCCCGTAGGGGTAGTTGGTCGACCAACTCCAAAGAAATGCGATCACAAGTGAGAGCTGTATTGTGACTGCCTCTGACCATGATTATGCCTTTTGGCCCTGGTACTTTGACGCACTGTTAAGCGTAGTGTGTTGCCATCTTGAATTTGGCGACTGAAGACCTGCCAAAGATGGCATTATAAGTTGAATCAAAATCAAATACATCAAAAGTAATTAATTCTGTTCGAAAATTCTTTGGTCCTCCGAGGGTGATTGGTAACATGATTTGCCCGATGGGCATAATCGAAGAACCAGGGATAGTCCCGAAAAATGGCCGAGCCACTAGTTTAATTTTTGAATGATGTATCTGTATATCGTCAAGAGTATTGGCGAATAATATGTCAAGAGAACTTCCTCTATCGACCAGTACTCATCCCACTTTAGCATTGCTAATAATGGGGGAAATTACCAAAGGAAGTCATCGTGGTTGCGACAACACTTTGGGACAATCTTCCCAGCTGAAGGTCAAGGAAGTTTCCGACCAATGGGGAAATTGAAGCTCTTTAAGAGGAGCTTCAACACTATTTACCTCTCAGTAAATAACTTTAAATTGACTCTTAGAATAATAAGATGAAGACCCACAAAAAATAACATTAATATGATTACTAGGTACCTGGTATACCATTTCCTCGTCTCCATCAGCTTCTTTAATTCCGCAAGATTGTCCTTGTTTTGGTATAGTCAGTATAGTTGCGTTAACTTGGTAAAAATCTTCCATGCGCTTCAAACAGGTGTGACAATTCTTGGGGTCATGTCCAGAAGCGTTGTGTAATGGACATCATTTCTTGTTTCCCTGTGGGTTACCAGAAGGAGGTTTATTAAATTTGAATGGAACTTTTTTACTTTTCTCCTATAATTGCTTGTCCAATACTGCGACCTCACGGAATCGGCCTACTCCATTCTCCTTGGGCTTCTTAGATTTGCCACCTACAAAGGATTTAGACTTCGTGCTAGAATCTTCCTTCTTTTCAGTTTTTAGGCCTAGTTGACGAGGTAGGTTGCCTTTATCTACCATTCTATTCCATTCTACAGCCTAAGTTGCGACGGAATATTGATCCGCCATGTCGAAAAGTTCTGACACTGATCGTGGGGGATAGATACTCAAATCCTCCATGAACCTTTGGTATCAAACACCATGTTTAAAGGCCCTAATAACCAAAGTATGAGAGATATTAGGAATGGTATTTCTCACTCCTACAAATCTCTTGCCAAATTGCCGAAGCTTCTCCGTCGAAGTCTGGCGCAAACGATGAAGATCATCTTCTTTGCCAGGCATCTCCTAGCAGTTTTGGAAGTTGCTGAGGATGACATCACACAACATCTCCCAGTTGTAGCTCAATCCTTCTGGTTGGTTGAACAACCAGGTCCATGCCGGACCTTCAAGAACCATTGGCAAATAATTCACCATAACTCGTTCGTTTCCTCTTGCCGCTTGGATGGCAGTGACATAGATCTTGAGAAATTTGGTTGGATTCTGAGTCTCATCGAATCTCTCGATCGTACCAGGTTTAAACTTATCAGGCCACACCACATTTCATAGCCCGGGTGAAAAGGCCTTACAACCCATGTACGTACTGCGTGGTCGTCGATCGTCATGACTATCGTCATGGTCGTGGAAGCAATCGGCTTTTAGGAAGCTCATGACGTGGCCCCAAACGCGAGTTCACTAGTACGCGATTGTGCTCAAGGAAGTGCCAGTTTGTCTGGTTTTGTTGTGTCGGGTATGCGCGGGATTACATCTCTTGTGGATTTGATAGGAACCATCTTGCTCTCTGGTCGTTGGATGCGATGAAGCTGTTGGAGTAATGCCCGAGGGAACCTCATCATGGTTATCCGCAAGCACCCTTGTGAATATAACCCCATCATCGTTCCTGAGAACAGAGGGAGGATTATGAAGTGCAAATGCAATTTTTCGGATACAGCCCCCTTCATTCCTTCTGGATGCCGGTGGAGGTTCTAGCATAGTCGCCTCAACCGTTGGGGAGTCATCCGGAGCCGAGAGCGGAGTGTGCTCATGCCTGTGACCACCTAGATGTGGTTGATGAGATGTTGCCGGACCAAAGTCACGGATAGCAGTATCAGGGAGGGCTGGTGCAAGGTGTAGGAAATCTTCTACAATCTTGCGGATCTCGACCTCTCGCTGTTCATGCTCTTCGTCCTCTTTCCGTTTGTGCTCCCGTTCTTCCCTAGCATCACGTTGCTCAGGGATTTCCTCGGAAAGTGCGGTGACTTCCCTACGAATAGAGTTTACAAATGGAGAAAGCATCTCATCTTTGTCTGAGTCTGACTCGAAATCAAAGAGAGACTTCAAATTGTTTGGGGAAAGTTCTCTAGATGAAGATTGAGATCATCTTCTTCCATTTCGTCTAGGACAATGGGTTGCGGCACATAGTCGTCCTCGGTTGTGTTAATACTCACAGAGGGGAAGTGAATTGCTACATCCGGTTCTTGTCCAATAGACATGATTGGAACTGAAGATGATGCCTCCCTGAGATAGGTCTCGAGGGTAGTATCGTCACCATTAATGGGGACGTTATCTTAATCCATGGCATCTACATGATCCTCGAGATCAAATTCATTCTCAGAATCATGCAGGCAAGGGAAAGGATTCATGAATACAATGAACCTTGGTGAAAATGTCTTGAAGGTCCCACGGTAGGTGCTAGCTGTCGACGATTGGAATCCGGGGGTCCTCCTGTCAAACTTGTGCAAAAAAGAGATAGGTAATGAAGAGAGCCAATTAGACAAGTACAGGGTATTCAAGGTATATACGAATCTAAGACACGGGAATTTATCCAACTTCAGGCCCTCATAGCTGAGTTCTAACCCTACTCCTATGTATTTATCTCAGTGGAAAAGAGGAATTACAGGAAGAGTGTTACAAAGAGTATGCAATAGCTAATCCTATTAGGCTATGTCTAATCTTCTCTGTCACTATCGTCTTTGATCCCCCTTGATCCTTCCTTTGAAGGACTTTTTGTACTTGCCGAAGAGATCGTCGGTTATCCTTCTGAGGACATGCCCCACGACTGCTTACAACTACCTCATAGTTGTAGTTGCGGGTCATGGGTACATGGGTATGTGGTGGTTGCCGTAGATCGTGGTTACGTGGCAGTCAGGTAGCTTTGACTCGGCGTCATGGAAATTGTCTCACCATCCTAATCTTCACTGACGGTTACCTTGTCAAAGACTTATGATTATCTCAAGAATAATCATAAGGATCAAGGCACGATAATGGTAAAGGGTGATCGCGTACCTCTACGACCATGTATTGATATCAGGCTTTGTCTCTATGAGAGGGTGTGGTCGAAGGTAGACATCTCTGCGACCACAGCCCTCGCGAATATAGCATAAGACTATAGACTTTACAATAATAAGTGTTTATAGAGTCTCATATATAAAATTGCAAGAATTAAATAACGTTAATGGGTTATGTCCAGAACACCCTTGGACTATTCGTTGTTTCTTTCTTTAGGCCTTTGGTTACCATAGAAAGGTATGTGTGACCATGGAGCGTTGTGCGCTACCATGGGGGCCTAAGTACAGCTAACAATCCTCGTCAGTTCTGTATACCTTCCCTTCACCAGTTGGTCGACGATTCACCACTGCCTCCCCCCAGCGGGTCGCATATATGTTACAAGGGACTAGACAAAGCCGCATGGTAAGCAACCCTTTTGTGTGCATAAGTTAAGTAAATCTTCTTTTCCCCAGCTGGTCGATGATTCATCACAGCCTCCCCCCAGTGGGTCAATTATACTTCACTATTAGATTTTTTTATTTTTAAAGAGAAGGAAAATTAGCAATCTAAGTATAATGCCATAAGTAATTTAAGACAATTCATATATCATTATAAAGAGTTCCACAAATAAGTCACATACTTGTTGATCAATAAAAGTGATACTTTATCCAGGGAATGCAATAAAATATTTTTCACAAGAATTCATAAACATGTCATGATACAACCATCTCCATGATTGCCTCCAGGGCATATCTCTATCACTCCTCGTTTGGCCATGCTATCGACAAACAGTACATTTTCATAGTTCATTACATTTTGTGTTATCCATGTCATTGCCAATTCGATGTGTCTGCCGACGGCTAGGGCCTTTTCACTCCAAGTATGGGAGTGGCACATATCGGATCTCAAATGGCCTACATGAAAGATATCGATAATGGTGCTGAGTTTCCCTGATCTCAAATTCAGCAGTGCATGTTTTAGCCAAGTACCGTAACCCACAGTAAATGGGTCGGTATGTCTCGCTTGATTGGTTATCGTGCGCACACACTGCCATCACATGGGAGCACATTTTATGCAGCAGAGTTGGTTTGTTACAGGTGCATTTGACGTCATCTTCAAAAATCACACCTTACTCTTAAGCTGCCACATGTATCCACCCCCAATATTCTTACTCTTGAGATAAACGATCCCTGTTTTCATCTATTGTTTGGAATAGACTAGGCTGAATGCTTCTAGGTGGCTGCGGATTTCTTTTCTAAGTATCTCTATATTTCGTGAGCAAATTTTGGTGGTGTTGTGCTCAGTAATGCTCTTGCAACTGTACCCCTCTCATGGAAATATTTAGCCGTGAGTTAACAAGTAAACTCAACAATTCCAGTGAGCTGAAGGCTCGCACTCCCTTCAACACAAAGTTGTGCACCTCTGCCATGTTAGTGGTCATTATGCTGTACTTAGCACCTCTCTTATCGTGCATTAGCGACCACTTCTCAGGAGTTTTGTCACTAACGCAGTCGCTAAATTTCTTAATTCTTGGTCTTGGATTGCGTCTTCTCAACACATCTGAAGTCTCAACGACACTTTCTTCATCGTTCAGCTGGTGTGAAGTGCTTGCCTCTGCTCTTTGAACTTTACCTAAATTTGTAGTCTCCTTTTCCAACTTATCCCAAATTTGTTCGAACTTAGTGTGCTAGTTCTGATCACACAACTTCTTAAAATTCTTCATCAGGCTACAAGGTGTTGTTTACACCATCAGCTAATCAAGTCATTCCATCTATATTCGGAGTCATCAGCGGATAACATGAAATCAATCGTACTCAACAGACCCTTATGTCTATAATGAATTAGATAAACATTCGATCTATCCTTCACTATAGTTTTTTTTTTGCTTTGGAAGAAATCATACCCAATTGTATGTGCTCTCATTTTCTACTAAGGCGTATTCCATAGGAAGTTGCTGGTTGTTTGCATCTGTAGCAGTAGTTGTCATCAAAGTTCCCTGATACTTTCCAGTTAAAAATGTGCCAACGACGCAAAGTACTGGTCGCATGTACTTGAAGATAGAGATGACCTGTCCAAAATACCAAAATATATGCTCTATGTATTCAGCTCCAGGACCCATGTCACCATTTGCGTCCACAATTGGCTTATGAACCATATCCATCACAGTGCTAGGATTGTTGTCAACGACTTGCTGAAGAAGTCTGGGCACATAATTATATGAATCATAAAAAGATCAAAATATCATCTCAAGACCAAATTGTTTTGCTCTCCATGCCTTTCAATACCGAATGCTATATCCAAATGTGTCACTGATTTTTTCAACAATTTCTTTTGGTGGCATTTCGAGATTTGCATTGAGGTTGGATAAATTTACACGTGCAACGAATGCAGAGGACATATTTCTGTGTCACTACGAGAATTCTATTGCTGAACAGTGATGTTCGGTGATGCTAAAAACAACAAAATTCTCACTGTCCTTGTACCGGGAAACATGAACATAAAATCGACATCCCTCAATCGAGCTGCATAGAGATTCGGATTTGTTCTATCAACCTTGAAAGACCGATGTAGGGACATAGCCCACATCGCCACACCTTGTTTGGCGTCCTCCATGCTACTAAAATGTTGGCCTAATGTTAATCTGTGCTCATTGGATGCCCAGTTTGATCAGCCATCATCGTAGATTCACACAGAATGAAACCCACCTGGACCTGGCCATTGTCGAGGAGGTCCCATCCCATGGTAATCTTATTCTTCACTTTAGGAATCTACATAGTCTCGATGGATATCCGAACCTTTACTACCTGAGAATTGCAGACCGTCATCTTCAACTTCATCCACATAAGCTTCATCTCCAGGTCAGAAATGACCACCCATGAATTGTCTTCAGAAATTCCGCAGAATTTTGTGACATGGTTGCATTAATGTTCATATCTTACCCCTTTCCCATGTCTCGACTAATTGTTCTATAGCTCTAGTGTTTATATTCATAGGTGGCACATTATCTTTAACCATCACATACAATATACATTGATCTGGTACATAATTAGGACTTCGAACCCTTCTAACATAAGAGCTCCAGAACTTGTCACCTCTAAGTTTACACAGTTTTCGACTTCTTCCACAAATAAACATTAATGCCTCTATGTCAACATTGTATAACTTTGCGTCAAGATTGAAGGTGTCCACGACTCAGCTCTTAAGCTCCTCAAAATTAACAGTATTAAAGTTATCCAGTTCTGTTTCTATGCGGTGACAGGAACTAACATCATCCTCGTATGGTTCGTTGCAAATAATTTGTTCCCCATGGAAAACGTAAATTGTTCCTGCTTCAGACATTGTCTACAATGAACAAGTTCAATATTAAAAATTTCTAATTATCATATCTCCAATATAATTAGTAGATCAATAATTTTTGTCAAAGGAATAAAAGACACGAAGGTGGAATGGAACAGACATCGATCGAATGATCATTACTATGAAATTTTTGGGTGAAATGGTGAGGTCTAAAACTCCTAAAGAAATTTTCATACGGAAAACCCATATTTAAATAATAAACTTGAAAATAACATAGAACAAAAAGAAATTGCAGTTCTGACGCCAGTCGCCAGGCCCGTGGGTGACTCACCAGATTAGGCGCATTGTCGCCATCCTGTCTAGAGACTAAGGCGTCAGTCGCCATGCGGGCTGGCAACTGAGGACTGAGGCATGTGTCACTAGACGGCTAGCAACTGAAGCTGCTATATAATGGGCCAAACCTGACGACTTGAGGAGAGCGCAAGAAAAAAATCATTCACAGCCAAAGAAAAAGAAAAAGAGAGAGGGAGAGAAAAGTGAAGAGAAGGAGAAAAGGAGGAAAGGGAAGAGGATGAGGAAGAGGAAGAGGAAGAGGAAGAGAAGAGAAGAGAAGAGGATGGTAATTTTTTTGAACTTCTAAATAGTTATACTTTAGAAATTAGTTTAAAATATAGATCTTCTTCAGAAATTAAGTTTAAATTATAGATCTGTTTTAGACATTAGTTTAAATTGTAGATCTAATTTAGAAATTAAGTTTAAAATATAGATATGCTTTAGAAAATATAGATCTGCTTTAGAAATTCACGGAAAATTTGTTAATGATTTTTATTTTGGAAGAAAGTAATGAAAAGATATGGATTAGAGAAAAATTAGATCTGTTTTTGAGGTACATGTGCTATGCAAGTGAAGATCTATTATTTAGATGTGCTATATATTTATAGAATGAATTTGATTAATAAGTAGCGAATCGATAATTTAGGAAATATGAATCTGCTGTGAAAAATTTTGGATAGCCCAGATCTGTTGTGGGATATAACTTAGATCTGATGTGTACGTAAATTAATTTAGATCTGTTGTATAATGTTGTGCATTTATAAATATGATGTGTATATAATTTAGATATGTTGTATAATGTTATATAAGTTTAATTTTATTATGGATGAGCTATGTAGTAAATTACACATAACTAATTAGATTATTTATAAGTGTGTTGAGAATGTCCAAATTGCAAATTAGATGTTAAAAATTAAAGTTGATGAGTTGTCACATAGATATTAGGGCTCACCATAGAGTAATGTGCAAAATATATTAAATATATTATAGCTGATGAGTTGTCGTATTGCACTTGTTATTGTAGACAATGTTACAAACAAGAATAATGTATGTTTTTCAGGGGGAATAAGTAATCAGAAATGAACCACATGGGGATGACCTATATGGCTATCACTGTGTAGACATGGAATTGAATGATCTCAGTGCAGTTAATTTTGAGGACCTTAAGACCCGAGTCGTGGACATCCTAAATATCGACCCATCTTTACATGAACTTGTCATAGAAGCGTTGGTGCCGGTTGGCGAAACAGGTTGTTGGAAATTGTATAAACTTAGAGGCTACAGGTCTTGAGGTTCTCTGGTTAGGAGAGTGTTAAATCCCAATCATGGCCCAGATGACTGTGTGCTATATGTGACGGTACTAAACATCGAACCAGTGGACGAGGTACCCAAGGCATTCATCGATCCAACCATGGCACAGGATTCGTGGGTGGGCATTGCTGGCCTGGGGACGAGGCTTACGCCGACGAAGGTGAAGACAAGGGTATGCAATACTCAGGCAACAAAGGTTAGGAGGTGGACGCAGACTATGCGGATTCCTCTAGCGAAGAAAATTACTGTGGGATGGGACCTCCCCAACAAAGGTTAGATCCAAGTGGTTTTGATCATGCGTGAATCCAGGATGATCGCAGTTCAGAGTCGGCATCGGATGACCAAAGATTAACTTTAGGGAAATATTTCCGAAGCAAGGCTTGGCGATGTGGTCCATGGCACTACATACATCGCTCTTTCAAGGTGAACAGAACAAATCCGCATCTATACTCAGTGATGTGCACGGTGGAGGGATGTAGATTTTATGTTCGTGTTGCCCGGTACAAGGACAGTGAGCACTTCATTGTTTCAAGAATCACCAAACATGGCTGTTCGGTTACAGAAGTCTCCCAGAGCAAAAGGAATATGTCATTCGCCTTTGTGGCAAATGTGATTTTGGTGAACATTCATTCAAATTTGGACATGGCACTGAAAGAAATTGTCGCTCAAATCAACAACACATTTGGATACAACATTCAATACGGCAAGGCATGGAAAGCAAAACAACTTGGTCTTGAGATGTTATTTGGATATTTCTACAATTCATATAACTACGTGCCCTGACTGATACAACAAATCGTCGACACCAACCCTGGCACTGTAATAGACATGGTTCATAGGCTAGTTGTGGGCACAAACGATGGCACAGTGCCTGGAGCGGAGTACATGGAGCATATATTCTGGTCATTTGGGCAGGCAATCTCTGTATTCAAGTACATGCGGCCCCGTGGATGGCACATTTCTAATTGGAAAGTACAAGGGAACTCTAACGACAGTTGTTCGCACAGATGCAAATAATCAGCTACTTCCCCTGGCGTACGCCTTAGTAGAAGGCAAGAGCACAGACAGCTGGGTGTGGTTCCCTGCAAATCTAAAAGAAGCTGTTGTGAAGGATAGACGGAATGTGTACGTCATAAATGATAGACACAAGATCCTGTTGAGTGCCATTGAGTTCATGTTGTGCGCTGAGGACTCGCAATATAGATGGAATGACTTGATCAGCCGGTGGTGTAAACAACATCTTGAGGTGAACTTTTTCACTCATTACAAAGTGCAGGCCTGATGAAGATGTTTAAGCGGTAGTGTGATCAAAACCACGGCCATAAGTTCCAACGAATTTGTGACGAGCTAGAGAAAGATACCTCTAACCTAGCTAAAGGTCAAAGATCTGAGGCAAGCTGTTCGCAACAGGCGGAAGATGAAGAAAATGTCGTGGTAACTTCAGATGGGCCGATACGTCGTAGCCAGAGATCAAGAATAAAGAAATTTAGTGAATGGATCAATGACAAAGCTCTAGAGAAGTGGTCACTACTACACTATGAGGGAGGAGCCAGATACAGAATAATGACAACCAATATGGTGGAGGTGTACAACTTTGTGTTGAGGGGGGTGCGAGGTCTTCCGCTCACTGAAATTGTGGAATTTAGATGGCATCGCACCGCTAAGTACTTCCACGGAGGGGTACAGCTGCAAGAGAACTACTTGTGGTCACACCATCAAAATATCCTCACGAAGTGCAGAGGTACTTAGAATTGAAAGCGCGGCTGCTCATAAACACGCAACCTAGTGCATCCCAAATAGCACAAGGCAAAGTTGGGTAGTTTTTCTGAAGAGTAAGAACATGGGGGGAGGATAGATGCGGCCAATCAAAAAGCAAGGTGTTATTTTCGAAGACGGTGTCAAGTGTACTTGTAACAAGCCAGCTCTGTTGCATAAACCGTGCTCCCATGTGATGGAAGCATGTGCGCACGACAACAAGTCGAGCGAGACATACATATCACTTTACTATGCTGCACGGTTCCTTGCTAAAACATGGACTGCAAACTTCAAGATCTAGTGGACTCAGCGGCACTACAGAGAGCTGTTGTGCAGAGCAGGCGAGATCCTGTATGTTCCACCACCGCACCTGGAGCGGAAAGGCGTTGGGCGACGACGGACACTTCGAATTGGCAATGACACGGATAATGCAGAACACGATGAGCTGCAAAAGTGTGCTGTTTGTCGACAACCTAGCCACACGAGGAGGACATGTCCTAATGCATCCAGACCTCACAAAACGTGAATCAGTAATATTGTGCAATACATGTTCATTCCTCTCAGGTATTTGGTTTGCAATTCATTTTATACGACGTACTAACTTAATGTTTCTGCTTGCAGACATGGCTCACGATCATGGACAGCTTCCTGAGTTACTGGACCAGTACTACCACGATCGGCATCGAGCTCGAGCCTTTAGGTCCGGAGAGGAGCTTCAGCCATTCTACCTACGATCACCCGGAAAAGCTTGGCCTCTCGATGGGAGATACATCGTACGGCTAAGGTGGTGGGACTAGTTCCTTTCATCAGGACGGTCACTAAAGCGGAGTCTTTCAGGCACGATCGATCAATAGTCTCTGCTCTGGTGAACAGATGTAGGCCCAAGACACACACATTTCACTTTCAGTGGGGGCAGATGACCATCACCCTCGAGGATGTGGCGATGCTATTCGGCCTGCCAATTCACGGACAGGCCTAGGTATCACCACCCACTCCTGCTGGATGGGATGCCAAGTTCACACAGAGGTTTCACCCCCTCCCTCTGGGTCACGACCCCTTCCACCGTGACATGGGAGTTCTTGTGGCTTTGCTCGCTCACTTAAGGACGTGCCTAGCTGATGTTGATGAGTGGAGAGCTAGCTGACACTTCGAGGTGTACCTACTACACCTGTTTGGTGGCTTCATGTTTGTTGGTATTCTTAAACAAGGTACAGGCACATATCTTTTACTTACTGCAATTAAATCTTATCTTTGTGTTTGTTTGTAGGAACGCACGGCGACACGGTCGACCATTGGCTTGTTCCACTGGCGCGGATGCTTGCAGATACACCGATCGAGCAGATAGCACAGATCAGCTGGGGTTGGGCAGTTCTATGTGCGATGTATCGAGGGTTATGTGACGCCTGTGTTCGTCATGCCCAGTAGGCAATTATGGATGTGTCTCCTTTGCTTGTTCTGCTGTTGTCGTACGAGCACCTACCTATAGGACGACCGCTCGACACCGATGTGCCGGTGCCTCTGCCAGAGGGGTACCGCCCATGGATGCGGAGGACGAGATCGATCGCCTGACCATGTGGGATCATTGGTTGCAGCACGAGCTACAGTGGGCCATCGTCCAGGTGCACACATGCTACTATGTGTACAGTGATAAGCTCGAACTGCTCCATCCCTCGCGTGTTGTCTGGAGGGCCTAGATGGCCACCTATGTTGAGAGCGCAGCTGCGGGCAGGATCTTGTCGGTATGTACGGGGGACCGGGACTTATTGCTCACCCAATGTGTTCTTCTCTTCGGCCATATGTTGGATGTATACGCTCCATGGAGGGTGACGCGCCAGTTTGGCCTTTTCCAGCCGATCCCCCCTATCAATGCAACACATCGGTTGTCGCACGCCCAGCACGAGTAAGCTCGCGATCATCTCTGCGCATAGTGCTTCACCTCAATGAAAATACTTAACACTTTTGTTTTTCTTGTAGGCAGACCTGTATGGATAAGCAGGCTTTCAGTTGGGAGGACCGATAGGCTCCTTACACCCATCGCTAGGAGTAGACAGCAGGGGTAGATGTAGTGCGTGAGGAGCGGCCATACGATCTGAGGACATACGGCAACTACCTCCGATGGTACATCCCTCGCACCATTGCTCGCATTGCCCCACCAGCTCCGACGCCTGCCAAAGTGCCTCCTTCGAGCGTGCATCAGACATACGACCCACACCACGCATCCTGGATACACAGCCAGGTATGCACAGACACTTCATTCCCTGCTTGTTATTGTTATTTGCACCTACCATTGTGTTGTGGTCTTCCAAACTGACGGCCTCCGTGCGATCACCTCCATCACGCGGCCGCTACTCCAGTGGAGGTAGGCACGTCTACCTATCAAACTCGAGTACGAGAAGGCCGTCATCTTCATTCACTGAGTCTCGTCCCAGCTATCGCAGGAGAGTGCCGCCGTTCCGTCGACATTTGCTGCACCTCCTCCGCCACAGGCCCCGCCAATCCAGACGCCGTCGCAGTCGGCTGCTCATCCGCCCGACACAGCCGGGCCGTCAGGTACAGCCATCGAGGCCCTGATTTATCTCAGTGCGCCCCCATCCCGATCTTACCATTTAGGTGTTCCACCTCATGTGGACGTGGCAATGCTTGGTGCTGTATGGATCTCGATGGGTCCCCCGACGCACCCTTCGTCCTCTGATTCTAGCCTGGGGTTTCCACATCACGTTCGACATGGACGACAAGTACGTCACCACGTCGCAATGCACGGTGGACGAGCATGTCATGGAGGACGATGCTTCCATGCACCACCTTCCCACCGTCGCCATTTCAGCGGGACCGGCTTCATCGTCTGAAGAGGGGGTGACATTAGTTTTTTTTGCAAATGTCTTACTCCCAGTATGAAACACGATTTTTGTTTGCATGTATGTATGAAACATGATTTTTCTACGATTCAACCTTTCTTTTTTTCAGCCTTCTATTGATTTTTTACTATATTATTTCTTTTATAACCCTAACATGTCACAACCCAGAAATAAAACTCATTTCGACAATTTCTCTTACGTTTTCATATCCTTTTTTATGTTCAGTTCTCACTTTCGTAACCCGACAAATTAAATGAACCACGAAATGTACCAATCAATCAACCCAACCTATCACGGCTCTTTTTCTCCTTGACAGGGCAGGCCGGGGTAGTTCGACAGCCCTTTTTAGGTTTTACCTACAATTCTTCCTTTTTTTGGGGTTATTCATACACAAAAAACACACTCGGATGCTACTTTAGAAACAACAAAAACCACATGGGTTATTTTCGAAACAACGAAAACCACACGAGTTATTTACAAACAACAATAACCACATAGATTATTTTTGAAATAAAAATAACCACAAAGGCCTGGCCACTAGAGTCGCCATCCCAGGTTGTGACTTAGAGTGGCGACTGATGACATGCCCTTAAGTCGCTATCTGGTTTGGTTAATTATGGCGAACCCGAAAAGTCGCCACTCGAGTTGGTGACTTTGATCAGATCTGTAGTTTCCTTTTGATCTATGTTATTCTCGAGTTTAATATTGTAATATGGGTTTTCTGTACGAAAATGTCCTAAAACCTATGTGATGGCTTCAATCTGGATTATTAGATCACATCTAATCTAATTATTTCAAAAATTTGTAAATTCTCATCTCACATATAAATAATCTAAATATTTTATAATTTTCATAAATACAAAGCTCGAAGATAAATATAATTTATATTTACATATTATTAGTCCACAAGAACTAAATTATTTTATGACACATACAATTTTTCTAGAACATATCTAAATCACATCTACATTTCCTAAATTCTCAGCCCACAAATAAATAATCAATTTATTTCTCTAATATTCAAAAATTCATAGCTACAGATCATATATATAATTATACAACAGATCTAAATTATATACAGATCAGATCTATGTTTCCTGCAATAGTCAAAATTATCCACAAATTTTCTACGCATTTCCTACAACAGAACTACATTGTTATCTTAAATAACAATATGTTTAATTAAATTTAGACTAATTATCTGTCGTGGTATTATGTATACCTCGGCAGGTTTCTTTGAATGTGCGTAACATGCGCACAATGACGCAAGCTGACCGTGCGACCGGTCACCTCCTGTCGGGCAAGCACAGAGATTGACACGGTGATTTTTATACAGGTTCGGGTCCCAGTGGGTGCCCTAGTCCTGTCGGCACCCTCCGGACGCGAGTCCGCTGGGGAGGTGCTCTCTCGAGGAGAGAGGTCTCCAATGGAGCCTGTTGTTTTGAGTGTATGTAAATGAATTGAGTTGGTTACAAATAAGATACAAGGGGGTATTTATAGGCCCCAAAACATGAAAAAGAACAAAAAGCCCTAGCTATGGTCATTGGATCGAGGGGCATTTGCGTCATTTCACCGGTCGAAGGGCTTGGATGCTTGACAAGTGTCCTCGCTAGTTCTCGAGGCGCTCTTTACGTCACTCGCATGTGACCCCGCATGAGAGGCCTCCGTGGCTTTTCCCGGGAGGACTCTGGGATTCGCCCCGGTAGCCCTCCGGGACTTTCCCCTGGAGGCGCTCGAGACTTTCCTTGATAGCCCTCCGAGACTTCCCCGGTAGGCGCTCGAGGGATCCCACGGGGCCCAGAGTTCAGAGGCCCAGGGACCCGCAGGGAACCGTCTTCGCAAGACAAACCTCATGGGACCCAGGGCCCAGAGGCCCGGGGACTAGTCGGGGACCTTCTCCGCACGAAGGTCTGGAGACCCCGCCGGACCTGGGGCTCAGAGGCTCAGGAACCTGCCGGAGACCTTCTCCGCACGAAGGACCGAGGCACTATGGAGATCACGTGGGGCCCAGGGACCCGCCGGGGACCTTCTCCGCATGAAGGACCCAGGCGTTCCAGAGACCCACGGGGCCCAGGTCCTGGGGGCCCAGGGACACGTCGAGACCTTCTCCACAAGAAGGAATGAGGCGCTCTGGAGACCCTGTGGGACCCGGGGACCCACCGAGACCTTCTCCGCACAAAGGACCGAGGCGCTCCGGAGACACCGCAGGACCCGGGGCCCGGAGGCTCGGGGACCCACCAGGGACCTTCTCCGCATGAAAGACCCAGGGCGTTTGAGAGCTTACTCCGAAGACCGCCCAGAGATACAGGATTTCCCCCAACATTATCTATAAAAGAAATAATACTGTCGACGATTCGGACTTGGGGTGCTTAGTCGAACTTATGCAGAATTTTGTGAGTTGTGAGACCTTTCAGGGTGTCCCTCCAGGAAGGGATGATGAACCAAAGACAATTGGAGCACAGAGAGATTTATACAGGTTCGGTCCCTCGATAGTGGGAGTAATAGCCCTTTGTCCTGTTGGGATTTCTCTATATGTAGGAAAAAAGATTACAAGGTTGTGGAAATGATAAAGGGGCCAACCTCCTGTTGAGCCAAGGATGGCCCAATCTTTCACGGTACAGCAAAGATAGCTTGATGGTACTCACACTCGAACAGCAAAAGAGCCGATCAAGAAGCAAGGAACCGGTCACACAAACCGCGATCAGCACTAGAACGCGAACTGAGTGTGGGAATCTTATAGATTCTGTGGACAATCACAAGAACAGGACGTTCTTGACTTGCACCAACAATAACAAACCCAAGAACGGGAAGAACTTAACATGAACACATGGTATTTGCTCCACAAACAACCATGGCTTCTGCTGTCTATTTCTGAAATTAAACTCTGATCTCCAAAAAGATGGAATACATAGATATTTATAGTAGGAACATCCCTCCTAGTTTAGGTGTGAAACCAAACAAGATACTAAAGGGGTTTTCTTGGGTAGATAAGAGGTTTAAAGCCTTGGAAGTTGGTCAGCAACATATGGTTTCGCGCAGCTCTTGACAGCCTGTGCAACTCCCACGAAAACAATCATTACTCCCACCTCAGAACTTCAAATCACACATAGTTTGATGCGTTGGAAACTAGACTTCAGTATCCTTCCATTGATGTGGCCCATGACCATGTTTCTGGTCGTTATTAGCACCAGCATTACGATCAAATGGATGGACAGATTTGAGTCGGCCTCCATTGGACATGTAACTCTCCTTCCATGCTAATGGATCGCTGTCAATAATGCTAACAAATATGGATCCAATTAGAATTCCCTCTTGAGGTGGCATATCTTCAAATGAAATGGATATTACTCCTTGTGGATGCATGGCCATGTCACCTTTCTTCTCTCCAATACTTGTATTGCAATTCTCAGCCCGTAGCACATCATGAACACAACTTGCATTGGCCTTGTGACTCCCTTGCACTATAGCAGCAGCAAAACAAGTAGTGTGATCATTTGGAGACTTGGAGTCATGAGAAGATACAGCAACAGAGGATATATCTGCATCAGGGAAGGGATCTTCACAGGCGACGATCTTTTTCGTGTGGTTATGTAAAACACTGCTAAAAATAGCCCATAAAAGCTAGTCGATTTTTTCTGATGTCTTCTATTGACCTCTCTCCCTGTCTGGGGCATTAGCCCACCCTTTTATATTGGTCGAAAGGGCGCCAATGCATAACGGCTTCGAACAGTTGCTCGGGTGCAGTTTTGGTAACTGCATTTAACTTCCACACAGGCTTAACACGTGCACATATTAACTTCCTGACGGTTGTCTCCGTACGTGGAGGAATCTTCGGGATACTCGGGATATGCCTGTTGTAGGGTCTAAGCAACCCCACGTCTTCTGGTCGAAAGTATTATGACCGCGCATTGTCTGTAGTCATCTAATCGCGTATTATCTGTGGCCTTCTGTCCGCGCATCGCATACAGGCTTCTGACCGTGCACTATCTGCAGCCTGATTGCGTAGATCCTGCGACCATGTGCCCACGCTTTCCAGGACAGCTAAGATCAGATCAACGGACATACACCTGGTTCTGTCTTGAACCAGACGTGCATTTATTCCAAACTAGCTCGGGTAACAATCTTCGTCGGCTAGCCCCCAAATTTGAAGAAAACGAAGAGACAAATTTACTTCAAATTTTAAAACTTACATCGGATAAGTGACCCGATGCTTCAAATCCTCCACTTAGTGGCGCACTAAGTCTAGCGGTTTATTTCCTGAGACGGACTCTGGGCAGTATTTGATAGGTAATGATGGCGCCGTAGAATTCTTTTAACCTGAGATAAAATTGTACATGTTTTAAAAGCTCGAGGCATTCGAAAAACGAACCGTCACCCAGGGGGTTATAAATATCGAAACCTCTTAACTTTAAAATTTCACAAATCCTTTCCGGCTAAGTCTTTTCCAAAGCCATCTTTTCTTCTTTTTTGTATACTCCTCAACGGCAGATCAAAACATCATTACGATTGAGAGCGATGAAGAGGAAGTGGTACTTGAATTCGACCAAGATTCATAGAAGGTAAGTCTTTTCTAGAATCCTTGGTTCAAGTTTCCATCTTATGCTCTGATCGTTTCCACGAACGCTTTTTCGGAAATTCATAGACGATCGAAGATCTGGTTACTCCAAGGAAGAAACCCAAGATTGACGAGGGATCTTCCAGTAGGACAAAGGTGGGAGACGCATCATTGCTCTCTCTTCCTTTGGTTCCTGTGGTCCTCTCTGTTCATGCACCTCGGCAGGTCGAACCTTCATCTCCACCTTTGGAGGTCCATGATAATCCTTCAAGACCTTCTTCTCAGCTTTCTCCATTTCATCCCAGTGATTCCCATCTTTTGACGGGTTATCAATTTTCTGGTTGGCAAGCTGTACTTCCATGACCAGATAATCCTCAACTTGTGTTGGGGAAGCAATCTTCTGGTGGGAAGGTTGCACTTCCACCACTTGATGGTCCTCGGCCTTTGTTAGGTGATCTACTTTCTGGGGGGAATACTTCAACCTCTCACTTGGGAGGATTGGTAACTATTTTCATCCCTTCCATTGGTCATTTTAATTTATAAAACTAACACATTTATGTGCAGGACATGAAAATTGTTGGAGCCCCCAGCAACCAGCCTGCTGAGATTCTACCTCCTTCCCTCGAACAGACTCTCCAAGGGCAAAAAGAGGCCTTCGACAAGAAGACCGAAGAAATGTCTTCGGCCATTCTGCACTTGGCAGAATGTTTTGATAGATCCCGCAAAGAGGTGCACCAATTCCGTTTGGAGAGGGACTACGCTTGACAACAGCGAGAACTCTCCGATTCGATCAGGGATGGTAGTGCGTCTCTGATTAGGCAACACCGGCAGCACCTTCACGCCCCGAATGACTACGGGACAAGCGAAGACAGCGCCTTCTTCCACCTTCCGACCAGCTGCACCGCCACCTTCGACGAGCACACGACCGGCATCGACGGCACCGCCCGCCTGTGCCGCGGACAGCAGCAAGTCGACCCCGCCAACACCGGTCAAGAGCTCCTCCTCCGTCGCTTCCACGGGTCGTACATCAACGGGAATTCGCTGCCACAAGTGCCAAGGGATTGGCCACGTCAAGAAAGAGTGCCCCAGCCAGCGGGCATACATCGCCACAGACGACGGAGGTTACATTGCGGTATCCTCGGCGCCAAAGGTGGCATCATCATCAACCTCGTCGTCGTCCACCCTGGTGTCGTCGATCTCATCCTCAACATCGAAGGCGCTGATGTAACCTCCGTCGTCTGTGGCGATGTATGCCCGCTGGCTGGAGCACTCTTTCTTGACGTGGCCAATCCCTTGGCACTTGTGGCAGCGAATTCCCATCGATGTACGGCCCGTGGAAGCGACGGAGGAGGAGCTCTTGACCGGTGTTGGTGGGGTCGACTTGCTGCTGTCCGCGGCACGGGCGGGCGGTGCCGTCGATGCCAATTATGTAGAGTAGTTGCTAGTTCTCTTGGGGCCATCAGTGTAGATCCTACTGACGCCAATATGTCCCTTGGAGAACTTTGTAAACTTCTCTCGGATCAGGTCGATGCTCTGGTCGCCTGTATCCCTTTTGTATGCAAGGACTGTTAGAAATAAAGATTTCTTTTTCCTTACATATCTTGAAAATTCTTCATAATCTCTGTGCGAAAATATGGCCATAAGTAATGTTTTTACGACCACACATACATAGGTAAATCTGACTATTGCGATTAGAAACGCATTAATATGTCATATCGCGACCAGTATTGGTACCTCGATCAGAACCAAAGCCGCGGTCAGAACTGAAATCCGATCAAAACTGTTATCGCGATCAGAACTGAAATCCGATAAAAATTGAAGTCTTGATAACGTCTTGACCAGATGACAACCATCTACATAGCGGTTTATCCATTTGCAATGATCACAGAATATCATTATGATCAAAATGCAAACCGTAAAATGATCACAGGAACACATTTGTGACCATCACGTGAAAATTTACAAAAATCATGAAGAATAACTTCCTCCAAAAATCTTTGTAGCATTTTCACGTACTTATGTACACCCTAATCCCCAAATTCGAAACAAAAAACACTTTTTGCTTCGGATTCATTGTAGGGAGTGCATAACGGGTCTCCAAGAAAAAGTATCCATTATGGAAAATGAATAAAATATTCAATGAACAAGCATCCATCCTCTGCCGGCTTCATTTTCGCCATGGCCCAGATCTTGATCTGAATGCAGCAGCAGAAGAGGCGGAGGTTGAGAGTGAAGACCAGCTTGGGGCTATCATGGAGGAGGTTAAATCCCTTGTAGAGAAACTCTTAAACGAGCTTGACATGATGTAAATTCTTGCACCTGTACAGATACAATTTATACAATGCAAATGCATGCACTTTTTGTTTAAAAAGGAAACACTTCTCTTTGTTTAATATTGCGACCATATTCCCCTAGCCCCCGCCTGTGATTATGTATACTGAAGACTTAGTATTATGAGCACAGGAGAAATATATGTGTAGCGACGACAAGGGATACCCGACCAGGCTAATAATCATATTAAACACAATATCCAACCTTATTGCAAACCCCGTGTGCGTTGAGAAACGGCTTATTGAGGGGTGTCTTGTCTGGAAGTGATCACGAGATCGGCCAGCGAATCCGATCAGGATATTGTGGCAATATAACCATCACCGACCAGCCCTCGAGCCAGACTCATTACATATGGGCAAAAGAGGAATAATCCACATATGAAACAACTAAAAGCACCTGTTTTGTTAAATCATGCTAATAGAAAAGAAAAAAGGGATTGGACACGTAAAACTTGTGTAGTTGGTCGATGTTCCAAGTATTAGATAAGATCCGACCATCCTCCATCGCTAACGGAGCTGATCCTGGTCGCGGCACCCAAACAACAGTGTAGGGACCTTCCCACTGTGGGGAGAACTTGTTGTGACTAGATTGGTTTTGTATTCTACGCAAAACCAGATCACCCATGTGAAGACTACGTGGTCGCACCCTTTTGTTATGGTACTTGCGCAAAGCTTGCAAGTATTCCATGGACTTGATCAAAGCTCGATCACGTTTTTCTTCTAGGAGGATGAGATCTTGTAATCGTTGCCCGTTCTGATCAACTTGTTCGAATTGATCTGTTCGGACAGACACTAGTACAGAAAAGCTTTTTTCTATCAGTAAAAAACACCCTTCTACTATCAGTTTTTGTACCGATAGAGATAGACACGATAGAACAAGACAGAACATTTTCTATCAGTAAATAACCGATAGAAGAACTTCACTATTCTATCGGCATCTTAGGAGTGTACCGATAGAAAACCCGTCGTAGTCTGACGTTTGGCGGCAGGGAAAGTACCACTATTCTAACGGTTAATTACAAGTTTACCGACAGAAAAAAGCTTAGTACTCTCTCAGTTGGAAATGAGTTTACTGATAGAAAAAACGATTGTACTCTCTCGGTTGTGTATGAGTTCACCAGCAGGAAAAGTCACACTCTTCTAACGGTTAATTTAGAGTGTACCGATAGAAAAAACGACAGTAGTCTCTCGATTGTGTGTGAGTTCACCGGCAGGAAAAGTCACACTCTTCTAACAGTTAATTTCGAGTGTACCGATAGAAAAACGACAGTAGTCTTTCGGTTGTGGACAAGTTCACCGGCAGGAAAAGTCACACTCTTCTAACGGTTAATTTCGAGTTTACCGAAAGAAAAAAGACAGTAGTCTCTCGGTTATAGATGAGTTTACCGATAGAAAAAGTGGTAGTAGTCTCTCAGTTGTGTGTGAGTTCACCGGCAGGAAAAGTCACATTCTTCTAACGGTTAATTTGGAGTGTACCGATAGAAAAAACGACAGTAGTCTCTCGGTTGTGGTTGAGTTTACCGATAGAAAAATGGTAGTGGTCTCTTGGTTTTGAATGAATTTACCGATAGAACATTCACATATACAGTACGTTATTTACATTCACAATACAGTACATTCACATATACAGTACAGATGCAATACAGTATAGATTGGATACACAATACAGTACAGATGCAAAAAAGGGTAAATTCACATAACAGATTGACACATTAGACAGTTATTCACATTTATTCACATATATATGGACAAATACAAATTGCAATCCAATGTGGACACTTCTTCACATATATATTTATTCACATGTATATAAACAGTCTATGCACAGAGTACACGAAAAAGAGAAAATTGTCATGGCGGATGGTTGGGCGCAACTTCCTCCATGACATATTGAGCCCAGATTTGTCGAATATCTCTAATCTTTGCATTTTCGTATTGGTCTTTCGACATGGCGATCTGCAAGCATGTGTGAATACTGAGTAACTAACTTCCTTATTTAGAATGTGACACTCAATTTTCAAATTTGAGTTAGCTATCGATGCTTACCTGGGGGAATTGGGCAAAGTTTGTCTGCACTAGGTCATACATGTAGCGCAGCACATAAAACCCGCATTCCCACGATTGCGGCTGCTGATGGCACTGAGATAATTGCATATGCGAAGACATGTTAGCTATTGTTTCCATAAACTAATTAAGCATAAACAAAAAGTCTCGTGAGTACCTCATATTCTTTCCAAGCTAGTAAGGAGCCCTGCGGTGCGGCATGCCTCCCTCCAGCGGACACATATTTATCAAAACCCTGCATTTCAATTAGTATTGCCGGTTAATGTATTATCATTAGCTAGTGAGGTCAAAATTTAAATCAAACATATAAGTTACTTACGCCTCCATATTCCCCTTGACCACATATTCGATCGATAATCTGTCACGCATCGAATCGAGGTAGTACACCTCGTTCCTCGGTGGACAGATCACGATGAGGATCCAGTGGCCCCTGCATTGTACGTAAAAGTGAACCGCTAGCTCAAAGTATATCTCAGGTGTAACATACAAGATTGAGTTAAATTAGTACGAAATGCACTAACCTTTGGTGGTACGGCACCAGAATGAAGTCCCTGTCCTGCTGCGCCATCAGCGCCTTGGATATGTACTGCTCAGCGTGCACGGCGTCGTGCTCTAGCATCGTGAGGCATATTTTCTCTGGGTCAAGGAAACCCACCTTGTCACACGCAGCCTCCGATGCTAGCCTATACATGCACCTGCATGCAAAGGACGACATTAGTATTGAACAGAAAGTTACTACATTTCAAATGAACTACAACAATGCAGAGTTAGCAAACAGAGTTAGAAAACAGCAATACATAGCATCAGCAAACTCACAGGACTCCAGTCCGTATGATGGACATATCGAGCTCCCGCTAGTTGTAGAGGTCGAACAGATCCTCGTGTGCCACGGATATACTCCCAGGCTCACGGTGGAACTGCCCAGGCCAGTAGGGAACTAAGAAGTTCAGATTGCGCCGAGCTCGGTGTAGGTACCACTCGTGGAGGTCTCCGGTTGATCGATCTAATTTGCGCAAAGCTGCCTCCGACATGAGTGGGAACCCGTTCCTGAACCTCTCCGGCTATCCCTGTCGCCCTTGTCCCTTGCCTTTGCCCTTGCCTTTTGTCGGGGACTGAGCGCGTACCTTCGAAGGCAAGGGTGAGGTGATGGCAGCTTTCTTCCGAACTGAAGGCGTGGATGCATTGGGTGGGGTCGAGGCCGTCTTTGATGTGTCAAGGTTCGCACGAGATCAGGCCTCATGCCCCGAGCTGGGGGCGCAGTCCTCTAGTAGCCCGGTGGCAGGCCACTTCAATTAATGAGCACGTATGTTAGATTTTGCATGTTGAGTGTGCTGAGTAGGATGTAATCTAAAATGTGTAGGATTTACCAGTTGTATTAGAAGACACTTCTTGGGCCACTGTACATAGGAGCCCACTGCCTCAGTAAGTGTCTGCAGTTCCTCTGTTGGGACTGCCAAAGGAGAATCGTTGTAGCCCGGCATGGCCATGTCCACCTGTACCTTTGCAAACCCCAACCGCAGAGGTACGTAGTGGACCTGGACATCCGGCCCAGACGGATATACGAAGCCGTGTCCAACCACTTCCTACCTGTCGCCTAGGTGATTCAGTAGGATGCAACCCTCCGGCTTCTGCAAATTTGTAAATATTAAAATAGGTTAGCGAAACAACTCTAACAGAATGGGAGTGGCATCAACTTAAGTGCACAGATGAAGGCTTACAGCACCTCAAGTAGATCCACTGGATCCGCGAGGACCTTCGAAGTGCAACTGCTTATCCGACCCAGCGGGGTACCATCGCCCTGGGGATCCGCATCTGCACTCTTGGCCAGCAATGCATCTCTCAACCGTGCAAACTCTTCCCTCATTTGTGCGACCTCAGACTGCACCTCAGCCCATATCTCCGCCCGTACCTCAGCCCGTATCTTATCGGAGAGCTCCACTTCCTTTTCCTTCCAGGAGCGGGCCTTCTTCCTCGGTGGAGCCGGATCTGCGAAACCGGCCTTCCGCTACACAATGGCTCCCACAGCCCGTGTCCGCCCGGGATGCTCCTTATTTCCTAGAGCCCGGGTGAGGATGTCATTCTCCCTCTGTGGGGTAAACAATCCCTCCACTACCTCCTTCTCAAAAGACATCTGTTACATTTAAAGGTACCTTGTGAGACAAATTACCTTATATACACATGTGCGCACATAGTTTACGAGGTTAGCCAACTTATCATTCGCCTCACAATGTTGATGTCCCCAAGGGTTGCAAACTGCACAGACCTCATGGACGACATGGACCCCCTCCCCCTCCACCATCGCTTGCACCCCTCATCCTGGATCTCGGAGAGCGGCAACTCAGGGGTGTCGATGATAGGATTTTGCTAGTCTTCCTTCTTCCACTGCTCCTCCTTCCCCGCATAGCCCCAGGATCCGAGCAGATGTAGGTGGTCGTTCCTCTTCTGGATCGCCCTATTCTTCTCGCTAAGGGCCTTGAACTCCTCAGTCCCCTTCTGTTTGGTGAATTCCTCCCATACCTCCTCCGATATGAGGGGTACTTCTCGCAAGGAGATTTCCCCGCAGTGAGGAAGTTACTGACGAGCCAGCTCTTAAAGGTTTTCCATGTTCCATTCAAGTCCTTCGAGCAGGCTGTCTTAGGTGTATCGTCGGGGATGTTCCACTTAGCCTGTTTTAAAAAAATGCATACAATTAATCACGAGTTAGTTAAACTTTAGTATAAGCCAAGAGAACGTGATTACGAAAGAGTTGCCGCTGGGATGCAACAGATCTCTTACGCTGTGATGTAACAGCTGCATCTTCAGTTACGTTGGGGTTGGCCCTAGTCGAACCACGAGTACCATCCGATGAAGACGACGACATGTCTTTCCCTACAAAACCATCAACAAACCATCAAAAATTTAATGGAAACACAAACCAAATCATTTTACAAAGCAAAAGGACCTATTTTAAATATTTTTTCCATCGGTAAACACAAAAGCTACCATGCAATAGAAGATAAGATTCTATTTCTCAGCGTTTTCATCTACACATTTTCATATAGGAAGCAGGCAACATATGGCAATTAATTCTTCTTGGAGTTCCATAACTCAGCCCAGGACTGGAGACTAATTAGGGCTGCAAAAGGGATGTCCGAAGAAAATAATACTAAAAGAAATACATGCATAAATTACTTCCTGAACTGTTCAGAAATATTTTCTATCGGTAAACACATGAGCTGCCGATAGACCATAACAATGTTTTCCATCGGCAAAGATACGAGATACCGATATAACATATTGTTCTGGAATATTGTTGATAAGCCGCCATTCACTGGCATCACATAATCTTGGTTTAAGTCAACATTCTCTATGATTTTCTAAACTAATATTCATGGGCCAGCATTATTATTTCACACATAACAATGTTTTCTATCGGTAAACACATGAGCTGTCGATAGAACATAACCAATTTTCTATCGGCAAACACGTGAGATACCGATAGAACATAACAATGTTCTCTATATATGGAATTTTGTTGATAAGCCACCATTCACTATCATCACATAACATTCTCCATGATTTGTTATACTAATATTCATGGGCCAGCATTTTTATTTCACACGTAAATATGCACACAAGCATCTAAGTGCCACTGTGCATAATCTGACAAACCTAATGCTAATGGAATACAAAGATATTGAAGTAGCACAGAAAGTAGGTCACAACCAAAAAAGGAATAATATGGTTTATAGCACCCTCTCTTGGTTATCTTTAGCATTACCTGTATGCAAGTCATCAGGACTTCATCACATCTATTAGTTTGGGAAAAGTCATGTATATGCATTTGAAACATATACATCGAAGACCCATCCACATTGCCATATATTCATACCAAGTGAGTAAAAATTTCCAACCAAACTAGTACATTGCATGGCTCATGTCCTTCCAGATCCAAAGTTTTAATACTTGTTCAGAAATATTTTCTATCGGTAAACACATGAGCTGCCGATAGAGCAGACAAATTTTTTCGGCAAATACAGAAGATACCGATAGAATATGTGTAAGAACACCTCCAACATATAATGTGCATTACATGGCAGTTGGATACAATTGATCACACATACAGCAGTATAGATAAGTTAAAATCTCAAAATAGGTTCATTACAGCACTGGAACATATTATGTCAACCATAATTTAAATCAACATTGCCTGCGGAATGTACATAATCCAACACAATAGGGAACCCTAGTGTAATTGCAAAACTCGAAGAATTAGTACGTACAAAACACTAGGATCAAATAAGGAAGATGCTGGAAATAGAACGACGAATTAGGGTATTTACGGCGATCAGTTGTGGTGATGGAGAGGCGGTGAAGAATGTAGCGGCGGCCGGCGAAGGATGAAAATAAGAACCGGTGGCAGTGGTGAACCAGTGTCCAGCCGGCGATCGTCGTGTGGGAGAGAGGAAGTGAGTGGTCACGGTGGAGGTTGTGGTTTTCTTCGCTCTCGAAGAGACGCAGTGCTATAAGTTGGAACTGTTCGACTGGAGGGAAACTCAAGGGCCGTGTACGAGTAATAAAGCAGTTGATGACCTTTTCTATCGGTAAAACAAAATAATACCATAGAATTATGTCTGTTTCTATCGGTACAACAAAATAATACCGATAGAACATGTAAATTTCGCGAAAAAAATATTTGAAGTAGTGGATGCCTTTTTCTATCGTTATAAACAATAAAATCCTGTGAGACCAATTTTCCCCAGAAAATTTTTTTAATTAAGTGCCTGAGATTATAGTATTGGGTGCCATTTTTCTATCGGTAAAAACAACAAAATACTGTCAGAAAATGAAAAGGTACACACAATTTAACATCAAAAGACCGTGCTTGAAAGCTGTAGAATGATAAAGAAAGAGGGAAGATAGCTGGAAAATTGGAAAATTGACATAAAAAGAAATTGTTCATTCATTGTTGTTTTATCACTTATAAAAAAAAATAAAACCCAAAATGCTAGGTCAAGGGGTGGTCTTAGCCCTGGCTGCATGTAGAATAGAGTCAGTTTGACTTGCAGCCAGGACACAGGACTCCTCTAGCGACAAGTTGTCCCTATGATCAACTACTACAGCGTCGAGAAGGCCTGCGACCTCCCTCAGCTTCGCTATGGTATCCTTCATAGTCAAACCGCAGCCAGTGATGGTAATATCTGCGGCTTGCTTCTCCTCGCGAAGACGCCTCGTCCTCGCCCTGGAATTGTCACCAGCCGTCTTCATGCGCTGAATGCGCCGGAGGAGATCGTCCAGCTCAAGCCGTAACTGAGTGTGCTTGTCTGTAAGGAGCTTGTGCTCCTCCTGGAGGGCCCTCAGGTCGGCCTTCACTTTGCCAGTGTCTTCCACGGCTCCCATTCCCTGTGCAAATCAACAGGTCAAGAATGTACTGAACATGGATTAACAATACAGGGGTAAACCCAGGAGATTTAGAGTTCTTACCCGGGAGGGCGTGGCTGGCGTTCCCATGGAGGTTGCCATTGTGAAAGAGAAGATAAGGAGTCAAAGCGTTTGTGAATTAGAAAAACAACAAAATACCGCGACGCATGGCGAGGTACTTATAGAATTTCCAAGGTGACGCATGGCGACACAGTTGAGAATTCAAAGCGCCAGAGTATTTTTCTATCGGTACAAACAACAAAAAACCGTCAGACAACAAAATACCGTGAGACTAACGAATTTATTCTAACGATAAAATATAATAATACCGATAGAATAAGTAAATTTTTTGCAGCGAAACTTTTGAAGTGCCTGAGACACATTAAAGTAGTGGATGTCCTTTTCTATCGGTACAAATAACAAAATATCGTCAGAAAAATTGATTTTTGGAGAGCTTAATTTGAAGAAGCAAGAGGCTGCAATGATATTTTTGCAAGTGCTATTTGAAGGGAAGAATTAAGTACTTACAGGATAAAGGTACTGTACATGTTAGAACTCATGCTGTGGAGTAAAATTGAGATATATTAATGCTGTGAACTAGCTTATTATTAAGTTCTAAAGAAAAATGTACTGCCTGATGTATTAATGATAAGTTCCTCACCTTGCTGCAGAACTTGTGGGCTGTTTGCTTGGCATTTATCCCTGAAATAGAAATTAATCATCAATGGTTCTCAACCCATAATCCTTCTTCGTGATCATCTCGCAGATACATTGTTTCGTCGATATCTTCAGTAGGGATAGATTGAATGTCCTCTAAAAATGGAGGTATTTCATCGAATTGGTTATACTCCTCTTCGTCGACAACGTCTTCGACCCCAACAATACGTCTCTTGCTGTGGAGGACAACATGCAAGTTTGGATTGGCCGGGTCAACGATGTAGAATACCTGTGTGGCTTGCTTTGCAAGTATGAATGGATCGTCTTGGTGTCTGACTCTACCAAGATCGACGAGAGTAAACCCGTAACTGTCAACCTGAACACCTCGAGGGATTTCGACCCATTGGCATCGAAACAGGGGAATCTTAAGTAATCCGTAATCGAGCTCCCATATTTCGTCAATAGCACCGTAATATGAGTTCAGCACCCTTACTGACCTGGCATCCTCGGAAATAGCAAACAGTGTCACTCCGCTACATTGCATGCTACTCTTGGCGTCTTGAGCTCTTGTGTAAAATGAATACACATTGATGTCGTACCCCTGCCAAGTCCCTACAGTGAATCTTGGGCCTCTAGCCAACCATGTCACAGTTTCACTTACGGAGCCCTCGGCAGATCGCGTGACTTTTTCTTGGATCCACCCAGCAAATTTCCTGTTATGTTCTCTGGTGACCCAAACGTCTGACTTCGAAGGATTCTGTGACTGTAACATTACCTTGTACTCGTGTTTGTATGGCTTGACCTCCGTCATGTGTGGTAAGACCCAAAAATGTGATTTGCGTACACATCACGAGCGGGGACGATAGCTTTGAATCCAATCGTTCTGATGCCTTGAAGCCTACCCTCGTGTCGGGACCTAGGAACGCCAATTGGGTCAACCCCGGCCATATAATCTGTGCAAAATTCAATCACCTCCTCGGCGGCATAACCTTCCATGATACTCCCCTCGGGTCGACGATGAGTCCTTACGTATCCCTTCAATGCACCCATAAATCTCTCAAATGGATACATGTAGCGCAGGCACACGGGTCCACAAAACTTAATTTCTCTGATAAGGTGAACAATCAGATGGACCATAACATCAAAAAAGGATAGAGGGAAATACATCTCAAGCTGACAAAGAGTTGTAACCACGTCGCGTTGCAAAGCGTCCAGTCCATCCGGATCAATTACCTACGAGGACACAGTTGCGCCAAATATTCATATCAAAAAAATCTTCTAATTAAGCTCCACAAATGGAGGTAATGAACTTATAGTACGAGTGCACGTACTTACCTTGCAAGATATTGCGTTGAAGAAATAATATAGGTTTGTGATTGTCTCTCTGACTTTAACTGGGAGAATGCCTCTGATAGCAATGGGAAGCATTTGTGACATGAAGACATGACAGTCGTGGGCCTTCGTGCCAACCAGTCTTAGGTCCTTCATGGACACAAGTTTTTTCAAGTTCGGGGAGTACCCACATGGAACTTTAACACCGTGCAGGCACCGACAGAGTTCTGTTTTTTCGCTCTTGGACAACGTATAGCAGGCCGGCGGGAGGTATGTACACTTTCCATTATCTAACGATGCAAGCTCAGTCCTTATCCCCATTTCCACCATGTCACGACGAGCTTTCACACCATCCTTTGTCTTTCCCGGAATGTTCAACAACAAACCAATCAAACTGTCACAAACATTTTTCTCTACATGCATGACGTCAATGCAATGTCGAACTTGTAAGTGCTCCCAGTACGGTAGATCCCAGAGAATCGATCTCTTCTTCCAAACATTTTTTTCTCGAGGTTTAGAATGCTTACGGAACTCAGCTTTGATGTCCTTCACGCGCGAGTAAATCTCCTTACCGGTCAAAAACAATGGAGCTGATCCCTACTCAGGCTTCCCGTTAAATGATTTCCTCTTCTTACGGTACGTGTGATGCACCGGAAGAAACTTGCGGTGACCCATGTACACTGTTTTCCGGCAGTTTCGCAGCCACATGCTCTCAGTTTCATCTAGGAAAATAGGGCAAGCCTTGGCTCCTTTCGTACTATACCCCGAGAAATTGCCGTAGGCCGAGAAATCATTTTTGGTGCAAAATATCAGGGCCCGCAAGATGAAATTCTCTTTCTTGTATGCATCCCACACCTGCACCACCTCGCTCCACAATTTCTGTAAGTCCTCGATTAAAGGCGCTAGAAACAGGTCAATATCATTTCCGGGTTGTCTGGGTCCTGAGATTAGTAACGCCATCATGATGTACTTGCGCTTCATGCATAACCAAGGAGAAAGATTGTAGATGCATAAAAGAACCTGCCAAGTGCTGTGCTGACTGCTCATATTACCATGTGGGTTCATACCATCTGTACTCAGCCCGAACCTTATATTCCTAAGTTCGCCGCCGAACTCAGCAAATGTTCTGTTGATGTTTCCACATTGAATAGAATCAGCTGGGTGTCTCAGTTTTCTGGGCTTCAGCAGGCCAACGCAAGTGCTTCGCGACTTTCGGATTTGCAAACAGCTACTTCAATCTAGGTATCACAGGCAAGTACCACACAGTTTTCGCCGGAGGTCCTTTCTTTACCTCGTGATGTTCACTGTCAATCCGGTCCCGAAGCGTATACCTCGATGCGCCGCATCTTGGACAAACATGCAAACTGGAGTACTCGTTACGATACAACACACAATCATTTGGGAATGCATGTATTCTTTCGATTTGCATTCCCAACGGACACAACAGTTTTTTGGCTTGGTAAGTAGATCTTGGCAACTCATTTCCCTCTGGAAGTATGTCCGCTAGAAGATCTAATGGTGCCATGAAACTCTTATCACTCCAACCGTTGCCTGCCTTCAAGTTATATAATCTCAGCACAGAAGACAGTTTTGTAAATGTTGCACATCTAGGGAACAAAGGCTTCTCAGAGCCAGCAATCAGTTTCTCAAATTCACAGAAGTCGTTTTCGTTGTAATCTTCCTCTACATCATGTAACATCTCATCTAGATTGTCATCATGATCATCTACGTGCACATCGGAATGAACATTATCACAATTCGGATGATCATCGATATTATTGCAATCCACATCCGAGTCCTGCTGATTGGTAGTAGTGGCGCTTGTTTCCTCAAGATCTTCGCCATGCCATATCCAACGGGTGTATCGCGCGTTAAAACCACAACGAATCAAATGACTCTTAATTTGATCAGAGTTGCTAAACCTCTTCAAGTTCATACAATCTGTACAAGGACAGAGCATATTTTTCTCTCCCTTCCTCTCCTTTTGTTGCTCAGCAAATTTAATAAACTCATTCACACCATCCAAATATTTAAGAGTAGTACGTTTTATTCCATACATCCAATATTTCCTGTCCATCTACAATTAACAAAATTTAACGAGTCAGCCATGCATGAAACCTGCCCGATTAAGTTATGTATATGTACATGTACAGCCTCTTACAACAGATGTGTTGAACCCTACCCTGACGAAGTTAACACTGATTAACCTAGCTAACTACACAATACAAGCTAGTTAGCTCCTAAAACATGATGCATTTCCAGCTACCTAGCTCCCAAGCTTAGAGCTACAAACTTGGAACTACACAATACAGCTAGCTTGCAAGTAGAGAGGGAGGGAGATCTAGAGGGAGAGAGAGATAAGTGTCGACAATTAAGCATACCTTAAAGAGAGGGGCGCAATCAACTTCCCTCCAGCTTGCGCTGATCACCCTAGCAGTGTAGCTGCGAGCGTGGAACTTTCATCACAAACAGAGGGACACAGAGTGCAACAGAACAAATTAAAGAGCAGCTCAGCAATGGTCGAGTGGGGTTTTCCTATAATGGAGCTTTTTCTAACGGTAAATACATGAAGTAACCGTTAGACTAACTAAGGTAATTTGTTGCTCACATATTCTATCGGTAAAAACACACATATACCGTAAGAGAATGTACATTACTGAGCAAGTACAGGTCTTGTTCTATCGGTAAATATGTGTATTTACCGTTAGATGATGCATGACTGAGCAAATATATGTGTTTTCTATCGGTAAATATGTGTATTGACCGTTAGATGATGCATGACACAACACGTACATCAGTTTTTCTATCGGTAAATATGTGTATTAACCGTTAGATGATGCATGACACACGAACATGAGCTTTTCTATCAGTAAATATGTGTATTTACCGTTAGATGATGCATGACTGAGCAAATATATGTGTTTTCTACCGGTAAATATGTGTATTTACCGTTAAAGGAGGTACTTGTACCAAACACACATGACACCAGTTCTCACATCCAAGGAATCATATCAATGTAACATCAAACAGATCTTACATGAAACAGATCTTAACTAGAAGATAAAGCAATATTTCAAGAAATGCTCATTTGTGGATTAACTAGGAGACACAAAAATACTTTTCTTAGGTACTCGGGACTTCATCTTGCCAAAGAAATTACACATGCCAGTTCACAAATTCAGGTACAAACATAGACATGCCAGTTCACCAATACAAATTCAGATACATGTCTGAAACTGCAGTACAAATACACACCTACCTACCAATACAATTAAATACACAAATACTCCCTACACATTCAAGTTCATGTCCCAATTAGCAATACATGATACACAAATATACAACAATATACAAATACAACAATTTACACATTCGATGTATATTAGAAAAGCCACGTCTGAAATTAACAACAGATCACGACGAGGACCCAGTGGCCCGTACATTTTACATAAAAGAGAACCTTTGCAGGTTACGACAATGCAACTACCGACTACAAGTTAGACCTGATACATCACAAATCCATTCATCCAAAATAGCAAATGTCTGAACCACATTGGACTTAACCATAGGAGTTCAGTTCGAAGACGCCCGAGGAGCTGGAACTGCCGTTGACTTACATTTGTATTGGTGATTTCCTCGGACTCAAACTCGATCAACTCAACTCAACTCAACTCAACTCCATTAACAAAAAGAACCTACCTTCCAAGATGTTGTTCTGTGTAGTGATGGTGTAGAATGGCTGTGCAAATAACAACAATTTTTCTTCTCCAAGCAGGTAAGCATCTGGCAACAAGCTGGTGCATGCAAAAAAATGTAAGATGCTTTCTATAGGTCCTGATTTGGCAAACACGCCGGGCTTAAGGATCTTCTCGACCGAGCCAACCAAAATCTCGCCCTTCACGTCCTTCCAATTCTCGACAGTGATCTTCACCGTTTCTTTCGCCAACAAGCCAACGTAGGCAGCGTAATTTATTTAGAAACTATTTGTTGAAAATTTCATTTTCATAAAAATAATGAGCTTTGTAGCTCCTAAAAACTTTTATTTGAAAATCTTATTTGGATTTTCTAAATTCGGTAAGATTGTGAGAGTGCGTTCTGTTGTTTTAGAGTGTCTTAGGGGTTGGTGTAGATAGAGCTAGTGATGCTCTTGATAGTTTTGTGATTCGCTGTTGCTTATGCAATAGTTAACTTGTGTATTATGGCTAGTAGCCTAAGTATTTCATGCACTAAAGTAAATTGCATTATTTTCTGCATTGCTGTCTTAGTTGACCCTAGTTAGTTAGATCAGTCTAAACCTTTTCAGAGCCACCATGGTTGATACAAGAAGAAGATCTCGAAGCAGTGGAGAAGATATAGAACAGACTTCACAGGAAGAAGATCAAGTTATATAAGGTAGTGGGATAATTATTCAGAACATGAAGCTACTTGGAAGAAGAAAGAGAATTTTCAGCAAACCTATCTCTATTCTTATCTTTTCTTTTCTTAGGTAAATCTCGGGGCGAGATTTCTTTAAGGAGGGTAGATCTGTAACATCCTGAGTTTAGGGGTGAAAATTTCTTTCTTAAAAAGTCATGCATGCATATGTCTCTTCTAGATCAGCCAAATCAGCCCCAGTTTTATTCTGTTCTAAGCCCAAAATCTTAAAATCTATCCTGTAGACCCAAATCAAGATCTGACTTTTCAAATTTGATATGTTATCTACCTTGAGTATAAAAGCCTTCAGAACCCAGATTCAATTCTATCTCTAACTTCTAGATTTATCAACTCCTTTCTGTTTTCGAAAATAGAAATATCTTATATTACCCAAATACCCTAAGTTTCAGAAATTCAGATTTAATCAAAATCTTAACCAAGTTCAGACCAGATTATTCTTGGATTATGTTCAAGGGTATGCCAATACCTTAACCCAAAAAGTTGGCAGCCAGATTTCATCATCTAAACCTTTTTCACAAATCAATCCAAGAGTATCACAGATCAGTCCTTTTTCCAGATTATCTAGAAGCCTGAAAAGGCAAAATGTTACAAATCATCTCCAAATCTAAATCTCTTTCAGGGAATACTTCCCAAATGCCATTCAACACAAAATCTTCTTATATGAGTATCTCAAATCAAATCCTAAATCCCAGAATTCGAGATCAATAAAATTCAGATCTATTTTACCCTAATCTACTCTATTTTCAGTTTATATCAAACACCATTCAAATATTTCAAATTTTATCTTCTATCTTTGCCAAATTATCTGTTGAATCAAGTCTACCAGATCAGTGCAATCAATTTCAGATTAAACCCTCTAAATCTTCAGATTTACAGATCAGTCCAAAGCTAAGATTTATAAATCACAAATCAGTCCAAATTCGACTAGGGCAGCTGCTGAGATTTCGTCCAGAGCTCGCTGTGATCATGCGCAGCGTTCGCTCACCGCTGGCCAAGCCTCGCCTGTGCCTGAGCTCGTGCTTACTTGTGTTTGCATGTGCACACGCGTCTGTGTCTCAGCCATCGCCGTGGCAACGCTGTTGCAACGTCGACGACCAGCAATTGCTCCCGCGCGCGACTGGCAGCAACTGTTGTCAGCAACTCCTCGCCACGTTGCTTTGCTTTGCCAGCTCTTGTCGCCACCGCCTTGCACCGCCCGACATTGTTGAGTTCCAATGAGCCGACAATTTGATCAGCTTTGCACCGCCTGTGCGCCATCGCGTCACCGCTCGCCGTTGTTGGGCCTGCGCCCGGCCAGTCAAGTCACCGGTGCCAAATTCTTTGTCGCTCCCTCCTTGCAAGCTCCGTCCTTGGTCTATTTAAATAGCCCCATACCTTGTGTAATCTCTACTTCACCAGAACTTAGCTAAATCCCAAACCTCCTCGCTGTCGTCTTCTTCTCCGGCGAGTCTAGCACGAGGCCTCACAGTGCCAGCTCCAATCACTGCACCTCCTGCCAAATTGAAGCCACCAGTGAGTATCTCTTGTCCTCCTGATCGTGCTGTTGCATTCAATTGCTCTCCGGTGGACCCTAACGCCGGTGATCGACGGAAATGCCAAATGCCCTATTTCGGCAATGTAGCCTGATTCAATCCAAATTAACTCTCGATTCTGTAGAACAAGATGATCAGTGATCTCTATTTAGCAGGCCTGTGCATCCAGATTTCCAAATTAAGCTCGAATCGAAGCTTTCCCAAGATTTGAACTCCACCAGCCGCTGGCTCACGTCGCCAAGCCTCAGCGGCGATCCTCCGACCAAATTGACCGTCCCAATAGCATCCTTATGCTTCCCTCATACTTCCTGAGCTTGGAATTGAGTTCAAACCTCGTGTAGTTAAAACCCCCAATTCCCGTGTCATCTTCTCCGGCGCCGTTCACCGGAAAGTGATTACGGCCGATCTAGCTTCAGCCACTTTGTCTTTCATATGTGCTTCAATCTCCTGAGCATTTTTGTCTTCTAACCCGATCTCTGAAACTATCCCGATTGCAAGATATAGCCATGCCAAAACCTTGTCCAGTGGCTTCACTGTGCCGTGTCGCCACCACACTTCTTCACTGTTTTTCATGACCATCCAGCCATCTTCATCCCTGAAACCTATTGAATCATTTGTCCCTGTTATCAAGGCCTACCTCCCAGACGAAGTGGTGCATCATTTGGAGTTCTAGATCGAAAGTTATGGCAAGCCCTAGTTTCTGGCCATGTCAGTTCAATGCCAGACTATGTCAGTCAGTGGCATTAGCCCTGTTCACTTCCTTCCAGATGTACATTTTGAGCATAACTTTGTCCCTTAGATTCCTGAGGTTGTGATCTACAATTTCTTCTTCTATCACAACTTGATTTGAGCCCTTGAATTGTATTTGCGGCTAAGCCCTAGTTTTTTACACTGTCAGCACTATGTCAATGCATGCCAGCCAATGGCATTGGCCTTGTTTACCCACTTCTGGTTGTGCAATTTGAGAGCCACTTTGTCCACTGAATTTGTAGAGTTATGATCTACACTTTTTTCTACTGCCACAACTTGAGATAAGCTCTCTAGCTTTCCTTGAAGCTATGTCAGAGCCTTGATCCGAATGTCAATCGGCTGACATTCGCCGTTTTTGATCAAACCAGCCACAAAATTGATGTTCTTATTGTAGCCTTGAGATCCTAAGAGCACCTAACACCCATCCTTAGTCAATTCCTTGAAACCCTAGAATCTCGACTCAGTTCAGCTCGCAATCCAAATTATCTCCAATATCGTTCAGTTATTCTTGTAAAGCATATCTGCATATAAGTCATAAAATATTTTAATATAATAAGTAATCATTGTGTGTGTGTTGTTTGGTTTGTCGTCGAGCAGATCCAGAGGCTGACTTTGAGGATTTTGCTGTTGACCCGTTATCAACTGCTGTATCTTACGACGCGGAAGGCAAGTCATATCCTTGGTCATCTTGAACCTATATTTTAAGAGTTGCTATAATATAACCTTGAATATAGATAATATTGCATGTGAAAGATCAAGAATGGTTGATTTATGAATTGGCAGTACTAGACTGGTTATCTGTGAAATGCGAAATAAACAAGTTTTGAGCCATGAACTATTATATATGTATTTATATATATTTATGAAATAAAACCCCTAGCCTTGACCAGAAATTTGGTATGGATGGCGGTAGCACTGGAGGTGCTAAACTGCGAAGGATAGCAGGCACTGAAGGTGCAGGGTTGTGGATGGTCTGGTGTAGCTTCTAGGCCCCTAAAGAGTGTTTTAGTATTTAATGACAACTACAAATGCTATACTAACGTTACCTGCCTAGTTGTGTTAAGAAGAAACTTAAAAGACAGGTTAATGAAAGGCGAAGAAAGAGCCTCATGATGAAGAAAGGGCATTGATCAAAAGGGAAAACGTACGAAATAAGGCCTTTTCCATTTTTACTGGTCTAAGGTGTTTAGAGAAGAATTTTGACCAGATTTTAGGATAATTGTCGTACTATTAAGAGGAGCATGTGGTGTATCACAAAATACTTCATCTATGTGCCACAAATCATAAAATCAACTTGCATTGCATACTAGAAGATCACATACTTTGAAAATGCTTATTTCAGCTCAATACTACTCAGCACTATCTCAGTCGGTCTGACCGTATGTTGAACCGGTCTGACCGAATTCACGGACTGACCGAATAGGATCTCGGACCGACCGGCATTATGTCTTAGCATAGTATGTACCTTTATAAGGTCGGTCTGTCCATAGTTAAAACCTAGGTCAGTCTCCTGGAACTTCATGTCCTATCCTTCTGTTGTTTTTGAGCTTTGACGGTCTGACCGTTTTATTAGACCGGTCTGACCGCGAAATCGGTCTGACCGTGTTTTTGTTCTACGGTCTGACCGTATGGCCGGTCTGTCCGTATTTTTCGGCCTGACCGTATAAGGTGTCCAGAAACTATGTCGTCTGTGGACAGTTTCACGGTCTGACCAAAATAGGCTCCGGTCTGACCGTGTATGTGCCTGACAAGGGCAGTTGAGCATTTATTGCGCCTGTTTAATGCCGTTGCAATTGCGGCGGTCTGACCGAGCTTATACCTGCGGTCTAACCGCCAGGTGATCTTTTTCTCCCAACGGCCTGTAACGGCTATCTTTGTTGTGGGGGGTATATATACTCCCATGCACGGCCCTGTTCAGAGACTTGGTATAATTTGAGCATTGTCATCATCCTTGAGAGCTTTAGCATATTTCGTACACTCTAGGGTTCAAATTCTCGAATTTGTGAGAGTGTGCATTTGAGATCTTCTAGTGCATTGCATCTAGATAATTAAATCAACCTCGTCGCACTAGGAGAAGGCTAAGTGATCATCACTGGCTTGTTACTCTTGGAGTTTGCCGGCTCCTAGACAGCTAGGAGAAATGTTTTGGAGAGCTCTTCAAAGAAGATTGTGAAGAATCCTCAAAACATCTTGTGAAAGGGTTGAGCACGCCTTGCCGGAGCGGTAAAGTGCATCCTTAGTGAAATCGAGGTTTGGACAACTCATCACACTAATCCGGCTCAAGATCTAGGTCACTTCTCGAGAGAAGGTTGACTGGATAGAGGAGCGATTAGAGATTTGAGTTTGCCTCAACGTGGATTAGGGGTGATCGGCAAATCACCGAGACCACGGGATATATCCTTGTGTTGAAATTGTGCTTTGTTCATATTGTGTTATTTATTTGCTCTCATTATCTATAAACTGTTTGTTTAATTGCTAAATTGTTAAAATCGCCTATTCACCCCCCTCTAGTTGATATCCTAGATCCCTTTCAATTGGTATCAGAGCTAGGACTCCTTTTTAGTGGATTTAACCATCCCGGAGTAGGATAAAGATGGCTAGTGAGGGTTGGATCAATATTGGCAAACCACCACTCTTTGATGGATCTAACTATACTTATTGGAAAACTAGAATGATGGTTTATCTTAAAGCCATGGGTGGAAAGATTTGGAAAGTGGTGGATGAGGGTTTTGCAATTCTTGATGATGATGATATGACCAACCTAGATAGAGATAATGCCTTAGCTAATGCTCAAGCCATGAATGTTCTTTATAGTGCTCTAAATCTAGGTGAATTTAATAGAATTTGTAAACTTGAAACGGCCCATGATATTTGGAGAAATCTTATGGATATTCATGAAGGAACCTCGATGGTCAAGGATGCTAAATTATTTATCCATAAGGGCCAATTTGAAAAGTTTGCTATGTTGCCCAATGAAGATGTATCGGAGATGTTTAACCGTTTAAATAACATTGTAAATGAGTTAAAAGGGCTTGGTATAGATGTCACAAATGTGGAATTTTGTCATAAGTTTCTTAGAGCTTTACCTTCAAAATATGACATAATTGTAACCTTACTTGTGCGTTCAAACTTGAAGAGTGTGACTCCGTTGGAAGTCTTGAGTGAGATTCTCACTCATGACATATTCAAGAAATCTCAAGAAGAAGTGAAAGATGAGGTTTCCGACTCCAAGAAGAAGAACATAGCACTAAAAGCTCAAGCTTTCAAAAGGGAAGACAATGAAGAAGAAAGTGATGAGAGAGACACCGATGAGGAGATAGCTCTCTTTGTGAGAATGTTCAAGCGGTTCATGAAGAAGAGATATCAAGGAAAATCCTTCAACAAAGGACAATCATCCAAGAGGAACCCATTTGAAGAAAGAAGATGCTTTGAATGCGGTGAAAAGGGTCACATCTCCACACAATGCAAAAACAAAGAAGAAGAAAAATCAATGAAGATGAAGAAGTACGAAAAGGAAGGAGAAAGCAAGAAGAAGGTTTTCAAGAAATATTATAAGAAGAAGAAGGATGGACAAGCTTGCTTCCTTGAATGGGATTCGGATGCTTCGAGTTCCGATTCCGATGATGAAGATGAAGCATCACCCAAAGGACTCGCTGGGGTAGCTATCAAGGAAGCTCCATCTCTATTCTCCACTCCTCATTGCCTCATGGCTAAAGGAGAATCGAAGGTATCATGTGACGAAGATGAATATACTTATGATGACCTAGTTGAGATGATCACCGGTTTTGATGACTATATGAGTAAAGAGAAAGAAAAATTCAAGGAATTGAAGAAGAGATACAAAACTCTTCAAAATTCCTATGAGGAACTAAACACATCTCATGAGAGTCTCAAGGAAACTCATGAGATGCTTAAGGAAGCTCATGACTCACTACTTACTCATAAAGCCAACAAAACGGGTAATGAAATAGGCATCACTTGCAATATTTTGAATGACTTGCCCATGATGTCTACTTCTAGCATGTCTACATCTTGTGAAAATCTAATTGAATTCCCTTCTAGATCAAAAATTGATGATAATGTGCTTAGTCTTGAAAACAATGAACTTAAGGACAAAATTGAAAAATCAACCAGTGATCTAGCTAAATGCTATGTAGGAGAATCAAAATTAAGACATCTTCTAGATAGTCAAAGGTTTTCCTTAAGAAAAGAAGGACTAGGGTACATTCCTAAAAAGGGAAAACATGCTTTTGTCCCATCTAAAACCGTATTTGTAAAAGAAAAGGGATATTGCAACAAATGTAAAAGTTTAGGTCACATTGAAAAGAATTGCCATGCTAGCAAAAGTAATTCATCTCTTGTATTCAATTCTTGCTATGTTTTAAAGAAAATGAACAATGGCAATGTTAAAGCCAAATTTGTTGGAACCCCGATCATTGGTGCCAAAAAGAAAGCCATTTGGGTCCCAAAATCCTTGGTAACTAACCTCCAAGGACCCAAAAAGATTTTGGTACCTAAAAGGACCTAACTTTGTTTTGTAGGTAAATTACAGGGCCGGAGGACAACATTGGGTGCTCGATAGTGGATGCACTCAACATATGACCGGTAATCACAACATGTTCTCCTCTCTAAATAACGAAGGTGCGGAATATGACAAGATCACGTTTGGAGACAATAGCAAAGGAAAGGTAAAAGGTTTAGGTAAAATTGCCATCTCAAACGACCTCTCCATATCTAATGTATTGCTTGTTGAATCTCTAAATTTCAACCTCTTATCCGTGGCTCAACTTTGTTATCTTGGATTCATATGTGCATTTTATCCAAAAGAAGTGATTATCACTAGTATTGATGATAATAGGTTGATTTTCAAAGGTTTTAGACATGGCAACCTCTATTTAGTTGATTTCAATTCAAATGATGCTAATCTTGGTACATGCTTGTTTACTAAATCTTCTAAAGGTTGGCTATGGCATAGAAGGCTTGGGCATGTTGGAATGAAACAACTAAATAGACTAGTTAAACATGATTTAGTTGTTGGATTAAAAGATGTAAAGTTTGAAAAAGATAAATTATACATTGCTTGCCAAGCCGGAAAACAAGTTGCAAACTCACATCCAACTAAAAGCACTATGTCAACTTCTAGTCCACTTGAATTATTGCATATGGATTTATTTGGACCAACTACTTTTGTGAGCATTGGTGGAAATAGTTATTGTCTTGTCGTTGTAGATGATTTTTCTAGATATACATGGATATTCTTTTTACATGATAAGTCAATTATGTTTAACACTTTCAAAAGCTTTGCTCAAAGGGCTGAAAATGAATTTAGCTTCAAGATCAAGAAAGTGAGAAGTGACAATGGCTCCGAATTCAAGAATACCAAGGTTGAAAATTGGTGTGATGATAAGGGCATCAAACATGAGTTTTCGGCCAAGTATACACCGGAGCAAAATGGAGTAGTCGAACGAAAGAACCGGACATTGATAGACATGGCAAGGTCTATGCTTTCGGAGTACAATGTTTCGAACACTTTTTGGGCCGAAGCAATCAACACCGTGTGCCATGCATCAAATCGTCTTTATTGTCATCGACTACTAAAGAAAACTCCTTATGAGCTTCTCATTGGAAGGAAGCCAAACATTTCCTACTTCCGAGTGTTTGGATGTAAGTGCTATATCTTGCGGAAAGGTACACGCTTATCCAAATTTCAAAGTAAATGTGATGTAGGATTTTTATTAGGATACTCATCAAATAGCAAAGCATATCGTGTCTACAACCAAAACTCCGGTTTGGTTGAGGAGACACATGATGTTGAATTTGATGAGACTAACGGCTCTCAAGAGGAGCAAGACAATTTGGATGATGTAGGTAATGAAGGGTTGAGAGTGGCAATGAAGAACATGACCATTGGGGATATCAAGCCGAAAGAAGATAGCGATCAAGATGAAGATCCATCCACTCAAGCTATCCCCTCTTCATCAACTCCTCAACACGAAGATCAAATAGTTGAAGTGGTCAATGTGGAAGACTCCTCTCAACAACAACCGGAAGTACCTTCTACCTCTACTTCACAAATCCCGGTTGACCATCCAAGAATTCATCACTCAATTTCCAAGGATCACCCCGTCGATCAAATTGTTGGTGACTTGCGTGAGGGTGTCCAAACTCGTTCTCGTCTTGCTTCATTTTGTGAAAATTACTCTTTTGTCTCCTCTTTTGAGCCCACACTTGTAGATGAAGCATTAAAAGATCCGGATTGGGTGAATGCTATGCACGAAGAATTTAACAACTTCACCCGCAACAATGTTTGGGAATTAGTAGAAGAACCAAATCCGGATGAGCATAATGTCATTGGAACCAAATGGATTTTCAAGAATAAACAAGATGCAAACGGAGTGGTAGTAAGAAACAAGGCAAGATTGGTGGCTCAAGGATACACTCAAGTTGAAGGTTTGGACTTCGGTGAAACCTTTGCTCCCGTAACTAGACTTGCGGCTATTAGAATCTTGCTTGCTTTTGCTTCATCTCATAATATTAGACTATATCAAATGGATGTCAAAAGTGCATTTTTAAATGGAAAAATTAATGAGTTAGTATTTGTTAAACAACCTCCCGGATTTGAAGATCCTACAAAGCCAAATCATGTGTATAAACTCTCCAAGGCTCTTTACGGTCGTAAACAAGCACCTCGTGCTTGGTATGAAAGACTTAGAGACTTCTTAATTTCAAAAGGCTTTAAAATTGGAAAAGTTGATACTACATTGTTTACTAAGAAAATTGGAAATGATTTCTTTGCATGTCAAATTTATGTTGATGACATCATATTTGGATCTACTAACCAAGATTTTTGCGAGGAATTTGGTAATATGATGTCCAGGGAATTTGAGATGTCTTTGATAGGTGAACTAAGTTTCTTCCTCGGACTACAAGTTAAACAACTCAAGGAAGGAACTTTCATCAGTCAAAGCAAATATGTGAAGGACTTACTCAAGAAGTTCGGACTTGAAGAAGCAAAGCCAATCAAGACACCAATGGCCACAAACAGTCACCTTGTCTCTGACGAAGGAGGTAAACCGGTAGACTCAAAGCTTTATAGATCTATGATTGGTAGTTTATTATATCTTACTGCTTCTAGGCCCGATATTATGTTTAGTGTTTGCATGTGTGCAAGATTTCAAGCCTCTCCTAAAGAAAGTCATTTAATGGTCGTTAAGCGCATTTTGAGGTATCTAAAATATTCATCTAGCATAGGGTTGTGGTATCCTAAAGGTGCAAAATTCGAATTAATTGGATATTCTGATTCCGATTATGCGGGATGTAAAGTGGATAGAAAAAGCACCTTTGGCAGTTGTCAACTGTTAGGAAGATCTTTAGTATCTTGGTCCTCTAAGAAACAAAACTCTGTAGCTTTATCAACCGCCGAAGCGGAATATGTTTCCTCGGGTAGTTGTTGTGCACAATTGCTTTGGATGAGGCAAACATTGTTGGATTATGGAATAAAATTTGAAAAAGTGCCTCTTTTGTGTGATAATGAGAGTGCGGTGAAAATAGCCACAAATCCAGTTCAACACTCTCAGACCAAGCATATAGATATCCGACACCACTTCCTTAGAGATCATGTTAGCAAAGGTGATGTGGTGGTGGATAATGTGACAACCGAAGATCAATTAGCGGATATATTCACTAAGCCCTTAGATGAAAGTCGTTTTTGCAAACTTTGAAATGAGCTTAACGTCATTGATATATCAAATGTGGCTTGAAATGTTGAACTCATATTGATTGTGCTTAAAGTTTCACTTGATTGCTTGAACTTCCTCTTTTAGAGCTTTTTAGACTCTTTTATCGGCAATTGAGTAAAATGAACCAAAAATATGTTAAGTTGTAAGATAAATACTTCCCCTTTTGTGATATTGCCTATATCTTACTTCTAATTATCTTATATTTACATATCTCTCTATCCAAATCTCTCGAGCTTCAAATCAATCAAAATCCTCCAAGACTTTTTGTCTTTCCAGCGGTCTGACCGAACAAATTGCGGTCTGACCGAATGCATCTCCAGAGAGCATCTTAAATTTCTTGCTTCCAGCGGTCTGACCGGTATCTTGTCTACGGTCTGACCGAAATTTCATGACCAGAAACCTTTTAGCCCAAATCTCCTGTCCTTTTTCACTTTCTTCCCTCTCCTGTCTCTTTCACGTGCGCCTCAAATCTTTGGATTCTTTTTCTCCGGTCAAACCCTACCGACGCCCGGACAAACCGTGGTTCAAGATCATCACCAAATCATGTCTTCTAGGTATTTTGCTCAGATTCTTCGTCGTTTTTCAATCTTTTTTACTGTTCACCTTGAGGTTTAGGGCAAATGTGATGAATCTAGTCCAACTATGGTCATTTCTTGAAATTGATTCACCACGTTGATACTATAAGTTCTTTCACACGTTTTTGAGACCAAATTGTGCCCTAAATTCTAGCAAATCTCAGATTTCTAGTCAAACCCTATCTCTTCGGTTGCGCCGGCCTGACCGCCCCTGTATTGGTCTGACCGAATGCAACAGCAGAGACAGGATGTGCTGTTCTGTTGTCGTATATATTCTCGTCATGATTTCCTGTTTTCCTGTATCTTACCTGCTGCTTATCTTCCAAATCGTATAGTGGTCGAGGTACTCAAGGCATTGCCTTCATCCGAACAAACAAGAAGAAATTGGCGAAACGGCCAAAAAGGGCTCTACCCTCGAGCAGTAGCGACAGTCATGATGACGATTGGGTGCCCTCGGCCGGAGATTCAAAAACAGAACAGTCATCTCATCGTGGTGGATCATCTCACAGGGGCATGGACATCGAGAGCGAGGACGATGAAATAAACGTCCACGCTTATCAAGGCCCAAAGAGGAATTGGACTTCAAGCGACTATACAAAGGCTAGGACCATCTATGCCTACAATCATGAGAATGACGCCTCTACTCCTCATTTCCACACGATGACACAGCAGGATGCCTTCTATGGTCATTTGATCCACAAAAATATCTTCGAACACAAATGGATCGAATGGGCTTATGTTGTGAATCAGCCCATCATGGCTCCCTTGGTGCAGATTTTCAAGGATATAGGACTGTATGACTTTGTGGAGCACAAGTGCCCATGGAACGCCACTGCCATCAGACAGTTCCATGCTACAGTTGAGATCAAATGGGTAGACCAGCAGATCTTGTGGATGACAGGTTCCAGGCGTTACGAGGCCACCTTTGAGGAGTTTGCTGCGGCAAACAAGTTAAACTATGAGGAGATGAAGGAGGGGATCAATATGGAGGATGAGGATTACCTCCATGAGGATGACTGGCTCCAGTTTTATGAGCTGCCGGGAGGTGGACGGCGGATTGTACCTGGCACAGTTATAGGTCTCAAAGTCCTCCCTGCTGTAGTCAACAAGATCGTACGAGCCACGATCCATCCAAAGAGTGGAAACCGAGAAGCGGTCCGGGATTACTACTGGAACTTCATCGACCACATCCTCAAGAGTCATCGGATCAACATTGTCTCTTTTATATTGAAGACAATTGAGGATGTCTCGGCGACCACTCTGCCGAATCTCTACTATGCTCCGTTTATCATGTCCTTGCTGCTCCAGAAGACAAAGTTTCCTCGCGGTTCTTGCGACATCAGACATCTCGGCTATAAGCCGTTCAGTGTCAACCCGCGCGTCTTGGCTCGAGGCCATGGAGCACAGCATCAGCAGCAGCAGCCGGCTCAGCCTGTGCCTCCTCCTCCTCCTCCTCAGGCACAGCAGGCAGCTCAGTCTAGCCAAGCCCCCGCCTGGTTCACACAGTTCCAGCAGAAGTTCCATCAGCCGATGATGGATCAGTTTGCTACTCTTCTCCAGGGGCTTGAGCTCGCTCGCTCGGACTTGGCGGCTTTGAATGATCAGTTCCAGACCTTCTCGTCACGCCAGGATCAGTTCGAGCAGCGCTTCGACTCCTTCTCCGCTCACTTCTACACTCGTTTCCCTCAGACTCCTCCTCACGATCCTCCCGATGATGATGCTCCAGCCGATCCTTAGCTTTTATGGCAATTGATGCCAAAGGGGGAGAGAGAAGAGAGTAGAGGAGTAGGAGAGATGTTGAGAGATGATGAGAGATGAAACTTAAATGAAAATTTTTGATGAAAACTTTTGGTGTAAAGTGTTAATTAACTTGTTTAGTTGAATATCTCTTTTATGATATATGTGGATGTCATTCTTGTTGGATGACTCTTGTATGAGATTATTACTTCATGATATATGAGATATGCTTATGTTATTTTCATATGACCTTATGATGATGATATCATGTTGTAGAATTCAATGTTGAGTGTCTTATTTGTGATACTTCATGCCCATATAATGAATGATTTGAGATAGCATCTTATATACATGCTTGAACTCCTCTAAAATGCCAAAATTCACTTATTCATACATTTAGGGGGAGTGTCTTATTCTTCGATGCTTATTGTAAAATTCCTTTATGCTTAAAACTCTTTCATCTACTCTTTATGTTGTCATCAATTACCAAAAAGGGGGAGATTGTAGCTTCTAGGCCCCTAAAGAGTGTTTTAGTATTTAATGACAACTACAAATGCTATACTAACGTTACCTGCCTAGTTGTGTTAAGAAGAAACTTAAAAGACAGGTTAATGAAAGGCGAAGAAAGAGTCTCATGATGAAGAAAGGGCATTGATCAAAAGGGCAAAGGTACGAAATAAGGCCTTTTCCATTTTTACCGGTCTAAGGTGTTTAGAGAAGAATTTTGACCGGATTTTAGGATAATTGCCGTACTATTAAGAGGAGCATGTGGTCTGACCGCCAGGTGATCTTTTTCTCCCAACGGCCTGTAACGGCTATATTTATTGTGGGGGGTATATATACTCCCATGCACGGCCCTGTTCAGAGACTTGGTATAATTTGAGCATTGTCATCATCCTTGAGAGCTTTAGCACATTTCATACACTCTAGGGTTCAAATTCTCGAATTTGTGAGAGTGTGCATTTGAGATCTTCTAGTGCATTGCATCTAGATAATTAAATCAACCTCGTGGCACTAGAAGAAGGCTAAGTGATCATCACCGGCTTGTTACTCTTGGAGTTTGTCGGCTCCTAGACGGCTAGGAGAAAGGTTTTGGAGAGCTCTTCAAAGAAGATTGTGAAGAAGCCTCAAAACGTCTTGTGAAAGGGTTGAGCACGCCTTGCCAGAGCGGTAAAGTGCATCCTTAGTGAAATCGAGGTTTGGACAACTCATCACACTAATCCGGCTCAAGATCTAGGTCACTTCTCGAGAGAAGGTTGACTGTATAGAGGAGCGGTTAGAGATTTGAGTTGGCCTCAACGTGGATTAGGGGTGATCGGCAAATCACCGAGACCATGGGATATATCCTTGTGTTGAAATTGTGCTTTGTTCATATTGTGTTATTTGTTTGCTCTCGTTATCTATAAACTGTTTGTTTAATTGCTAAATTGTTAAAATCGCCTATTCACCCCCCTCTAGTCTATATCCTAGATCCCTTTCATCTGGTCACTGGCATATAAGGACTAGAACCTTGTGTTGTGCGTCTAGTGGCATGAACAACGTGCTAACCGCAAACCTGGTATGGGACAGGCCTGAACAAGTACTTATGCGGATCGCACATGAAACCCCTGCATGAGTTGTGTTGTGATGCATAATTGACGTGGAGAATGGCTCCCACATATATCACTGAAGGTGATCTTGTACCTGACCCAGCAATGGGAATATGAGTTGGGGTGGAGGTTTGGATACAACCTGCCACAACTGTGGTTCACGGAGAGCCATAGGGTCAGGGGTGAATTGTAAGTGAAACATAATAAAAGTTCTTGTTATCTCCATCTTGCCGCTCACAGTATGATGTGAGTGAGGGGTCTAATCATTATGTTATGATAGGAAGGACTTGAAAGTGGAATATCTTGCGGGTAAATTGGTACCTCTCTGCAGAGTTAAAAACGTATTCGAATACTCCGAGCTCCCGGGTTTATAGGAGTCTGCTGCGGTGGATTAAATCCACGGGGTGTGACACAAGTATATTTTCTAAATAATATTTGTTAAATCAAGATTACCCAAATGACATGTGTTGTCATGATAAGGAGTGCTGTCGTGGGCTGTCGTGTGTCAACGTGTCGCGGTAGTGCTATAATCTAGTGAACATGAATAATGATGATATATTATGAAAAGTGCTGCCATGAGATGAGATAAGATAAGATATGATAGAAAAATATTATTTTACAAACATCCATAATTCTTGACTAGTCTAGGTTCATGACATCACTACTATATGTATCTACTCTTACCTATGACTTGATGAGTACGTAAGTGCTCACCCTTGCAACCTACAAATCAGTAGATGGAGCGATCAATAATCAAGATGAAGGCATGGAAAACTTTGTGGATCCAGAAGGAGAAGAGTCAGTCCCGTCAGTGCCCTGATGTGTGTTGTTCTGCCGTCCACTTCTCATTGTGGGTGGGTCACCTATCTTCTGCTGTGTAGTTGTTATTTTGCTAAACCTTGAATGCCGTGAAGGCATTGTAATCACTTTATGTAATATCAAGGCCAACAGGCCACACTGTTTAAATATTTTGTAGGTTACTCTCTTGCAATGTAATATACTCCTGTGCTTGACTTATCCTGGGAAGTCAAGGGTATACATGTATGGGACTAGCTGCAGCGTGCTCGGTCTCTACAGGAGTAGTCGTAGTCCCAGTTTCAGGGTGCGACACATATTGAAAAGAAGATACATCAAAATGAAGGATACAAAAATTGCAGAATAATTGCCATAATCGGATTAGAATAATTTAACAATATTGCCGAAATTTTACGTACCTTGCTTGGGATGCCGAAGTCTAGAGGGCGTCGATGGAGGTACGGAGGTGCAGCGGTCGCCTGTAGAGGTGCGCCGGCCGTCCATGGATCTTACTGGTTAGGACTACGAGCCCCAGATGAACTGTGAGAATGAAAGAGACATACCCATGTATTTATAGTACTAGATAAGTTCTATCGGTACAAAAACCGCATACCTTTAGTAATTTTTTATATCTTCTGACGGTATACAAATAAATTACCGATAGAATAAAAATATCTGTAGAAGGCGAATGGTTCTATCGGCACAATACATATTACCGATAGGAATTTTTGTACATACTCTGTCGGTATATACGTACATTGCCGATAGAATAATACTAGTTGTAGAAGGCAAACAGTTCTAAAATATTTTTTGCTATATTCTAACGGTATAAACATTCATTACCAATAGAATAAAACTATTTGAAGACGAACAGTTCTAAGCAATTTTTGATATATTCTAACAGTACAAGAATCAATTACCGATAGAATAAAAATATTTGTAGAAGGCGAACGGTTCTATCGGCACACTACATATTGCCGATAGGAATTTTTGAGATATTCTGTCGGTAGACGCATACAGTACCGATAGAATAAGTCTAGTTCTAGAAATCGACCAGTCCTATCGGCGCACAACATTCTCCCATCAGTACTTATGCATCTCTTCTAACGGCAAATATGTTCATCACCGCTAGAGTAAATCATACTGCTTCTTCTATCGGTAAGTTTCTTACAAACCGATAGGAAAAATACACCCGTTGGCCTTTTATGACCGCGAGGCACATTTTCTATCGGTTTTCTACTAAATCGCTAATAACCGATAGAATATAGGGTTAGTAGACTGCATTTCTGTACTAGTGGGAACCAATACTGATTTCCATAGGTAACACAGCCTCAGGCCCATATACCAGATGGAAAGGCGTCTCACCAGTGGCTTGACTAGAAGTAGTACGTAGTGCCCACAAAACGGTGTAGAGCTCGTCTACCCAAGTCCCCGAGCGTGTCTTAAGGCGATCAAAAACACGTTTTTTGATGCCCTGCAATATTTCCCCGTTGGCATGTTCAATGGCACCATTGCTCTACGGATGAGCTACAGAGGCAAAGCACACCTTGGTTCCAACCTGATCGCAGTAATCCAGAAAAAGACCAATAGCGAACTGGGAACCGTTATCAGTGATGAGACGATTTGGAACACCGAATCGAGCCACAATGTTCTTATGGAAGAACTTTTGTGCTGCAGCAGCAGTAATGTTGCGTACTGGTTCGGCCTCAATCCACTTTGTAAACGTGTCAATGGCTACGAACAAGAACTTGTATCCATTGGCCGCTTGTGGCATAGGACCAACAATGTTCATCCCCCAGACCGCGAAGGGCCATGAAAGAGGAATGGTTTGAGGGAATACGCAGGTTGATGAACCTGTCTCGCATGAAATTGACACTGAGGACATGTCTTGACCATATTCTTGGCATCATCAAGTGCCGAAGGCCAATAAAATCCTTGTCAGAAAGCCTTGCCGACCAGTGTACGATATGACGCGTGCGCACCACATACACCGTCATGAATTTCTCTCAAGAGGGACTTGCCTTCCTCTTGGGACACACAGCGCATAAATACTCCTTGAGTACCCTTTCTATACAAAACTCCTTCTATGAGCTTGTATAGACGCGCCTTTCGAACTAACCGATTGCTTTCGGTTTCATCCTCGGGCAAGGTCCCATGTTCAAAATAGACCCTCAATGGATGGGTCCAATCTCGTTCCTGTCCGAGGTTGGTAACACATACTGTTACCAGATCATCCTCAACCGTAATCATGATCGAAGGATGTTCCAAGTGTTCAACAAACACTCCTGCCGGAGCGGATGTGCGTGAGGATCCTATTTTGGATAATTGGTCTGCGAGAATGTTGTCCTTTCGCAGGATGTATTGGACTTCGAAATGACTGAAGTGTTTTTCCAATCTCCTCACTTCCCCCAGGTAATGAGCCATTGTCTCATCAGAGGTGATGTAGTCCTTATTTACCTGGTTTACGACCATCTGTGAGTCTCCCCTCACCACTAATCTACGGACTCCGAGGAATTTAGCTGCCCGGAGCCCTGCAAGAAGACCTTCATACTCTGCTGCGTTGTTGGTCGCAACAAAGTGTAGTTGAAAGACAAACTTCAGCTGTTCGCCCTGAGGCGTAACTAAGACCACTCCAGCCCCCGAGTATTGAAAACTACGAGAGCCGTCAAAGTACATTGTCCAGTGATCAGGACATTCCGAATCGTCGGGCACTTGCGCAGGTGGCTTGGGATTAGTGCATTCGACCACGAAGTCGGCTAGGACCTGAGACTTGACCGTGGTGCGAGGCGTGAAATAGATGTCGAATGCTCCAAGTTCGATAGCCCATTTAGCGATCCGACCAGATTTTTTCAGATTGCGGACAATGTCCCCCAATGGAAAAGATGAGGGTACTGTGATCTTATGTGCTTGGAAGTAATGTCGTAGCTTATGGGAAGCCATCAGTAGCGCGTAAAGTATCTTCTGGACCTCAGGATATCGCTCCTTTGGACCATGAGGTACTTCGCTTACATAGTAGACGGGTTTGTGCACACCCTCTCTATCTGCAATCAGAACAGCGCTGACCGCATGTGGTGTGGCCGCCAAGTAGAGAAGTAATGGTTCTCCTTTGTCGGGAGAAACCAAGACCGGCGGACTGGATAGGTATCCTTTTACCTCCTAAAATGCCTTTTTGGCCTCATTAGACCATGTGAAATTGTGGTGTTTGCGTAGGGATTTGAAGAACGGTAGTCCCCTTTCGCCTAGTCGCGATATGAACCGGCTTAATGCTGCCATGCGACCTGGTAGATGTTGAACATCCTTGATGGTCGAGGGAGACCTCATCTGTTCGATAGCCCTGATCTTTTTAGGATTGACCTCAATTCTTCTGGAACAAACAAGAAAACCAAGAACTTTTCCTGATGAAACCCCGAAAGAACATTTCTCCGGGTTTAATTTTATTCCATATCGATTTAAATTACCGAAGGTTTCAGCAAGGTCGTCTAAATGAGACAATCTTTTGGAACTTTTTACAGCTAGGTCGTCTATGTAAGCTTCAAGATTACGCCCTATCTGGGAAAGAAAGGTCTTTTGCATCAAGCGCCGGTACGTGGAACCTGCGTTCTTGAGACCGAACGGCATTCTGATGTAGCAGTAGGTGCTGAACGGTATGATGAAAGTAGTCTTCTCTTCATCTTCTTCTGCCATGCTAATTTGATGATATCCCGAGTAAGCGTCCAAGAAACTCATCAGTTCACAACCCGCAGTAGAACCGACCAGCTGGTCGATGCGGGGAAGGGGAAAGTTGTCCTTCGGACAGGCACTATTGAGGCTAGTGTAGTCGACGCACATGTGCCACTTGCCATTTGACTTGCGGACCATGACCAGATTTGCAAGCCATTCCAGATGATCGACTTCGCGAATAAATCCGGCCTTTTGGAGTTTATCCAACTCCTCTCGGATGGATTCCTGTCGATCCACAGGAAAACGCCTGAGCTTCTGCTTTATTGGTCACTGTCCAGGTCGAATTGCTAACCTGTGCTCGATTATTTCCCTTGGGACACCGGGCATGTCGGATGGTTTCCACACAAACACATCTGCATTAGCCCGGAGGAAAGCAATGAGCTCGAGTTCCTATTTGTCATCCAGGCCTGATCCAAGCCGAATTGTCTTGGACGGATCATCTGGGTACAATGGAACCAGCTTGAGTGTTTCGTCTGGTCGAGGAGCTGCCTTGATCGTATCAGTGGACACTGTGGCGATCTGAGCGTCTCGGAGGGGAAGTTGGTCCACCATCTCCAGGGATAGCCGATCACACGTCAATGCCACGTTGCGACTACCACAGACCGAGATAACATCCTTGGGGCCAGGCAACATGTCGCATTGGTAAGCGTAGTGCGTAGCCATCATGAATTTAGCAAGAGCTGGCCTGCCAAAGATTGCGTTGTAAGCCGAATCACAATCAATTACATCAAAAATAACTAATTTTATTCAGAAGTTATCTGGTTCTCCCAGTGTAATCGGGAGCACCACCTGTCCCAATTGCATCATAGAGGGACCAGGAATTATCCCATAGAATGGATGGATTATGGGCTTGATTTTCGAACGAGGAATCTGCATCTCGTCGAGCGCCTTGACCAATAAGATGTCCAAGGAGCTACCTCCGTCGATCAGGACCCTTTCGACTCTCGCATTACTGATAATCCGGGTAATAACCAAAGGTAGCCTTAATGGTTGAGTAAGCCCCATAGGACAGTCAGAGCGATCAAACGTCAAAGGTATATCCGACCAACGGGGGTACTGAGGTTCACCAAGGGAAGTCTCCGTTTGGTTAACCTCTCGATAAAAGGCTTTAAATTGCCTCTTTGAAACAAAAGAGGAGGAACCTCCGAAAATAACATTAACATGATTACGAGGTACCTGGTAAGACATCTTTTCATCCCCGTCCGAGTCTCTTAGCCCGCATGCTTGTTCCTTAGTTGGTAAGGTCGGCATAGGTCCAATCCCCAGTAGAAGTCATCCAACTGCTTCAACCAACTCCTACAATTCTTGAGGTCGTAACCTACAGAGTTGTGGAGCGGACACCACTTCTTGCCTTCCTGCGGGTTAGTCGACTTCTCCGACTGGTCGGCACTACGACCACCGGAAACAGGTGTATTTTTAAACGAATGTTTGTTACCTTTGGTCGATGGAGGCTTCTCTGTGACCGCGACCTCTCGATACTGTCCAAATCGACTCCTTTTTGACTTCTTCGACCCCCCGCCTGATGAAGATTCTGGCTTCTTGCTTGAATCCTCCCTTTTAACGTCCTTAAGACCTGGTTGAGGTGGTAGGTTACCTTTATCAACCATCCGATTCCATTCAACAGCCTCGGTTGCATCAGAATATCAATTAGCCATATCAAAGAGATCGGCTACTGATCGAGGAGGATGGATAAGCAAATCTTCTGTGAATCTCCGATATCGAACGGCATGTTTAAATGCCCTGATAACGGAGTTATCAGATATGTTCGGGATGGTATTTCTCACCCCGACAAATCTCTTGACAAACTGACGAAGGGTTTCGGTCGAAGTTTGCCGTAGTCGATGGAGGTCGTCCTCTTTACCCGGCTTTTGATAATAATTTTGGAAATTGTTGAGGATGGCATCACACAACATTTCTCAGTTATAGATCGAACCCTCAGGTTGATTGCACAACTAGGTTCTTGCTGGTCCTTTGAGGACTGTAGGCAGATAGTTGGCCATGACCCGATCATCGCCGCTTGCTACCTGGATGGCAGTGATGTAGATTTGGAGGAACTCGGATGGATTCTGAGTCCCATCAAACCTCTCTATGGCCCCTGGTTTAAACTTGTCTGGCCAAACGACCGCACGAAGGCTGGGTGAGAAAGCTTTGCAACCAACATAAGGGCCGTGAATGGACCTGCGATCCTCGACTTGGTCTCGGGCGACCTCGCACAAAGGAGAGGTCACTCGTGCTCCCAAGCGAGAGTGGACAGGAATTTGTTCCCTATCACGAGAATCCTTCGCCCGTCTGGCTTTGTCATGCCGAGACGGGACGGGCGGTGGACGATTACGTCTGCTAGAACCAGAGTTAGAGTATTCTCGGTTATGGGAACGTGTTGCTGACCAGGAAGAGGCTGTCAGGATGGCCTCAGATGCGACCTCGTCCAGTCTCTCCTCCAAGATTATGGCTAGGGCCGGTTTCTGCGCATCCGTGACCGTAGGAGGAAAATTACGCAGGACCTCCGCGATAGATCGAAGCTGGCCATGCGTACTTCTCCTTGGGGCACCAGGTGTCACCGTCTCTTTGTCCGTTGGCAAACGTTCAGGGGTTAAAGATGGTGTCTGGTCGCACCTACGACCACGTGATCGGCGGGAAGAACTCGGAGCAGCATTGTAACGAGCCTGCACATTTTGAAGAGCCTCTAGGTCTGTTCTGCGAAGTTCGTTGTTTTGTTTCTCGCGATCTTGATCTTCCTTTTGTTTGCGTTCCTGTTCTTCCCTAGCAGCTTGTTGATCGGGAGTTTCTTCCGATAAGACAGCGAATTGTCTAGGGAGTGAGGTCGCCGAGGGAGAAAACATCTCCGTTTGTTCCGAGTCAGTCTCAAAATCAAAAAGACGATGGAGGTTATCAGGGTCAAACCTCCTCGGGCTAATCTACTAGTCAGCGTCGTTCTTACCCTCAGTAGGGTCATACGATGGACCGGATTAGACCTCTAACACATGAAGAACCTCCGTAGGCTCTGGCTCTGCGTTGGTCGCCTCCTGGTCGATAGACATGACCTGAGTGGTCGAATCGACCTCCGGTTTTCTCCATCGGAACAGGATCACTAGGTGAAGGCATCTGGATGTGGGGATAATCCGCGAGATCGAAGTCGTTCTCTGAATCATATGCTCCAGACATTGTTCACCGAACCTCCGGATAGAAATTAGGACGCCTTGAGAAAGGCCCCACGGTGGGCGCCAGCTGTCGACGATTCGGCTTGGGGTCCTTAGTCGAACTTATGCAGAATTTTGTGAGAGGTGAGATCTTTCAAGGTGTCCCTGCGAGATAGGATGATGAACCAAAGAAAATTGGAGCACACAGAGAGTTATACAGGTTCGGGCCCTTGATAGTGGGACTAATAGCCCTACGTCCTGTTGGGATTTCTCTATATCTAGGAAAAAAGATTACAAGGTTGTGGAAAGGATCTTCACAAGAGAAGATCTTTTCCGTGTGGTTCTGTAAAACACTGATAAAAATTGCCTATGAAAGCTAGTCGATTTCTTCTGATGTCTTCTATTGACCTCTCTCCCCGTCTGGTGCATTAGCCCACCCTTTTATATTGGTCGAAAGGGCGCCAATGCATAACGACTTCGAACAGTTGCTCGGGTGCAGTTTTGGTAACTGCATTTAACTTCCACGCAGGCTTAACACGTGCAATTAAGGAATAACTGCACATATTAACGTCCTGACGGTTGTCTCCATACGTGGAGGAATCTTCGGGATACTCGGTCCAAGCAACCCCACGTCTTCTAGCCGAAAGTATTATGACCGCGCATTGCCTGCAGTCATCTGACCACGTATTATCTGTGGCCTTCTGTCCGCGCATCGCATACAGGCTTCTGACCGTGCACTATCTACAGTCTGATCGCGTAGATCCTGCGACCATGTGCCCACGCTTCCCAGGACAGCTAAGATCAAATCAACGGACATACACCTTGGTTAGTTTTTTCTCGATCTCTTCTTCTCCTCTCCTTTCCTCTTCCTGTTATCTTTTCTCCTTTTCTACTCTCTCTTCTCTATTTTTTTTTGTTCATACTGTAATTCCAGTTGCCAAGGGAGGGTTTGCTCGGCTTTTACACCCTACCATCAAATGCTGTCATTTTTGTAATTAATTTTTATTCTGTGTTATTTGTTGAATTTTTATTTATTTTTATATTTTCGGTAGAAAAATTCCATTGTTCAGAATTTTGAGGATCCCTTTTTCTCCTCAATCAGCTACGCTCCCAAAATGCGCCTTCCTAGAAAACCCACAAAATCTTTTAAAGTCTCTGAGCTATGAATTTTCTATCTAAGTTGAACGATAAGAAAGAACACTGGGAAAGTTTAAGATTTAAAATAACACCAACACTAAAATTGTAATAGGGAACCATTTTTTTACTCAACTTCCGAATTCAATGCTAATGGTTTTCTACTGATCCATATCATTAAAAGGTTTTTCCAACGCAACAGTGCACATGATCTCTTATTCCCTGGAGCATTCTGCATATACGACCAATTTCTATGTCCTGAGTTTGAAAGTTATCGAACAATAACTGCATCTGTCAACCTTTTCTTGGAAAAGATTACCTCGTTATTAGTTGTATTCATCAGACAGATCCATTGAAACACTTTATGAACAAATTTGTAGATAAATTTCCATTCAGTTAAATAGACTGGAATAATTATCCTTTGAAAAAGTAACTTCATACTAATGTAAAAATGCCAACAGCACAATATCACTTATTGTGCCACCAATACAGTGTAGTCTAAACCCATAAAATTGAGATAATCGGTGATATTTTATTAAATCCTCATTTTTACAGTGTTTTGAAATCTACCTCATCTTTTTACATAAACTTGCAAGATTAGCTTAGGCTTTTCCAGAAGCTACTTGTCTGATAAGTTTCCTACAGTTCAACTACTAAACTGAAGGATGATCAGAGTCCAACGAATGAGGCAATTACAGCAAGATTCATCAACAATCACGAAGTAGCACAAGATTAGCTTAGGCTTTTCCAGAAGCTACTTGTCTGATAAGTTTCCTACAATTCAACTACAAAAGATAAGGTTGATCAGAGTCCAACGAATGAGGCAATTACAGCAAGATTCATCGACAATCATGAAGTAGCACAAGATTATCTTAGGATTTTCCAGAAGCTACTTTTCTGATAAGTTTCCTACAATTCAACTACAAAACTGAAGGTTCATCAGAGTCCAACGAATGAGGCAATTACAGCAAGATTCATCAACAATCATGAAGTAGCACAATAATGATGCTATATATGTTTTTTTAATAATATGACCGGTAACTGTCAGCAGATCTGATAGAATCCAAAGAGCTTTGTTTGTGATGAGTCAGCTTACTCAAGTCAATTGCTTCAGTGTGGATAATTAGAGTGCAGTATTTTATAAATAGATACTTCTTTCTTCTGGCGCGCACAACCTCGAAAATTATGGCTTGTGACCATTTTTTAATTCACTTAACTGATCTTCGTCTCCGTGGTTATCTATAAGATTAATTTTTACCACTACTCTCTCTTTTACTCAAATATTCCATATAGCTCTTTATTTTAATTTTGGTAATTAGCTCTCCACAATAAAAATGCTGAATTGGCATCTCACATGATGGGCCAAGCAAAGAGAACAATGCATACTAAACATAACTCTTATAGGATGTGAAGAGATAAACTCTTTATCTTCCTATCTCAAACTCAAACTCACTCCATCTCTCCAAACATAAGGGCAAGAAGAAACAAAGTGATATTGTGTCAAATTACATAAGATTTCCCAATTTAATGAAACATTGTTTTATAAGATATACTTCATTTAGTATACAACATCTTAAAAAGTTGAATGTGCGCATGTGTATATAAAGTAGGCCTAGTATATACCTAGGTATAAACTTAGTTTATACCCGTCCCATCTATCGTTGGATGAGCTCAACACCATCTTAGTCCAATCATAAACACCCGCTACCAAAAATAATATTAAAAAATCCATCAAATCAATCCTGTAACGAACTTACATCCACCCAAATCCAACAACTTGCTGGGCACCAGCACACCTCAAGCTGTGTACTTCATTAAGGATTAGTTATTATATTTTGAATACATACTTATTCATGTTAAACATATAGTTGCTACATATTACTAAAGTCATAAATTGATCTAACATTTAAGATCTTTTAGTGATATCGTATTTTTTCTCAAAAATTATGTTATCTTTCATAAAATTTAATTAAATTTTAGAAATTTGTTGCATAATATGTTGTTTGCAACATTATTTTAATTTATTTGTTGCATTCTCTCTCTTGTATTGATATATTACTCACACATTGTGTCACATTTCAGACCTATTTTGTTAAGTGTGATTAAAGAAATCCGAGGAAAAGTTAAAAGGTGCGATAAATAGTAAATTGCCAATTGGAAACCACGAAGGCCTAAGGTAAAATCTGAAGATTAAGGATAAGTTTTCTAGATTTTATCAGCCAGGTGTGTAGTAGTCGGCTGAATTGCTACTAAGAGTTTACTTTTATTTTGACCGTACTATTAAGAAGGGTTGCGAGATCTTTTATTGACTAGAGATAGGACCGAGATTCTCTTATTGGCTTTGTTGCATATCATCTATCTCTCATATTTGCATATCTCATTTGGTTAAGTCTAGGTTGACTTATTCAAATCTAAAAAGAGAAACTAGATGTAAAATTGGAGGTCCGAAAATTCTCAACCAATGCGGATAGTCCACCTGCATGTCTGCATGAATGTGGACATTTGTCCAGTAGCTCAAGAATTTTTGGGCTGAAATTCTTCGTACTATACAGACAGCCCGCATGTGTATCCACGTGGACGCGAACATTTGTCTAGTAGTCTTTTCTAGTTTGGAGGAGAATTTTCATTGACCTATGCGGACTGTTTGTTTGTCATGTAAACTATCCGTATACCATTCTGACACAACTCCAAGAGCACTTTGATTGCGTCACAACTAGTCATTTGACACAGACATTGACTGTCTGTCTTTAGTACGAACTTTCCGTGTGGACTGTATTATTTTTTGTTCCAAACAGCTTGGGCTATATATACTTGCTTTGGGCATGTGTTGACTATCTCTTTGACCTAGTATTCAATACACTTGATGAGTCCATATACTCTCTTGCATTCAAGAGTTGATATTTTGATCAAAATCATTCACTTGGCTTTGTGCGAGATCCTACGAGTAGCATTCATTTCATCTTTAGAGTTTCTCGATGCTTGATGGTCTTGAAGGTGTGCTGATGATCTCTCTATTTACAGAGCTTGTCGGAGAGAGATGGAGTGGTTGTGAGGGATTCATTGCTGACCTTTCCGGAGCAAAGAAGGAGCAACCATAGTGAACATCAAAGCTAGACTCATTTGTTGAGTGCTTCAACGAGGATTAGGAGAGATCGGGCGAGTCTCTGAAACATCGGGACACATTGCTTGTATTTGATTCTCTCACTCTCACTTACTCACTTGTCTTATTGTGATTTCTTTCAGCTTTCTTCAAACTCACCTAGCTCTTTTAGTCTTTGGTTGTTGGAAAACTCATTTTTTATTTCTCATAATTGCAAAAATTGTATTGAGTCAAAAGATTTTAAAAGTCTCCTATTTACCCCCTGCTCTAGTCGTCATCCTTGATCCTGTATGTAGTATCAGAGTATGGTCTCTCTTTTGAGTAGGCTTCACTGCCTAGAGAGAGAATGCCTTCCGATGAGGGATTTCACCTTGGTCACACTTGATGGGCAGCTATCTTTGATAGAACTAACTATGCCTATTGGAAGTTGCACATGTCTGTTTTTCTTGAGGCTATGGGCTTGATGTATGGGATATCATAAAAAATGGGTTTACTCCTCCGAATGATCTGGCAAGTTATTTCAATAATAAAAGTAGAAAGCTCCACTTGAATGCCCGTTCCAAAAATGCACTCTTATCGGTTTGTCTCTAAATCAGTTCAACCATGTGAGCAACCTTACCACTGCTCAGAAGGTGTGGACTACTCTTGTGGAGATCTATGAGGGCACAACTAGGGTCAAGGTGGCAAAGTTGCTCATGACCAGGCAAAAGTATTAGACATTCATCATGCCACCAACTGAGTCCGTGCATTCCATGTTCACTTTATTCAACAATATTGTGAATGAACTCAAAGGCCTTGGAGTGGTTTTTACTAACATTAAAATGTGAGAAAGATGCTTAGGACTCTTCGACAGAGTTTTGACCATCCTCACCAGGTCCAACTTGTCATCTACCACCCTTATCGATCTCTACAGGAATCTCATCACCCATGAGATGCATTGGAAGGACAAGAAGGAGGCAGCCGAGTCATCCGAAACAAAGAAGAAGAACTTGGCATTCGAAGCCAAAGATGGCTCCAAGGATGACTCAAGTGATAGCTCCTCCGAGGAGAATCTTGCTCTTCTTGTAAAGAATACTCAAAAGCTTCTTCGCAAGTTTCACATGAAGGGAATCAACATTGACACAAGGCCAAAGGGTTCAAAGCCCTCAAACCTGAAGGACGTCACATGCTATGAGTGTCATGAAAAGGGGCATATCACTTCAAGATGTCCCCACTAGAACAATTCTTAGGACAAGAAGAGGAAAGACACCGAGAAGAAGTTCTTCAAGAAAAACAATGGTGGAAACAAAGAAGATTGCTTTGGGAAATGGATGTCTGGAGTAGAGAACTCTGACTCGAACTCCAACGACGCGGGTGGTTGTTCCAAGAGACTAGCCGGATTGCCTCTTTGAAACAACACATCATCAAGCTCATCCTTTTGACTCATGGCTAAAAGTGATGAGAAGGTATCCTCTTTTGACCGCTCATATGGTGATCTACTAGAGATGGTTAGTGAGCTAAATGAAATTATTGGAAAAACAACAAGGAAATACATAGCACTTATGAAGGAGCACACCTCCTTAATTTCTCTTTACTCCGAATTGAAGGACTCTCATGAGAGCCTTCTTGTTAAGGACTTCACTAACTCTCAACCAAAGTAGATGTTGCCATCTCTTGTGATTTGATTGATGATATGCCATGTGTAGCATCTAAGATTGACATGTCGACTAGTTGTGTTGATTTAATTGACTTACCATGTTCATCTAGCACTAGTCATCATAAATTGTCATGCTAGGCATCATTATCTAGCACTAATGAATACATCCTAAATGAAAACAGTGAACTAAAGGCTCAAGTCAAGAAACTTAGTAAAGGTTTAGAAAATTGCTACAATGGGAAGGTTTCTCTTGACCGCCTTCTTAATGAGCAAAAATACCCATTTAGGAAGAAAGGACTTAGATACTTTCCAAAGAAAGGGAAGATGTCCAACATAAAAACTATTTTCGTAAAAGCATGCAACTCATTTTGTTATAGATGTCATGATATAGGTCATTCACATGATGGTTGTCTTTTGATGACTTCTACTCACTTTGATGTTGGATACATGCTTAACAGGTCAAAGAAGGGTTATGTGATAGCAAAATTTATTGGTGCACTCATGCTTAACAAGAACAAAAAATCTATTTGGGTGTCCAATGCTTCGATTGCTAATATCGAAGGACCCAAAAAGGATTGGGTACTGAATGGACTTGATTGTTTATTTTGTAGGTGAACTACAAGACTGGGGGAAAACATTGGGTGCTAGATAGTGGATGCACTAAACACATGATCGGTAACAAGGAATCGTTCACCTCATTAACAAACAACTCAAGCAAAGACCAAAAGATCACCTTTGGCGACTATCACAAAGGAAATGTGGTAGGCTTTGGTAAAATTACTATATCTTATGATCTCTCCATTTCAAATGTTTTACTTATTGAATCATTGAACTTCAATTTGCTTTCTGTTGCACAAATTTATGATATTGGCTTTGTTGCATATTTTCTCCTAAAGATATTTTTAGTCGAAAGCTTAAAAGAAAATTCGTTGATTTTCAAAGACATTAATTTTGGAAATCTTTATCTAGTTGATTTCAATTCAAAAGGTGCATCACTTTCAACATGTCTTGTTGCTCAAATTTCAAAAGGCTGGCTTTGGCATAGAAAACATACAAATGTTGGAATGTATCAACTTAAAAAGGTTTTAAAACAAGATTTGGTTCTTGCCTTGAAGGATGTTGTTAGGGGAAATCTCCGCCCGATCAAACCTGGTGATTAGGCCCGGTGACCCCCCGTCCCGGGCGCCGCCTTTGGCCCGGGGACAAGGGCCCCGGTGACCCCTGTCCCGGGTGCCGCCGTTTGCCCAAGGACAAGGGCCCTGGTGACCCCCATCCCGGGCACCGCCTTTTGGCCAGGGACAAGGGCCCCGGTGACCCCAGACCCGGGCGCCGCCTTTTGCCCGGGGACAAAGGGCCTGGTGATCCCGTTCTGGGCGGGGTCACGTGAGGGTCACCGGGGCCCTTGTCAAGCATCGGGCTTCCTTGGCCGGTAAAAGGATGGTAGTGCCCTCTGATCCAACGGCTACAATCGGGGTAGCATAGTCTTTTTGCATCTTTTGGGCCTATAAATGCCATTGTATCCCTCTCTTTTAACAAAGAACAATTCATTTGCATCAATACACAAAAACGAATACGCGTGCTTAGGAGCACTCTCCCCACGAGAGAACTCCCCTAGCCAACCCTTGTTAGGAGCACGTCGACAGGGCTAGGGTCTCTACTGAGACCTGAACCTATATAAATCCTCGTCTCACTTGCTATGTTTACCCAACAGGAGAGGACCGGTTGCACAGTCAGCTCGCGTCGTCTTTGCTTAGCAAGGAACCTCCACCAAACTTGCTGGGGTATTCGCAATACCACGACAGTTGGCACCGTCCGTGGGGACATCGTGACGAATCGCCATGGCTCCCCCAAGAACAAGGGCTCGCGCCCTACCCGGTGACATCGGTCCCAGTAACCCGGTGCCACCCCCTCGAGACATGACCGCCCCGGCGATTCCGGCAGGACGTGGCCAAACCCAGGTACCACCTCTAACCCTTCCGGTTATTTCCGGTGGACAAACCTCCGGGCCCAACCCGGTGCCCATGGATGCCTCGGCGGGGACTAGCCGGACACGAGCTCCCTCCTCCCCCGGGGCCACCCCCGAGGTCTCCCCCGGCAGATTAGGTCCGCTTTACCGGGGAGGAGGTTGAGCAAATGCGTACCACAAAGTCTAGAGAGGCTCCCTTACCCTACCGACAGAGCTCCCCCCGGCTCGCGGCCGCGGTGAGCCACGCTCCTGTCCCAGCCGGGAGAAGAGACCCGCCGAAGTAGCGACCGCCACCTCCGGGGGGTGCCCGGACGTCCAAGAGGTTTGTTCAACCAACCCGAAGGAGAAGAGGCGCTACCATCGCGCCGGCGGACCTCTTGGACCCCTCCCCGACTCCGACAACGAATGCGCATACCCCATCAAAGGGGATAACGACCGGGACTCTCCCTGGGACGTGGAGGGGACCAACCAACCGCTGTGCCGCTGACTCCGGTGCATCCACTGGTCGTGACCTTACTTCCCACCACACATCGAGCACTATAATGGTGAGGCCGATCCTTACGAGTTAGTGCAGGTGTACTCCACGGTCATCTCGGCGGCTGGGGGGGATGAGAGAGTGCAGTGCAACGTCTTGCCCCTCTACCATACCGGGATCGCCCGCTCGTGGTTCTACAACATGAAGGCCGGCTCCATCAAGTCTTTCGTGCAGCTTAAGCGCGAGTTCTGTGCTAACTTCTAGGGGAACTACGTGCATCCCCTAGACTCATCACAGCTCTACACCATCCGGCAGAGGAGGGGGGAGACCATCTGTAGCTTCTTCAAGCACTTCACTCAGGTTAAGAGCAATGTGGCTCATGTCCCTGACTCCATAGTCATCAAGGCGTGCAAGAGAGGGATCCTCCCCGGGGAGCTGCATCGAAAACTCCCCCAGAGCTGCCCCTCCTCTGACGACGAGCGCTTCACTGTGCTCGACAAACACGCTCGGGCGGAGGAGGATGACCTTTGGAAGAAAAACCAGGGGGCCCCCGCCCCCACTGATCGGGAGGCTAGGGACCCCCTCAAGCGCCCAAAGAGGGGCAATCGCAGCGAGCCACGGCCTCGGGGCACCTTTGTCCTCAAGAACAAAGGCGGCTAGCGCGATGCCCCTAGGGGCAACCGTCCCTTCCACAAGCTAAAAGGCTATGGGGGGGACAGCCGCCCTGCGGCCGTGAAGGCCTCGCGGCGGGAGGCAAGGAGGGCCTGTGGTGCACTTTCCACAAGTCCAATACCCACCCTACCTGAGAATGCCACCAGCTTCTCCAACACTTCACCGGGTTCCTCGACCAGCGTGGGCAGGGGGAGGGAGTCCTGCCTCCTTGCCCCCCCAGCCAGCCTTGCCAGCTCTTCCTGCCCCCTCAATCGAGCAGCAAGGACAAGCGCGGGAAGGGGGCTCAACAGAAAAGCTCCCCTTTCAAACCTCCCAAAGGTGCGTCAACATCCTCACGGGGGGGGGGGGGGGGGGTCGGCCTCAAGGCGAGACTCCAAACACCAGCGCAAGGAGTACGCGCGGGAAGTAAAGGTTGTGGGTTGCTACACACGTCTCGACCACCAAAGCGGTCCGATGTCCCACTCACTTTTATAGCAGAAGACACGCGCGGGGTTCTGTTCCCCCATGATGACGCGCTTATCGTCTCCGCCACTGTCTACAATTGCCAGCTGGCGTGTATACTCGTTGATAGCGGGAGTTCCACTGACGTCCTGTACCAGAAGGCATTCAGGGAAATGCGGGTCGACGAAAAGCTGCTACAACCCGCAGTTGGGCCCTTGCAAGGTTTCATCCCCGGGAAGATGATCCACCCGTTGGGGAAGGTCGATCTCCCCATGACCTTTGGTTGCTCGGACAACTACTGGACTGAGTTGGTCCATTTTGACATCATGGACCTCCGCTCTTTGTACAACGTGATCATGGGGAGGACCACCATAACCGTCTGGGAGCCACGATCCACCAAAACTACCTCTGCGTGAAGATCCCCGGGCCTCGTGGAGTGATCACTACTCGAGGCGACCAGGACATGGCTCGCGCTCTTTATGAGCATGCCACCATGGCAATCTGTAGCGTCAACGTGATCAAGGCCCCGGGGGGAGAGAACTCTTGCCCTGCGCTGGATGCCACAGTCGTCCCCTTTGGGAGGTCTTCCCCCAAGCCGCGTCCGTAGGGGGACCTCTGGAATGTCCCGCTGTTCCCGGACGACGGGGGCAGGACTGTCAAGATTGGGGCGGACCTCTCCGAAGAGCACGCGGAGCAACTCGCGGCCTTCCTACGCAAAAGCTTTGACGTCTTTGCGTGGAATCCCGCAGACATGCAGGACGTTGCCCGGGAGGTCATCGAGCATAAGCTCGCTATGACCCCTGGTCACCCCTCGGTCAAACAGAAGCTAAGAAAGCTCTCCCTTGAACATCAAGAGGCTATCAAGGTTGAGATTACCAAGCTCCGAGAGGCAGGGTTCATTCGGGAGGTCTTGCACCCCGAGTGGTTGGCAAACCCGGTCCTCGTGAAGATGTCGAACAGCAAGTGGCGAATGTGCGTAGACTTCACCGACCTTAATCGCACTTGCCCAAAAGACAACTTCCCACTCCAGCTGATCGACAAACTAGTTGATTCGACCGCGGAGTGCGAGCTGATGATCTTCTTGGACGCGTATTCGGGCTATCACCAAGTCCCGATGGCAGAAGGGGACGAGGAAAAGACGAGTTTTATAACTCCCCTCGGGACCTTCTGCTATGTCCACATGCCCTTCGGGCTGAAAAATGCTGGAGCAACCTTCAGCGACTCGTGTCACTGGTCTTTAAGGACCAAATTGGCCGCAAAGTCAAAGTCTACGTCGATGACACGGTGGTCAAAAGCTCCCGTGTAACACCCCAGTTTTTGACTATCTTTTCTGCTTACGAATCAGCATAACTTCTTTGGAAACCCTGATATATTAACCCTATCTTGATCTTAGGTATGCCACTACCTTACCCTAAAAAGTTGGCTGCTAAACTTCTTTCTCCAGATCATTTTCACATTTCAGTCCAAAAGCGTTTCAATTTAGTCCGTTTCAGAAATTTCAGAAAACCCAAAAAGGCTAAAAGTCCCAGATCACCTCAAAATCCAAATCTGATCAAGTGATAACCTTTCTTTCATTTTTCTGAACATTTTCCCCTTCTGGAAGAATTCCAGAATCTCGACCAAAACCCTAGTTTCAGCCTCGACAAAAGTTCAAACCCTAATTACCCTAATTACCCTGTTTTCGATTTTTGTCAAAACCACCAGATGTTATCGGATTTCATCATTTTTCCTGCTAGATGAGTCCAAGATATTTAGTAGCACTCATCTGCAAAATCAGAATTCAACTCAGCCCTTCAGATCTTCAGAATTGCAATTAGGCCCAAACTCCCGAGCCAAAACCTTCACAGATCAGTCCAAATCGTTGCAAATGGGTCCAAAGTTCACAACCAGGTCCCTGTGAAGTTTTCAACTAGCAACCGCCAAATTGCCGCGCCGTTAACTCGTCGCCGGCGAAGTTCGCCGCGCTGCCACCTCACGGCCACGTAGCCACCAGCCGTGCGCAGCTGTACCGCCAACGTGGAGCGCTCAAACCCCACCGTGCCATCTTCTTCCTCGCGCGCGCGTGCTGCTGCTGCTGCCAGGAGCTTCATGCCACTTGGCCGCCATCCCGAATATCATCGCCACCACCCCCTGACCAAATCCTGTTTCCCCGCGATTCACCGTCTCTGGCAGAGCCCCGCCGCGTCCTGAAGTGCATCGATGACCGTCCCGGCGTCAGAAGAAGATCTCCCCGGCGATTGCTGCTGCTCCCGAGAGCCTCACCCGCGGCTATATAAGCCCCCTCCCTTGCCCAGCAGTACCTCGCACCACCCCACAGCTTCTTTGCTTTAGCCTTAGCACCAGAGAGCAACCGAGCCCTCAGCGCCGCCGCGAAGCTCATCTTCTCCGGCGAGTCGTTTCTGGAGCAAATGATTGTAAAGCCCCTTTTGACATTGAATATCCCTGCACCCTTGTTACCCTAGATTATCATGCTTAGGCTATGCTATGCTCGATGATTATATGATAAATGTTGAATGGTCACATATGAGAAAAGCATGTTCAAAACCCCTTTTTGTGAAAGAAAATGTGATTGGAATCGATAGTGAGGATGGTTTGATTGGATGGTGCTGTGTGCGCACTGGGAATGTGAAAGACTCCTCACTAGAGATTCATAAGGACTAGAACCTTGTGTTGTGCTTCTATGCGGCACGAAAAACGTACCAACCACCTGCCTGTTTATGGGACGGGCACAACTTAGTAGCTTTTCTTTAGTGTTAGCTTTTCCCTGCAATGGTTGTCGGTCCAGTGTCTTGCGAGAACTGGTGGGCCGTAGAAGGCCATGAGTGATGTGAGTTCAGAAAAATCATGAGAGGAAAAGGTGGAAAGAAGGAAGACGCCCTATGCCAGATTATGTTGGGGGAAATCTCCACGCGGTCAAGTCTAGGTAAGTTCATGATTGCCCGGGGACAGTGGCCTCCGGTGCCTGCCCCGGGCGCCGCCAGTTGCCCGGGGACAGTGGCCTCCGGTGCCTGCCCTGGGCGCCGCCTTTTAGGCTCCCGGGACCGTGCCTCCGAGGTATGTCCCGGGCGCCGCCTTTTGGCTCCCGGGACCTTGCCCCCCGGGCGAGTCCCGGGCGCCGCCATTTCGCCCGGGGACAGTGGCCTCTGGTGCCTGCCCCGGGCGCCGCCTTTTAGGCCACCGGGACCTTGCCCCCCGGGCGAGTCCCGGGCGCCGCCATTCGCCCGGGGACAGTGTCCTCCGGTGCCTGCCCCGGGCGCCGCCTTTTAGGCCCCCGGGACCGTGCCCCCCGGGCGGGTCCCGGGCGCCGCCATTTGCCCGGGGACAGCGGCCTCCGGTGCCTGCCCCGGGCGCCGCCTTTTAGGCTCCCGGGACCGTGCCTCCGGGGTATGTCCCAGGCGCCGCCTTTTGGCTCCCGGGACCTTGCCCCCCGGGCGAGTCCCGGGCGCCGCCATTCGCCGGGGACAGTGGCCTCCGGTGCCTGCCCCGGGCGCCGCCTTTTAGGCTCCCGGGACCGTGCCTCCGGGGTACGTCCCGGGCGCCGCCTTTTGGCTCCCGGGACCTTGCCCCCCGGGCGAGTCCCGGGCGCCGCCATTCGCCCGGGGACAGTGGCCCCCGGTGCCTGCCCCGGGCGCCGCCTTCAGGCTCCCGGGACCCTGCTCTCCGGAAGGGGTCCCGGACGTCATCGCCCTCCTAAAAGGTAAAATCCCTGTTTGTTCATCACGTGCAGGTCACGCGAGGGACTCCTCGGGAATCAGCGACCACCTGTCAAGCATCCAAGACGTTTGACCGGAAGAAGGACGGTCCTACTCTTCAATCCGACGGTGGCTTCCGGGGTAGTTTAGGCTTTTGCTTCTTTTTGAGGCTATAAATAGCCCTTGTACCCCTCTGTTGTAAGAGATCAGCTCATTATTATTTGGAATAGCTAAACTCACAGACGTGCTCCGGAACCCTCTCCCCCGGAGAGAGCCTCCCCAGCCGGCTCCGGTCGGGAGCGCGTCAACAGGACTAGGGCCCCCACCGGGATCCGAACCTGTATAAATCCACGTGTCAATTCTTGTGTTTGTCCGGCGGGGGAGGACCGGTCACCCGGTCAACCCGCGCTGCGTAATCTCCGCTAGGATCGTCTTCAAAACCTGCCGGGGTATTCTTAATACCACGACAGTTGGCGCCGTCCGTGGGGACCCGTGACAAATCGCCATGGCTCCTCCGAGAACAAGGGCCCGCGCCCTCTCCGGTGACGCCGGTCTCGATGACCTGGCGCCAACCGTCCGGGACGCTGCTGTTCCGGCGCTTCCATCCGGAGGCGACCATTCCCAGGTATTGCCTCCCACCTTTCCTCTCAATCTAGGTGCCTCCACCTCCGGGTTGCTCCCGGCGGCCGCGGGGACCTCGGCCGGGACGAGTTTCCCCCCGACGGCTCCCCCGGCTCCCCGGGATGCCCTGCTGGAGGCTCTCGTGGAGGGCCAGGTCCGCGCCCAGCGCTCTATGGACGAGCTCCTTAGTGTGTTGGCGCGGCCCCCGGCCCCCACATTTTCGTCGCATACATATGCGGGGATCATGCCCCCGTTTATGGGATACCCGGCGGCCCCTCCGGTCTCCGGGGGGCTGTCTACACCGTATGATCCCGCCGGGGGGTTCCCTCCCCCCGCGGGACATACTTCCGGACACTTCTCGGCACCCGGGCCTGTCCCGGTGCCGGGAGGCTATTTCATGCCCGGGCCCTTCGTGGCACCAGGGGGGTACCCCGTCCCCGGCCCGTTTCCGGGGTGGGGGGTCATTTCATGCCGGAGGTTATTCCTACGACGGGAGCCAGTCCCGCCCCTCGCATTGCGTTTACCGCACCGGGGCCGGTCGACAGAGCAGCTCCCGTGCCTCAGCGAATTTCCCCCCGCATTGGCTCCCCAACCCCGGACGTCGCCGAGGGGGCTCAGCCCCCACTGGTTCCGGATGTTGCAGGGGCTTCCCCCTTTCCGGTCCCGGTCGTTGCCGCAGGGGCCCCCTCTTCGGATCCAAACGCTGCCCCGGGCGCCCCCTCCCCGGTTCCGGATGGTGCAGGGGCTCCCCCCTTTCCGGTCCCGGGGGCCGTCGCAGGGGGCTCCCCCCAGCAGGCCCCGGTTGCTTCCGGGCCGGCTGCTACAGTGCAGGAGCTCCCTCCCCCGGCGAAGCAGGTCCGCTTCTCCCGGGGGGAGGTCGAGCGAATGCATTCTCCCAGCCGCGGGGAAGAGCTTCCCCCCAGTCGTTGTCGCAGGGAGCCTCGCTCTCGCACCGGTCGGGGGAAGAGACCAGCCGAAGAAACATCCTCCCCGGAGGGAAGCCCGGACGTCCGGGAAATCAGTCCCGGCCCGGAAGAGAAGCGTCGTCACCACCACTCTGGCAGCCCTCTTGGGCCGCTACCTGACTCGGATAACGAGGGGGCGTCCCCCGTTAAAGAAGACAGTGACTGGGGCTCCCCCCGAGAAGTGCAGGGGGCGAACCAGCCTCTGTGTCGAAGACTCCGCAGCATCCGATGGCCGCGGCCCTACCGTCCCCCGCACATCGAACATTACAATGGCGAGGCGGACCCTTACGAGTTCGTGCAGATCTACTCCACAGCCATCTCCGCGGCGGGGGGGGGGGGACGAGAGCGTCCAATGCAACGTCTTCCCCCTCTACCTCACCGGCATTGCCCGCTCCTGGTTTTACAATCTGAAGGCGGGCTCCATCAAGTCTTTCTCGCAGCTGAAGCGGGAGTTCTGCGCCAACTTTCAGGGAAATTACGTACGTCCCCTGGATTCTTCACAGCTATACACAGTGCGCCAGAGAACTGGGGAGACCATCAGAAGCTTCTTCAAGCGCTTTGCCCAAGTAAAAAGCAAAGTGGCCCACGTCCCGGACTCCACAGTGATCGAAGCCTGCAAAAGCGGGATCCTCCCGGGGAACTCCACCGAAGACTCTCTCGAAGCTGCCCCGCCTCCGCCGACGAGCTCTTCAACGTACTCAAAAAGTACGCTCGCGCGGAGGAAGACGACATCTGGAAGAAGACCCAGGGGGCTCCTGCCCCCGCCGAGCGGGGGGCCCGGGATCCCCCCAGGCGCCCCAGGCAGGGGGGCCGTAGCGAACCACGGCCTCGGGACACTTTTGTCCTCGAGGGCGGAGGCGGCTCGCGCGACCCCCCAAAGGGCAACCACCCCTTTCCCAAGCCGAGAGGCCATGGGGGAGGATAGTCTTCGCGTGGCGGCGAAGGCCCCGCGGGGAGAAGCCGGGAAGGACCGTGGTGCAACTTCCATAGGTCCAGTACCCACGCCACCCGAGATTGCCACCAGCTGCTGCAGCACTTCGCGGTGTTCCTCGACCAGCGCGGGCAGGGGGGCGACTCTGGCCTCCTTGCCCCCTCGGCCAGCTGTTCCGGCCCTTCCCGCTCCCGCGGGGGGGCAGCAGGTGCAGGAGGGGGAGCCTTCAGACGCTCTCCCCTTTCAAACTTCTCAGCACCGCATCAACGTCATCGTAGGGGAGTCCGCCTCCGGGCGGGACTCCGAGCGCCAGAGCAAGGAGTACGCGCGAGAAGTTAAGGTAGTGGGGGTACTACACGCGTCCATGCCGCCCAAGTGGTCGGACGTCCCCCTCACTTTTACAGCGGAAGACGCGCGAGGGGTTCGCTTCCCCCACGATGACGCGCTCATTGTCTCTGCGACAATCTACAACTGCCACTTGGCCCGCATCCTCGTGGACGGCGGAAGCTCCGCCGACGTCCTGTTCCTCAAAACCTTCAAGGAAATGCAGGTGGATGAGAAGCTCCTGCAACCAGCAGCAGGGCCTCTGCAAGGGTTCGTCCCGGGGAAGGCGATCCACCCCGTGGGCAAGGTGGATCTCCCGATCACCTTCGGCACCCCGGAGAACTACCGGACCGAGCTAGTCCGCTTCGACGTAGTGGACCTCCCCTCCTCCTACAATGTGATTATGGGGAGGACTACGATCAATCGGCTGGGGGCGGCCACCCACCAAAACTACCTGTGCATGAAGATCCCCGGGCCGCATGGCGTGATCAACGTCCGGGGGGACCAAGACATGGCCCGTGCTCTATACGAGCGAGCTGCTGCCACAATAGGAAGCGTCAACCTGATCAAGGCGCCCGGGTGGGAGGCTCCCCCCCCCGGACGTAGGCATCGCTGCGCCGTCCCCTGGGAGGCCCCTTCTCAAGCTGCGTCCGGAAGGGGGCCTCCGGAAGGTCCCGCTGTCCCCAGGCAGCGAGGACAAAACTGTCCAAATCGGGGCAGAGCTCCCCCAAGACCATGCAGCGCAACTAGCAACCTTTCTACGCGAAAACTCCGATGTTTTTGCGTGGAAGCCTTCGGACATGAGGGGTGTCGCCCGGGAGGTTATTGAGCACAAGCTCGCGGTAACCCCCGGTCACCCCCCTGTCAAGCAGAAGTTGAGAAAGCTCTCCCTCGAACATCAAGAAGCCATCAAGACGGAGATAGCTCGGCTCCAAGAGGCGGGGTTCATCCGGGAAGTCTTGCACCCTGATTGGCTCGCAAACCCCGTCCTCGTCAAGAAATCAAGTGGCAAGTGGCGCATGTGCGTGGACTTCACCGACCTTAACCGCGCCTGCCCCAAAGACAACTTCCCGCTCCCGCGGATCGACCAGCTCGTTGACTCCACCGCGGGGTGCGAGCTGATGAGCTTCCTAGACGCCTACTCGGGATACCATCAAGTCCGGATGGCGGAAGGGGACGAGGAAAAGACGAGTTTTATAACTCCCCTCGGAACCTTCTGCTACCGCCACATGCCCTTCGGGCTTAAGAATGCGGGAGCCACCTTCCAGCGCCTGATGACGCTGGTCTTCAAAGATCAAGTCGGCCGCAACGTCGAAGTCTACGTAGACGACGCGGTCGTCAAGAGTCCCCGTGCAGCCTCCCACATCGACGACCTCGCAGAGACCTTCCGCAACCTCCGCGCGTTCGGGCTCAAGCTCAACCCGGAGAAGTGCGCCTTCGGGGTGCGCGGGGGGAAGCTCCTGGGTTTCCTCGTGTCCCAGCGGGGCATTGAGGCAAACCCCGAGAAGATCCGGGCCTTCCTAGACATGCCCCCACCACGCTCCGTCAAAGATATCCAGCGGCTCTCCGGCCGCCTGGCCGCGCTCAGTCGCTTCGTCTCCCGTTCGGGGGAGCGGGGCCTCCAGTTCTTCAAGATCCTCCGAGGGCTCGAGGGGTTCCGCTGGACCCCCGAGGCCCAGGAAGCTTTCAACGACCTAAAGAAGTACCTCTCGAGCCCTCCAATGCTCGTGAGTCCGTCTCCGGAAGAGCCCTTGCTCCTCTACCTCGCCGCGACCCCCGTCGCCGTCAGCGCGGTTTTGGTGAAGGAGCAAGGGGGGCAGCAACGTCCCGTGTACTACGTGAGTGAGGCCCTCCAAGGGGCCAAGACTCGGTACACGGAGATGGAGAAGATTTGCTACGCCCTCCTCATGGCGTCCCGGAAGCTCCGGCACTACTTCCTGGGGCACCCCATCACTGTCCCGTCGTCCCTCCCCCTGGGGGAGGTGCTGCGGAATAAAGAAGCCACCGGTCGGATTGGGAAGTGGGGGGCCGAGCTTGCCCCCTTCTCCCTGTCCCTTACCGGCCGCTCCGCAATCAAGTCACAGGTCCTCGCCGACTTCGTCGCAGAGTGGACTCCCGCCTCTGGGTCCGGGGACGAAGATCTCCCTGTGCCGCCCCGACGCAGTGACCACTAGACCCTGCTGTTCGACGGGTCGCTGTGTCTCGCCGGGGTTGGCGCGGGGGTAGTCCTCCGGAGCCCCGAGGGGAAGGAGCTCGAGTACGCCGCGCGGCTCGAGTTCCCCGCAACCAACAATGTCGCCGAATACGAGGCTCTGCTCCTCGGGATGCGCCTTGCGCGCTCCCTGGGGATCCGACGCCTCCTAGTGAAGGGAGACTCTCAGCTTGTTGTCTGCCAAATGGACAAGTCTTACCTGTGCCATGACGCAAATCTAAGTCTTTACTTGCAGGAAGTACGGAAGATGGAGAGGCACTTCGACGGCCTTGAGGCCCGGCATATCCCGCGAAGGGAGAATGACCGGGCTGATGCCTTGGCCCGGGCGGCAAGCGGCCGGGAAATGCTCCCCAAGGGGGCCTTCTTGGCAACAATCACGAAGCCCTTGGTGGCCTCCCCGGACGTAGGCCCCGAGCCTCCGGTCCTGGAGGTCGCCGAGATCGTCCGGGCGTCATCATGGATGGATCCCCTCCTCTCCTTCATCAAGGGGGAGGGGGACCCCTCCAACGAGACCGAGGCTAAGCGCCTCCGGGCCAAAGCCCGTGCATATCTCTTACTGGAGGGAAGGCTCTACAAGCGGGGGGCTTCAGCCCTCCTGCGCTGCCTCCCCCGGTCGGAGGGACTTCAACTCCTGGAAGACATTCACGCTGGGAGCTGTGGTTCTCACCTAGCCCCGCGTGCTATCGCCGCTAAGGCCCTTCGACAGGGCTTCTACTGGCCTACAGTTGTGCGCGACGCGCGAGACCTTTTCTCCGCGTGCGAAGCATGCCAGAAGATGGCCAACGGCTCGAACCTCCCCCCTGTAGCGCTGCGGACTATCGCCATCACTTGGCCCTTCGTGCGCTGGGGGGATGGACCTCTTAGGGCCCTTCCCCCCAGCGCCCGGAGGATACAAGTATGCGGTAGTCGCGGTCGACTACTTTACAAAGTGGGTTGAGGCGGAGCCCTTGGCTAGCATCACCTCCCGGGCCGTTCAGCGGTTTTTCTGGAAAAACGTCGTTTGTCATTTTGGTGTCCCCCGGGAAATCACCGTGGACAACGGGACCCAATTCGACTCGGCTTATTTCCGGGAATTCTGCGAAGGCCTGGGGATCGTCATCCACTTCGCCTCAGTGGCCCATCCTCAAAGCAACGGGGCCGTCGAGAGAGTGAACGGCGTAATCCTACAGCGGTTACGCCGGAGACTCGAGCAAACCGCTTCCAAGCGGGGTGCGTGGGCAGAGGAGCTCCCTAGCATCCTCTGCTCGATGCGCACGACCCCGTCCCGGGCCACAGGGCGCGCTCCCTTCTCCCTGGTCTACGGGGCAGAGGCAGTCCTCCCCCCGGAGATCGGCTTCCGATCGCTGCGGGTCGAGCTCCTGAACGGAGCCACGACCGCAGTCTACCGGGACAACGAAGACAACCGGCGATTGGAAATCGACCTCGTGGAGGAGGAACGCGACCGAGCGCTCCTCCGCCACGCCATCTACGAGCGCGAGATGTCGCGCGCATACAACCAGCGCGTGCGCGAGAGAGCTTTCCGCCTTGGGGACCTTGTCCTCAAGCGCGTCACAGACCCCCAAGCCCAGGGTAAGCTCTTCCCCAAGTGGGAGGGCCCCTACAGGATCTCCGCTGTCCTAGGCTCGGGGGCCTACAAGCTCTCCAACCTTCAAGAGCAGGAGCTGAAGCACACCTGGAACTTGCGTTTACTTCGCAAGTTCTACGTCTAGCCTTACGGGCCTGTCCCCTCCCCCGGAGCGATCACGCCGGAGGGGGAGGAGGGACACTGTAGCTTCCTTTCCCCCCCCCCTTCGCGGTTTCGCAGGGGGGGCTTTGTATATTTTGTTAATCAATGCATAGCCTTTGTTCTTCAACTGTCTCGTTGCAGGTTTTTCTCATTACCGCCCCTAGCGGCGATGCCCTCTCCGCGAGGATGCCCTCCCCGCGAGGATGCCCTCCCCGCGAGGAAGTGGGCCGGCCCCAACAAGTCCCTACAACAGAGCCTGCACTCCCGTAGGGTGGCTTACGATCAGCCCTCGTGGACTGAGGGTGTAAGCGGCAACCCGGTCGCAGTGGCCGTGGTAACGAGACACTTTGGGAGACTAGTCCCCTGCCCAAACACTCAAGTCCCGTCTTCGGGCATTTCCTCCTCCGGGAGTCGACATTATTCCCGGCTCCCCGTTCTCACGGCGACCGGAAGATCAGCCCCTTGCGGCTTGATTGGATCTATCTTCCTCCTCCGGGAGTCGACGTTATTCCCGGCTCCCCGTTCTCACGGCCACCGGAAGATCAGCCCCTTGCGGCTTGATTGGATCTATCTTCCTCCTCCCGGAGTCGACGTTATTCCCGGCTCCCCGTTCTCACGGCGACCGGAAGATCAGCCCCTTGCGGCTTGATTGGATCTATCTTCCTCCTCCGGGAGTCGACGTTATTCCCGGCTCCCCGTTCTCACGGCGACCGGAAGATCAGCCCCTTGCGGCTTATTTGGATCCATCTTCCCCCTCCGGGAGTCGACGTTATTCCCGGCTCCCCGTTCTCATGGCGACCGATGATTATCTCCCGGAAGGTCTTCTCCTTGAAAACCTCGCTTTAAAATTTTCTAACTTAGAAAATTTCCTATGCTACAGGTGTCTTCCTTCCCGGGGGCCTTGTTACCCCCACAGCGCGCGGAGCTATTCTCCGGCCCGCTATGGGCGGGGGGGGATAAGGAACCCCCGGGTGTCGACCGCACCACCCGCGAAGAAACTTAGCTCATCCTTGTTAACATGAGTCGTCCAGACCATCCAAGAAGAAGAAAATAAAGAGGCGCAATAAAAGGAAACAATGCGCTTTATTGATCAGCAAACCCGGAGGACATCTTCCCCCTCCGGTGGGTTTCAGAAATGATACAACCCGGGTCCTAACCCGGGGGATTTTCTACGAGCCTAAGGCCCCTACGCCTAAAGCTCCCGGAGGCGCTCCCTCAGCTCCCGGGCCAAGTCCCGGTACAGCGCCCGGACGCGACGCTGAGAGTCCCGAAGTACCTCTTCGGGCCAAAACTTGTACCCAGCCGGCGGAAGTATCCGGAGAGGAGGTATCATCTGGGCCTTCCGGCGCGAGGGAGTTAATTCAGCACGGCTATTGTCGAAATTGTCCAAGTGCCACTCCGGGCGCCACCTCAACCGGACAGGCTCCCGGGCAGTACCCCCCTCGCGTTCTCCGGAGACAAGGCTCAGCAAAATCAAAGCCGCTTGGGCGTCCCCCGGAGAGCCTCTCCCGGACCGTTGCACGGGAGTAACCCCCCGGGAACTTTGGTAACATTTCATCACAAAGACTTAGAAAATTTCAAATGTATTTCATTGCAAAATGTTTTTGTACAAGTGCCCGGGGCTTCTCCTAAGAAGCTACCGGAATCAAAATGTCTAACAAAAATAAAAGGGGTCCTAGCTAAAGACCCGGGGGAGACTCATACTTTAGCATTGGGGTCCTCCCCCCGGGGAGCTTCCTCCTGGCCGGGGCAGGGGCATCCGCGGCCGGAGGCGCCGGTGTCGGGAACCTCGTCCGGATGATCCGGTCGTAGAATCCCTCCGCCAGCAGCTCCACCTCCCGGCGCGTTGGCTCGAAGGCCTCTGGGAAGCTCCGGGGGATGCGCCCCCCGATCGCCCGGGCGCCAACCCCCCGATAGTCGACGAGCCCCGCTGCGGCCGCGATGACGGGGATCGCCCGGCCCCGTGCCCGGACGTCCGCAGCCTCCGGGATGGCGGAGACTTGTGCGTTAAGAAAACGCATAGCCTCCGCGAGGGTCGCCGGGGGCACCTCCGGGCCGCTCCCGGAGCCCAGGCTAACGCCAAGGCTTTCCAAGGCCGAGCGGATGGAGTGGCCCACGTCCGACAGCGCCCGGACGCTGGTGCTCTCGAGCTCCCGGAGCGCCTTCTCCCTCACCTTCGCCTCCTCTCGGAGGCGGCAGTAGGCGCCCTCCGAAAGGTGCACCTGGGCCCGGGCCCGGGACAGCTCATCAAGAGCTTCGTCCCGCTCCCGGAGGGCCGCCTCCCGCTGCTCCACCCAAGCCGCGGCCCGGCTCTCCGCCTCCTTGAGCAGCCGGGTGACCCGCTACTCAAGGCCCCAGGTAACAGTCGCTACCTACAAAATACATAAAGAGTTAGAAAAATCTTAAGTGCAGGACAAATCATAAGAGCTCGGGCTACCTGGGCTCCGAGGGACTCGAGCCCCTCAAAACGCTCGTGGAGCGTTCCCCCCGCTACGAAGGCCTGCACCTTCCGGCTGTGCAGGCCCTCCGCGCAGCGGGCCACCTCCCCGGCGGGAAGCAGAGAGGTATCTTGCCCGGCGCCGCTGTTGTGGCCGGGAGAGGGCCCCCGGGCCTCGGTGTCCGGGAGCACGGCCGTCGTCGCCGGCGTCTTCGTCGACGAAGTTTCCTTCGAGGACGATGAAGACGAGGATTGGGCGGGGATCTCCGCCCGGGGGGGGATCATCGGGCCTTTCCCCGCCCCAGGCCGGAGGGCCCCCGGAGCCTCCTGCTCCGGGGGGACCTCGAAGACTGAGGGGCTCCCCCCCTCCTCATCAACCGGCCAGAGGCACGGAGGCGCCGCCTCCGAAAACCTCACCTCTAGCCTCTCCGGCGCCAATGCCGCCGGGAGAGGCGAGAGGAGCGTCACGCGAATTGGCGACGGGTCGTAGTCCGCCGAATCGGACCCCGCCCCACCGACAACAACCTCCTTCCCCCGGGCCTCGATGGGGGCCTCCGGGGGCGGAGGCGTTGCCTCTGCCCGGGGCGCAGCCCGTGCATGTTCCGTTCCGGGAGCCGCGTCCTGGGCCCTCACCGGCGTCATCGCCGGGGCGGGGGTCTTTTGCACCCGGGGCCTTTTGGGCTCCGAGCCCCCGGCCGCGTCCTTCCCCCGCTTATGAGACCCGAGGGTGGGAAGGGGCTTCCTCTCCGGAAGCCTGAGCCCGTAGGCCTCGGCCACCAGGTTCTGGGGAGGCCCCTCCCCCACGAGGCGCACGATGCGCTCGTGTTCGTCGGCGAAGTACCTCCCCAGGAGGTGCTCCGCCTTGTCCCTCACCGCCGGGTACGGGCGCACTGCAAGAGGTAAAAAGTTAGTCAATTTCTCATAAAAAACTGCAAGTACAAAAATGCAGGGGACCTACGCCGCGTCACCGGCTTCACCGGAGGCCGCTGCTCCGGGCCCATGCCGATCCCCCTTTCCCCGCGTGAGAAGGGGGAAAGCCGCAGGAGCGCCAGCTCCTCCGCGGCGTCCCGCATCGAGCGGGCCTTCTTGGTCAGCACCACCTTCCCGAGGAGCTCGAACTCCTCGTCCGTCCACACCGGCGGCTTCGGTGCGGATGACCGGCTGTAGGTGGGAGGCTCCGGGGCGTAGACCACCGCCTCGTCCTGGACCCGGAGGTAGAACCACCTCCGGAGCCAGTCCCCCCAGTGGTCCCTGGAGGCCGCCGCCGGGTAGTTCGCCACCCGGGAGGGCAGCATCTGGACCATCACCGAGCCGAAGGGGGACTTCGGTCCTCCCTTCACCAGGTGGGAGCTCCGCGCTGCCGGCTCGTAAAAGTACCGGAACGCGCGGAGGGTGGGCTCCCGCCCGGTCGCCGTCTCGTACAGCCAGATGAAGAGACCCATCCGGACGAGGGCGTTGGGGGTGAGGTGGTTGAGAGCCACCCCGTACTCTTTTAGGAACTCCCGGAGCATCGGATGCACCGGGAGCCGGAGCCCCGCCTCGAGGAAGGCCTCGAAGGCCACGACCTCTCCGGGCCTGGGGCGGGGGGCTCCGTCCTTCTTCAGGGGGACCCGGATGTCCCCCTCTCCAACGATGCCCTTCTTGACCAGGGACTCCGCGTCCGAGACCGAGAACTCGGAGGCCCAGAGGAAATCCACGGGGATTTCCTCCGGGGGCACCTCCGTGGTCTTCGCTCGACCTTTGGGCGCCATTAGGTCAGTTCTTTCTTTTTTCGGTGGCTAACTTTTCAGGAGGTTGACTAAAGCTCCCGGACACTCGCTACCGGAGGAAGCTACCGGAAATGCTACCGGGAGAGCACTACCGGGACAGCTGAAGCTGGAGTTGGAAAATTTGGAATGAGCTACCGGGGCCCCCTAAGGCCCTATTTATAGAGGCTGGCCATGATCTAGATGCGCGCCACGTGGCCCCCTCGGAGCAATCTGGACCACTGAAATTCAAACCGTGCGCGGGAAACGAAGGGACAGGCGCGTAAATCGAGATGCCGGTTCGAACCGGGCGTGCATTTATTGCGAAAACGGCGCGGCCATAAAGCGTCCGGCACAGAAACTGAAGCGTCGCCGGGTTTCCGGTGATTTTCGTCCGGAGGTTTCGCCCGGAGATTTTCCCGATATCGTAACCATTCCCTCCGGGGGCTCAAGCTTCGTCCCCGGAGGGCATGGGGGGCTACTGTTGGGGGAAATCTCCACGCGGTCAAGTCCAAGTAAGTTCATGATTGCCCGGGGACAGTGGCCTCCGGTGCCTGCCCCGGGCGCCGCCTTTTACGCTCCCGGGACCGTGCCTCCGAGGTATGTCCCGGGCGCCGCCTTTTGGCTCCCGGGACCTTGCCCCCCCGGGCTAGTCCCGGGCGCCGCCATTTCGCCCGGGGACAGTGGCCTCCGGTGCCTGTCCCGGGCGCCGCCTTTTAGGCCCCTGGGACCTTGCCCCCCGGGTGAGTCCCGGGCGCCGCCATTCGCCCGGGGACAGCGGCCTCCGGTGCCTGCCCCGGGCGCCGCCTTTTAGGCTCCCGGGACCGTGCCTCCGGGGTATGTCCCGGGCGCCGCCTTTTGGCTCCCGGGACCTTGCCCCCCGGGCGAGTCCCGGGCGCCGCCATTCGCCGGGGACAGTGGCCTCCGGTGCCTGCCCCGGGCGCCGCCTTTTAGGCTCCCGGGACCGTGCCTCCGGGGTACGTCCCGGGCGCCACCTTTTGGCTCCCGGGACCTTGCCCCCCGGGCGAGTCCCGGGCGCCGCCATTCGCCCGGGGACAGTGGCCCCCGGTGCCTGCCCCGGGCGCCGCCTTCAGGCTCCCGGGACCCTGCTCTCCGGAAGGGGTCCCGGACGTCATCGCCCTCGTAAAAGGTAAAATCCCTGTTTGTTCATCACGTGCAGTTCACGCGAGGGACGCCTCGGGAATCAGTGACCACCTGTCAAGCATCCAAGACGTTTGACCGAAAGAAGGACGGTCCTACCCTTCAATCCGACGGTGGCTTCCGGGGTAGTTTAGGCTTTTTGCTTCTTTTTGAGGCTATAAATAGCCCTTGTACCCCTCTGTTGTAAGAGATCAGCTCATTATTATTTGGAATAGCTAAACTCACAGACGTGCTCCGGAAGCCTCTCCCCCGGAGAGGGCCTCCCCAGCCGGCTCCGGTCGGGAGCGCGTCAGCAGGACTAGGGCCCCCACCGGGACCCGAACCTGTATAAATCCACGTGTCAATTTTTGTGTTTGTCCGGCGGGGGAGGACCGGTCACCCGGTCAACCCGCGCTGCGTAATCTCCGCTAGGATCATCTTCAAAACCTGCCAGGGTATTCTTAATACCACGACAGATTAAGTCGTGCGCGACTGTAATCAAGAGAGGCTATGTGTCTTGCGAGAACATAGGCCCAGGCTAGGAAGTAAGGCAGTGGGGAGGACCCACAACGGTACTGGAGACTTAACTGTATATTTACCGGGCAGGGAAATAGTTAATACTAGGACTGTAAACTGTTGTGTCACTTCAGCCTTGTCACATGCGCAAAAGTCGCATGGAGTTGGCCTGACTTGAAAGCTGAGTGATTGGTGGATTAAGGTGGTACACCTTTGCAAAGTTTAAAAAGTATCGGATACTCTGAGCTCCCAGGTCATGGAGTCTGCGCGCTGTGAATTGTATTCACGTCGATGCAGCACAAGTAGCTTTTGGAAGTTTTTCACAAAATCTGAGTAAAGTGGTGACTCATGAAAGACCGCCACACACAACATTTCTGAAAATCTAGCTTAGGATTTTAAAAGCCTCGCTTTCAAAAATAAAGACCTTTCTTCGAAGCTGCATGTGAAAATCTATTATATATTTATACACAGAGCCAAAGAGCTGTTCTTTGAGAAATTTCCCCTCATCTGTATATACATGCATTGTTACTTGGGACTTGTTGAGCACCATGTGGACAATGTGCTCACCCTTTCTTTTACAATCAAAATTTAGAGGAAGGATCCGCCGACCCTGAATCTTATGGTCTTGAACCCAATGTGGAACAAGAAGAAGAAACTGAGGACCCATCTGGTTAAAGGTTATGCACCAAGGTGGAGTTCGATGTGGAGAAGGCCCATGCTATACCGCCGCTGCAGAAGACTGATGAAGTCCTTTTGTTTATCGTTGCTATTTTATTTTGTGCCGACCCTTGTGTCGAAAACTCCTTAATTTGTATTAACAATTAAATGCGTCATTTCGGCGCTAAGTTATTGTAATGTTGGTCCTTGTGATCAGCACTTGTTTTTAATTACTCTCATTTTTATATAATGCATCTTGTTGTTGTGAGCTGCAATGTGCCTTTTCTGAGTGCAATCCACCTGGGCGGTTGCCACTGGAATCCTCAAATGAGGTTCCTACATCCCGCGCGGCCGCTTACATCGACGACCTAGCGGAGACCTTCCGCAGCCTCTGCTAATACGGGTTAAAGCTCAACCCCGAAAAGTGCGCCTTCGGTGTACGAGGGGGGTAGCTGCTCGGCATCCTAGTGTCCTAGTGCAGCATAGAGGCCAACCCCCAAAAAATTTGGGACTTCCTAGACATGCCCCCCCCCCCCCCCGCGTTCCGTCAAAGATGTACAGCGACTCATCGGCCGTTTGGCAGCCCTGAGCCACTTTGTCTCGCGGTCGAGGGAATGGGGCCTTCCGTTTTTCAAAATCCTCCGGGGCCTCGAGGGGTTTCGATGGACTCCCGAGGCCCAGGAGGCCATCGGCGACCTGAAGAACTATCTCACGAGCCCTCCAATGCTCGTGAGCACATCTCCGGAAGAACCCTTGCTCCTTTACCTCACCGCGACCCCAGTGGCTATAAGTGTGGTGCTGGTAAAGGAGCAGGATGGGTAGCAGCACCACGTGTACTATGTGAGTGAAGCCCTTCAAGGGGCTAAGACTTGGTACATGGAGACGGAGAAGATTTGCTACGCCCTCTTCATGGTGTCCCGGAAGCTTCGCTACTACTTCTTGGGACACCCGATCATGGTCCCGTCATCTTTCCCTATGGGGGAGGTGCTGCAAAACAAAGAGGCCACCGGCCGGATCGGGAAGTGCGGAGCTGAGCTCGCTCCCTTCTCCCTCTCCCTCATAGGGAGTTCCGCCATCAAATCACAAGTCCTTGCTGACTTCGTGGCGGAATGGACCCCCGCTCCCGGGACGGAGGAGGAGAGTCTCCGCGAGCTGCCCCGGCGCAATGACCATTGGACGCTCATGTTCGATGGCTCCTTGTGTCTTGCTGGGGCCGGCATGGGGGTGGTCCTCCAGAGCCCCGATGGGAAGGCGCTAGAGTACGCAGCAAGGCTCGAGTTGCACACCACGAATAACATCGCTGAATATGAGGCCCTTCTCCTGGGACTGCACCTCGCGCGCACCCTGGGGATCCGTCGCCTCCTTGTCAAAGGAGATTCCCAACTCATGGTTTGCCAAATGGACAAGTCTTACTTGTACCATGACGCGAACCTGAGCTTGCACTTGGGGGAGGTGTGCATGATGGAAAAATACTTTGAGGGCCTGGAGGCCCGGCACATCCCCTGGAGGGTAACGACCTTGCTAATGCCCTGGCCCGGGCATCCAGTGCTCGGGAACCTCTCCCAGAGGTGCCTTCCTGGAGATCATCGTGAATCCCACGGTGACCCCTCCGGACATGGACCCTGAGTCCTGTATCCCAGAGGTCTCCGAGATCGCCCGGGTGGCGTCCTGGATGGATCCCCTCATCTCCTTCATAAGGGGGGAAGGGGACCCTCCCAACGAGACCGAGGCGAAGCGGCTTCATGCCAAAGCACGGGCATACCTTCTGCTAGAAGGGAAGCTCTACAAGCGGGGGGCCTCCGCGCTGCTCTACTGCCTCCCATGGGTGGAAGGACTTCAACTCCTCGAGGATATCCACTCGAGGAGCTGTGGGTCTCACCTGGCCCCACGCGTCATCGCGGCAAAGGTTCTTCGCCAGGGCTTCTATTGGCCCACAGTAGTCCGCGACACGCGAGACCTTATCTCCGCATGTGACGCCTGCCAGAAGATGGCCAAGGGTTTCAATTTTCCCTACACAGCACTGCAGACCATCTGTAGAAAATTGAGTAAGCTACACTAGCAGAATTTCATAAATTTTTACTCGAAAACTGCAAATAATAGATCATAGATTAGATTGTTACTAGTAGCGGAAGCAGATTTGATGCAGCGATCGAATGTTCACAGCAACCATTTGCAGATCGTCCTGATCAGCAGATGTAGATGACAACGATCGTTCACGGATCATTCGAATCAGCGCAGCAATTGCAGCAGCGCCTCTACCGGTATCCACACGTACCGGGATGGAACGTCGTACGATGGTGTGCTAGCACTAATGCGTACAACAAGGGTTTAGGGGCCATCAAAAGAGATGGCAGCTATGGCTTTTGTGATGATCCTCAAAGCCCATTATACATGTTTATATATAGGGCCATGAAGAGGAAATCCTAACAGATTAGGTTTCCTGATGTGATACGAATCTTATTCGAACTGCCCATGTAGAAGAAATCCTAACAGATTAGGTTTCTTGATGAGATTCAAATCTTATTCGAATTCGTATCTGATACATATATTCTATACCAGACCTAATCCGGATCTGATACGAAAACCCATAACAAACCCAATCCGAATGCATAAGGATTCTAATATTAAGTCTCTGAATCTGATACAGAAACCTATACCAAACCCAATCCAAATCAATAACGACTCTAAACCCAATCCAAATACATAAGGAGTCTAATATTAAGTTTCCGAATCTAATATAGAAATTCATATCAAAACCAATCCAAATGCATAAGGAGTCTAACATTAAGTCTCCAAATCTGATATGGAAACCCAAAATAGACTTAATCCGAATTGCATTGTTCCAACCCGTTAAGTGTGTGACCCTGTAGGTTCATGTATATTTAGTCACAACCCGAGAATACTTACCCGAATTGTAAATCGGTAGTGGCCCCTAGCAGGACATAACGACTATCCAAATACACATAAAGATCATAATCAGCAAACCTATATAATGTTTTCATGTTGATCCTCTTGCCATACGATACCTGATTAAACCCAAGATAGGAAATGTGCCACCCTTGCACAGTTCAATCCTTTCTCGATCTCATAGTGAATTAATTTCTCGTAGTTGACACTTCAACCACAAACGGCATGGCCATGCACTTCTCAATTCATCTATATCGAGGGGCCCAGAGATATCTCTCTCATTTCATGAGATATACAAATTCCATCTTAACCATTCATATTCCTCAAAATGGCTCATAGTATACCTGAATATTACCTTTATTACTACTTAATTAAAAATAGTGTTTGGTAGTATCAAAGTATACTACTGCACATGTAGGAAACTATGATAGTCTCAGGTCTAAGGATCAATCATAAACATTATTTGAGACCAACTGGTGATACTTAAATATCCAAACAGTGTCTCAAAATGGGTCTATCCAACATTATATTCTCCAATATATGTCCACATTATTGATTTGATATCTTATATCCATGGTCCATGAAACATAACCATCAATCAATAAATGCGCTGATCCATTAATTTATAATGTCCTATTTAAAGATAATGGATCAAGGATTATATTAGAATAATATCATCAAATAAATTTAGAGTCTCACGAACAAGTCTCATACTTGTTGATCAAACCAAGATGATAATTTATTCAAAAATAACATATTATTCAAATGTTCATAAACATAACAAAGATAAATACATCTCTGTGATTTGCTCTAAAGACATATCACTAACAATCTCCCGCTTGGACTAGAGTCAATCAGAAATGTATCTAATACCTATTGCTCTAGTATGCACCTCATGCTTTGGTTGCGGGAGAGGCTTTGTCAACGGATCAGCAACATTCAAATCCATGGACACTTTGCAAATCTTTACATCACCTCTTTTCACGATTTCTCGGATGAGGTGATAACACCTGAGTATTTGTTTGGATTTCTGATGAGAGCTTGGTTCCTTGGCTTGCGCAATGGCTCCACTATTGTCACAATAGAGATCCACTGGGCTTGAAATACTAGAAACCACACTAAGTTCAGAGATGAACTTTTTAATCCAAACAGCTTCTTTAGCAGCTTCAGAAGCAGCAATGTGCTCTACTTCTGTTGTAGAATCAGTGACAGTTTCTTGCTTGGAGCTCTTCCAGCTTACAGCTCCTCCATTAAGGCAAAATACAAAACCAGATTGTGATTTGAAATCATCTTTGTCGGTTTGGAAGCTAGCATCGGTGTAGCCACTAACAACGAGCTCTTCCTCACCTCCATAAACCAAGAACACATCCTTAGTCCTCCTCAAGTATTTAAGGATGTTTTTTACAGCAGTCCAGTGACTCTCACCTGGATTTGATTGGTATCTGCTCGTAACACTTAGAGCATAGGAGACATCTGGCCGTGTACATAGCATGGCATACATAATAGACCCAACAGCAGAAGCATATGGAATCTTATTCATTCGGTCCCGCTCATCACATGTCGAAGGACATTGACTCTTGCTAAGACTTATGCCATGTGACATAGGTAGAAAACCTTTCTTGAAATCGTGCATATTGAATCTATTCAATACTTTGTCAATATATGTACTTTGGCTTAATCCAATTAGCCTTTTTGATCTATCTCGATAGATCTTAATGCCCAAAATATATGCTGCCTCACCTAAGTCTTTCATAGAGAAGCTACTTTTCAATGAGGACTTCACAGAATCAAGCATAGGAATATCATTTCCAATCAGAAGTATGTCATCCACATATAAGACCAGAAAAACAAGTGCGCTCCCATTTACCTTTTTATAAACACAAGGCTTTTCTTCATCTTTGATGAAACCAAACTGTTTGACTACTTCATCAAAACGAAGATTCCAACTCCGAGATGCTTGCTTCAACCCATAAATGGATTTATGAAGCTTGCATACTTTCCTAGTATTATCTGGATCGACAAAACCTTTAGGCTGTGCCATATACACATCCTCACTTAGGTTTCCATTTAGGAAAGCCGTTTTGACATCCATCTGCCATATCTCATAATCGAAATAGGCAGCAATAGCTAGGATGATCCTGATTGACTTTAACATAGCAACGGGCGAAAAGGTTTCATAATAATCAACACCTTAAATTTGCTTGAAACCTTTCGCAACTAATCGTGCTTTATGGATATGAACATGACCATCCATGTCAATCTTTTTCTTATAAACCCATTTGCACTCAATGGCTTTTACACCATCAGGCAGTTCAACCAAGTTCCACACTCGATTGTCATGCATGCTTCTTCATAAGTCTTAGGTTCATCATTATCTATCAATAATACTTCACACTGCTCCATTGTAAGGAGCATGTACCTTCTAGGTGTGTGACGTACCCTTTCAGACCTACATATAACCGGTGCTTGTCCTGCATCATTTTCTACATTGTTTTGCAGGTCTTGCTGAGCTTCAGTGGGTGCTGAAACAATTTCCACTGGTTCCCGAATTTCTTCAAGTTGCACTGTGCTCCCACTTACTCCTTTTGAAAGAAACTCTTTCTCCAAAAAGACACCGTTTCGGGGAACAAACACTTTGTTTTCATCTTGATTATAGAAGTAATATCCTTTTGTTTCCTTAGGATAGCCCACAAAGAAGCATTTATCTGATTTGGCTTTGATCTTATCAGACATTAAACGTTTTACAGAAACTTCACAACCCCAAATCTTAAGAAAAGACAATCCAGGACGCCTTCCATTCCATATCTCATATGGTGTCTTTTCTACGGCTTTTGATGGAGCCCTATTTAATATGAACGTAGCTGTTTCTGGAGCATATCCCCAGAAGGACAATGGAAGATTAGTTTGGCTCATCATTGACCGAACCATGTCCAACAAGGTCCTGTTCTGTCGTTCTGATACACCATTCCATTGAGGTGTTCCTAGCGGGGTCAATTGTGGAACAATTCCATGTTGTTTTAGATGATCACCAAATTCTTGGCTCAAATATTCCCCTCCACGATCATATCGTAGGGTTTTGATTGTCTTGCCAAGTTGATTTTGTACTTCATTATGAAATTCCTTAAATTGATCAAACATTTCAGATTTATGCCTCATTAAGTAGACATATCCATATATACTAAAGTCATCGGTACAAGTTATGAAGTACTGAAAACCACCTCTAGCTGTTGAACTTAATGGTCCACATACATCAGTATGAATAAGAGCCAATAAGTCATTTGCCCTTTCACTTTCACCCGTCAAAGGTGCCTTTGTCATTTTGCCAAGTAAACAAGATTCACACACATCAAATGATTGAAAATCAAATGAGTCTATAAGACCATCTTTCAGGAGTTCCATGATGCGTTTCTCATTGATATGGCCTAAACGACAATGCCAGATAAACGTGGGATTCAAATCATTGGACCTAAGCCTCTTAGTACATATGTTATAGATAGGTAATTCAAGATTTAGCTGATAAAGCCCATTCTCCAATGAGGCATTGCCATAAAACATATCATTTAAATAAAAGGAACAACGATTGTTCTTTATTCTAAATTCATAACCCAGCGTGTCCAAACACGATACGGATACAATGTTTTTGCTTATGGCAGGAACATAATAATAGTTATTAAGTTCTAAAACTAATCCTGAAGGTAAAGCTAATATAAAAGTTCCAACAGCTAAGGCTGCAACTCTTGCTCCATTGCCAACGCGAAGTTGAACCTCACCCTTAGCCAAATTTCTACTCCTTTTAAGCCCCTGCATCGAAGTGCAAATATGAGCAGCCGATCTGGTATCAAATACCCAAGAGTCGGAAGGAGAAGTAGCTAAATGAACTTCTATAACATATATACCTGAAGGATTCTCACTTTCCTTCTTTTTCTTTAAATCTTCCAGGTACTTCTTGCAATTCCTCTTCCAATGGCCAGATTCCTTGCAATAGAAGCATTCAGTAGTAGCGGTGGCACCTGGCTTGGACTTTCCTTTGGAATTATGCTTAGCGCTAGAAGACCTTTCTAGAGCATTGCCCTTTCCTTTAGCCTTGCCTTTGTACTTCTTCTTAAAACTTTTTCCCTTTTGAACCATCATTACATTATTTGGGTTTTTCTTAATGTTCTGTTCCGCTGTTTTAAGCATCCCATGCAATTCGGTCAATGATTTCTCCAAATTATTCATGTTATAATTCATGACAAACTGGTCATAGCTCGGAGGGAGCAATTGGAGAATCATATCAGTAGCCAACTCTTGACTAAGGGGAAAACCAAGCTTTTCCAAATTCTCAATGTAACCAATCATCTTGATCACATGAGGACTGACTGAGCTTCCTTCTACCAACTTGCAATCATGCAATTTCTTGGTGGTCTCATATCTTTCCACCCTGGCCTGCTCCTCGAATAAGTTTTTAAGAGACACGGCCATATCATAAGCTGTCATGTTCTCATATTGCTTCTGAAGCTCAGAGTTCATCGTGACAAGCATTAGACAGCTGGCATCAAGTGCATCATCGGTATGCTTTTTATAAGCATCCTTTTGAGCACGTAAAGCACTAGCAGCTGGTTCATCAGGTATAGGAGTCTCTAGAACATAGTCCTTTTTCTCTTGTTTGAGAACAATTCTCAAGTTTCTGTACCAATCAATAAAATTTGTTCCATTGAGCTTTTCTTTATTAAGGACAGATCGCAAACTGAAATTGTTTGAGGAGCTACCACTATCCATGGTCTACAATAGTAAAGAAATGCAGAATTATAGCATTATATTTATGAAAGGTCTTTTATTAAACAATTCAATAAAAGATGTACCAACTATATATTTTAGAAAAAATCCCTCAAGAAATATATTTAGTAGGCCAAGATCCATATTTCACTAAATTCTAGTGAGCTTTGGCATCACTGCTAGAAACCTAGTTATTTAGGTAAGCAACTCCTTACTAATTATATCATATATAACTCTTGTTTGTTGGGTGTCATCCCAACACCATGCGTCAAAGCCCAAAACCATTTTGATGGCCTTGTTAAGTTAAACCAATTCCATGCTTATGAGTGTCCGACACACATGTAGAAGAAATCCTAACAAATTCGGTTTCCTGATTTTATACGAATCTTATCCAAACTGCTATGCATAAGAAATCCTAATCGATTAGGTTTCCTGATTTGATACGAATCTTATCCGTATTGCAGGATGAGACTAATATTAAATCTTCGTATCTGATACGTTAATTTCATAATACTTCCCACTTGGGAGAGAGTTTGCCCTGGGCTTGGGGGTCGATCACACGCTTGAGGACAAGGATCCCCGAGTCAGAAAGCTCTCACGCGGACGCGCTGGTTGTACGCGCGCGCCACTTCGCGCTCGTAGATGGCCTGGCGGAGGAGCGCTCGGTCGCATTCTTCTTCGACGAGGTCGACTTCTAACCTCTGGTTTGCTTCGTTGGCTTGGTACGCTACGGTCGTAGCTCCATCTAGGATCTCAACCCACAGCGACCGGAAGCCAATCTCCCAGGGGAGAACTGCTTCACCCCCGTCAAGGCGTGCGCCCCGTCGCCCGGCTCGCTGTCGTGCGCATGGAACAGAGGATGCTCGGAAGCTCCTCTGCCCATGCGCCCTATCTGGAGGCGGCCTGCTCGACGGCTCCGTTGCTCTGGGGATGAGCCACAAAGGCTAAGTGGAGGGTAGCCCCCAACCCTTCGCAGAATTCCCGGAAATACATTGAGCCAAATTTGGTCCCATTATCGACAGTGATTTCCTGGGGGAACCCAAAACGACACACGTTATTCATCCAGAAAAACCGCTGTACTGCTCAGGAGTCATTCGGGACTTTCCCCGGCAGGTGTTTGGGACTATCACCCGGAGGCGTCCGGGACTTTCCACGGGAGGCCTCCGGGACTTTTGCCGGGAGGCGTCCGTGGCTTTCCACACGAGCCCTTCGGGACTTTCCCCAGGAGGCTTCCGTGGCTATCCACGGGATCCCTTCCGGACTTTCCACGGGAGGCGTATGTGGCTTTCCACGGGGGCCCTCCGGGACTTTCCTCGGGAGCCCTCCGAGACATTCCACGGGAGGCATCCGTGGCTTTCCACGAGAGACCTCCGAGAGTTTCCCTGGGAGGCATCCGTGGCTTTCCACAGGAGCCCTGTGTGACTTTCCCCGGGAGCCGTCTGTGGCTTTCCACACGAGACCTCCGGGACATTCCCCAGGAGGCGTCCATGGCTTTCCGCAGGAGCCCTTCGGGACAGTTCACCGGAGCCCATCGGGACTTCTCCTCGAACGTGTCTGGGAGTTCCCCAACAGCAGCCCCGCATACCCCCAAGGGGATGAGTAGAACTCATCGGGTGATGATTCGTGTCCCAAGATGCTCCCCGGGGCGTGTGATGCTTCAGCTCCTGGGCCAATTTCCCGTGCGAAGTCTCGTTTCACGTCTACGCGCCGTACGGTGTTTCGATTCTCGTGCAACTCTTCGATATCCGCGGGGCGTTGTGAATCAATGGCCTAGATGGGCTTGAGGACACATGGCGCCCATCTGAGGCCCCCTCCATCACTTACAAATAGGTGGGGGGACCCCCGGCCTGGGACACACCACTCCCAGCCTTAAGGACTTTGCTCTCCTGATAGCCACCTTTCTCTTCCGGAGATTTGATTTTCCGTTAGTTTCCTTCCCTTCTTTCGCCTTTTCTGGAGGCTTCCACTTTTTGGTGATGGCACCGAAAGGTTGTGGGAAAGCGTTTGAGCTGCCCCCAGAGGAGGTGACCTCGGATTTTCTGGGGCCCACCGAGTTCTCATCCCAGGACCTTGAGGTCCTCCTGGACTAGAGGTCCTTCACAGAGGGGGATATTTGACTCGCCGGGCTAAAGGAGCTGACAGCCTGCCCCCAGGAGGGGGAGGTGGTCGTCTTCAAAGCCTTCATCGAGGTGGGCTTCCGGCTCCCGGTGCACTCATTGCTCCGGGAGTTTTTGCAAGTGTACCAGCTCTCGCTCAACCATCTCACCCTGAACACCCTTGTCCAGATGTAGCTATTCGTGTGGTTGTGTGAGACAGGCATTGGGGAGGAGCCCACCCTCCGGCTCCTCCACTACTTCTACGAGCCCTCAGCAAGGGGCCCACTGGTCATTAAGGGCGAGCCCAAGTCGGCCTTCGACTTGATTATGATCCAGCTGATGCCCGGCCGCATTGACGAGTATCCAGTGCAAACCTCCTGGGACCACTGGGGGGATTGGCTGCAGCGGTGCTTCTACCTCCAGGTGGGTGTCCCGAAGGTAACGTACTCCACGGAATCCACGTCGTAGTGCCGGTCGACCGGGGCACTGGCCCCCGAGTGGACCGAGAGCGAGATGGACCTCCTCACCCTAATGGCGGAGGACCAGTTCCAGAGGTCCATGTGGGATCTCGCAGAAGAGATGGTGCTCCTCCGGGTACCGCCCTTCAACACCCACTGGGGAAGCGGGGGCGTCCGCAGCACACAGGCCACCCTAGATGGCGGTGGCAGAACGTAAGTCCCCAGACTTGTTCCCTCGAGGGGAAGCATTTTCTAACTCTCTTTTTTTGTAGTTCGGTCCTACGACCGATCCTGGGAGATGGTGGTCAATCTGCTCGGCGATACTACGGGGACGAGCACGAGTGGGTCGTGCGCGTAGTTGGGGAGGGCCCTCCCCGAAACTTCGTGGCGGAGGTGTTCAGGTTGAGGCTCCCCAGCCGGGTACCTCTCTCCACCCCCGCTTCGCACAAGAACGGAACGAAGTTGCCGGGGGGCCTTCGAAGCACCCCCGGGAACAAAATGTAGGATTGAGAATGCCGACTAGAGGGAGGTGAATAGGAGGCTTTAAAACTTTTTGACAAAAACAATTTTTGCAAGGAAAAGATTAAGAGAAAATAAACTGAAATAATTTAATAATATTTTGCGCTAAGAAAGAGTAAGAAAAACAAACACAGTAATTAATCTGGAGGTCTCAGAGACTCACCTGGTCTCCACTACTCCTTGTTGAAGCACTCAAATGAATGTGTCTTTCTTCAATATCGACGAAGGATATTTTTCACTAAAGTTGCTCCTTCTCCACTTCAGATAGGCAAGCACCGATGCCTTTCACCAAATATGCCGAGCCTCTCCGACAACCTCCGTCTAGGTGAGGGCGTTCACTAAGAGTATCAAGTTGTAAGATCTTCTCTTGACCCCCAAGAAATACCGAGAAACTTCTAAGGATGCAAATGATGCAAATGAATACTCTCAGAAGATCTCTCTCAAACACAATCAATGATACTTGATCAAAAGATGAAGATTTTAGCACTTGGGCTCAAGTGTATATCAAAAATATATCTCTTGGTTCTTTACAAAAACTGCTAAAAAAATGTTTATAAACACTGATCAAAATATGCCTAAAAGTGTTTATAAAACTGATAAAAAATGTGAACAAAAGCTTCTCAAAAATCTGTGCAAACACTGGTCAAAGATCTGCTCAAAAGTGTATGTAAAACTAATCCAAAATTAGTTCCAAAATTCTTTATAAAACTGGTAAAAAATATGCTCAAAAAGTGTTTATAAACTGATCAAAACAGTAGAGAAATCTGCTCAAAATCTGTTTAAAAACTGCTTAAAAATGTGAGCAGAAACAGCTCAAAAATCTACTCAAAAATTGTTTATAAAACTGCTCAAAAATATGAACAGAAGCTACACAAAAATGGATTTAAAAACTGCTCAAAAATAGTAGAGAAAATCTACTCAAAAGTGTTTTAAAAACTGCTCAAAAATAGTAGAGTAAACCTGCTGAAAAGTATTTGAAAAATTGGTCAAAACAGTAGAGAAAATCTGCCCAAAAGTGTTTTAAAAACTGCCCAAAAATAGTAGCGAAAATGTGCTCAAAAGTGTTCAAAACTTCTTCTAAAAACTGCTCAAAAGAGTAGAGAGATGATGCTTGAAGTTGTATATGAGAATATAGCTTGAGATAGATGAGAATACTGCTCAAAACACCTATATTTACAGCCCAACCTCTCAGCTAGCTGTTGTGGTCAAAAAGGAAAGAAATCAGTACAACTAACAGCCATCTACGACTTCTAATGGGTAGGAAATAGCTGTTGGAATGTCTGGTTGAATGAATAGAATTACTGGTTGTATGAACAGTGTCTAGTGAAATGAATAGTGCATGACCAATGTCTGGTCAAATGAACATTACTCAAAGGACCAGTTTTGATCCCTTTTCAAATTCTATATATTTCTCAGATTTTGGCCAAGAATATGAATGAATGCGAATGCAACAAATGGCCTAAGAGTTTCTCAGTTTTTGCCAGAACTAAAAGAGATTTCGCAACTCCTTTTAATAGTGCGGTCAAAAACTAAAAATAATTTCTGTAAAATCCGGTCAAACTCCAAACTCCAAGACCGGTACAATAAACAAGCACTTATCTTATGTTTGCTGCTTCCTTCTTGGAAACCTTGCGCTTGCAATCTTGGCTCGCAACCTTGGGTGACCTTAGCTCACGACCTGCAGATCCAGGCGACACTGCGACCTTGCACTTGCGATGTTTCTTATTTTCACCTCATCTTATTGATTATACTCAAAGCAAACAGATTAGTCCCAGACACTTGTTGTCATTTATAATCAAAATCAAGATTAAGGATGGAAGCAGCAATCTCCCCCTTTTTGATGATTGATGACAACAAGTGTTTAAATGAATAAAATTTAATACTAACTCCCCCTTAGTGTATGCATAGGCATTAGATATGAAAAAACTCCCTTTGAATGTATGCATATGTAAATACACATATGAGTCATTTGAGAGTCCACAATAATTAAACAATGAGCACAAAAACTATCAATAATGTCATACAAGAATCTCTCCCCAATCTCTCCCTAATCTCTCCCGCTTTGAAATCAAGCACAAAAAGGTAGGGCGATGCAAAGTAGACATTTAACTTGTATTTGATATATCCATAATATTCAATTTATTTCTAAGAAAGAAAAATGTAGTCTCATCTAAAGGTTTGGTGAAGATGTTTGCTAGCTGCAAGTCAGTTCTTATATAATTCACATCTATCTCCCCTTTTGCCACATCATCTCTTATAAAATGGTACCTAATATCAATATGCTTTGTTCTAGAATGTTGAACCGGATTGTTTGCAACCTTTATGGCACTTTCAATATCACACAAGAGTGGCACTCTTTCAAAGGAAATTCCATAATCCAAAAGGGTTTGCTTCATCCATAAAATTTCAGCACAATAACTACTTGCTAAAACATATTCTGCTTTGGCGGTGGAGACAGCTACAGAAGTTTGTTTCGATGACCAAGAGACTAATGATCTCCTCAAAAGTTGACAATTACCAGATGTGCTTTTTCTATTAATTTTGCAACCCACATAATCCGAATCCGAGTAACCAATTAATTCAAAATTTGCATCTTTAGGGTACCAAAGACCTATATTTGGATAGCATTTCAAGTACCTAAGGATTCTTTTAAGAGCAATTAAATGACATTCCTTAGGAGATGATTGAAATCTGGCGCATAAACAAATGCTAAACATGATGTCAGGCCTAGATGCGGTAAGATAGAGTAAGCTACCAATCATAGATCGATAAAGTTTAGAATCAACTGTTTTTCGTCGTTGTTCATATCGAGATGTCCATTAGTGGCCATGGGAGTTTTGATGGCTTTAGCATCGTCCATTTCAAAGCTCTTGCGCAAGTCCTTCACATACTTGGTTTGACTCACGAATGTTCCGTTGTTTAGTTGCTTGATTTGAAGTCCAAGGAAGAAGTTTAGCTCTCTAATCATCGACATCTCAAATTCACTAGACATCATTTCTCCAAACTAATGACAAAAAAATTCATTAGTAGACCCAAATATGATATCATCAACGTATGTTTGACACACAAAATGATATTTCCCAACTACTTTTGTAAATAAGGTTGTGTCTACCTTAAGAGGATTATCACCCGGGCTAGTTTATTTAATATCAAGTGCAAGTCAAGTTCGGATATGATATATGTCTCTGTGTCCTAGCAGCCACTATGGTTGCAGAGGAACTTCCTGTCCTCCAGAAGATAGCGGACACAAAGTCAGTGAATGATCGCAGTAGTTGCACGGTCATGAGGTCGCAGGCTATGCGCGATCAGAAGGTCGCTGGCTATGCCCGACCAAGATAACCCAGGAGTGTTCAAGCCTTTACCCATGTGTGAAGACAACCGTCAAGGAGTTAAGATCTGCGGTTATCTATAACTGGCATATGTTAACCGACGAAGAGATAAGGGTAGTTACACAAATTGCACTATGGCAACCATCCAAAACTATTTTGCATTGGCATCCTTTTATTCAGTATAAAAGGATGACTGATTACGATGCAAGGGACATCAAAAAGACATATCTGATATACACATCGAAGATCTGACATGTACACCAGGATCAAGGATCTTGTCGCACAATGGACATTAGACAGAAGTACATAGAGAGAATGATTAGCCTTTGTAACAATCTCTCCTCCCTGTAAACTCTTTTACATATAGTGAAATCACAACCGGACGTAGGGCTATTACTCACTCCATTGAGGGCCCGAACCTGTATAAATCCTCGCGTCTCTGACTCGTGCTTGTTTTAACTTACCTGAGGGCACCTTGAAAGGTCTCACAGCTAACTCACAAATCTGCGTAAGATCGACTGAGGACCCCGAGTCCATATTGTCGACAACTGGCGCCTACCGTGGGGCCTTTCTCAAGGCGTTTTCCTTTCATCAGGAGTTCTGGTAAGTCATGTCTGGGGCGTATGATTCCGAGAGCGATTCGATCGTCGAGAATGCCCATGTTCGGATGCCCTCATCTAGCGATCCCATTCCTATGGAAGAGGTTGATCACAAGGATGTTCTCGAGGAACATCCTGAGGATGCATCTTCTCTGACTCTGGTCAAGTCTATTGACCAAGAGACCGAGAAGATAGACCAGACGCCTCATGTGAGTTCTACCACATTGGAGGCTGAATAAGTACCACAATACATCGCTTTTGAGGATGTGGATGATGGTAACATATAGCTTAGTCCTGGGAGGTTTGACCCTGATAACCTCCAGTCTCTTTTTGATTTCAAATCCAATTTGGAATAGACAGAGATGTTTTCTCCTTCTGCGACCTCTGTCCCCCGAGAATTCACTGCTATATCAGAGGAAACTCCCGAACAACGAATTGCTAGGGAGGAATAGGAACGCAGGGAAAAGGAGGAACTGGACCAAAGCAAAAGGAGGATCAAGATCACGACCAATGACAAGATGAGATTCGCAGGGCTGCAAAGGAAGCTTTGTGACTTTCACAATCTAGTTATGATGCCACTCCTAGTTCCTCCCATCGTTTGCATGGTCGCAGGCGCGAACAAACGCCTTCTTTAGCCCCGGGTTATCCACCAGCAGTTGAAGAAACGATGACACCTGGTGCACCTAGGAGGAGTACACAATATTGACTTCGTGTTATCGCAGATGCCCTGTGTAATCCTCCTCCTAATGTCAAAGACACGGACAGGCCTGCTTTTGCCAGAATCCTGGCGGGTACGCATTATAAAGTTGCATCTGATGCAACTCCAATGGCGTCATCCCTGTCTACAATTCGCTCCCATGAGAGAGATTATTCTCACTCTAGTCATGGCAGGCGTAATCGACTACCACTAGGATCAGTTCGTCATGACAAGGCCAGGCAAGTTGGAAGTTCCCGTGATCGAGATCGCGTATCCATCCATTCTGGCCTGGGACCGTGAGGAATATCTCCTCAAGGTGAGGCCGCTTGCTACCAAGTTGAAAGTCACAGATTCCTCCATAGTTCCTATGTCAGTTGTAAAGCTTTCTCGCTGAGCCTCCGTGCTATGGTCTGGTCAGACAAGTTTAAACCAGGAACAATCGAGAGATTTGATGGAACTCCGAACCCATCCAAGTTTTTTCAAATTTACGTCACTGCCATTCAAGCGGCAGGTGGAGATAACCGAGTCAAGGCAAATTATTTTCCAACGGTCCTCGAAGGACCAGCAAGAACCTGATTGTTTAATCATCCAGAGGGATCGTTTACAATTGGGAGAATTGCTACTAGAAGCCTGGCAAGGGGGATGTGACCTTCATCATGTACGCTAGACTTCTACATAAACTCTTCGGCAATTTGTCAAGAGATTTGTGGAGTGCGAAATACAAGTCCGAATATATCTGACAACTCCGTTATTAGGGCATTCAAACGTGCCGTGTGATATCTGAGGTTCACCGAAGATCAACTTATCCATCCACCCCGGTCAGTGGCCGATCTTTTCGACATGGCTGACTGCTATTCTGATGCAGCCGAGGCCGTGGAATGGAATAGGATGGTGGATAAAAGAAATTTGCCACCTCAAACAGGTCTCAAGGCTGACAAAAAGGATGATTCTTGCAAAAAACCTGAATCATCAGGCGGGAAATCAAAGAAGTCCAAAAAGAACTGTGCTGGATAGTACCGAGACGTCGCCGTCACCAAAAAACCACCACCAAGGAAAGATAACAAGTTTTTATTAAAAAGTAAAACTCCTTCTGGTGTTCGCGATAGCGACCAGTGGGGAAAACAAACTAACCTGCAGTGAAACAAGAAGTGGTGTCCGGTCCACAATTCGGCGGGGCATGATCCCAAGAATTGTTGCAATTGGTTGAAGCAATTGGATGACTTCTACCAAGGAATCGGACCTATGCTAACCATACCAAAAAAGGACCAGGCTTGCGGGATTAGAGACGCTGATGGAGATGAAGAAATGTTTTATCAGGTACCCCAAAACCATATCAATATCATTTTTGGTGGTTCCTCTTCTTTTGCTTCAAAGCATCAATTCCAAACTTTTTACCGCGAGGTAAATCAAGCTGAGGCTCCCCTTGCTGAGCCTCAATCTCCTCGTTGGTTAGAAACTCTTTTGACCTTTGATCCGGCTGATTGTCCCATTGCGCTCACGCGACCATTGAGACTACCTTTGGTCATTAACTCGATCATTAGCAATGCTCGGGTCGAAAGAGTTGTGATCGACGGGGGCAGTTCCTTAGACCTTCTATTGGTCAAGGCATTGGTCAAGATGAAAATTCCTTGTTATACCAATAATTCATCCATTTTATGGGATGATCCCTGGTCCCCCAATGATGCCAACGGGACAGATTGTGTTACCGATAACATTGGGAGAACCAGACATCTTTCGAACAGAATTGAGTACCTTTGATGAAATTGATTGTGATTCGGCATATAATGCTAATGAGGAACGGGGTCCCGATCTTCCGACAGGTAGGGGATAGTTCGATTGGTGGAGACTCGACGTTGACGACCCGACTTTCGACCAGATCTAGGCCTGCAATCGTTACACCACTGCTCCGTTCGTTATAAACCGTACCGAGGCGCAGTTGACCTAGCCATGAAGGCCTGTTCCTGCAAGCGAATCGAAGAACACGTGCAAGAACACAGAAGAAGCAATCTCGAATTGCAAGTATGTATTAAGATCACGAAGTGTTGGGGTTCCACAAACCGAAAGACGGCGAACTGCAACAGCAGAAAAATTCTAAGCAAAAACCCAAGTCTAACAATGACGGCTACGAGGTTTTCATATGCGAGAGGGGTGGCGTCTAGGGTTTGGGGTGCACCCCCCCATGCGGGATACACGGGCCGAGGCCCAATAGACAGGTGACGCAGCACCGCACGGCCCAACAGAATCTGGTCTCCACTTGTTTCGACGATGGTGATTGACTCAGAAGGATTTTGGACATGGGACCAGATCCATTGGAAAGGTCTCGTCGAGGGCTTCTCCGTAATGTACTTGAACGCCTCAAATGGAGTTCGTATGCATCTTCTACGCCCGTTTGAAGATAGGCTGCTCCGCCGTGGCCGACCCGGACTCCAGCTGGCGGTAGACTTGATTCCCGACCCGTCTTGGCGCAAAGTGACACCCTCGCTGATCAACACCATGATTCCTGAGAACAAGCACAATATTATTAGGTAGTAACTCGCTCTTGTCAATATTCTCTTGTGTACTAAGAAACGAGCTCACCTAGTGATTTAGTTGACGTGCACGTGCCCTTGTTATTGGTTCTTGCACAATGGGTGTTGGAAGAATGGACGCATCATTAGGGGTGATGTCCTGATCATCCTCCCCCTCTTGAATTGGAGTCGTCCTCGACTCAAGCTCATCTTCTTCTCCCAAATATGGCCGCAAATCTGAAATGTTAAAAGTGGGGCTAACCCCGAAATCTGCAGCCAACTCAAGTTTGTAGGCATTATTATTTATTCGCTCTAAAACCTTAAATGGACCATCCGCACGAGGCATTAATTTTGACTTTCTTAATGCAGGAAAATGCTCTTTACATAAGTGTAGCCATACAAGATCTCCAGGAGTAAATATCAATTCCTTTCTACCATGACTACCAGCAATGCGATATTTTTCATTCATTCGCTCAATATTTTCTTTTGTTGTTTCATGTAGTTTTAAAATAAACTCAGCACGTTTCTTAGCATCAAGATTGACCTTTTCAGATGATGGAAGAGGCAATAGGTCAATAGGAGCACGAGGGTTGAAACCATACACTACCTGGAAAGGACTTACCTTGGTAGTCGAGTGTAGCGCACGGTTGTAGGCAAACTCCACATGAGGAAGGCACTCCTCCCACATCTTTAAGTTCTTCAAAACAGCTCGCAACATTGTGGACAAGGTGCGATTTACCACCTCCGTTTGGCCATTAGTTTGAGGATGACAAGTAGTAGAAAACAGTAACTTTGTCCCCAATTTACTCCATAATGTCCTCTAGAAATGACCCAAAAATTTTGTGTCGCGATCTGAAACAATAGTGGGAGGCATACCATGCAAACGAACAATTTCTTTGAAAAATAAGTCGGCAATGTGAGTGGCATCATCACTTTTGTGGCAAGGAATAAAATGTGCCATCTTGGAGAATCGATCCATAACAACAAATATACTATCCCTCCTCCTCTTTGTCCTAGGCAAACCTAGAACAAAATCCATCGAGATATCCTCCCACGGGACACTAGGAGTAGGAAGAGGCATATACAAACCGTGTGGATTTAACATTGACTTTGCCCTTTGACACGTGGTGCAGCGTGCCACGAAGTGCTCAACATCACGCCTCATCTTTGGCCAATAGAAGTGCGTGGCCAAAATATCCTCTATCTTTTTGACACCAAAATGTCCCATCAGGCCTCCTCCATGAGCTTCCGGCAACAACAAAGGACGAACGGATCCAACTGGAATGCATAGGCGGTTAGCTCTAAACAAGAACCCATCATTGAGTACAAATTTATTCCAAGCCCTCCCATCCTTGCAATTAATCAAAGCATCTTTGAAATCAGCATCTTGAGCATATTGTTCTTTAATAGTTTCAAGTCCAAAAATTCGACAGTCAAGTTGAGACAACATAGCATATCTCCGAGACAAAGCATCAGCAATTACATTATCTTTCCCTTTCTTGTGTTTAATGATGTAAGGAAAAGATTCAATAAATTCTACCCACTTGGCATGTCTACGGTTCAATTTGTTTTGACTGCGAATATGTTTCAGCGACTCATGATCAGAGTGAATAACAAATTCCTTAGGCCATAACTAATGTTGCCACGTTTCTAAAGTTCGCACAAGAGCGTACAACTCTTTATCATACGTGGAGTAATTTAAAGGAGGCCAACTTAATTTCTCGCTGAAATATGCAACAGGCTTACCTTCTTGCATGAGCACACCACCAATTCCAACTCCACTAGCATCACATTCAAGTTGGAAAGTCTTGCCAAAATCTGGAAGTTGGAGTAATGGTGCATTTGTTAGCTTTTCTTTCAAAAGGTTGAAGGCGTCCTCTTGTGGTTGTCCCCAATGGAATGCAACGCCCTTCTTTGTCAATTCATTCAATGGTGCGGCAATGGTGCTGAAGTCCTTCACGAAATGGCGGTAGAAACCAGCAAGTCCATGAAAGCTTCTCACCTGTGACCATTTTAGGAGTCGGCCAACTCTTGATAGCTTCGATCTTTGCTTCATCAACCTCAATTCCCTGCGGAGTCACAACATAGCCAAGAAATGAGACTCGATCGATGCAAAAAGTGCACTTCTCGAGGTTACCAAACAAACGTGCCTCTCTCAAAGCATTAAAAACATCACGTAAATGTTCGAGATGTTCAGAAAGTGAGTTGCTATAGATCAAGATATCATCAAAATAGACCACCACAAATTTACCAATGAAAGGACGTAAGACCTCGTTCATCAAGCGCATGAAAGTACTAGGTGCATTAGTCAATCCAAAAGGCATAACTAACCACTCATATAAACCAAACTTGGTCTTAAAAGTAGTTTTCCATTCGTCTCCCAATTTCATTCGAATTTGGTGGTACCCACTACGCAAGTCAACTTTTGAGAAGATAATAGAACCACTTAACTCATCCAGCATGTCATCTAACCTAGGAATAGGACGACGATACCTTATTGTGATATTTTTAATGGCTCTACAATCCACACACATGCGCCAACTACCGTCTTTCTTAGGAACCGAAAGAACAGGAACAGCACAAGGACTAAGCCTTTGTCGCACGTACCCACAGTCCAAAAGTTCTTGGACTTGTCGTTGAATTTCCTTAGTCTCCTCTGGATTGGTCCTATATGCATTACGGTTTGGCAACATCACTCCCGGGATGAAGTCAATTTGATGCTCAATACCTCGAATAGGTGGTAGTCCCGGGGGCACCTCAGCGGGGAACACATCGTCATACTCCTGCAAAAGGTTAGTAACAGCAGGTGGAAAAGAGACAGGCATATCATCAAATGAAAACAAGGTCTCTTTACATATCAAAGCAAAGCATGATGGTTCAGCAAGATCATATTTTGTAGCAAGAAAAACACCACCCTTCAATTTAATTCCCTCAGTCTTAGAAGTGGGTACATTCTTATCTTTCTTATGCGGAAAAACAGTTTTAGCTACTTGCTGATTTTCAGATTCTGTGGTGTTCTCTTTCTTCTCATTTGCAAGTCTTTCCCTATCAAAATGCACAATTTCAGATGGAGTCATGGGAAGCAAGGTTATTTTCTTTCCTTTGTGCATGAAAGTGTACCAATTATTTCTACCATGATGAGTTGCATTAGTGTCATATTCCCAAGGTCGGCCTAATAAAAGTGAACATGCTTGCATAGGCACTACATCAAAATCAGCAACATCATGGTATGAACCAATGAAAACTGGTACTCTTGCGGTTAGCGTTACCTTAACCTTACCGCTGTTGTTGAACCATTGAACATGATATGGTTGGGGATGTGGTTGTGTGGTCAAGCCAAGCTTCTTGACCAGATCAGAACTCACCAAGTTGTTGCAACTCCCACCATCAATGATTGTTCGGACGTGCCGGTCGTTGACGACGAGGAACATTTGAAACAAGTTGTGGCATTGGGCTCGCTCGGCTTGCTTCATTTGAGTACTAAGGACCCGCTGGACAATGATGGTCCGGTATTCTTGTGTGGCTACCGTACCCAAAGCTTCCCCATCATCATCATGTTCGGATTCGTCATCAACATTACCTGCAAGGTTAGCTGCAAGAGCATATTCATCTTCAACATCAGAAGCACTAACGTACCCACCATCGTCTGTCGCAATGGAAGCTCGTTGACTTGGGCAATCCTTCATGACATGACCCATCCCCTTGCAACGGTGGCATATGATACTTGTTGTACGTCCCATGGAGGCAACAGATGAAGATGACTTCGCTGGTGCCTGCACATTAGAAGTTTTGCTTACCTCGGGTGTAGGTGGCGGTGGTAACGGTGCTACTGAACGCGCCCTACTGGTCGAGGGGGCAGTAGACCGAACAGCAGGAGGTGGCTCTGATTTGGTTGACGCCTGTCTTGGGGTGAAGGTACTACCAAAGTTGCTCCCTGGCCGCTGTTGTCTTCCCTGCAATTCTTTTTCTGCCAAAACAGCAAGCTGGAACAATATATTGACATCATGATAGTCCTTGTAATCAATAATATTTTGTATATCATGCCTTAACCCCCCATAGAAATGAGCCATTTTATCCTCCTCGGTTTCCTCTACCTCACAACGCAACATGCCTATTTGAAGCTCTTGGTAGTACTCCTCTACCGATTTGTTACCTTGATCTAAGCGTTGCAATTTTTTATGCAAATCACGTTTAAAGGAAGGAGGCACAAATCTAGCGCGCATTTGTCTCTTCAAATCATGCCAAGTACCAGGATGTACATTAGACTTTACTAGTTCATTCCATCAAATTATAGCAAAATCCTTGAACTCACTAGTGGCTTGTCTAACTCTATGAATTTCAGGAACAAGATGGGAGTTAAACTTTTGTTTAATCTCCATTTCCCAATCTAAATACACCTCAGCATCATATGTACCAGAAAAAGAAGGTACAGTAACTTAACTTTAGCAAATGGATCATCATTGCGATAGTTATTATTACCATTGTTATCTCTCATATCTTGACGATTTCGGTTGAAGCGCTCTAAGTCATGTGCCACACGTCGCATAGCGGGTTCATTGCGAGGTGCCACATGTCCCTCTACATCATCGTCGTGCTCCTGGGCTGCATCATTTTGCTGTTGTTGGACATCAGGTGGGCGGTTCTCGATCACCTGAACCCTGTCATCAAGCTGGGCAATACGTCGTTCCAATCTTTCAATACCTTTGGTTATCGCTTCCATCATGGTTTTCAGCTCAGCATGAAGGACACACTCGTTGTCCTCTTTATCAGATCCTGCCATGATTAGTAGAAAGTAGAAGAAACACAAGAAGTATTATCCCTACAAACTACCATGTTTAGACAAGTGGATTCACACCCTCTCAAGCTTCTTACCACGTTCTTGCAAGGTTCTTACCAATGCTGCAGAAGGTACAACCGGTGGCTGGTTCGTGATATCGTGACGAGCTTAAGTGTAAAGATTGCAAGGTTGAATCCTGTTCTGATAGAAAGTATGTGGAGCTTGGAAGGCAGTTATGGTAGCAAAGGTCAGCAATAATTGAAATCAGAATGCTAAGTTGAATAAGTGTCCAAAGAACCCACTAGTGTTGCTGGCCTAAATGCGCCCCCTAGAACTGTTCAAGCAAGCAAAGACAACAAGGTAACAAATAGAAACAGCAAGATGATAGCAAGGACAATCAATATTGAAGCAATTCTGATCCCAAAGATAGCAAGTATGGCAAGTACGGCAAGTACGAACCCCCGGATTTTTTTTCACTGCGCGGCTCTTTTTTTTATTTTTTTTATTTTTGTGATATTTTTTTCAAGTTCAGCAACACAGAATTATGGAAACAAAGCAGGTTCCCCTCAATTTGGAGGTAAGGGGTGGCCGATATAAATTCTGGTGCTTGCTCTGAAAACTGTGCTAAAACTTCCAAGGCTGGATACTCGATCTTCCAGAGGGATTTTGGCCTTCGAAATTTTGCCAAAAATGTCAAGGTGGCTGAAATTCAAGTGTAACTTTTCGTTAGCTTCGAAACGAGTGGTTGTGGAGCTCAAACGGAGTTCGGATGCAAAAGTTATGGCCGTTTTAGTGAAGGTGCTCCGGATCAGGGTTTCTGGGCAATGTGAACTTTCGGTTTCGCAAGTACGGAACGTGGCGGTGGGTTGGCGGGATGAACAAAGGGGAGGCTAGAGATGCAAGGTGTTTGACACAAGGCGGTTTGTGACCTATCTAGGGTTTGCGAAGCGGGACAGTAACACAAGGCGGCTAGCGGGGGCAAACTGAGTAGGACTCGATTTGGTTTTCTGGATGTCTGGCAGTGGTAGTACGGACAATGCAACGGGGAGGTGATGGACAGAACTACGGACACAATCTAAACCAGCAACCAGACGACGAACTAAGGACACAAGCTCAACAACGCTAACTGAAAGCAAAGATTGCGAAGGTTCGAAGTGGTTTGGACAGCGGAAGACTATGACCAAATTTTGTTTTTGGCTTTTTTCTGGATGATGGGTAAAACGATGAACAATGAACAGATGGGATACGAGATACCTGATGGGCAACCGGAGCTCTGATACCACTTGATGAGGAATGGGGTCCCGATCTTCCGACAGGTAGGGGATAGTTCGATTGGTGGGGACTCGACGTTGCCGACCCGACTTTCGACCAGAACCGATCTAGGCCTGCAATCGTTACACCACTGCTCCGTTCGTTATCAACCGTACCGAGGCGCGGTTGACCTAGCCACGAAGGCCTGTTCCTGCAAGCGAATCGAAGAACACGTGCAAGAACACAGAAGAAGCAATCTCGAATTGCAAGTATGTATTAAGATCACGAAGTGTTGGGGTTCCACAAACCGAAAGACGGCGAACTGCGACAGCAGAAAAATTCTAAGCAAAACCCAAGTCTAACAATGACGGCTACGAGGTTTTAATATGCGAGAGGGGTGGCGTCTAGGGTTTGGGGCGCACCCTCCCACGCGGAATACACAGGCGGAGCCCCAATAGACAGGTGACGCAGCACCGCACGGCCCAACAGAATCTGGTCTCCAATTGTTTCGATGATTATGATTGACTCAGAAAAATTTTGGATGTGGAACCAGAACTGTTGGAAAGGTCTCGTCGAGGGCTTCTCCGTAATGTACTTGAACGTCCCAAACGGAGTTCGTATGCATCTGCTACGCCCGTTTGAAGACAGGCTGCTCCGCCGTGGCCGACCTGGACTCCAGCTCGCGGTAGACTTGATTCCCGACCCGTCTTGGCGCAAAGTGACACCCTCGCTGATCAACACCATGATTCCTGAGCACAAGCACAATATTACTAGGTAGTAACTCTCCCTTGTCAATATTCTCTCGTGTACTAAGAAACGAGCTCACCTGGTGATTTAGTTGACGTGCACGTGCCCTTGTTATTGGTCCTTGCACAACGAGTGTTGGAAGAATGGACGCCTCGTTAGGGGTGATGTCCTCATCAAATGCTATTTTTGGCAGGCCAACTCTTGCTAATTTCATGGCGGCAATGCATTATGCTTATGAATGTGCCAAGTTGCCAGGCCCCAAAGGTGTTATTTCGGTCCGAGGCAGTTGGAACACGGCACTCACTTTGTTTGGTTATCTTTGGAGTTGGTGGATAATCTTTTCCTTCGGGATGTTAAGACTGCGACCACAACCTTAGACATGATCAAAGTTGCCCCGCGGCCAGATGAGAAGCTAAAACTAGTTCCATTGTACACAGATGATCCATCTAGAACCATTCGGATTGGATCAGGCCTGGACAACAAGTTGGAACTCGAGTTTGTTATTTTCCTCCGGGCTAACGCAAATGTGTTTCCGTGGAAACCGTCCAACATGCATGGAGTCGCAAGGGAGGTAATTGAGCATAGGTTAGCAATTCAACCTGGAAGCAACCAATAAAGCAAAAGCTCAGACGCATTGCTGTTGATCGACAAGAAGCCATCCATTTGGTGTTGGACAAACTCCAAAAAGCATGATTTATTCACGAAGTCGAACATCCTGAATGGCTTGCCAACCCGATCATGGTCCTAAAGTCAAATGGTAAGTGGCACATGTGCATTGATTACACCAGCCTAAATAGTACATGTCCGAAGAATGATTCCCCCTTCCCCGCATCGATCAATTGGTCAATTCTACAGTGGGTTGCGAATTGATGAGCTTCCTGGATGCTTACTCAGGTTACATCAAATTAGGATGGTAGTAGAAGATGAAGAGAAAACTGCCTTCATCACACCATTTGGCACCTACCGCTATGTCATAATGCCATTTGGTCTTAAGAACGCTGATTCCACATACCAGCACTTGATGCAAAAGACCTTTCTTTCCCAGTTGGGGCGTAATCTGGAAGCTTACATAGATGACTTGGTTGTAAAGAGCTTAAAAAGCTCTAGTCACTTAGATGATCTTGCTGAAATGTTTTGTAATCTAACCAAGCATGGAATAAAGTTGAACCCAGAAAAGTGTTCCTTCAGGGTTTCTACTGGCAAACTCCTGGGCTTCCTTGTTTGTTCGAGAGGAATTGAGGTTAATCTTGAAAAAATCAGGGCCATTGAGCAAATGAGATCTCATTCGACCATGGAGGACATCCAGAGCCTAACAGGTTGCATGGCGGCTTTAAGCCGTTTGATATCGCGACAAGGTGAATGAGGATTGCCATCTTTAGGGCCCTTCGTAAGCACAATGGGTTTACCTAGTCGGATGAAGCCAAAAAGCCTTTCAAGAGGTTAAAGTATATCTGTCTAGTCCACCAGTACTGGTCTCTCCGAATTTAGGGGAGCCACTACTTCTTTATTTGGCGGCCACCCCTCACGCAGTCAATGCAGTTCTGGTCACAGAAAGAGAGGGTGTACAACGACCAATCTATTACATAAGAGAAGTACTTCATGGGCCAAAGAAGCATTACCCGGAGGTCCAGAATATACTTTACGCACTTTTGATGGCTTCCCGTAAGCTAAGACATTACTTTCAAGTGCACAAGATTACTGTGCCTTTGTCCTTCCCATTGCCAGATATTATCCGAAACCCAGAGAAATCTGGTAGCATCGCGAAGTGGATAGTGGAACTTCGAACATTTGACATCCATTTCACCCCTCGCGTAGCAGTTAAATCTAAAATTCTCGCAGACTTTGTGGTCGAATGGACTAATCCCGACCCCCTGCGCAAGAATCGAAAGATTTACAATGCACTAACCATTGGACGATGTATTTTCATAGTTCTCGCAGTTTTCAACACTCGGGGGCTTGAGTGGTCTTAATCACGCCTCAAGGCGAACAACTCAAGTATGTCATTCAATTACACTTTGTTACGATCAACAATACAGCAGAGTATGAAGGTCTTACTGCAAGGCTTCCAACAGCAAGATTCCTTAGAGTCCATCAGCTAGTGGTGAGGGGAGACTTACAGCTGGTCGTAAACCAGATAAACAAGGAGTACAGCACATCCGATGAGACAATGGCTCATTACCTAGAGGAAGTGAGGAAATTGGAAAAACACTGTAGTCATTTCGAAGTCCAATATATCCCGCAAAAAGACAATATACTCGCAGACCAATTATCAAAAATTGGGTCCTCACGCACATGCGCTCCGACAGGAGTGTTCGTCGAACACTTAAAACACCCTTCGATCATGGCTTCGATCGAGGATGACTTAGTGACAGTTTGTGTCACCGACCTTGGACATGAAGGAGATTGGACCCGACCATTGCGGATCTATCTGGAACATGGGACCTTGCCCAAGGATGAAACCGAAAGTGATCGATTAGTTTGAAAGGCGCGTCTATACAAAATCATTGATGGAATTTTGCATAAAAAGGGTACTCAAGGAGTATTCATGAGTTGCATATCTCAAGAGGAAGGTAAATCCCTCTTGAAAGAAATTCATGATGGTGTATGTGGTGCACATGCGTCGTATCGGACACTGGTCAGAGAAGCATTACGACAGGGATTTTATTCGCCTTCGGCACTTGATGATGGCAAGCATTTGGTCAAAAGATGCCCACAATGTCAATTTCATGCAAGGCAAGTTGATCAGCCTACATATGCCTTACAAACTATTCCTCTAACATGTCCTTTTGCGGTCTTGGGAATAGATATTGTGGGTCCTATGCCCCAAGCGGTCAATGGATACAAGTTCTTATTCATAGCCATTGACACATTTACCATGTGGATTGAAGCTGAACGAGTATGCAATGTTACCGCCGCTGCGGCAAAGAAATTCTTTCATAAGAATATTGTCACATGATTTGGTGTTCCAAGTCGCCTTATTACCAACAATGGCTCCTAGTTCGTTAGTGGTCTCTTTTTGGACTATTGCGACGACATTAGGACCAAAGTGTGCTTTGCTTCTGTAGCTCATCCAGAGAGCAATGATCCCATTCAACGTGCCAACAGGCAGATATTACAAGGCATCAAGAAACTTGTTTTCAATTGCCTTAAGATGCGCTCGGGGGCTTGGGTATATGAACTCTACTCCGTTCTATGGGCACTACGCACTACTTGTAGCCGAGCTATGGGTGAGACACCTTTTCAACTGGTATATGGTGCCGAGGCTGTCTTACCCACAGAAATTCAAATCGGTTTGGTTCGTGTAGATTAGTTTGATCGTTCCGATCAACACGAACAACGTGCCCAAGATATTACCCTCCTTGAAGAGAAACACGATCGGGCATTGATTAAGTCTGCGGTATATTTACAAGCTTTGCATAAATACCACAGTAAACGGGTGTGACCTCATAGTCTTCATGTAGGAGACTTGATTTTACAAAAAAAAAAAAACAAAATCAGTCGAATCGCAACAAATTCTCCTCTCAATGGAAGGCCCTTATATTGTGGTCTCAGTACCGCGACCAGGATAAGCCCGATTAGCTATGGAGGATGGATGGATCTTCTCCAATACTTGGAACATAGATCAATTACACAAATTCTATGTGTAAGTTTTCCATCTCTCTTATCCCTTTCCATAGCATGATTTTATTAAAAAATATGTGTACTTTCCTTCGCATTATGTTATGGTTTCATTTATTTTGTCCCATCCTGACCGAGCTATGCTCAGGGGTTGGTCTCCAATGATCATGTTACTATGATAACCAAGTTAGATTCGCTAGCCAATCTCATCGTCGCATCTAGATAAGACATCCCTAAATAAGCCGTTTCTAAACACATACGGAACTTACTAGCATGTTTCTGATCATTCGAGTGGCTGCCAGTTCGTAATAAACATTGGTATTATATTAAGATCAGTATTGGTGTGACCATACGATTATATCTAGGTGGAGACATTCTTTTGTAAACCGTTTCTAAATGTATAAGGAACTCACCAGATATTTTGTGATCATCAATAACCCATATTTCTCCTGAGATTATGATACACTGCCTTCTGTATGTATGATCTCAGGTGAGGGCTAGAGGAATATGGCCATAATGTAAAACGAAACTGAGTACATTTTTCCAAAAAATATGAGGCATGCATCTGCACATTTTGTATTACAATTGTATGTATAAAGGTATAATTAACATAGACGATCGTTGTTCATTACAATGAGTTACAGTAAGCCCATTTCTTTCAAAAGACCTTCAAGATGATCTTCACTCTCGATTTCCGCATCACCCACCACTGGTTTCAGATTCAAATTTGGGCCATGGTGATGTCCTAATTTGCACAAAATGGTAGAGGCTACAGATCTTGCTTTGGTCTTCATTGTCTCTTTTTGCCGTTTGGTATCTTCAAAAAGATACTCGAGAAGTGACAAAGCTTGTGCCGCAACCAGTTTGCATAATTCGCTGAGGCTTAGTTTGTCCTTTTGAGGCTCGATGATGTCAGCCTTCAGCAAATTTGCAACCATCTTCAGTTTTTCAAAGGTTTATGATTGAATGCTGCAGCAGGATGAGATGATTGCCTTCAAGGTTCCATTCTCCTTACAGACAGTGTCAATCTTTGAGCTTTGAAGCTCAATGGTTGCATGAAGGTCGTCTTTCTCTTTTGAAATAGTGCTTATTTGATCCTCTTATACTACATGAACAAGGTAATTGAATTGAGAATAGTTCATGTAAAGAAAGAACTCCTTTTGGTCGGAAGCGAACTTACAGGAAAGCTTTGACTGCACTTCATGATGTTCTTTCTCCATAGAAGAAAGTTCCATAACAACATCTTCTTCCTGGTTTCACCGATCAGCCATGCTCTTTGTCAAGGAAGCATTCTCCCTGTGACAAGGAAGGTAGTTGTTAAACTTAGATGAAGTTCAAGTTGGTATAAATAAGGTACAAACAACTTATTGTTGTAGCCAGCTGATCTCTCGTTGCGTGACCTCAATGTGTTCTGCCAGAACTTTTGACTTGGACTCCACACGGGTCAGATCCTGAAACACAATCATATCTGATGTTTAAACTTGAACATTCCTAAGATCCTCCATTTCAGAGAAGGTAAAAGAGTTTTACTTACATCTATGAAATTGCTGAAAGAAGTATTCTCAGGTTCACTCGAAGGTTGAACCTAGAGACTAGTTTTTTCCATGACAACAGGAGCAGCAAATGATTGTTCTTGCTGGTTCACTCCTGCGGTCGAGGTTGTGGTTTCCATCCCGCGAGTCTGGGAAACAGAAATTATTTTCTGTACAATGGTCTGAAAGGCTACCTCAGCCATTGCGTTTGCAACTGTCTCCCTCGATCTCCACAGTAGGTGTTGTGCCAGTTCTTGAGGAGATCGGCAAGGCATCGACACAGGGTTCCTGGTAAAATCATGACTTGTGACATCTCTGTTTATCAGTAAACATGATGTGGCAAGACGCGATATCCTTACTTGAGTCAAAACCCACTCACAACCTTGGGTTTCGGTGTTGCGCTTTGGGAGAAAGTAGCCCACTCGGGGCCCCTATTGAAGTGTTATCAACATCTGTCCTTGCTTTCCTCTTCTTGAATAGGACAGTGTCTTCTTCCTCCTACATATTCAGAACATAGTTGGCATATGCAAGGAAGTGAAAGCTTGTACGCTGTGAAGTTCTTACCATAGCAGTCCCTTCAGTTTTTGAGGGAGGGGTTACTAGCCCTGAGGTAGTTGGAATCATGGCCCCAGAATCCTCTCTGACCATGGTACCTGGGATACATGCCTCAGGATTGGGAGTTTCCTCCGTAACCGCAAGTTCTTCTGCGTCCGCATGATCGACTACCGCCTTGTTCGCCTCTGCCATGGAGGACAAGATATCGGTGATGGTAGGAGAGGATGGCCTCTCTGGAATGTCAATCTCCAGAGGGTTTTTTGGCTTCCTCTTGCGATAGATGAGAGGAATTTCATCTTCCTCATCCTCGCTCCCCTCACCCTGTACGATTAAGAAGTGACTCCTATGCGTACTTGGTATAACAGGGGGAAGGGAAAATCTTACCACAGTATCTTTCGCGGTTGTTTTCTTCTTCTTCGAAGAAGCCACTCCAATGATCTTCTTATTGGATGTTTCAGGGGTCGGCTCCTTCGTCTTCTTCGACTTAGAAGAGGTACTCTTTACCCTCTTCGACGCTGACCTCCCAGAAGGCCCAGCATCATCAGCAGGACGCTTGCTCCTGGAAGTATGCCACTTCAGCAGCTGCATCATTTCAAGAAATGTGATTTGATGATTAAGATCAACAGGTGTTCTTGGACACGTTCCTCGAAAGAAGATTTACCTTTTGACGTTCTTGTCTGACATCGTCGCTGCTATTGATCAAGCTCTGAGGCTGTGGTGACCCTCGAGTTCCTTCTGTAGCCGCATTGTATGCCTTCAAAAGATTGTTTGTCCTTTTCTCAATCTCGGACAAAGATAGAACTGCATCACTAAAAGGCAAATTACTTGATATGGGATTTTTTTTAGTAAAATTGCACATTTTGTGGATCAGAGAACATACCAGTATTATAATCCAGGGTGTTGTCCGCCATGGATTCCACCTCCCAAGCAGGATGTTCCATCTTCCGTAGGGGGCTCATCCTATTCTTCACGAAGTCACGGATGAGATCCTGTGCAGTTAATCCCTGATGAACTAAGTGAAGAATTGTCGAGAAGTAGAGCCGTCAGAAAAGATCTACGCTTGGTAGTACTTCAACGAAGGCTTCACAAAGGTGCTGAAAAATCGCCAGGATCTAAATGGCGTTGGGATGAAGGTTCACCAGTTCCAACCCATAATGCGCCAGGATATCTTGAAGGAACTTGCGTTCTGGGAGTTGAAACCCACATCGCAAGAACTCTTCAATGGTCACTAGTTAATTCTCATCAACGACTGGAGTTTCCTCGTTCTTCTCTGCCGGCAGCCAATTGATTAGCATCTGTGGGGGAAGGATCTCCTCTCTCTAGCATCATCAAGCTCTCCTCATTGTGGTGGATTGATCGGCTCTAGGATGCCATTGCTGTTAAGATCAGTGGAAAAACAACTGCTTGGGTGGCAATGAGAGCAAGGTGCGCATCGAGGGTTTTTAGGGGCGAAAATGGCTAAGGCAAAAAAAGGGCTTTCTCTGAAGCTTCTCAAGCAAGGTACCTCTTTTATCTATCCAAGGCCACTACACGCCAGGTTCATTAGTTTAATAATTTCACATAATGGTTGTTCCCTCGAATGGAACCCAGTGTCATATCGTTAACCCTGTTTGAATCTAAAACAAAATGCGTCTGTTTGAAGTTAATAGATCATTTTATTTCATATTCAGGGGCTACATTACAGATAATTATATGAGAATTTTTTCAAGAATTAATACCCTATGATTCCAGGGTAATATCCTATTTTTAGTACCATGTATGATCGCATTGCTATTTCTGTGATCTCGGTACTATGTATGGTCGCAATGCTGTTATGTGACCACACTATTCTTTATGGCCTCAATGCTGTTCTGAGACCTAAGTATTGTCCGAAGTTGATCTCGGACAAAGGACTTATTACCTGTGTACGCTTTGGTCGCAGAGGTATTTACCTCTAACCATTTTTCACACAGAGAATTAAAAGAACTCCAATTGATGATTATTAAGGAATCAAGATGTAAAGAAAAGAAACAAAAAATGGGTTGATAAAAACGTAAAAAAATGGATGCATGCGAACAAAGTGTCGACCTGATCCAAAAGCAATTTACAAAGTTCTCCAAGGGACATGTTGGCATCAGTAGGATCAACACTAGCCGCCATGCGACCTGCTAGGCACTGGGCACCCTTAATGGTCGAAGGAGACCTCATTTGCTCGATGGCCCTGATTTTTTCGGGATTAACCTTGATTCCTCTAGAACAAATGAGAAAGCCTAGAAGTTTACCAGATGAAACCCCGAAAGAACATTTTTCTGGGTTTAATTTTATTTCGAATCGGTTTAAATTACAGAAGGTTTCGGCAAGATCACCTAAATGAGTCAACCCTTTTAAGCTTTTTACAACCAAATTGTCCACGTAAGCTTCCAGATTACACCCCATATGGGAAAGAAAGGTCTTTTGCATCAAGCGCTAGTACGTGGAATAGGTGTTCTTGAGACCAAATGGCGTTCTGACATAGCAGTAGGTGCCAAATGGTGTGATGAAGGCAGCCTTCTCTTCATCTTCTTCTGCCATGCTAATTTGATGATAGCCTGAGTAAGCATCTAGGAAGCTCATCAGTTCGCAACCCGCAGTAGAGTCGACCAACTGATTGATGCGGGGAAGGGGAAGTCATCCTTCGGGCAGGCACTAGTTAGGCTGGTGTAATCGACGCACTTGCGCCACTTACCATTTGACTTACGGACCATGACCGGATTTGCAAGCCATTCCGGATGATCAACTCCGCAAATAAATCCGACCATTTGGAGTTTATCTAACTCCACGCGGGTAGCTTCTTGCCGATCAACAGTAAAGCATTTGAGCCTCTGCTTTTTTGGTCGCTGTCCAGGTCAAATTGCTGACTTGTGCTCAATTACCTCCCTTGGGACACCGGGCATGTCAGATGGTTTCCAAGCAAACACATCTGCATTAGCTCGGAGGAAAGTAATGAGTTTGATTTCCTATTTGTCATCTAGGCCTGATCCAATCCGAATTGTTCTAGATGGATCATCTGGGGATAATGGAACTAGTTTCAGCTTTTCCTCTGGTTGAGGGGTGACCTTGATCATATCCATAGCTGTGGTGGTGATCTTGACATCCTAGAGGGGAAGTTGATATACTAGCTCCAGGGATAACCGATCGCAAGTCAATGCCACATTGCAGCAGCCTCGAACCAAGATAACGCCTTTAGGGCCAAGTAACTTGCCGCGCTGATAAGCATAGTGCGTCGCCATCATAAATTTAGCGAGAGTTAGGCTGCAAAAAATCGCGTTATAGGCCGAATCACAATCAAGTACGTCAAAAGTAACTAATTCTGTTCGGAAATTATCTGGCTCACCCAGTGTAATTGGGAGCACCACCTGTCCCATCGGCTTCATCGAGGGACCAGGAATTATCCCATAAAATGGATGAATTATGGGGTTGATTTTTGAACGAGGGATTTGCATCTTGTCCAATGCCTTGACCAGTAAAATGTTCAAGGAACTACCTCCGTCGATCAGGACCCTTTCGACCCTCGCATTACTGATAATTGGGGTAATGACCAGAGGTAGTCTCAATGGTCGAGTAAGCCCAACGGGACAATCAGAGCGATCAAATGTCAAAGGAGTGTCTGACCAACGGGGATATTGACGTTCACCAAGGGGAGCTTCCGCTTGGTTCACTTCTCGATAGAATGCTTTAAACTGACATTTAGAAACAAAAGAGGAGGAACCTCCAAACATGACATTAACATAATAACGAGGTACCAGGTAGGACATTTCTTCGTCCCCGTCGGTGTCTCTGAGTCCGCAAGTCTGCTTTTTTGTTGGCAAAGTTAGTATTGGCCCAATTCCTTGGTAGAAGTCATCTAGTTGCTTCAACCAGCTCTAGCAGTTCTTGAGGTCGTGTCCCGAAGAGTTGTGGATTGGACACCACTTCTTGCCTTCCTGCAGGTTAGTCGTTTTTTTGGCTGGTCAGCGTTGTGGCCACCAGAAGCAGTTTTATTTTTAAATGAAAACTTGTTACCTTTCGCCGGTGGAGGCTTTTCTGCGACTGTGACCTCCCGGTATTGTCCGGTTCGACTCTTTTTATACATCTTTGATTTCCCACCCGATGAAGACTCCAGCTTCTTACCTGTATCCTCTTTTTTCACGTCCTTGAGACCTTGTTGGGGCGCTAAATTCCCTTTATCCACCACCCTATTCCACTCAACGGCCTCGGCCGCGTCAGAGTAGCGGTCAGCCATATCAAAGAGATCGGTAACTGACCGAGGATGGTGGATAAGTAAATCTTCCATAAACCTCTGATACCAAATGGCGTGCTTAAACGCCCTGATAACAGAGTTATCAGATTTGTTTGGGATGGTATTTCTCACCCCGACAAACCTTTTGACAAATTGGCGAAGTGTCTTCGTAGTGGTTTGTCGTAGACGATGAAGATAGTCTTCTTTCTCGGGTTTTTGATAACAATTCTGGAAATTGTTGAGGCTGGCGTCGCACACCATTTCCTAGTTATATATCGAACCCTCAGGCTGATTGAACAGCTAGGTCCTTGCCGGTCCCTCAAGGACCGTCGGCAAGTAATTGGCCATGACGCGATCATCCCCCCTGCTGCTTGGATAGCGGTGATGTACATTTGAAGCAACTCCGACAGATTCTGGGTCCCATCAAACCTCTCAATAGCCCTCGGCTTGAACTTATCCGGCCAGACGACCGCACGGAGGCCTGGCGAGAAAGCTTTATAGCCAACATAGGGACTATGGAGAGTTCCACAGTTCCCAGCCTGACCACAAGTGATTTCATGCAATGAGGACGCGCCACGTGGTCCCAGATGAGAATACATAAGAATTCAATCCCGATCACGAGAACTTCCAACGCGTCTGGATTTGTCGTGCCGAGGTGATCCGGATGGTAATCGATTACACCTACCATGACTAGAGTGAGAATACTCCTTTTCATGGGAACGTATCGTAGACCGGGAGGAAGCTATTGGGGTTGCATCGGATGCGACATCATCCAGCTTCTCCACCAGGATCCTAGCAAAAGCCAATTTGTCTGTGTTTGTGTGGGTAAGAGGAAATTATGCAAGACCTCCACGATAGATCGAAGTTGGTCATGCGTACTTCTCTTTGGTGCGCCAGGTGTAATTGTTTCTTCATCCGCCAGTGAATATTCTGGGGGCAAAGTGTGGCGCCCCGAAACTGGGACTACGACTACTCCCGTGGAGACCCAGCCCTCTGCAGCTGGTCCCATATATGCAAACCATTGACTTCCCAGGATAAGTCAATCACAGGAGTATATTCACATTGCAGTAGCAAAACTTACAACATATTAAGTAGTGTGGCCTGCTGGCCTTAATATTACAATGCCTTCGTGGCATTCAAGGTTTAGTTAAAGCAAAATAAGAACAACTACACAGTGGATGATGGGTGTCCCTTCCACAGTAAGAAGTTAACGCCAGAACAACACACATCAAGGTTCTGGCGGAACTGGCTCTCCTTCATCTGGGTCCAAGAAGTTCTCCACGCCTTCTTCTTGGTCGTGAAACACTCCATCTTCTGGATTGAAGTTGGCAAGGGTGAGTTCTTACGTACTCAACAAGTCATAGGTAAGAGTAGATACACATAGTAGGGATGATATGAACCTATGCTAGTAAAGAAGTGTGGATGGTTGTAAAATAGTCTTTTCTTTCATATCTCATCTCATGGTAGCATTTTTCTTAACATAGCATCGCTATTCATGTTCACTAAATTATAGTACTACCGCGACACATCGACACACGACAGCCCATAGCAGTACCCCTTATCATGACAACACATGTCATTTGGGTAATCTTGACTTATCAAATTTTATTTAGAAAACATACTTGTGCCACACCCCGTGGATTTAATCCACCGCAGCAGACTCCTATAAACCCAGGAGCTCGGAGTATTCGAATACGTTTTTAACTCTGCAAAGAGGTACCAATTTACCAGCAAGATATTCCACTTTCAAGCCCATCCTATCAATATGATTAGACCCTTCCTCACAACCATGTGTGAGTGGCAAGGTGGAGATAACAATAACTTTTGTCATGTTTCACACACAATTCACCCCTGACCCTGTGGATCTCTCGCGAAGCACAGTTGTGGTCAGTTGTACCCAAACCCCCACCCCGAATGCCTCTTCCCATTACTGGGTCAGCGTGCAATCACATTCAGTGATATGTGTAGGAGCCGCACTCCGTGTAAAATCGTGCATCACTTCCTATCTCATGCAGGGGTTTCATGTGCGATCCGCATAAGTACTTGTCCAGGCCTGTCCCATACCAGGCTTGCGGTTAGCATGTGTTTCATGCCACTACTTTCACATGCAATATTACTTATATTCAAGGTCATATCATAGCATCTCATAAAATATAGGTTCAAGATGATCAAGACTATGACTTGCCTTCCGTGTCGTAAAATACAGCAATTGATGTCGGGTCAGCAGTGAATTCCTCGAACTCTAGCCCTGACTCTGAGCAAAGATCAAGCAAGCAACCAAGAATCACAACCTTTTCAATACATTATTATACTACATGCAATAATGCAAAGATGAAATGTTTCGATGATTCTGGAATAATTGGGTTTAGAAGCTGATTAGGGCTAACTCACAGAATTAGGGCTGAAGATGGGTGCTAGGGACTTTTAGGGTTCCAGAGTATGGAAATGACATTATGTCCGCGGCTGATTTGCCAAAAATGATGAACGTCTTTAGGTTGACATTCGGTTCAAGGCGTTGACAAAGGATCAATGGTTGGTAGAGGGCTCAACTCAAAGTTGTGACAGAAGAAGAAATTGTAGATCACAACATCAGAAATCTAAGAGACAAAGTCATGCTCATAATGCATGGCTAGAAGTAGGTAAAAAGGTTCAATGTCACTGGCTGACATAGACTGGCAATGGGCTGACATGGCCATAAATTAGGGTTTGCCATATCTTTTGATCTAGGGCTCCAACTGATGCACCACTTTGTCTGGGAGATAGGACTTGATAACATGAACAATTTACTCAATAGGCTCTAGGCCAGGAGATGGCCGAAAAGTGGTGAAAACCGGCAAAGAACACGGTGGCTGGAGTTTCAAGTCATGGCACTGGACATAAATTAGGGCATAGCCATAACTTTCGATTTAGACTGAATTAGACATCGAGCTAGTAGACAAAATTGTTCAGGGGATCGAGATTCATCTAAGGGACAAGGTGACTGGAGCTGTATCGGCCAGGAACAGATTTTCGGTGGCCGGCGCCGGAGAAGATGACACTGGATTTGGGGATTTTCGCTATACAGGATTTGAACTCAATTCTTTGCTCGAGGAGTAAGAGGGAAGCATATGGAAGCTATTGGTATGATCAATTTGGCCGGAGCATCACCGGAGAAGTCTAGCGACGAGCGCCGGCGACTGGTGAAGCTCAAACTTGGAGATCGCTTCGGTTCGAGCTCAATTTCAAAATCTGGATTCACTGGCTTGCTAAATAAAGCTCACTGATCATTTTTACTCTACTGGATCGAGGGCTAATTTGGATTGAATCGAGTTGAAAAGCTGGAACAGGGGTTCTGGCAATTCCGGCGATCACCGGCGATCAGGGGCACGGGGATTCAATTAAATGATACAGCACAGAGAGTTTGATGTGGGGAACTCACTGGTGGCTTCAATTTGGAGATTGATGCAGTGGAGCGTGCTGGCATCGTCGACCTCCTTGGCGGCTCACCGGAGAAGAAGACAACAGCGAATAAATGTGGTTAATTGTTGAGGAGTTTAGGAGAGCAGTGCTGATGACGAAGGAGTTGCTCTGGACTGCTATTTAAAGGCAAAACAAAGCGAAGCTTACTGCTTGGAGGCTAAGTTGCTTGTGCCGGTGTACCTTCGGGCTGAAGCAATGGCGACTAGGTGAAGCTTCTCTCTGGCGCGCGAGCTGCTGGTGAGTGATCTGGGAGGATCTTCAAGTCCTGATCGCATACAGATTCGCGACCAAATCCTGATTGCATACGGATTCGCGACCAAGTCCTGATCTCATACGGCTTCGCGACCTTAACCTTTTTCGGAAAGGTTTCACGACCATGGATTGGTTCGTGACCATGAAAAGGAATTTGTTCTCTGTTCGGAATTGTAATCTGATCCGAATATATAACTAAGCTTATCTGTTTAGGATTAGTTAGTTAGTTAAATGAGTCTCACACATTTAGGTTACTAAGTCTGCTAGTACTCGTACCATTGGACTATAAATACCTTGTAATAGGTCTACTTTAGATCATCGAAAAGTCATAGAACTTATTTGAGTTTTAAACACTTATAGTTCCTTCAACGTAGGCAAGTGTGTCTAACGTTCGACGTGTAAAGCCTTCTTTGAAATAAAGAGTTGTGCAATTACTTTGAACTGTGTTTTCGATCAACCTTTGGGTTTCGGTATTGCAGAGTAAGATCCCATTATTCCGCATATTAGAATCTGGGCGAGCCTAGTGCAAAATTAAGGCTAGGTCTCAAAAGGATCAAGTTGGTATCAGAGAAACTTTCCTATCCTATGGATGGTGAAGACTCGCCAGGGTTACAAAACTTTCGGCGAAACTCGAAGCGATCAATTGACGGTTCCTACAGCCGCGTCTCCGACAATGTCTGACGATACCTCCGTTCAAGCTAACCTAGCCGTACAAGTGGCTAAGCTCTCCACCGACATGGAAACCGTGCTTGCTTGGATTAAGCAGCAGGCCATGATTGTACCTCCTGAAGTAGGGAAGGTTATGGGTGGAAAGACTGGTGAAGACTTGCGCAAGGCAAACGAAGATGAAGACGAAGGCGACCACAAGACCGACGACCTCGCCAACACCTCCTTAGCTGTCAGATCTTTTAAGGTCGACGCTAAGATTGATATACCCATCTATGATATGATGATCGATGCTGAGAAGTTGGATTCTTGGATCGATCAACTTGAGACCTACTTTGACCTAAAAGGGTTCAGTAGGGCTCAAAAGGTGAAGTTCGCACCTTTGAAGATGAAGGACAACGCCAAGACATGGTGGAAGGCCCTTGTCGCCAGTGGTGAAGCTGACGACCTTGCATGGGGTCCATTCAAATGACTTCTGCGATAAGAATTCTATCCGATGGGTTACCTTGAGGAGAGATGGGAGCGTTGGCACAGATTGTACCAACGGCGCGACCGGACCATCCAAGACTATACTATGGACTTCCTGAGGCAAGCAATGGTCATCGGCAAATTGCTATCTTATCCTCAGGTATTTCAGAAATACAATCTGGACTACAGAAATCGATCAGTACTGAGCTAAGTCTGTTCGGTGTTCAAAACATCGCGACCGCAAGCACAACTGCTATGGCGATCGAGAAGAAGAACAAATCCGGCAACAACAAAAGCACGAAGGAAAGTGCGACCTCAACAAAGAAAAAGCCGAGTCCGAAGAAGAACGCTTCAAAATCGGGCACGGGTGCCTTTTGTGAACATTGTCAAGTCGCGGGACATACGAAGGACAAATGCTACAAGCTTCATCCTGAACTTCGACCACAGAAAAGCAGACCAGGGAAAAGAACAACCACGGCTACTGCGACTTCACCCGACGAAGAAGTTGTCCGAGTGAATTCAGTTAATGATGCGGATACGACCTTGTCTCTGATGGCAATGCCGAAGGAGAAGGGTTCGGATCCACCGAACGACCATCACCCGACGGAGGACTTGTTCACCATCAACATCCAGGTGAAGCACGAAGTGGTCGCAGCGATATTCGATCCCGGAAGTCAGAAGAATCTAGTGTCCGTTGGACTGGTTTGACGACTTGCTTTGAAGACAACCAAACACCTGCGACCATATCCACTGGGTTCGTTTACATCTGACGTGAACCAACAGATTATGAGTCAGTGTGTGTTGAAGTTTGCGATATCTGCATAATATATTGATGAGGTGCAATGCGATGTTGTCCCTATCGATATCTGTCAGGTGATCTTTGGGAGTCCGTATCTGCATGATCGAGACGCTCACTTCCATCGGCGAGCGCAAGAGTACGACCTCACCAAAGACAGAGTTAAGTTCATGATCAGTAGAGACATCCACATCAACACTTCGAATTTGATTACCGCAAATAAAGCCAAACGGATTGTTAATGCATGTCACAAGTATGTGCTTGTCATGATTCGACCCATTGGTCAAAGTGAGGGTACTCGACCAGCATTGTGGTCGTTTGTCGAGACTACTGGAGAAATACAATGATCTGTTCGAGACTACCCAGGGTCATCAGCCAAAATGTCCAATCGAGCACGAAATTCAGCTTGTGTCCAATGCGACACTGCCCAATTTAAGTATGTATCGCAACTTAGTATTGGACAATGAAGAGATCAAGAGACAAGTTGGTGAGTTGCTGAACGATGGAGATCCACAGAAGTGAAACCATAACTGTCAATCTTGACGCCCTGTGGGATTTGAATTCATCGGCATCGAAACAGGGGATTCTTGAGCAGTACATAATCGAGCTCCCAAATTTCTTCTATGAACCCGTAGTACGAGTTCAATCCACGTACTACCCTTGTTGCGCTTGTCTCTCTGAACTCCTCATGAAAAGCTTCTACGCTCACTCCACTATTTTGCCCAGTGCTCTTTCGATCTTGAGTTTTCGTGTAAAATGTGTACCCATTGATGTCGTATCCCTGCCATGTCTGTATAGTAAATGTTGGCCCTTTTGCCAACCATTTAAGATTCTCACTTGCGGACTCCCCTGTGACTCATGCTTTCATCCACGCGTTGAATAGACTATTATGTCATCTCGTGATCCAAACCTCGGATCGGCGAGGATTGTCTTGTCGGAGCATCTCCTTGTGCTCGTCGATGTACAGAGTCACCTCCGTCACATGTTGCAGGACCCAAAAATGTGCTTTTGAGTACATATCGAAATCAGGAGTGATTACTCTTCGTCCAATAGTTCCTACGCCATCAAGCCTCCTCTCGTGATGAGACACAGGAACTCCTATTGCTTCTACCTTGGCCATGTAATCAATGCAGAACTCAACAACCTCTTATGTTGCATAACCTTCGACAAAGCTACCCTCGCGCCGAGAGTGATTCCTCACGTAGGCCTTAAGTACACCCATGTACCTCTCGAACGGATACATATAACGTAGGAACATGGGTCGACATATCTTGATTTCCCTGATAAGGTGGACAGTGAGATGGACCATGATATCAAAAAACGATGGAGGAAAATACATGTCAAGCTGACAGAGAGTTTGAACCACCTCGTTCTGAAGAGAATCTAGTCCATCGGGATCAATGACCTTGCAAGAAATTGCATTCAAGAAATAACACAGCCTCGTGATCGTCTCTCTAACCTTATGCAGCAGAATACTCTTGATGGCAACAGGAAGCATTTGTGTGATCAACACGTGAGAATCGTGAGACTTCATACCAAGAAATTTCAAATCGCCCATCGACACAAGCTTTTTCATATTTGTGGAGTAACCCAATGGAAATTTAACACCATAGAGACACTTACAAAGTTCTGTCCTCTCAGCCTTGCACAAAGTGTACCATGTAGGGGGGAGGCATATATGGCCTTTCTCATCCTCTCTCAGTGCTAGCTCAGGCCTGATTTTCATTTCAATCATGTCACGCTGCACATTTATGCCTTCCTTTGTCTTCCCCGGAATGTCCAGCAATAGGCCGATAAAACTGTCACAAAAATTATTCTCTACATGCATGACATTAATGCAATGCCGAACCTCTAAATGCTCCCAATACTGTAAGTCCCAAAATATCTATCTCTTCTTCCAAGTGTTCTTGCTGCGGGGTTTCAATTTACGACCCTTTGCAAACACAATGTCTATGTCCTTCACTTGTGAGTAGACTTCCTTCCCACTCATAGGCTTCGAGGCTGAATCATCTTCCTTGTGGCCGTGAAATTCCCTCTTCCTCTTATGATACATGTCATTCTGTGGAAGAAACCTATAGTGACGCATGTACACTGTTTTCCTGCAATTCTTCAGCCACACGCTCTCAGTCTCATCTTCGCAGTGGGGACATGTTTTGGCTCCTTTCATACTACAACCCGACAAATTTCCAAGGGTAGGGAAATCGTTGATGGTGTAGAATATCATAGCACGTAGGATGAAGTTCTCTCATTTGTATGCGTACCATACCTACACCCCTTCGTTCCACATTGTTAGTAGATCCTATATCAATGGTGCCAGGTACACATCAATATCATTTTCGGGTTGTTTTGGTCCTGAGATAAATAGAGACATCATGATGTACTTGCGCTTCATACACAACCAAGGAGGAAGGTTGTAGATATACAAAAGAAACAGTCAAGTGCTATGCCGACTGCTCATGTTACCAAAAGGATTAATTCCATCGGTACTCAAGCCAAACCTTATATTCCTCAATTCTGCTCCGAAGTTAACAAATTCCCTGTCGATGTTTCTCTACTGTGAAGAATCAGCGGGGTGTCTCAGCTTTCCATCGTTCTTCCGGTCTTACAAGTGCCAATGCAATAATTTTTCCTCTTTACGGTTTGCAAACACACGCTTCAACTGTGGAATGATGGGCAAATACCACAACACCTTAGCAGGAGGTCCTTGCTTTATCTCAGCGCAGTCATCATCGTCGGTTTGTCCCTTACACTTATAGCGGGATGCGCCGCACACCGGACAAACATGCATATCCTTGTAGACGTTATGGTAAAGGATGAAATCATTAGTGCATGCGTGTATCCTTTCTACTTCCATTCCCAAAGGACACAACAACTTTTTCGCTTGTAGGTGTTTTTTGGAAACTCGTTTCCTTCCGGAAGTATGTCCGCTAAAAGATCTAACAGTGCCGTGAAACTCTTGTCGGTCCAGTTGTTACTTGCTTCAATTTTAACAGTTCAAGCATGGAGGCCAACTTTGTGTACTTCGACTTGCAACCAGGGACAATGGCTTTTCTGAGTCCTCAACAAGCTCTTGAATTTACCAAACTCACTTTCACTGTAATTTCCTTCCACATCACGCAACATGTCATCTAAATTGTCGTCCTCTAGCATGTCTTTATCGAAATCATTGTTGGGATGGGACATGTCCTGTTCCTCAACCTAAGTGGCACTTGTTTCTGCAGTTTGCTCTTCGCCATGGTGGACCCAACACGTGTACTCCTTTTTGAAACCACATCGAATCAAGTGGGTGACAATTTGAGATGAGTTAGTGAACATCTTAAGATTCTCGCAGTCCACGCAAGGACAGTACATGTATTATAAACCCTACTTCACCATGTCTTGCTCAGCAACTTTTCAAAATCTAAAACACCTTTCATGTATTCTTCACTCACTTGGTTGTCATTATACATCCAGTCGCGATGGGCCATCTGCAATTAAATTCATACATGTCGTGCTATTACGAATACCCCGACAGGTTTTATGAAGATTCCTAGCGAACGAACGGCGACGTGAGCTGACCCTATGATTGGTCACCTCCCGTCAGGCAAACACAGTGATTGACACAAGGATTTATACAGGTTAAGGCCCCAGTGGGGACCCTAGTCCTGTCGGCACCCCATAGACGTAAGTCCGCTGAGGAGGTTCTCTCTCTGGGGAGAGCACTCCAATGGATGCCTATTGCTTTGTTTGTTTTGAGTTAGAATGAATCAATCATCTTTTTACAAGAGGGTGTACAAGACCCCAAAAGATGCAAATTACTAAACTACCCTATCAGCCGCCATCGGATCGAAGGGCATCGACGTGAATTCCCCGGTTGAACGGCCTGGATGCTTGACAAGTGTCCTCACTAGTTCCCGAGGGAAAACCATTTTCCTAGGGCCGTGGTCACCGGGTGGCGGCTCCCGGGACACGAGGCACGCCTGTTATCGGGGCTCCACTTACTAGGACTGTGGTCATCGGGTGGTGGCTCCCGAGGCAAGGGAGACAACTGTGGCCGAGGCCTCGCTCATCGGAACCATGGTCACCAGGTGGCGGTGTGTAACACCCTAGTTTTGGGGGTGAAAAGTTTTGCATGAAAATCCTGCATGCATGTATCCCTGTAGTAGTAGCCAGATCAGTTGAACTCTAATCTCTCCCAAACCCTAAAAATCTCCAAATCTATTCTCTAGTTCCAGATCAAGATCTGACCATCCAGATTTAACCTATCAGTTACCCTGAGGATAAAAGTCTTCAGGAGCCAGATCAAATTCTGAACCTAACTCTCAATACCTAAGCCTCTCTCCGTTTTCGAAAACAGGAAAATTCAGACTTACCCTAAGTACCCCAGTTTTCAGATGATTGAATTATTTTAATCTAACCCTATTCAGACTCAAGTAACCCCTGGAATATGTTCCTAAGTTCATCCTCAACTCACTTCAAAAAGTTGGGAGCCAAATTAATTCATCTAAACACTTTTCGCAGTTTAGTCCAAATTTTACTGCGAATAAGTCCTTTTCTGTTTACCTGGAAGCCTGAAAAGGCTAAAATCTGCAAATTAATTCCAACTCCAGAATTTCTTCAGGAAACACCTCCCAAATACTATTTGATACAGATCTCCCTTTTGATCAGACTTCAAAATCTCTCTCCAATCACCAGAATTCGAAATCGACAAAATCCAGACTTATTTTACCCTAATTTTACCCTATTTTCGAAAATAGGTGAAATCCCCCAAATCTTATCAAATTTTCTCTAAATTTGAGCTGGATGAGTGCTAATAGAAATGTTATACTCAGCCATGGAATCAATTCTCAAATTAACCATCTCTAAGACAGAAATTACAAATCAGTCCAGATTTCAAATAAGAATCCTTGCATTTTGGTCCCTGGTTCGACCAGAGGCACTGTGCGCGACCAGCAGCCGTGCACGACCGCGACCACCGCGCTGCCACGCCAGGAACTTCATCGCCGGTGAAGCCCCGTGGTCGCCACCCTTGCCACTGCGTCCCTGCCACATGTGCGCACGCCGTTCGCCACCGTGGAGCCACCGCGGTCGCACCAGCAGCGCCAATTTTGCCCGCGCGCGCACGCCATCGCTGCAGCCACGGCAGAAGATTGATGCCACGTTGCAAGCATGCCGGAGGAGCCCATCAATTCGCCGCTGCATCACCTGGGACAGCACACGCCAACCTGCAAAGCCGGCACGGCCGCTGGAGCATGTCGCTTCGCTGCTGTCCCGCCCGGCTGGTCAATTCGCCGCTCCAAGTCTCCAGGCGTTTTCCAGCCGTTGCAACACCTCCGAATCCTCTATAAATAGCCCCTGGTCTCAGTGAAGTATCACACACCACCAGAAGCACCTAAGCCCTCAAACTCACTGTGTCTTCTTCTTCCCCGGCGAGCAGCAAAGGAGGCTCACGGTGCCAAGCTTCTACACTGCTTCCCCCTCCAATCCAGATACTCCAGTAAGCTCCTCTTACCTCCCTCATCATGCCCGAGCATGTAATTGACTTCAAACCTCTCCAGTCGCCGGCAATTTCAGTTTTACTCCAGTAGCTCCGGCGAGCAATTAACCCTCAACCAGATCGATTCAGCTTTCGAACTAGTAATCAAATATGCTCACTAGACCTTGCTTAACATCCCTAAGCAACCAAAATCGACAGATTTGCTAAAATGTGAAAAACCCCAAATTAGAACTTTGCTTGTGAACTGAGCTTGCTGTTCAAGCTTTTCTGGTGCATTTCTAGTTAATCTAACTTCACCAGTAGCTTACTTATGCCCCAGAGACTATCCACAAGCAAGGAATTAAGTTTATTTGCCCTAGATCAAAAATGCCCAAATCAGGCTTGAGTTAATCTTTTCCCCGGCCAATATCCCCTAAATCCAGCCAATCCAGCCATAGAAACCTTGCCATCTAGATGTTTTGGACCATTCTGAGCAACTTTGTCTTCTATCACGACTCCTAATTCGGCCTAGATTGTGAGATATAGCTATGCCCTAGTTTGCTGTACTGTTCACACTGCATGTGCTCCAGGCCAGCCAACTCCTTCGCCGGTTTTCATCACTTTCCGGCCACCTCCTGCCCTAGGTCCTGTTGAGACATTTGTTCCTGTTACAAATGCCTAACCACCAGACAAAGTGGTGCATCATTTGGAGTCCTGAGTCAAAAGATATGGCTAACCCTAGTTTCTGGCCGTGTCAAGCCTATGCCAGCCTGTGTCAGCCAGTGGCATTGAGCCTTTTCACCCACTTCCAGCCATGCACTTTGAAAATAACTTTGTCCCTTAGACTCCTGATGTTGTGATCTACACTTTTCTCTACTGTCACAACTTGAGTTGAGCCCTCTATCACCCATCGACCTTATGTCGATGCCTTGAACCGAATGCCAACCTAAAGACATTCGCTGTTTTTGAGCGAACCAGTCAGCACCTTGATATTACCCTGATATTTTGGAACCTTGTAAACCTTGACAGCTAACTTTAACCCTGGTTTCCATAATTAAAACCACATCGCTTTCAAACCTTGTATTGCCAGAGTATTTTCTCCTTGCACCTTTGCATGTAGCAAGTTAGTAGAATAGAATTGATTGTAATGCCTGTTTGCTTGTTTGATCTTGTTCAGAGCAAGAGTCCGGAGTTGAAGATCTTGTCGCTGAACCGTCGTCGACTGCTGATACTTACGACGCGGAAGGCAAGTCATACTTTGAACATATTGAAACCCATATTTTATGAATTGCTATGCTATTCCATGAGTAGATATTTCATTAATATTGCACATGTTGAGATCAATGATATTATGGCAGTGATAGATTGAATACTTGAGAAATGTGAACTTGATAAGATAGCAAGCCTCGAACTAATAAAAGTATAAACATGTACATTTATATTCATGAAATGGAACCCCTAGCCGTGACCAGTATTTTGGTATGGAATGGTGGAAGCACTGGAGGTGCTTGGCTGCACTGAATGTGTAGGCACTGAAGGTGCATGGTTCGTGGTATGATCTGGTCACTGGCATATAAGGACCTAGAACCTTGTGTTGTGCGTCTAGTGGCATGAAAAACGTACCAACCACTTACCTGGTATGGGACAGGCGCAACCTAGTAGCTTTCTTAGTATTATCAGTTCCCTGCATGGCTTGTCGATCCGGTTTCTCGCGTGGAAACTGGTGGGACGCAGTTCGTCCATGAGTGATGTGAGATCAGAAAAATTATGAGAGGACAAGGTGTAAAGAAGGAAGACGCCCTACGCCAGATTAAGTCGTGCGCGACTGTAATCGAAAGAGGTTATGTGTCCTACGGGAACATAGACCCAGGCTAGGAAGTAAGGCAGTGGGGAGGACCCACAACGGTACTTGGGATGGTGTTGTCCATTTACCGGGCAGGGATACTGTTAATACTAGACTGCAAAAACGTTGTGTGATCTCGGCCTTGTCACATGCGTATAAGTCGCATGGAGTTGGCCCGACTTGGAAGTCGAGTGAAAAAGTGGATTTAAAAAGAGGTACATCTCTGCAGAGTTTAAAAATGTATTCGAATACCTCGTGCTCCCGAGTTCTAGGAGTATGCTGCGGTGGATTAAATCCATGGGGTGTGACACAAGTATTGTTTATAAACTAAAATTTGTTAGCTCAAGATTACCCAAGTGGCATGTGTTGTCATGATAAGGGGCGTTGCCGTGGGCTGTCATGTGTTGACGTGTCGCGGTAATACCATAATATAGAGATCATATGATAATTAAGAGGCATGTGGTTTATGCCCTAAGTTATGAAATACTGCTAAGAGCATATGATTGAAAGACTTGAATAAGAGTAGTGGGATATGAGGATATATCGCCTTGGATATGGGATATATGTATCACCATCAATATGATTTATTTACTGCCATGGGTATGATCAGAAGTTGAGTAAGAATTGAGAAAGAAATGTATTTTGGGAAAAACAAAAACCTTCACTCTTTCCCCAATAGCATAGGTTCATGTCATATATATGTATGTATCTCTACCTTCCCTATGACTTGCTGAGTACGTAAGTACTCACCCTTGCAACAACTCATCAATAGATGGAGCATTCTACGACCTTGGAGGATACCCCGAAGATGCTGCGGACCCAGGAGATGATGAGCAGTTTCCTCCGGAACCCTGATGTGGTGCTGTCTTGCTGTCAACCTCTGTTTCCTGTGGTTTGCTTTTGGGCCTAGCTTCCGCCGACTAGATGTATTGTTTTGTTAGACCCTTGTGCCTTGTACGGCACTGTATCTCGTTTTGTACTAAGGCCTGATGGCCATACAATTATGACTATTGTACTATTTTGCTGCTGCAATATAATCCTGTGATTGACTCATCCTGGGAAGTCAAGTGGTTAAAGGGCCAGCTGCACCGAGCTGGGCCCCTCACAGGTGATGTCACTGTCATGGCAGACGTGACATAAAATAGTGGTATCAGAGCAGCACAGACCTTGACTGTAGGACGGTACCCTTAGGGCTTGGTAGCGCCAGGACATCGTAAATTATTTAAAAATTATTTCTGAAAAACCTTATTTTTGCAAAAGGTTGTTCTTGCTCTTATAAAAATGTTGATTTCAAAATCTTATTTTGCTTCCAAAATTTCTCGGCAGGATGGCCAAGGAACGTTTCAGCTACATCGAGCGTCTCGGTGGATGGGCCACATTGCTGTGGCATATGGCTCAGTTCCTAGGGATTGATGAGCGGCCGATCTGCGAGACCATTTGGGACTATTATGAGGGGCGTCGCTATGGCTTCAAGGCCAAAGTGCTGGTGCACGCTCTCGATAGTCGTGAGGGACAGGTGGTCAGAGTGGAGGCCAGCAGGGCAAGCCGACTGGATGCTATCCAGGACGCAGCTCGAGAGGCGGTGCATCGGGTACGCCAGGTGTACTCATGCCGGCTCCAGGAGTCACCTTTCCGTCACGTGCCTTCATCTCCCTCTGGGTTGTCACCCATCGTGGAGTACCCGGACCCGTGTCTGGCAGGCACCGTAGGTCTGTTGAGGACCCTCGACTCGCGCTACTCTACCTTGCTTGCTGAGCATCAGGAGCTCCGCAAGGAGTTGGAGGAGCAGAAGAAACGTGGCCGAACCGCTTCCCCGTCGTTGACTTCTCAGCCTGCAGCTCAGAGACGCCGCACAGTTGAGGAGGTTGCTCCGACAGTTGTCTCCCCAGCTCGTACCTTTGGACCCAGTGCAGGACCTAGCTTGATTCCTCGGAGGGTTGCTAATGCAGCTGGGTACCGACGCTCGTTCTCTACCCCTAGCACCCGCCGAGCAGAGGGCAGTAGGTCTGCGCTACTGTTCCATGAGTCTGGACCACCCGGATTTGTCACTCTGGAGGAGTCCGACGACGAGATGGAGCCAGAGGAGGTTGAGCCCTGTGGGAGTAGTTAGTTGCCTGTTCTTTTAGATCCTCAGGCCAGGGTAGATCTTCTAGGATTGGTGATGCTTTTGGTTGTTATCATCGCCATTACTTGTATTTTGGTTGTATCAACTAAGGCGCTTAGCCGCTTTTGTATCAACTACTTGTGCATTAATGAATCAGTTTCGCATTAATTTCTGCATTAGTACCTTATTTCTCTCTCTAGTTAGTTAGACCTGTCTGCTTCTCTCTTCAGAAGATCAGAATGGTCAACACAAGGAGAAGGACCCAAGATGACCAAGAGGGCCAAGACCCAGTTACACCACGAAGAGGATCCACACCTCATCCAGGATCGCAAAGCTCACTACCGCCACAAGAGGACTCACCAAGTCTCCAGGAAATTCTTCTTTCAATGGAGAGGAGCCGCCAAGAAGCCCAGGCTGCACATACCCAATTGCTAGCTCAAGTCATTCAGAAAATGCCAGGGACTGCTGAAGGTACTGCCGTCGGAACTCGACTCTCGGACTTCCAGAAGACTCGACCGCCAACCTTCGCAAGCGCGACCGACCCAATCGTCGCAGATGACTGGCTGCGGGACATTGAAAGGAAACTGGACACTGTCCGTTGCAATGATCGAGAGAAGGTGTTATTCGGATCACACCAACTCACTGGAGCAGCAGCTGCTTGGTGGATGAATTATCAAGAAGCACACATGGACAAAGACAACATCACTTGGACGGAATTTAAGGATCAGTTCCGAAAATTCCATATCCCTACAGGCGTCATGGCAGCTAAACGCCAAGAATTCCGGAACTTGACTCAAGGGAACCGGACCGTCACTGAGTACCTGCACCAATTCCACCATCTAGCTCGGTATGCGACCAACGACATCGACACGGAAGAGAAGAAGATTGAACGCTTCACCGAAGGACTTCAGCACTATTTGCAGTATCAGATTGCCTCCCATGAGTTCACAGAATTCCAGACTCTGGTGAATCGAGTATTAAAGGTAGAAGAAAAGCGAGGCATCGGAGAAGAAAATCGGAAGAGAAAGATGATGCAACAGCCGCGACTGCCAGCCAGCTCATCTAGGGGAAGGGCCCCAACATCTCCAAATTTTCGTCCGCCCTACCCGGCGCCAAGACCACAATTCACGCCAATATGCCCCAACTGCAGAGGAGCACACTATCAACGGGATTGCCCTCAGGCAAGGACTCAATGCTATCATTGCGGGCAAATGGGACACCGCAAAGACAGTTGCCCGTGGATCCAACTCCCAACGGCGATAGCAAGATCGCAAGCTGGAACACAAGCGATGGCACCTAGAACCACAGCTTCACCACCATTGCAGAGCCCCAAAGGAGGTTTGCCCAACAGAGGGGGAAATGTAGCAGGCCGAGGACGAGGGCGAGGAGGAAGACCAATGGCAGGCCGAGGAGGCCGACTGAACTTCACCTCCCTTCAAGAAGCAGACAATGCCTCTGACATTCTCCTAGGTAGATTCTTGATCCAATCTGCATTTGCTTTAATACTGTTTGATCCTGGAGCTACAAACTCATTCATATCAGAAGATTTTGCATTTAAAGTGGGAATACCTATGGTACCTCTAAAGTACCCTATGGCTATACAGACCCCAGGAGCTAAGCTGCCTGTATATTCAGCTTGTCGTCATATAACTTTCAGAATAGATGGGATAGAGTTCTTGGCTAATCTATTAGTCCTAGAACTGCAAGGCCTAGACATTATAATAGGAATGGATTGGTTATCCCAGCATAAAGGTCTAGTGGATTGTGAGAAGAAAACTCTAAGCCTTGTTAGTAACCAAGGGAAGGAAGTCCTATTCCATGCGGAAAGAGCATCGGTCGAAAAACTGCAAGGATCAGTCCATGCACTTCAGGAAGTATGCTTGGATCAAGTGCCCACAGTGCAAGAATACCCAGATGTATTCCCAGAAGAACTCCCAGGGATGCCACCTGACAGGGAGATAGAGTTTACCATTGAGCTTAAACCAGGAGCGGCACCTATAGCCAAGAGACCATATAGGATGCCGGTAACGGATTTAGAAGAGTTGAAAAACCAGTTAGAGGAACTGGAGGGTAAAGGATTTATCCGACCCAGTGCTTCACCTTGGGGAGCTCCAGTTTTGTTTGTAAGGAAGAAAGATGGAACTTTACGAATGTGTGTAGATTACCGAGCTTTGAATGAAGTCACCATTAAGAACAAGTACCCATTGCCAAGAATTGATGACTTGTTCGACCAACTTCGAGGAGCCAAAGTATTTTCCAAGATAGATTTGAAATCTGGATATCATCAGCTGAAAATCAAGAAGGAAGATATATCGAAGACTGCTTTCACTACCAGATATGGTTTATACGAGTTTACAGTAGTACCCTTTGGATTGACCAATGCTCCGGCAGCTTTCATGAACATCATGAACAGTACGTTTATGGATTATCTTGACAAGTTTGTCATAGTATTCATAGATGACATTCTGATATATTCCAAGAGTACGGAAGAACATGAGCAACATTTACACTTAGTCCTGGGAAGGCTACGAGAGAGGCAATTTTATGCCAAGTTTGATAAATGTGAATTTTGGATGACAAGAATTTCATTTCTTGGACATGTGTTGACAGCAGAAGGAATTTCAGTAGATTCGGCTAAAATCTCTGCAATCAAGGAGTGGAAGCAACCCACCTCAGTTTCAGAGATTAGAAGTTTCTTGGGATTAGCAGGATATTATAGGAGATTCATTGAAGGATTTTCCCAAATAGCCAAACCTCTTACGAACCTGCTAAAGAAGGATGTTGCATTTGAATGGACCATCAAGTGTGAAGAAAGTTTTCAGAAGCTGAAGCAGAAATTGACAACAACACCAGTCCTCACCTTACCGGACAGCAAGGAAGATTTTGTAGTTTACTGTGACGCTTCAAAACAAGGAATAGGCTGTGTGTTAATGCAGCAAGGTCGAGTAGTAGCTTATGCTTCACGCCAATGGAGACCTCATGAGGAAAATTATCCGACTCATGATTTGGAGTTAGCGGCAGTGGTGCACGCTTTAAAGATATGGCGGCATTATCTCATTGGACATAAGTGTGAGATCTTTACAGATCATAAAAGCCTCAAGTATATCTTCACACAGACAGAGCTCAATATGCGTCAGCGCCGATGGCTCGAACTGATCAAGGACTACGACCTCAGCATACTCTACCATCCAGGGAAAGCCAACGTAGTGGCAGATGCCTTGAGAAGGAAGGCTTATACCCTACAAGGAGCTACACCTAAGAACCCGTGCTTACGGCAGGAATTTCAGAATCTCGAAGTAACCATAGTGCCATCTGGGATGTTAGCTACATTGACTGTGGAGTCTCGACTCCAAAAGCAGATTGAGGATGCTCAGAAAGAAGATGAGGAGATACATAAGATCAAGAGCCACATCAGATCAGGAAAAACCCAGGATTTCATTGAAGATCATCAAGGAATTCTATGGTATCGGGGAAGGATTTGTGTGCCTCGAAATACCGACCTTAAGGAACTAATTCTTTTCGAAGCTCATAAAACCCCATACTCACTACACCCTGGAAACACCAAGATGTACAAGGATCTGAAGACGCAATTCTGGTGGAATGGAATGAAGAGGGAAATCGCGGAATATGTCGCAAGATGTGACACTTGCCAAAGGATTAAGGCCGATCATCAGAAGATAGCTGGAAAGCTGCAACCCTTACCAGTGCCAACTTGGAAATGGGAAGAGATTGGTATGGATTTTATCACAGGACTTCCCAGAACACGAGGAGGATATGATTCCATATGGGTCGTTGTGGACAGACTCACGAAAGTTGCTCATTTTATACCAGTCAAGAAAACGTATAATGGCAACAAATTAGCGGAGCTATACCTGCAGCGAATAGTGACACTGCATGGTATCCCGAAGAAGATCGTTTCAGATCGAGGAACGCAATTCACATCCAAATTCTGGAACCGACTCCACGAAGCCTTGGGAACCCAATTGCAGTTTAGCACTGCATATCATCCACAGACAGGAGGACAGACGGAACGTGTAAATCAAATCTTGGAAGACCTTCTCAGAGCTTGCATCTTAGAGTACGGAACCTCTTGGGAAAAGTGCTTACCATTTGCGGAGTTTACTTATAACAACAGTTACCAAGCTAGTCTGCAAATGGCACCCTTTGAAGCTTTGTATGGACGCAAGTGTAGAACCCCACTACATTGGGACGACCCAGGAGAAAGGCAAGTCATTGGACCCGAACTCATCGAAGAAGCTGAAGCACACGTCAAGCTCATCAGAGAACGATTAAAGGCAGCACAGTCACGCCAGAAGAGCTATGCCGACAACCGAAGAAGGGAATTGTCGTTTGCACCAGGCGAATCAGTTTATCTCAAGGTTACGCCGTTAAAAGGGATGAGAAGATTCCATCAGAGAGGAAAACTGTCCCCAAGGTACATTGGACCATTCAAAGTCCTTAAGAGGAAAGGAGAGGTATCTTACAAACTGGATTTACCATCAGATCTTGGAGAAATTCATGACGTGTTTCATGTCTCACAACTCCGTAAGTGCCTCAAAGAACCAACGGATCAGATAGAATACCAGGGAATTCCGCTTCAGAAGAATCTCACCTACCTCACTCAACCACTGCAAATACTGGCTAGTGATGAGCGCCAACTCAGAAGAAAGAAAATCAAGCTTTGCAAGGTTCAATGGGAAGACCACTCAAAGGAAGAAGCGACTTGGGAGAAAGAGGATGATCTGCGGCAGGCTTATCCCTACCTCTTCCCTTCTCTAGGTAAATCTCGGGGCGAGATTTCTTTAAGGAGGGTAGGCTTGTAACACCCTAGTTTTGGGGGTGAAAAGTTTTGCATGAAAATCCTGCATGCATGTATCCCTGTAGTAGTAGCCAGATCAGTTGAACTCTAATCTCTCCCAAACCCTAAAAATCTCCAAATCTATTCTCTAGTTCCAGATCAAGATCTGACCATCCAGATTTAACCTATCAGTTACCCTGAGGATAAAAGTCTTCAGGAGCCAGATCAAATTCTGAACCTAACTCTCAATACCTAAGCCTCTCTCCGTTTTCGAAAACAGGAAAATTCAGACTTACCCTAAGTACCCCAGTTTTCAGATGATTGAATTATTTTAATCTAACCCTATTCAGACTCAAGTAACCCCTGGAATATGTTCCTAAGTTCATCCTCAACTCACTTCAAAAAGTTGGGAGCCAAATTAATTCATCTAAACACTTTTCGCAGTTTAGTCCAAATTTTACTGCGAATAAGTCCTTTTCTGTTTACCTGGAAGCCTGAAAAGGCTAAAATCTGCAAATTAATTCCAACTCCAGAATTTCTTCAGGAAACACCTCCCAAATACTATTTGATACAGATCTCCCTTTTGATCAGACTTCAAAATCTCTCTCCAATCACCAGAATTCGAAATCGACAAAATCCAGACTTATTTTACCCTAATTTTACCCTATTTTCGAAAATAGGTGAAATCCCCCAAATCTTATCAAATTTTCTCTAAATTTGAGCTGGATGAGTGCTAATAGAAATGTTATACTCAGCCATGGAATCAATTCTCAAATTAACCATCTCTAAGACAGAAATTACAAATCAGTCCAGATTTCAAATAAGAATCCTTGCATTTTGGTCCCTGGTTCGACCAGAGGCACTGTGCGCGACCAGCAGCCGTGCACGACCGCGACCACCGCGCTGCCACGCCAGGAACTTCATCGCCGGTGAAGCCCCGTGGTCGCCACCCTTGCCACTGCGTCCCTGCCACATGTGCGCACGCCGTTCGCCACCGTGGAGCCACCGCGGTCGCACCAGCAGCGCCAATTTTGCCCGCGCGCGCACGCCATCGCTGCAGCCACGGCAGAAGATTGATGCCACGTTGCAAGCATGCCGGAGGAGCCCATCAATTCGCCGCTGCATCACCTGGGACAGCACACGCCAACCTGCAAAGCCGGCACGGCCGCTGGAGCACGTCGCTTCGCTGCTGTCCCGCCCGGCTGGTCAATTCGCCGCTCCAAGTCTCCAGGCGTTTTCCAGCCGTTGCAACACCTCCGAATCCTCTATAAATAGCCCCTGGTCTCAGTGAAGTATCACACACCACCAGAAGCACCTAAGCCCTCAAACTCACTGTGTCTTCTTCTTCCCCGGCGAGCAGCAAAGGAGGCTCACGGTGCCAAGCTTCTACACTGCTTCCCCCTCCAATCCAGATACTCCAGTAAGCTCCTCTTACCTCCCTCATCATGCCCGAGCATGTAATTGACTTCAAACCTCTCCAGTCGCCGGCAATTTCAGTTTTACTCCAGTAGCTCCGGCGAGCAATTAACCCTCAACCAGATCGATTCAGCTTTCGAACTAGTAATCAAATATGCTCACTAGACCTTGCTTAACATCCCTAAGCAACCAAAATCGACAGATTTGCTAAAATGTGAAAAACCCCAAATTAGAACTTTGCTTGTGAACTGAGCTTGCTGTTCAAGCTTTTCTGGTGCATTTCTAGTTAATCTAACTTCACCAGTAGCTTACTTATGCCCCAGAGACTATCCACAAGCAAGGAATTAAGTTTATTTGCCCTAGATCAAAAATGCCCAAATCAGGCTTGAGTTAATCTTTTCCCCGGCCAATATCCCCTAAATCCAGCCAATCCAGCCATAGAAACCTTGCCATCTAGATGTTTTGGACCATTCTGAGCAACTTTGTCTTCTATCACGACTCCTAATTCGGCCTAGATTGTGAGATATAGCTATGCCCTAGTTTGCTGTACTGTTCACACTGCATGTGCTCCAGGCCAGCCAACTCCTTCGCCGGTTTTCATCACTTTCCGGCCACCTCCTGCCCTAGGTCCTGTTGAGACATTTGTTCCTGTTACAAATGCCTAACCACCAGACAAAGTGGTGCATCATTTGGAGTCCTGAGTCAAAAGATATGGCTAACCCTAGTTTCTGGCCGTGTCAAGCCTATGCCAGCCTGTGTCAGCCAGTGGCATTGAGCCTTTTCACCCACTTCCAGCCATGCACTTTGAAAATAACTTTGTCCCTTAGACTCCTGATGTTGTGATCTACACTTTTCTCTACTGTCACAACTTGAGTTGAGCCCTCTATCACCCATCGACCTTATGTCGATGCCTTGAACCGAATGCCAACCTAAAGACATTCGCTGTTTTTGAGCGAACCAGTCAGCACCTTGATATTACCCTGATATTTTGGAACCTTGTAAACCTTGACAGCTAACTTTAACCCTGGTTTCCATAATTAAAACCACATCGCTTTCAAACCTTGTATTGCCAGAGTATTTTCTCCTTGCACCTTTGCATGTAGCAAGTTAGTAGAATAGAATTGATTGTAATGCCTGTTTGCTTGTTTGATCTTGTTCAGAGCAAGAGTCCGGAGTTGAAGATCTTGTCGCTGAACCGTCGTCGACTGCTGATACTTACGACGCGGAAGGCAAGTCATACTTTGAACATATTGAAACCCATATTTTATGAATTGCTATGCTATTCCATGAGTAGATATTTCATTAATATTGCACATGTTGAGATCAATGATATTATGGCAGTGATAGATTGAATACTTGAGAAATGTGAACTTGATAAGATAGCAAGCCTCGAACTAATAAAAGTATAAACATGTACATTTATATTCATGAAATGGAACCCCTAGCCGTGACCAGTATTTTGGTATGGAATGGTGGAAGCACTGGAGGTGCTTGGCTGCACTGAATGTGTAGGCACTGAAGGTGCATGGTTCGTGGTATGATCTGGTCACTGGCATATAAGGACCTAGAACCTTGTGTTGTGCGTCTAGTGGCATGAAAAACGTACCAACCACTTACCTGGTATGGGACAGGCGCAACCTAGTAGCTTTCTTAGTATTATCAGTTCCCTGCATGGCTTGTCGATCCGGTTTCTCGCGTGGAAACTGGTGGGATGCAGTTCGTCCATGAGTGATGTGAGATCAGAAAAATTATGAGAGGACAAGGTGTAAAGAAGGAAGACGCCCTACGCCAGATTAAGTCGTGCGCGACTGTAATCGAAAGAGGTTATGTGTCCTACGGGAACATAGACCCAGGCTAGGAAGTAAGGCAGTGGGGAGGACCCACAACGGTACTTGGGATGGTGTTGTCCATTTACCGGGCAGGGATACTGTTAATACTAGACTGCAAAAACGTTGTGTGATCTCGGCCTTGTCACATGCGTATAAGTCGCATGGAGTTGGCCCGACTTGGAAGTCGAGTGAAAAAGTGGATTTAAAAAGAGGTACATCTCTGCAGAGTTTAAAAATGTATTCGAATACCTCGTGCTCCCGAGTTCTAGGAGTATGCTGCGGTGGATTAAATCCATGGGGTGTGACACAAGTATTGTTTATAAACTAAAATTTGTTAGCTCAAGATTACCCAAGTGGCATGTGTTGTCATGATAAGGGGCGTTGCCGTGGGCTGTCATGTGTTGACGTGTCGCGGTAATACCATAATATAGAGATCATATGATAATTAAGAGGCATGTGGTTTATGCCCTAAGTTATGAAATACTGCTAAGAGCATATGATTGAAAGACTTGAATAAGAGTAGTGGGATATGAGGATATATCGCCTTGGATATGGGATATATGTATCACCATCAATATGATTTATTTACTGCCATGGGTATGATCAGAAGTTGAGTAAGAATTGAGAAAGAAATGTATTTTGGGAAAAAAAAAACCTTCACTCTTTCCCCAATAGCATAGGTTCATGTCATATATATGTATGTATCTCTACCTTCCCTATGACTTGCTGAGTACGTAAGTACTCACCCTTGCAACAACTCATCAATAGATGGAGCATTCTACGACCTTGGAGGATACCCCGAAGATGCTGCGGACCCAGGAGATGATGAGCAGTTTCCTCCGGAACCCTGATGTGGTGCTGTCTTGCTGTCAACCTCTGTTTCCTGTGGTTTGCTTTTGGGCCTAGCTTCCGCCGACTAGATGTATTGTTTTGTTAGACCCTTGTGCCTTGTACGGCACTGTATCTCGTTTTGTACTAAGGCCTGATGGCCATACAATTATGACTATTGTACTATTTTGCTGCTGCAATATAATCCTGTGATTGACTCATCCTGGGAAGTCAAGTGGTTAAAGGGCCAGCTGCACCGAGCTGGGCCCCTCACAGGTGATGTCACTGTCATGGCAGACGTGACACGGTGCCTGGGACATAGGGGATGCCTGTCACCAGGTGGCGGTGCCCAGGGCAAGGGAGACACCTATTGCTGAGGCCTCCCTCACCGGGACCATGGTCACCTAGTGGCGGGGCCCGGGACATAGGGGGACGCCTATTACTTGGGCTCCACTCACCAAGACCGTGGTCACTGGGTGCTGGCGCCCGAGGCATAGGGGGACTCCTGTTACCAGGGCTCCGTTCACCGGGACCGTGGACACCGGGTGGCGGCGCCCGGGATGAGAGCGACAGCTATCACTGGGTGGTGGTGCATGGGGCAAGGAAGACACCTGTGGCCGGGGCCTCGCTCACCGGGACCATGGTCACCGAGTGGCAGTGCCCGGGACACAGGGGGACGCCTGTTACTGGGGCTCCACTGACCGGGACGTGCTCACTGGGTGCTGGGGCCCGGGACGATAGGGACACCTGTCACCGGGTGGCGGCGCTTGGGGCGAGGGAGACACCTGTTGCCGGTGCCTCGCTCACTGGGACCGTGGTCAGCGGGTGGCGGCCCCCGGGACATAGGGAGACGCCTGTTACCGGGGCTCCGCTCACCAGGACCGTGGTCACTGGGTGGCGGCGTCGAGGACGAGGGAGACATTTAAGACGGAGATTTCCCCCCACAATACACATGCTAAGTAATACTCTACGTATAGTCTACACGCAATAAATTATAGATCTAGCTAGCTAGTGTTTGTGGAGTTTGTGGTATGACTACTACTTCAACTACAAGCAATTAGTTAGTAACTAATCAGGGGCGTGGATAATACACATCATAAAGCAATTAAATAGCTACAAGTAGGAAAAATGAGAGTTACAACCAAGATTTGGAACTCTAGCTCCCCCCCCCCCCTCTCCCTCTAATTTGATCAATTAATGGAGATCGATATTGATAATGAAATTAAGTAATGTATATGCCTTAGGAGCAAATACCAACCTTGGATCTTGAAATTATTGTCCCCTAATGCTCCCCTTTTGAGATATTTCTCTTTCTTGCCCCAAATCTCTTCCAACAGGACAGTATGTCGAGTAAGAATGTACAACTAGCTCGAAACAAACGCTAAAAGACCTTTTATACTAGGCTCAATATAGACGGTTCTAGCATCATACCGTCAGTAATAACAAAATATCACAGACGGTTTTCACTTTAAAATAGTCGGTAATATCGATGTATTTGTGTATAACTATGACAGAAATATCACCGACGGTTTTGAGATATGAACTGTCGGTGATAATTAGAATATCACAGATGATTCCAAGGTCAAAATCGTCCGCTTCACTATCACAGTCGGTTTGGACCTCAGCACCGTCTGCGATAACTTGGTGTACTTGAATTGGTGTATATTAGTATTGCTATTTGGGACAAGTACTTGAATATGTGAATTGGTGTATTTGGGTATTTGTATTGGTGTTTATTTGTGTATTTGTGTGCACTATCACAGACGGTTTTTAAATCAGAACCGTCTGTGATAATTAGAATATATCACAGATGGTTGGGATATCAGAACCGTCTGCTTTACTATCATAGACGGTTCAGAGGTCCAAACCGTCTGTAATATGCCCTGGAATTTTTCTTGTAGTCGAACCGTTCGACTTCTACAAATACTTATTCCCTCCTTGGAGTTTTGCTTCCAGTTGAACTGTTCCACTTCTATTTTCTCTTTGGGCACGACAAGTCGTAACCCATAACCTCCATTGATGACCACTTGACCTCCATCGATGGCCACTAGTTTCTCTGGTGAATGTCCAAGATCGATCGTAGCTTCAACTCCCTCGGCTAGATTTCGGCATTGCAAGCAAGGAAACTAAAATTTCGGCATTGTTAGTTTATCCTAATACTATGATGGAAATTATCGTGCGATTCCTGTATCTTAATTCCATTTTTATATGTCTTCTTTTCAATATGATTCTGTGCAAGTCCTTGGACGACGTTCATGAGGGACAATGTAGTTCACAGTTTGTTGTCATAGTACGCTGCCTACGTTGGCTTGTTGGCGAAAGAAAAGGTGAAGATCACCGTCGAGAGCTGGAAGGATGTGAAGGGTGAGATCTTAGTTGGCTCAGTCGAGAAGATCATCAAACCCGACGTGTTTCTCAAATCAGGACCTATAGAAAGCATCTTACATTTGTCTTGGTGATTTCCTCGGGCTTTCTCAACTCAACTCAACTCAACGCAACTCAACTTGAGTTGAGTTGAGTTGATTTGCATTGATGAGTTTAGTTTGAGCCAGAAGAGATCACCAAGATAAATGTAACTCAACGCCAGTTCCAACTCCTCGGGTGTCTCTGAACTGAACTCCTATGGTTAAGTCAAACGTAACATTTGCTATTTCAGATGAATGGATTTGTGATGTATCAGATCTAACCTGTAGTCGGTAGTTACATTTGTTGTTTGATTGCAAAGGTTGTCTTTCATATGTGACTTTTGTAATATACATCGAATGTGTGAATTGGTGTATTTGTATTGGTGTATATTTATGTATTTGTATTGCTATTTGGGAGATGTACTCAAATATGTGAATTGGTGTATTTGTGTATTTGTATTGGTGTATATTTGTGTATTTGTATTGCTGTTTCAGACATGTACTTGAATGTGTGAACTGGCGTATTTGTGTAGAATTATCGTAGAAATATCTTGTTAGGTTCTCATGTTAAAACCGTCTATAATACAACTATCACACACGGTTTTAAATCAGAATCGTCTGACTTCAAACAATGATATAAGACTGTTGTGATATAACTATCACAGGCGGTTTTTAAATCAGAACCGTCTGTGATATTCGAAGAACGTGCTGGAAAATTGGAAAATTGACATAAGAACAAATGTTTCATTAATTGTTTTTCATCTATTTATAGGAACAAGCTATTTATAGAATTTCCAAGGAGACGCTTTGTGTTCGCATGCTAGGGTGCCGCACGAACATCAGAATCCGAAATGACACAACACATTGTTGAGAATTCGAAGCGTCGGACACTGTTGGAACTATCACAGTCGATTTTGACATAAATATCGTCTGTAATACCAAATACTAGACGGTTATCAAAACCATACTTGACTATCACAGACAGTTTTGATCTTAGAACCGACTGTGATAACTGTTCTCCCTCTCGCCAAAGATTGCCGCTCCCACCAAAAGCTAAAGAAAGATAAAGAAAGAGTAAAAATACAAAACAATTCATTATTGGAAAATTGACATAAGAACAAATTTTTCATTAATTGTTTTCATTACTTACAAAAAAAAGTAAAAATACAAAATGCTAGGTCAAGGAGTGGTCTTAGCCCAGGCTGCATCTAGAATAAATTCAGTTTGACTTGCAGCCAACACGCAGGACTCCTCAAGTGACAAGTTGTCCTTCTGACAATCAACTACATAAGCGTTGAGAAGGCCTGCGACCTCCGTCAGCTTCCCGATGGTATCCTTCATAGTGAAACCGCAGCCAGCGATGGTTATATTAGTCGCGCCCCGCCAAGGGGACCACGACTACTCCCATGGGGACCCAGCTCGCTGCAGCTAAACCCATACATACATCTCATTGACTTCCCAGGATAAGTCAAGCACAGGAGTTCATTGCAGTAGAGTAACTTACAAAATAACATAAGTAGTATGGCCTGCTGGCCTTAATACATCAAAAGGGTATTACAATGCCTCCACAGCACAAATGGTCTAATTAAAAACAAAATAACAACTACTCAGCGGAAGTTAAGCGAAGCCCCACAGCAAGAAGTTGACAATAGAACAACACACATCAGGGCTCCCGTGGAATTGGCTCTCCTCGTTCTGAATCCAAGAAGTCCTCCAGGCATCCATCTTGATCATGCAGCACTCCATCTATTGCATTATAGATTGCAACTTTCGTACTCAGCAAGTCATAGGGTAAGAATAGATATACATATAGTAGTGATGATATGAATCCTATTTTAATAGGGAAAGAGGCAAAGGTTTCAAAATACTTTTTCTCTTTTCACAACTTATGCTCATGGCAGCACTTTTCATAACATAGCATTGCTATTCATGTTCACAATTTAATAGTACTACTGTGACACGTTGACACACGACAGCCCACGGCAGCACCCCTTATCATGACAACACTCGTCATTTGGGTAATCTTGACTTATCAAATTTTATTTAGAAAATATACTTGTACCACACCACGTGGATTTAATCCACCACAACAGACACCTATAGACCAGGGAGCTCGAAGTATTCAAATACGTTTTTAGCTCTGCAGAGGGGTACCAATTTACCAGCAAGATATTCCACTTTAGTGCCCATCATATCAAGATGATTAGACCCTTTCCTCACTGCATACTATGAGTGCCAAGGTGGAAATAACAAGAACTTTTGTCATGGTTCACACACAATTCACCCCTAACTCGATGGTCAAACAACCCACAGTTGTGGCGGGCTACACCACCCCCACTCAATTTGCATCTTCCCAATCCAGGGTCAGTGTGCATCATCACATCTAGTGATACGTCCTGGAGCTGCCTTCTGTGTCAATTGTGTACATCTCATGCAGGGGATTCGTGTGTGATCCGCAAACTACATGTTCAGGCCTGTCCCATATCAGGCTTGCGGTTAGCAGAGATTTCATTCCACTAGAAGCACAACACAAGGTTCTAGTCCTTGTATGCCAGTGACCAGATCATACCACAACCCAGCACATCTAGTGCTACAACCATTCCATACCAAATTCTGGTCACAGCTAGGAGTTTTATTTCATGAATATACATATATACATATATATTAGTAATGGCTCCCTGCAATATCATGTCAAATTTAGCAGGAATACAGCCTAGTACTGCCATATCATTCTTTTCTCATTACATGCAATACTTACTTTATAATCAAGGTAATATCTTAACAATTTTTAAAATATAGCTTCAAGATGTTCAAGAATATGACTTGCCTTCCGCGTCGTAAGAAACAGCTGTCCATGTCGGGTCGACGATGAAGTCTTCGAACTCGGGCCCTTGATCTACTCACCAACAAACAAAGCACACAAAGATCACAAACTATTTTTAAATGGTTTAAAATCTACATGCAGAGAAGCTCTTAAAGAAATGATCTCTGTGATGCCAAAGTGATAGGGTTGGAGAGCTGAAACTGGGTCGAAACCCTAGAATTTATAGAATATGGACTAAGGTTGTGTGCTAGAGGCTCTTAGGGATTCAAGGCATCAATATTGACATTGAGTTCGCGGCTGGTTTGCTCAAAAACGGTGAATGTCAACAGATCGACATTCGGTTCACGGCCTGACCACTACTACAGAAATGCTTTTCACTATCAGTTTAAAATCCACTTTACTATCGGTTCTCTTACCGATAGTGATCGGAACAATAGAAGAAACGTAGCACACTTCTATCGGTTGAAAACCGTTAGTAAAACATCTACATTCCCAACGTTCACTAATCGCTAACGATGATTTCTTCTATCAGCTCGGATCTAAACCGATAGTATTGTGTACGTTTTTTCTATCGGTTAGGTACTGGACACAGTTAGTACTGGAAACTTATTCTATCGGTTGTAGTATATGAACCGATAGTACTAGAATATTTATTCTATCGGTTGTAGTATTGTAACACCCTGAGTTAGGGGTGAAAATTTCCTTTTTATCAATAGCATGCATGCATGTATCTGTAGTAATAGCCAGATCAGTATCTATCCTAAGCCCTAAAATCTCCAAAATCTATCCTGTGGCCTCAAATCAAGATCAGATTGTTCAAATGTGATCTATTCGTTATCCTGAATCTAAAAGCCTTCAGAACCCAGATCCAATTCTATCTCTAACTTCCAGAATTATCAACTCCATTCTGTTTTCGAAAACAGAATATCCTATATTACCTAAATACCCTAAGTTTCAGAAATCCAGATTTAATCCAAATCTTGACCAAGTTCAGACCAGATTATTCTTGGAACATGTTCATGGGTATGCCAATACCTTAACCAGAAAGTTGACAGCCAGATTTCATCATCTAGACTCTTTTCACAAATCAGTCCAAGAGTTATCGCAAATTAGTCCTTATCTGATATCTGAAAACCCAAAAAGGCTAAAATCTCCAGATTAACTCCAAATTCAGAATTTCTTCAGTAAATCTTCTCAAAATGCTATTTGCCACAAGTCTCTCTTCTGTGCAGATATCAAAATCAAATCCTAAATGCCAGAATTCGAAATCGACAAAACTTAAATCTTACTTTACCCTAGATTACCCTATTTTCAGTTTGTATCAAAAACTATTCAAATGTGTCAAATCTTATCAACTACCTTTGCCAAATATCCTGTTGAATATATCTGCCAGATTAGTGAAAGCAAATTCAGTTTAAACCTCCCAGAATTCCAGATTTACATTTCAGTCCAAGACTCAAAGATTGAAATTGCAACTCAGCCCATTTCGACCAGGACAGCAGCAAGCATTCGACCAGGCCGTTTACTTTGCTCACGACCAGGGCTCGCCGTGGTTTCCTTGCGCCGTACACGCTCGCCGCCGGCCAAGCTTCGCCGCACTTGTGACCGTGCATGCCGGTGCGCACGTGTCCTCGCTCCAGCTAGTGCCGTGGCAAGGTCGCTGCTACGTCGACGACCAGTGCCTGCTCCCGCGCTCGATCAACGGCTTTTTGTCAGCAACTCCTCGCCACGTCGCCTAGCCGCGCTAGTGGTTGTCGCCACCGCTTGCTACAGCTTTGCCAGGTCCCGATGAGGCGACACTGTGATCAACTGCAAGCTTGTCGCCGTCGCATCATCGCTCCTTGCTGTGTCTTCGCCGCTGATGTCCAGCACGCAAGCAATCTCATCACAGCAGCCAATCACTTCATTGTCTCCTCCTTGCAAGGTTCGCCTGGCCTATTTAAGCACTCCTGTGCTCAGCAGCTTCTCCATACTTCACCAGAAACCAGCCAAATTCCAAATCTCGCTGTTTCAGTCATCTTCTCCGGCGAGCCGTTGAGGAGGCTCACGGTGCCAGCGCTCTACACTTAATCTCCTGCCAAATTAAAGCCATCAGTGAGTTCCTCTACTCATTCTCTCTGCGTAGTACTATTTAATTGCTCACCGGTGACCCCTAACGCCGGCGATCACCGGAATTGTCAATTGCCCTGTTCCTGTAATGTGGCTCAATCCAGTACAAATTAGCTTTCGATTTTGTAAGCAAAATGGATCAGTGAACCTTTTCAAGCATGCTTGTGAACTTAGAACAATCAATTGATCCCAATTTGAAGCTATTCCCGATTTTGCAATTTATCAGTTGCTGGCTTTCGTCGCCAAGCCACACCGGCGATCCTCCGGCCAAATTGACGTCGCCAGTAGCTTACTCATACCCTTCTATCACTCCTAGAGGAAGGAATCGAGTTCAATCGGCTTGTGTTGAAAATGCCCAAATGGCAGTGCTTCTTCTCCGGTGCCGATCACCGGAAAAGTGTTCCCAGCCGTTTCAGCCCAAATCACCTTGCCTTTTAGATGTGCCTTAGCCTCCTGAGCACTTTTGTCTTCTAGCCCGACACTTAAATCAGCCTAGATCAAAAGATATAGCTATGCCAAGATCTTGTCCAGAACTGATCCAGTGCAGTATGTTCATCTCAGTTCATCATCAAATTTCTTGCTTTCCAGCCATTTCTTGCCCTAGATCCTGTTCACTTAATTGTTCTTGTTATCAATGCCTACCTCCCAGACAAAGTGGTGCATCATTTGGAGCTCCAGATCAAAAGTTATGCTAAGCCCTAGTTTTTGGCATTGTCAGCTCTATGCCAGAGCTTGTCAGCCAGTGGCATTAACCTTGTTTACCCACTTCTGGTTGTGTAAATTGAAAACTACTTTGTCCACTGAATTTGTAGAGTTGTGATCTACATTTTCTTCTACTACCACAACTTGAGATAAACACTCTAGCTTTTCTTAAAGCTATGTCAAAGCCTTGATCCGAATGTCGATCTGTTGACATTCGCTGTTTTGATTAAACCAGCCACAAAAATTGTTATCCCTATTGTAATCCTTAAACCCTAAGATTATCTAATCACCATCATTAGCCTAAATTCCTTGAAACCCTAGAATCTCGACTCAGTTCAGTTTGCAGTTCAAATTATCTCCAATATAGTTCAATCATTCTTGTTGAGCATTTCTGCATATAAGTCATAAAACATTTTGATATTATAAGTAATCACTGTGTGTTTGTTTGTCGTCGAGCAGATTCAGAAGCTGACATTGAAGATTTTGCTGTTGACCCGTCATCAACTGCTGTATCTTACGACGCGGAAGGCAAGTCATATCCTTGGTCATCTTGAACCTATATTTTAAATGTTGCTATAATATAACCTTGAATATAGGCAATATTGCATGTGAAAGATTGAGAATGGTTGATTTATGAATTGGCCGTACTAGACTGGTTATCTGTGAAATGTGAAATAAACAAGTTTTGAGCCATGAACTAATATATGTATTTATATACTTATATTCATGAAATAAAACCCCTAGCCGTGACCAGAAAAATGGTGTGGAACGGCTGTAGCACTGGAGGTGCTAGACTACAAAGGATATGCAGGCACTGAAGGTGCAGGGTTGTGGATGGTCTGGTCATTGGCACATAAGGACTAGAACCTTGTGTTGTGCGTCTAGTGGCATGAACAACGTGCTAACCGCAAGCCTGGTATGGGACAGGCCTGAACAAGTAATTATGTGGATCGCACATGAAACCCCTGCATGAGATGTGTAGTGATGCACGATAAACACGGAGCGCGGCTCCCACACATATCACTGAAGGTGATCAAGCACGCTGACCCAGTAATGGGAATAAGCAAAGGGGTGGAGGTTTGGATACAACCTGCCACAACTGTGTCTCGCTGAGAGCCACAGGGTCGGGGGTGAATTGTAAGTGATACATAACAAAAGTTCTTGTTATCTCCACCTTGCCACTCACACATGGTTGTGAGGAGGGGTCTAATCATTTTGATAGGATGGGATTGAAAGTGGAATATCTTGCGGGTAAATTGGTACCTCTCTGCAGAGTTAAAAACGTATTCGAATACTCCGAGCTCCTGGGTTTATAGGAGTCTGCTGCGGTGGATTAAATCCACGGGGTGTGACACAAGTACTATTTTCTAAATAAAATATGTTTAATCAAGATTACCCAAATGACATGTGTTGTCATGATAAGGAGTGCTGCCGTGGGCTGTCGTGTGTCGACGTGTCGCGGTAGTGCTATAATCTAGTGAACATGATTGATGATGTTATATTATGAAAAGTGCTGCCATGAGCTGAAATAAGATGAGATGAGAAAGAAAAAGATTATTTTACAAATATCCATAATTCTTGACTAGTCTAGGTTCATATCATCACTACTATATGTATCTACTCTTACCTATGACTTGCTGAGTACGTAAGTGCTCACCCTTGCAACATTCAACTCAATAGATGGAGCCTACCTTGATCAAGATGATGGCATGGAATACTTCGTGGATCCAGAAGGAGGAGAATCAGTTCCGCCAGAGCCCTGAAGTGTGTTGTTCTGCCGTCAACTTCTTTTGTGGGAGGGTCACCTATCTTCTGCTGTGTAGTTAAATATTTTGCTAAACCCTGAATGCCTTGTAGGTATTGTAAACCTTTATGTAATATTAAGGCCAGCAGGCCACACTGCTTAATATTTTGTTAGTACTCTGTTGCAATGTAATATACTCCTGTGTTTGACTCATCCTGGGAAGTCAAAGGTTTGTGAGAATGGGACTAGCTGCAGCGAGCTAGGTCTCTTCAGGAGTAGTCGTAGTCCCAATCTTGGGGCGCGACAAGTATATAACCGATAGTACTGTGTAGTTTTTTCTATCGGTTATGTACTCGACACGGTTAGTACTGGAATCTTTCACAACTACATACAACAATACAGAGATACATTGGATCATTCACAAATACACCAATATTTACAAATACACCAATATTCAGATGAAGATGAAGACGAAGACGAAGGCGACCACAAGACCGGCGACCTCGCCAACACCTCCTAATGGGAACGGGGTTGCCGAACTTCCGTCAGGTGGAGGATAAGTCGATTAGGCGGCGCGAGACACACACGATCCGGCTTCTTGATCGGCACGATCAAAACCCCTACAATCGCAGCACCACGCGTCCTCTGGTTATCAACCGTGGACTACCCGGTTGACCTCGCCACGAAGGCTAATCCCTGCCAGTGAATCGAGAACACAAGTAAGAACAAGAAAGATGCAACTGAATTTGCAATTGAGGATGAAACTCACGAGTTGGGGTCTCACAAACCGATGAACGGCGACACTGTTCAAAGACAGAATTGATCTAAGCAAAACCCAAGTCTAAACGGCAGCCATGGCGGCCATATATATACTGTATGGGGCGGCCATGGGGTGGAGGAGGAAACCCTAGGGGTACATGGGCCTTGGGTCCAAAGTGAAGCGTCGCAGCGCACGTCAGATTCTGGTCGTAATCTTGTTTTGACGATTCCTGTTGATCCGTAAGGAATTTGGACATCGGACTGGGTTAGTTGGAAAGCTCTCGTCGTTCTCTTGTCCGTAGAGTGCAAGAACGTGGAAAATGGACTTCGTATGTGGCCTGTACGTCCGTTTGAAGTTGGACTACGCGCAGATGGCCGAACCGGACTCGCGGATGAATTGAGCTCACTTGTGGGCTGGCCTTGATGCGACGTGGCTTGTGCGACCTTAGAGGTGTAGAGGCGCCTTTCTTGCGCACGTCTTGTGTTTGGGGAGGTGGCCAAGGTGGAGGCCGAACTTGTGGCGGCGACAGCACAAAATCCAGACGACGTACGTGCTGCCAGCTTTCGCGTCCTGGCCAAGGTGGCGGACGATGACATCTTGATGACCACCATTTTGATGTCGTCTTGGTCATAACCATGATGTACATGGTCTCATCACACACTGCTTAATATTTTGTTAGTACTCTGTTGCAATGTAATATACTCCTGTGTTTGACTCATCCTGGGAAGTCAAAGGTTTGTGAGAATGGGACTAGCTGCAGCGAGCTAGGTCTCTTCAGGAGTAGTCGTAGTCCCAGTCTTGGGGCGCGACAGAAAAGTTGGTATCAAAGCAACATGAGAACTTGACTGTAGGACGACACCTTTAGGGATTGGCCGTGCCAAGAAGACGTAATTTATTCAGAAAACTATTTGTTGAAAATTGTATTTTGATAAAAATAATGAGCTTTGTAGCTCTTGAAAACCTTCATTTCAAAATTTTATTTGGATTTTCTAAAATTCGGTAAGATTGTGAGAGCGTGTTCTGTTGTTTCAGAGTGTCTTAGGGGTTGGTGTAGACAGAGCTAGTGGATGCTCTTGATAGCTTTGTGATTCGCTGTTGCTTTTGCAATGGTTAATTTGTGTATTATGGCTAATAGCCTAAGTAATTTTATGCATTAAAGTAGTTGCATTAATTCCTGCATTGCTGTCTTAGTTGGCCTTAGTTAGTTAGATCAGTCTAAACCTTTTTCAGAGCCACCATGGTTGACACAAGAAGGAGATCTCGAAGTGGAAGAGAAGATATGGGTCAGACTTCGCAGGAAGAAGAAACTATGACAAGAGACCCTTTGTTTCAGCAAGGATCTCAGAGTTCCACTCCTCCTTAGAATGAACAACCCAGTCTTCAGGAAATTCTGTTGTCAATGGAGAAAAGTCGACAGGAAGCTCAGAGAGCTCATACCCAGTTGTTAGCCCAGATAGTTCAGAAACTGCCTACTGGAACAACAGAAGGAACTACTTCTGCTGTAGGAGCAAGATTAACAGATTTCCAAAAGACCCGTCCACCAACATTCTCTAGTGCGACCGATCCCATGGTTGCCAATGATTGGTTACGGGATATCGAGAGGAAACTGGACACGGTCCGATGCAGCGAACGAGAGAAAGTTTTGTTTGGATCTCATCAGTTATCAGGAGCTGCAGCTGCATGGTGGATGAACTACCAGGAAGCCCACCTTGACAGAGATAATATCTCTTGGAGGGAATTTAAGGATCAATTTCAGAAATTTCATATACCTACTGGTGTTATGGCAGCTAAGCGTCAGGAATTTCAAAATTTAACTCAAGGAAGTAAGTCAGTTACTGAATATCTACATCAATTCACTCATTTGGCTCGATATGCACCTGGAGATGTGGATACTGAAGAGAAGAAGATAGAGCGCTTCATAGAAGGACTTCAACACTACTTGCAGTATCAAATTGCTTCTCATGAACTTACGGAATTTCAAACCCTAGTGAACAGAGCTTTAAAGGTGGAGGAAAAGAGGAATATGGGAGAAGAAAACCGAAAGAGGAGGATGTTCCAGCAAACACAACCACAACCAAATCCCATTAGAGGAAGAGTTCCTATCACTCCCAATTTTCGACCGTCTTATCAGAATCCCAGACCAGCAATGACATTGTGCCCCAATTGCAGAGGAAGTCATCCTCAGAAGGATTGTCCTCATCCCCGTGTTGAGTGCTATCATTGTGGACAGCGTGGCCATCGCAAAGAATTCTGTCCTTGGATACAACTTCCGATGTCCATTGCCAGATCTCAGGCAGGAACACAGCCAGTAGTAACCCGAGCATCACCATCACAGAATTTTAGAGGAAATTCAGCAGGAAGAGGAGGAAACATGGCTAATCGAGGAAGAGGAAGGGGTAGAGCACCAACTGCAACCCAAGGAGGAAGATTAAACTATACTTCAATTCAAGAAGCAGGCAACACCACCGACATTCTTCTAGGTAGATTTCTGATTCAATCTACATCTGCCTTAATATTGTTTGATCCTGGTGCTACAAATTCATTCATGTCAAAAGCATTTGCATCTGAAGTTGAAATGCATATAGAGCAAGTACCGCTAGAGTACTCTATGGTTATACAAACTCCAGGGGCCAGATTATCTATCTACTCGATCTGCCCAAATGTAACCTTCAATATAGAAGGGGTAGAATTTGAGGCAAATCTACTAGTTCTAGAACTGCAAGGTCTAGACATTATTTTGGGAATGGATTGGTTGTCCCAACACAAAGGTCTAGTAGACTGTGAAGAGAAAACCTTAAGTCTTGTCAGTAGCCAAGGGAAGAAAGTTCTATTCTATGCAGAAAGATCATCATTCAAGAAACCGCTAAGATCTGTTCAAGCATTGCAAAAGTTATGCCTGGAACAAGTGCCTGTAGTGCAACAATATTCTGATGTGTTTCCAGAAGAACTTCCGGGAATGCCACCTGACAGAGAAATAGAATTCAGTATTGAGCTTAAACCAGGAGCAGCACCTATAGCAAAACGTCCCTATAGGATGCCAGTTACAGATTTGGAGGAGCTCAAGAATCAACTCGAAGATTTGGAAAACAAGGGATCTATCAAACCCAGTGCTTCGCCATGGGGAGCCCCAGTTTTGTTTGTGAGGAAGAAAGACGGAACTTTACGAATATGTGTGGATTACCGAGCTTTGAATGAAGTCACTATTAAAAACAAGTATCCATTACCAAGAATTGATGACTTGTTCGATCAACTTCGAGGAGCCAAAGTATTTTCCAAGATAGATTTGAAATCTGGATATCATCAGCTGAAGATCAAGAAGGAAGATATACCGAAGACTACTTTCACTACCAGATATGGTTTATATGAGTTTACAGTAGTACCTTCTGGCTTGACCAATGCTCCGGCAGCTTTCATGAATATCATGAACAGTACAGTACATTTATGGATTTTCTTGACAAGTTTGTCATAGTATTCATAGATGACATTCTGATATATTCCAAGAGTACGGAAGAACATGAGCAACATTTACACCTAATCTTGGAAAGGCTATGAGAGAGGCAATTTTATGCCAAGTTTGACAAATGCGAATTTTGGATGTCAAGAATTTCATTTCTTGGACATGTGTTGACAGCAGAAGGAATTTCAGTGGATTCAGCTAAAATCTCTGCAATCAAGGAGTGGAAGAAACCTACCTCAGTTTCAGAGATTAGAAGTTTCTTGGGATTAGAAGGTTATTATAGGAGATTCATCGAAGGATTTTCCCAGATTGCCAAACCACTTACGAACCTGCTAAAGAAGGATGTTGCATTTGAATGGACCATCAAGTGTGAAGAAAGTTTTCAGAAACTGAAGCAGAAATTGACAACAACACCAGTCCTCACTTTACCAGACAGCAAGGAAGACTTCGTAGTTTACTGTGATGCTTCAAAGCAACGAATAGGCTGTGTGTTAATGCAGCAAGGTCGAGTAGTGGCTTATGCTTCACGTCAATGGAGACCACATGAGGAAAATTATCCGACTCATGATTTGGAGTTAGCAGCAGTGGTGCATGCTTTAAAGATATGGCGGCATTATCTCATTGGGCATAAGTGTGAGATCTTTACAGATCATAAAAGCCTCAAGTATATTTTCACACAGACAGAGCTCAACATGCGTCAACGACGATGGCTGGAATTGATCAAAGATTATGATCTTAGTATTCAGTACCATCCAGGGAAAGCTAATGTAGTGGCTGATGCCCTAAGCAACAAGGTTTACAACCTACAAGGAATGGTTATGTTGAAGAACCCTTACCTACAACAAGAGTTGCAGAATCATCAAGTGGAAATAGTATCGCAAGGAACGGTAGCTACTTTAACAGTAAAACCTCATCTTGAAGAACAGATAGGAAATGCCCAGAAGGAAGATGAGGAAATTTGTAAGATCAAGAGTCGAATCAAATTAGGAAAGGCTCAAGACTTTACTGAAGATAACCAAGCGATTGTATGGTATCGAGGAAGAATCTGTGTACCTCAAAACGCGGATCTTAAGGAAATAATACTCCATGAAGCTCATAAAACTCCATACTCAATACACCCTGGTAACACAAAGATGTATCAAGATTTGAAGACCCGATTCTGGTGGGATAATATGAAGAGGGAGATTGCAGAGTACATTGCAAACTGTGATACATGTCAGCGAGTTAAAGCAGAACACCAGAAAATAGCTGGAAAGCTACAACCCCTACCAATACCATTATGGAAATGGGAAGAAATTGGTATGGATTTCATTACAGGATTACCTAAAACTCAAGGAGGATATGATTCCATATGGGTTATTGTGGACAGACTTACTAAAGTAGCTCATTTCATACCAGTCAAAAAGATTTATGATGGCAGTAAATTAGCAGAGTTATACATGCAAAGAATAGTGGCATTGCATGGCATTCCTAAGAAGATAGTCTCAGATCGTGGAACACAGTTTACCTCCAAATTTTGGAATAGACGGCATGAAACCCTAGGAACCCAATTGGATTTCAGTACTGCATATCATCCGCAAACTGCAGGACAGACAGAAAGAGTCAACCAAATCCTAGAAGATCTTCTAAGAGCTTGTATACTAGATTATGGAACATCATGGGACAAATGTTTACCATTTGCAGAGTTTACATATAATAACAGTTATCAAGCTAGTATACAGATGGCACCATTTGAAGCTTTATATGGACGTAAATGCAGAAATCCATTGCATTGGAATGAGCCAGGAGAATGAAAGGTCATAGGACCAGAGATAGTAGAAGAAGCAGAAGCTCATGTCAGACTCATCAGAGAAAGGTTGAAAACAGCACAGTCACGACAAAAGAGTTATGCAGATAAACGACAGAGAGAATTATCATTTGAACCAGGAGATTTTGTGTATCTCAAGGTCACACCATTCAAGGGATTACAAAGATTCCAAGTGAAAGGAAAGTTATCTCCAAGATACATTGGCCCATTTAAGATAATCAAGAGAAAGGGAGAAGTATCATATAAATTGGAATTACCTGTGGGATTAGCAGGAGTGCATGATGTGTTTCATGTCTCTCAGCTCCGGAAATGTTTGAAGGAACCTACTGACCAGATAGATGTACAAGATGTGCCATTACAGAAGAATCTCACTATCTTGAGCACCCAATCAGAATCCTAGCCACTAATAAACGTCAGCTCAGAAGGAAGAAAATCATATTGTGTAAAGTTCAATGGAAAAATCATTCAGAGCAAGAGGCTACTTGGGAGAAGGAAGAAGATCTTTAGCAAACCTATCCTTATCTTTTCCTGTCTTAGGTAAATCTCAGGGCGAGATTTCTTTAAGGAGGGTAGATCTGTAACACCCTGAGTTAGGGGTGAAAATTTCGTTTTTATCAATAGCATGCATGCATGTATCTGTAGTAATAGCCAGATCAGTATCTATCCTAAGCCCTAAAATCTCCAAAATCTATCCTGTGGCCTCAAATCAAGATCAGATTGTTCAGATGTGATCTATTCGTTATCCTGAATCTAAAAGCCTTCAGAACCCAGATCCAATTCTATCTCTAACTTCCAGAATTATCAACTCCATTCTGTTTTCGAAAACAGAATATCCTATATTACCTAAATACCCTAAGTTTCAGAAATCCAGATTTAATCCAAATCTTGACCAAGTTCAGACCAGATTATTCTTGGAACATGATCATGGGTATGCCAATACCTTAACCAGAAAGTTGACAGCCAGATTTCATCATCTAGACTCTTTTCACAAATCAGTCCAAGAGTTATCGCAAATTAGTCCTTATCTGATATCTGAAAACCCAAAAAGGCTAAAATCTCCAGATTAACTCCAAATTCAGAATTTCTTCAGCAAATCTTCTCAAAATGCTATTTGCCACAAGTCTCTCTTCTGTGCAGATATCAAAATCGAACCCTAAATGCCAGAATTCGAAATCGACAAAACTTAAATCTTACTTTACCCTAAATTATCCTATTTTCAGTTTGTATCAAAAACTATTCAAATGTGTCAAATCTTATCAACTACCTTTGCCAAATATCCTGTTGAATATATCTGCCAGATTAGTGAAAGCAAATTCATTTTAAACCTCCCAGAATTCCAGATTTACATTTCAGTCCAAGACTCAAAGATTGAAATTGCAACTCAGCCCATTTCGACCAGGACAGCAGCAAGCATTCGACCAGGCCGTTTACTGTGCGCACGACCAGGGCTCATGGTGCCAGCGCTCTACACTTAATCTCCTGCCAAATTAAAGCCATCAGTGAGTTCCTCTACTCATTCTCTCTGTGTAGTACTATTTAATTGCTCACCGGTGACCCCTAACGCCGGCGATCACCGGAATTGTCAATTGCCCTGTTCCTGTAATGTGGCTCAATCCAGTACAAATTAGCTTTCGATTTTGTAAACAAAATGGATCAGTGAACCTTTTCAAGCATGCCTGTGAACTTAGAACAATCAATTGATCCCAATTTGAAGCTATTCCCGATTTTGCAATTTATCAGTTGCTGGCTTTCGTCGCCAAGCCACACCTTCCGGGTGTGCAGGCCCTCTGCGTAGCGGGCGACTTCCCCCACGGGAAGCAGAGGGGCCTCTCGCCCGGCGCCGGCGTCGTGGCCAGTGGGGGGTACCCAGACCTGTGAGTTCGGTAACGCGGCCGGCGTCACCGGCTTCTTCGTGGCCGAGGAGGTCTCGTCCGACGACGTGGCCGAGGAGCTTTGGGCGGGGGTCCCTGCCCGGGGGGGGATCATCAGACCTTTCCCCGCCCCGGGCCGAAAGGTCCTCGAGGCCTCCTCCTCAGGAGGAACCTCGTAGACCGAGGGGCTCCCCCCCTCATCCACCGGCCAAACCCGCGGAGGCGAGGCCTCCGCGAATCTCACCTCCAGCCTCTCCGGCTCCACAGAAGCCGGAAGGGGCAGGAGGGGCTCCACCGAGGGTGGCGACGGGGCGTAATTCGCCGAGTTGGACGCCGCCCCGCCCGCGGCCGCCTCCTTCCCCCGGGCCTCTACGGGGCTCTTTGGGGGAGGAGGTGTTGCTCCCTTCCGGGCCGGTGCTCGGGCACGCTCGGTCCCGGGGGTCTCGTCCCGGGGCTTCGCCGGTGTCGCCGCCGGCGTCAACGATGGGCCGGGGGTCTTTTGGACCCGGGCCTTCCTGGGCTCCGAGTCCCCGGCCGCATCCTTCCCCCGTTTGTGCGACCCGGGGGTGGGGAGAGGCTTCCTCTCTGGCAGCTTTAGCCTGTAGGCCGCAGCGACCAAGTTCCGGGGAGGGCCCTCCCCCACAAGGTGCACGACGCGCTCGTGCTCGTCGGCGAAGTACCTCCCGAGGAGGTTCTCCGCCTTCTCCCGCGCCGCCGGGTACGGCCGGACTGCAAGAGGTAAAGAGAGTCAAATTTTCAAAAATTCGTAAGTATAATGCAGCCGGTTCCCGGAGCTTACGTCGCGTCACCGGCTTCACCGGGGGCCGCTATTCCGGGCCCATGCCGACTCCCCTCTTCCCGCGCAGGAAGGGGGAGATCCGGAGGAGAGCCATCTCCTCGGCGGCGTCCCGCATTGAGCGGGTCTTCTTGGAGAGGACCACCCTGCCGATGAGCTCGAACTCCTCGTCCGTCCACACCGGAGGCTTCGGCGCGGACGATCGGCTGTAGATGGGGGGCTCCAGGGCGTACACCACCGCCTCGTCCCGGACCCGGAGGTAAAACCACCTCCGGACCCAGTCGCCCCAGTGGTCCCGGGAGGCCGCCGCCGGGTAGTCGGCCACCCGGGACGGCAGCATTTGTACCATCACCGAACCGAAGGGGGACTTGGGTCCCCCCTTCACCAGGTGGGAGCTCCGTGCCGCCGGTTCGTAGAAGTACCGGAAGGCGCGAGGGGTGGGCTCCCGCCCGATCGCCGTCTCGTAGAGCCAGATGAAGAGGCCCATCCGGACGAGCACGTTCGGGGTGAGGTGGTTGAGCGCCACCCCATACTCCTTCAGAAACTCCCGGAGCATGGGATACACCGGGAGCCAGAGCCCCGCCTCCAGGAAGGCCTCGAAGGCCACGACCTTTCCGGGCCTGGGGCGGGGGGCTCCGTCTTTCTTCCGGGGACTCGGATGTCCCCGTCCGCGACGATGCCGCGTTCGACCAGGGACTCCGAATCCTCGGGCGAGAACTTCGACGCCCAGAAGAAATCCGAAGGGATTTCCTCCGGGGGCACCTCCGTGGTCTTCGCTCGGGCCTTGGGTGCCATCAGGTTCGGCTTTCTTTTTTTTCCGGTGGCTAACGTTTCAGGAGGCTACAACTGAAAGTTCCGGACGGCAGCTACCGGTAGAGCAAAAATCGCTAAGGCTGAAAGTTTGGAATGAACTTCCGAGCCCCCCAAGGCCCTATTTATAGGGGCGGGACGTGGTCTAGATGGGCGCCACGTGGCACCCCGCGGAGCAATCTGGACCGTAGAAGTTCAAACCGTGCGCGCGAAATGAAGGGACGGGCGCGCAAATCGAGGTGCCGCTTCGAACCGCGAGCGCATTTATGTCGAAACGGCGCGGCCATAAGCATCCGGCACGGGAATCAAAGCATCACGGTTCCGGTGCCCTGGTCCGGAGATTTTCCCGGTGACGTGTACCATACCCACCGGGGACTCGTGCATCGTCCCCGGGGGGCTTGGGGGGCTGCTGTTGGGGGAAATATCTGCGGCGCTAAGTCCAGGTAAGCCGTGTCACATTTGCCCGGGGACGTGGCCTCCGGCCCCTCCCCGGACGCCGCCTTTTGGCCCCCGGGACCTGGCCTCCGGCGCCGTCCCGGGCGCAGCCATTTGGCCCCCGGGACCTGGCCTCCGACACCGTCCCGGGCGCCGCCATGTGCCCGGGTGCCGCCTTTTGGCCCCCGGGACCTGGCCTCCAGTGCCGTCCCGGGCGCCGCCATTTCCCGGGGACGTGGCCTCCGGCCCCTCCCCGGGCGCCGCCATTTGGCCCCCGGGACCTGGCCTCCGGCGCCATCCCGGGCGCCGCCATTTGCCCGGGGACGTGGCCTCCGGCCCCTTCCTGGGCGCCGCCTTTTGGCCCCCGGGACCTGGCCTCCGGTGCCGTCCAGGGCGCCGCCTTTTGGCTCCTGGGACTTGGCCGCCGGCGCCGTCCCGGGCCTCGTCGCCCTTCTAAAGGTAAAGTCTCGAGTTGTTTGTCACGTGCAGGTCACGCGAGGAGCGCCTCGGGAATCAGCGACCACCTGTCAAGCATCCAAGGCGTTTGACCGGGAGAAGGACGGTCCTACCCTTCAATCCGACGGTGGCTTCCGGGGTAGTTTAGGCTTTTTTGCTTCTTTTTGGGGCTATAAATAGCCCTTGTACCCCTCTGTTGTAAAGGATCAGATCACTTTTATTGGAATAGATAAACTCACAGGCGTGCTCCGGAAGCCTCTCCCCCGGAGAGAGCCTCCCCAGCCGACTCCGGTCGAGAGCGCGTCGACGGGACTAGGGCCCCCACCGGGACCCAAACCTGTATAAATCCTCGTGTCATTTCTTGTGCTTGTTCGGCGGGGGAGGACCGGTCATCCGGTCAACCCGCGCCGCATAATCTTCGCTAGGATCATTCTCAAAACCTGCCGGGGTATTCGCAATACCACGACAGTGTCACTCCACTACATTGCATAGTACTTTTCTCGTCCTGAGTTCTTGTGTAAAATGAATAGCCGTTGATGTCATACCCCTGCCAAGTCCCTACAGTAAATCTAGGCCCTCTGGCCAACCATGTAACAACTTCATCTACGTCGCCCTCAGAAGCTTGCTGGACTCTATTTTCGATCCACCCAGCAAACTTCCTGTTATGTTCTCTAGTGACCCAAATCTTTGGCTTCGAAGGATTCTGTTTTCGTAACATTTTTTTGTGCTCGTGTATGTATGGCTCCACCCTGTCATGTACTGTAAGACTCAAAAATGGGCTTTTGCATACAGATCACTAGAGGGGACGACTGCTTTAAATCCAATAGTTCCAATGCCCTAAAGCCTGCCCTCATGCCGGGATGTAGGAACACCAATTGGGTCAACCCCGGCCATATAGTTGGTGCAAAATTTGATCACCTCCTCGGCGGCATAACCTTCAATGATACTGCCCTCAGGCCGATGTCTATTCCTTACATATCCCTTCAAGATACCCATAAATCTCTCAAATGGATACATGTAGCGCAGGAACACGGGTCCACAAAACTTAATTTCTCTGACAAGGTGAACAATTAGATGGACTATAACATCAAAAAAAGATGGAGGGAAATACATCTCCAGCTGACAAAGAGTTGTAGTCACATCGCGTTGCAAATCGCCCAGTTCATCCAGATCAATTACCTGCAAGGACACAATTGCAGCAAATATTCAGATCCAAAAAATCTGACAAGTTCCACGGATGGAGCTAATTAACTTGCTAGGAGTACACGCTTACCTTGCCAGATATTGTGTTGAAGAAATAACATAGCTGTGTAATTGTCTCTCTGGCTTTAACTGGGAGAATGCCTCTGATAGCAATGGGAAGCATTTGTGACATCAGTACATGAAAATCATGGGACTTCATACCAACCAGTTTCAAGTCTTTTATGGACACAATTTTTTTCAGGTTCGCAGAATACCCGCATGCAACTTTGACACCATATAGGCACTGACAGAGTTCTATTTTTTCTCTTTTTGACAAAGTATAGCAGGCCGGGGGAGGTATGTCTGCTTTCTCTTCTCCAACGGTGCAAGCTCAGTCCATATGCCCATGTCAATAATGTCACGGCAAACGTTGATGCCATCTTTCGTCTTTCCTGGAATGTTCAACAACAAACCAATCAAACTGTCACAAACATTTTTCTCTACGTGCATGACATCAATGCAATGTCGAACTTGTAAGTGCTCCTAATATGGCAGATCCCAAAGAATCGATCTCTTCTTCCAAACATTTTTCCTGGAGGTTTAGAACATTTACCAAACTCAACTTTGATGTCCTTCACACGCAAGTAAAGCTCCTTACCAGTCACAAACATTGGGGCTGATTCTTTCTCAGGCTTCCCATTGAATGACTTCCTCTTCTTACGGTAGGCGTGATGCATTGGAAGGAATCTGCGGTGACCCATGTACACTGTTTTTCTGCAGTTCGATAACCACATGCTTTCAGTTTCATCCAGGCAAATAGGACAAGCCTTGCCTCCTTTCGTACTATACCCCGACAAATTTGCATAGGCCGGGAAATCATTTATTGTGCAAAATATCATGGCCCGCAACATGAAATTCTCTCACTTATGTGCATCCCACACCCTCACCTTTTCGACTTACATAAATTGTGGACTTGCGCTTCATACATAACCAAGGAGGAAGATTGTAGATGCATAAAAGAACCGGCCAAGTGCTATGTCGACTGCTCATATTTCCGTGTGGATTCATACCATCCGTACTCAACCCAAACCTTATATTCCTCACTTCGCCGCCAAACTCACCGAATGTTCTGTTAGTGTTTCTCCATTGAATAGAATCAGCTGGATGTCTTAGTTTTCCGTCTTGTTTCCGACCTTCAACATGCCAACGCAAGTACTTCGCATCTTTCGAATTTGCAAACAGCCGTTTCAATCTAGGAATCACAGGCAAATACCACACAGTTTTGGCCGGAGGCCCTTTCTTTACCTCATCACATCCATTGTGATAAATTCTGTCCTCATGCTTATACCGCGATGCACCGCATCTTGGACAAACATACAAATCCTCGTATTGCACATCCGGGGAACAAAGGCTTCTCAGAATCAACAATTAATTTCTCAAATTTAGCTAAATCGTTTTCGCTGTAATCTTCTTCTACATCATGTAACATTTCATCTAAATTGTCGTCATCTACATGGACTTCCGAATGAACATTACCAATGTTCTGATCATGATCATCATTACTGCAATCCACTTCCGGGTGCTGCAGAGTGGTAGTGGTGCTCGTTTCCTCAGGATCTTCACCATGCCATATCCAACGGGTATAGCGTGCGTTAAAACCACGATGAATCAAATGACTCCTAATCTGATTACAGTTGCCGAACCTTTTTAAGTTCATACAATCTATACAAGTACAATGCATATCTTTCTCTCCCTTCTTCGCCTTTTCTTGCTCAGCAAATTTAATAAACCCATTCACACCCTTCAAATACTCAATAGTAGTATGTTTTATTCCATACATCCAATATTCTTGGTCCATCTATAATTATTTCACAAAATTGACAAATTGAAATAAATAATTAATGACTCAGGGCATGCATGCATGAAACATCATCAATTAGCTAGGCCATATGTGTGTACAGCTGCTTAATTACATTAAATGGATATGTATGAAACCCTAATTAACTTGATGCATTAATTGGAAGAGCCAGCTAGCTAGCTGCTTAACTTCAGCAAGCTATAGCTACCTAGCCAACCTAGCCTTCTAGCTAGTTTGGAGCTACATGTATCTAGTTTAATGAATTGCAAGTAGAGAGAGAGGGAGAGTGTGAAAGAGTGATCGAGAGAGAGAGAGAGAGGTGATGAGAAGATGACAATACCGAGGGGGATCGAATTATCAACCTCTCAACTAGCATCTCCAGATCACTCTAGCTTGGAGCGTGGATGCACATACGGTAGAAATGAATCGAGGATGCAAAGCGCAAAGCAGGGGTCGACCTAAGTTGTAAAATTTTACTATCGGTTCAAAAACACAAACCAATAGTAAAATAAGGTCCCCACTGTCATAACAATTAGTTTATATGACGTCATTCTACTATCGGTTTTTTTATATAACCGATAGTAAACTTTACTCTATTATATCGGTTTGTATAGTAGTAACCGATAGTAAAAAGTCCGCAATTTCACTATCAGTTACGAAAGAAAAACCGATAGTACTATTTCATCTATTATATCGATTGGTACAGTATGAACCGATAGTATAAAGTCCATAATTTCACTATCAGTTACAAATGAAAGACCGATAGTACTATTTCATCTATTATATCGGTTGGTACCGTAATGACCGATAGTAAAAAATGTTTGCATTTCACTAACGGTGTACTAGTGTATAACCGATAGTAAAAAGCCTCTTCTCCGCCGTTGTTGTCCTATTCTATCGAATTTTTCCTAGATTGCTTATAACCGTTAGAAGATATGGGTTAGTGGATTGCATTTCTGTAGTAGTGGACATGGCTTTGGTTGGCCTTTGAGAGCTTTGCTCAAGATATGGCAGTTACAGAAAATGTAGAACATGATTCTACAAACTTGGTAGAGAAAGTGGATTTCAATTTGCACATACAAAAATGGTTGAACTAAGCCAATGCCACTGGCCGACATAGAGCTGACACAGCTTGACAAGGGCTGGCAATGTCAGAGAATGGAATGGGAGTGGTTCAAAAGATTTCTAGTGGGCAAAACAAGTTTCGATCAAAGCATTGGGTGCACAATGGAATAAGGAAACTATTTGACAAACTGGTTTTTACAGAAAACTCCAAGAACTCAAGGAATTTGCAAAAGAACCTTGGCACAGAAGAACTGAGTGCCAGTGCACTATCAAAAGTGAGGGCTTCGGTGTTTGATCAATTTGCTCACGCGTTGCTTCGCCAACCTTGTCAAACATGTAGGCGAGGTCAAGAAGAACCTGCTGGCGAAGTGGATTGAACAACGGCGGTGAGACGTCGGCGAACGGTGAGGTCGAACTCGTCGGTTTTTAGGAACAGGGGTGAGCTACAGTGACAAGGAGCCACAGATGATGGAACTTGAATTTGATCAAAGGTTTATGCTCCTAGGGCTGCGGTTGAGTTTTGGGTCTCACCAATGTTAACACCAGACTCAAAGAAGACGATGAAGAGGCCGCAACTGAAACAAAGCAGTGCCGGACAAATAGGCTCGGCTACACCATCTACAAAACACAAGAAAAGAGTAGGTGCAATCGATAAGGTTGGAGGTACGGCGAGGCGTGCCATCGACGTACGACTATCACAGCAGCACGGGAAGAACAGGAAATCAGCAATTACAGGTTAAATTCAAATTTGGATTGAACAAGCTTGTTTAAGAGGTTCGGGTGATCATTTTTTTCTACTAAAAGGAGGGCTAATTTGGGCTGGAACGAGATCAATTGCCAGAACAGGGCAATTTAGAATCCCAGAGATCACCGGCGTTGATGTCTACCGGAGTTCAATTAGAAGCTACAACAAGTTGAAGCAATTTGAGACTTGGTGCAGTATGTTGATCTAGCGTCGTGCTCCTCCTCGGCGGCTCGCTCGAGAAGAAGACGAAGATGAAGAAGGCAGTGATTTAGCTGGTTCTGGTGAGTGTGAAGATGCAGCTGGCCACGAGTGAGCATAAATAGCAGAAGGCTGACGCTCTCGAGACTTGGAGCGGCAAGGAATGACGTTGAATTGACCAGGTGGGATGGTGACAGCGGTGGTGAAGCGACGGCGTTGCAGCGGTTGCAACGACTGTAAGAGAATGGTTGGCTACAACTTGGAACTTGGCCTCTTGTGCAACGGCGAAGTGACTGTTGGCCCCAGCATGGTGACATCGTGGCCAAAATCTTCTGACACTGTCTACTCGTGTGCACGTGTGGGACGATGGGACGGCGCTGGTCGTGTTGTAGGAGCTGCTGCCACGGTGGCTGCTCCAGCGTGGACGCGTGTCGGGCATGCATCTCCTACAGAAACGAGTGCTAGCAATGTGCTGGCTTCACCGATGGCGAGGAACACGACGACGCGGGAACTGGTCGAAGGCATGCCAGCAAGTGCTGGTCGAAACTAGCATTTGGACTGAAACGTAATATGTGAAATTTGGTTGGACTAATTTGTAAATTCTGTGTTTTAGGTGGTTAGGTCTGATTTTGACTTCACAAATCTGGCAAACTTTATTCAACAGATGTTTTGGAGAAGAAATTTGGCAGATCTGGAACATCTAAATAGTTTTTGAGTGAAACGAAAACAGCGTAATTTAGAGTATTTAGAATGTGAGTTTTGTCGAAACTGAAATTCTAATAAGACATAAGGTGAGATTTTAATATCCTCGCAAAAGAAGATTTTGTATTGAATAGCATTTGGGAGGTCTTCCCCGAATCAGATTAAGATTTGGGGTAGATTTGTGGCTTTTAGCATTTTTAGGCTTTTGGAAAATCTGAAAAAGGACTAATCTGAAATACTTTTTGGACTGATTTGTGAACATGGTCTAGGTGATGGAATTTGGCTGCCAACTTTTTGGACTAAGGTATTGGCATACGCTTGATTATAATCAAAGAATGATTGGGTCTGGATCCGATTAAGATTTGATCAAATCGGCTTTCTGAATTTCAGAGTATTTAGGGTAAATAGGATATTAAATTAATTCTGTTTTCGAAAACAGAAAGAAGTTGATAATTATGGGAGTTAGAGATTGAATTTGATCTGGCTTCTGAAGGCTTTCATACGCACGATAGATAGTAGATTATATCTGGATAATTTGATTTTGATCTGGGTTTACAGAGAAGATTTTGAGATTTTTGGGCTTAGGATAGATTAGAGTTAAAAGATCTTGCTACTTCTAAAGAGACATATGCATGCATGATTTTCATCAAAGGAAATTTTCACCCCCAAAACCAGGGTGTTACAGATCTACCCTCCTGAAAGAAATCTCGCCCTTGAGTTTTATCGAAGACAAGAAAAGATAAGGATAGGCTTGTTGAAGATCTTCCTCCTTCTCCCGAGTGGCTTCTTGCTCTGAATGACTTCCCCACTGAACCATACATAGCCTGATCTTCTTCCTTCTAAGCTGATGCTCGTCGGTTGCTAGGATTTTGGTTGGGTGCTCAAGGTAAGTAAGATTCTTCTGCAATTATATATCTTGTGCTTCTATCCGGTCAGTAGGCATCCTTAAGCATTTCCAAAGTTGAGAGACGTGGAACACATCATGCACTCCTGCTAATCCTGAGGGTAATTCTAATTTATGTGACACTTCCCCTTTTCTCTTGATTACCTTGAATGGTCCAATATACCTTGGAGATAGCTTCCCTTTTACTTGTAATCTCTACAATGCTTTGAATGGTGTGACCTTGAGATGGACCAAATCATCCTGGTTCAAATGATAGCTCCCTTCGTCGATTGTCCGCATAGCTCTTTTGTCGAGATTGTGCTGCTCTCAATCTCTCTCTGATGAGCTTGACATAAGCTTCTGCTTCTTTAGTAATTTCTGGTCCTATAACTTTTTGTTCTCCTGGTTCGTTCCAATGCAATAGAGTTCTGCATTTCTATCTGTATAATGCTTCAAATGGTGCCATCTACAGACTGGCTTGATAACTGTTGTTGTAAGCAAATTCTAAAATGGTAAGCATTTATCCCATGTTGTCCCATAATCTAGTATGCAAGCTCCTAGGAGATCTTCGAGAATTTGGTTGGCTCTTTCCGTTTGTCCTCCCGTCTGAGGGTGCTATGCAGTGCTAAAGTTTAACTGAGTTCCTAAGGTCTCATGAAGTCTGTCCCAAAACTTGGATGTAAACTGTGCTCCTCGATCTGAGACTATCTTGTTAGGGATGCCATGAAGTGCTGCTGTCCTCTACATGTATAACTCTGCTAATTTGCTGCCATTGTAGGTCTTCTTGACTGGTATGAAGTGTGCAACCTTGGTGAGTCTGTCCACGATAACCCATATGGAGTCGTAACCTCCTTGAGTTTTGGGAAGTCCTGTGATGAAATCCATACCGATCTCTTCCCATTTCCATAGTGGTATTGGCAGAGGCTGTAACTTTCCGGTTATCTTCGGGTGCTCTACCTTAACTCGCTGTCATGTATCACAGTTTGCAGTATACTCTGCGATTTCTCTCTTCTTATTATCCCACCATAATTGGTTCTTCGAGTCCTGGTACATCTTGGTGTTACAGGGGTGTATTGAATATGGAGTTTTATGCGCCTCATGGAGAATTAATTGTTTAAGGTTTGAGTTTTGGGGGACACAGATCCTTCCCCGGTACCATACAATCCCTTGGTCATCTTCCATAAATCCCTGAGCTTTTCCTAGCTTGATTCTGTTCTTAATCTTGCAGATCTCCTCATCCTTCTTCTGAGCATTCTCTATCTTCTCCTTGAGTTTAGATTCCATTACTAAGGAGGTTAACATCCCTTGCGGTATCATTTCTACCTGAAGATCCTGTATTTCCTACTGCATGTATGGGTTACTTGGTATGGCTCTTCCTTGTAAACTGTAAGCCTTTCAGCTCAAGGCATCGGCTACTTTGTTAGCCTTTCCTGGATGGTAATGGATACTGAGGTCATTGTCTTTGATTAGCTCTAGCCATCGACGCTGACGCATGTTGAGCTCTGTCTGAGTAAAAATATACTTGAGGCTCTTATGGTCAGTATAGATCTCACACTTGTTTCCAATTAAATAGTGTCACCATATTTTCAACGCATGTACTATTGCTGCTAATTCCAAGTCATGTGTGGGATAATTCCCCACATGTGGCCTCAGTTGACGTGAAGCATAAGCCACTACTTGGCCTTTCTGCATTAACACACAGCCTATCCCTTGCTTGGAAGCATCACAATAAACTACGAAGTCTTCCTGGCTATCTGGCAAGGTAAGGACTGGTGTTGTTGTCAATTTCTGTTTAAGCTTCTAAAAGCATTCTTCGCACTTGGTGGTCGATTCAAATTCAACGTCCATCTTCAGTAGGTTTGTAAGTGGTTTGGCAATCTGGGAGAATCCCTCAATGAATCTCCTATAATAACCTGCCAATCCCAAGAAACTTCTAATTTCTGGAACTGAGGTGGCTGTTTCCATCCCCTGATTGCAGCAATCTTGGCGATTTACTTGTTGGAGCATCCTTTACTTTCGGCTCTCTTCCCCTATATTCCTCTTCTCCTCGACCTTCAAAGCTCTGTTCACTAGTGTTTGAAATTCCATAAACTCATGGGAGGCGATTTGGTACTGCAAGTAATGCTGAAGTCTCTCTGCAAAGCGTTCTATCTTCTTCTCCTCAGTATCGACATCTCCGGGTGCGCATCGAGCTAGATGGGTGAACTGGTGCAGATACTCCATGACTGACTTGCTCCCTTGGATCAGATTGCGGAATTTCCGACGCTTTGTTGCCATGACACCGGTAGGTATGTGAAACTTCCGAAATTGATCCTAAACTCCGTCCAAGTGATGTTGTCTTTGTCATGGTGGGCCTCCTGGTAATTCATCCACCATGCTGCTGCGGCTCCTACTAACTGATGGGATACAAACAAGACCTTCTCTCTGTTGCCACATCTAACTATGTCCAGCTTTCTGTCTATGTCCCTTAACCAGTCGTCGGCAACCATGGGGCAGTCGGACTAGAGAAAGTTGGTGGACGGGTTTTCTGAAAATCTGTTAGTCTAGCACCTACAGTAGTTCTCTCTGAGGTTCCAGTAGGCAATCTCTGAACTATTTGGGCTAACAATTGGGTATGGGCTGCTTGGGCTTCATGTCGGTTCTCCTCCATGGACAGAAGGATTTCTTGAAAATTAGGCTGCCCTCCTTGGGAAGGGTTGGAACTCTGGGCTCCTTGTCGAAACATGTCGACCATGATGGCTCCAAAGAGAATTCAAACCGATCTAAACTAACTAAGAGATAGCTAAGACACTGGTGCAGAAAATTAATGCAATTTATAGTAATGCATAAATACTTAGGCTTCTAGCCATAATATCACAAGTTAACCATTGCAAAAGCAACGGCGAAGCACAAAAGCTACCAAGAGCATTCACCAGCTTCATCTATACTATCCCCCCCTAAACCCACTTAACAGTCGGCTAACTACTCGTACAGAGTTCTATCCCCAAGAATTAGGCTATGTGCCGAAGCAACGTAGCCCAACAGCCAAGGCACTTTATGAAAGCAAAACCCGCTCTCGCCACCTTGCTGAATTTTTAGAAAATCCAAATAAGACATTGAAATCAAAATTTATAGAAGCTACAAAGCTCCTTTTTCAAAAATAGGGTATTCAAAAATATAGTTTTTAGATAAATTATGCCTTCCTCGTGCAGCCAATTCCTAAAGATGTCGTCCTACAGTCAAGTTCTCCAGCTGCAGCTGGACCCATACATACATACCATTGACTCCCTAGGATAAGTCAAGCACACGAGTTCATTGCAGCAGAGTAACTTACAAAATAACATAAGCAGTATGGCCTGCTGGCCTTAATACATCAAAAGGGTATTACAATGCCTTCACAGCATAAATGGTCTAATTAAAAAAAATATAACAACTACTCGGCAGAAGCTAAGCGAACCCCCACAGCAAGAAGTTGACAGCAGAACAACACACATCAGGGCTCCGGTGGAATTGGCTCTCCTCCTTCTGAATCCAAGAAGTCCTCCAGGCATCCGTCTTGATCATGGAGCACTCCATCTATTGGATTATAGATTGCAAGGGTGAGCACTTTCGTACTCAGCAAGTCATAGGGTAAGAATAGATATACATATAATAGTGATCATATGAATCCTATGCTAATAGGGAAAGAGGGAAAGGTTTCAAAATACTTTTTCTCTTTTAAGAACTTATGCTCAAGGCAGCACTTTTCATTACATAGCATTGCTATTCATGTTCACTATTTAATAGTACTACCGCGACACGTCGACAGACGACAGCCTATGTCAACATCCCTTATAATGACAACACATGTTGGGTAATCTTGACTTATGAAATTTTATTTAGAAAATATACTTGTGCCACACCACGTGGATGTAATCCACCGTAACAGCCTCCTATAGACCCGGGAGCTCGGAGTATTCGAATATGTTTTTACCTCTGTAGAGGGGTACCAATTTACCCGCAAGATATTCCACTTTTATGCCCATCCTATCAAGATGATTAGACCCTTTCCTCACTGCATATTGTGAGTGTCAAGGTGGAGATAACAAGAACTTTTTTCATGGTTCACACACAATTCACCCTTGACCCTGTGGTCAAACAACCCATAATTGTGGCGGGCTGCACCACCCCCACTCAATTTGCATCTTCGCAATCCAGGATCAGCGTGCATCATCACATCCAGTGTTACGTCTTGGAGCCGCCCTCTATGTCAATTGTGTACATCTCATGCAGGGGTTTCATGTGTGATCTGCAAACTACATGTTCAGCCCTATCCCATACCAGGCTTGTGGTTAGAACATTTTTCATGCCACTAGAAGCACAACACAATGTTCTAGTCCTTATATGCCAGTGACCAGATCATACCACAACCCTACAAATCCAGTGCTACCACCATTCCACACAAAATTCTGGTCACAGCTAGGGGTTTTATTTCATGAATATACATATATACATATATAATAGTTATGGCTCCCTACCATATCATTTCACATTTAACAAGCATCCAGCCTATTACTTCTACATCATTCTTTTCTCATTACATGCAATACTTACTTTATAATCAAGGTAATATCTTAACAATTTATAAAATATAGGTTCAAGATGTTCAAGAATATGACTTGCCTTTCACGTCATAAGAAACAGCTGTCGATGTCGGGTCGGCGATGAAGTCTTCGAACTCGGGCTCTTGATCTACTCACCAACAAACAATGCACACAAAGATCACTAACTATTTTTAAATGCTTTAAAATCTACATGCAGAGGAGCTCTTAAAGAAATGACCTCGGTGATGCTAAAGCGGATAGGGTTTGAGAGCTGAAACTGGGTCGGAACCCTAGAATTTATAGAATATTGACTAAGGTTGTGTGTTAGAGGCTCTTAGGGTTTCAAGGCATCAATATCGGCATTGAGTTCGTGGCTGGTTTGCTCAAAAACGGCGAATGTCAACAGATCGACATTCGGTTCACAGCCTGACATGGCTTTGGTTGGCCTTAGAGAGCTTTTCTCAATATATGGCTGTTGAAGAAAATGTAGAACGTGATTCTAAAAATTTGGTAGACAAAGTGGATTTCAATTTGCACATACAAAAGTGGTCGAACTAAGCCAATGCCACTGGCTGACATAGAGTTGACACAGCTTGACAAGGGCAGGCAATGTCAGAGAATGGCATGGGAGTGGTTCAAAAGATTTCTAGTGGGCAAAACAAGTTTCGATCAAAGCATTGGAAGCACAATGGAATAAGGAAACTATTTGACAAACTGGTTTTTACAGAAAACTTCAAGAAATCATGGAATTTGCAAAAGAACCCTGGCACAGAAAAACTGAGTGCCAGTGCACTGTCAAAAGCTTGGGCTTCGGTGTTTGATTGATTTGCTCGTGCGTTGCTTTGCCAACCTTGTCAAACATGTAGGCGAGGTCAAGAAGAACCTGCTGGCAAAGTGGATTGAACAACGGCGACGACACGACGGCGAATGGTGAGGTCGAACTCGTCGATTTTCAGGAAGAAGAGAGAGCTACGGTGATAAGGAGCTACAGATGATGGAACTTGAATTTGATCAAAGGTTTATGCTCCTAGGACTGCATAGATGGTGGTGGAGCAAGCAATTTGGTTGTGGTTCAGTTTTGGGGCTCGCCAGTGTTAACGCCGGACTCGAAGAAGACGGTGAAGAGGGCGCAATTGATACAAAGCAGTGCTAGACAAATAGGCTCGGCTACACCATCTACAAGACACAAGAAATTAGTAGGTGCAGTCGGTAAGGTCGGAGGTACGGCGCACTAGTACAGAAATGCAGTCTTCTATCGGTAAAGAACACCCTTCTACTATCGGTTTTTGTACCGATAGAGATAGACACGATAGAACAAGACTGGACATTTTCTATCGGTAAATAACCGACAGAAGAAGTTCACTATTCTATCGGCATATTATGAATCTACCGATAGAAAACCCGTCGTAGTCTTACGTCTAGCGGCAAGGAAAGTACCACTATTCTAACGGTTAATTACAAGATTACCGACAGAAAAAATCATACTATTCTATCGGCATCTTACAAGTTTACCGATAGAAAACTCGTCGCTAGCGGTTTGAAAAGTACCACTATTCTAACGGTTAACTACAAGCTTACCGACAGAAAAAATCATAATATTCTAACGGCATATTAGGAGTGTACCGATAGAAAAATCGTTGTCAGCGGTTGGAAAAGTACCACTATTCTAACGGTTAATTACAATATTACCGACAGAAAAAAGCTTAGTACTCTATCGGATATGTATGAGTTCACCGGCAGGAAAGGTCACATTCTTCTAACGGTTAATTTTGATTCTACCGATAGAAAAAAGTAAAGTAGTCTCTCGGTTGTTGATGAATTTACCGATAGAGCATTCACATATACAGTACTTTATTTGCATTCACAATACAGTACATTCACATATACAGTACAGATGCAATACAGTATAGATTGGATACACAATACAGTACAGATGCAAGGTAAATTCACAGAACAAATTGACACATTAGGCAGTTATTCACATTTATTCACATATGTATGGACAAATACAGATTGCAATCCAATGTGGACATTTATTCACATATATATATATATTTATTCACATGTATATAAACAGTCTATGCAGAGTACACGAAAAGGAGAAAATTGTCATGCTGGATGGTTGGGCGCTACTTCCTCCATGACATATTGTGCCCAGATTTGTCGAAGATATATAATCTTTGCATTTTCATATTGGTCTTTCGACATGGCGATCTGCAAGCATGTGTGCATACTGAGTAACTAACTTCGATCCTAATTTAGAACGTGACACCCATTTTTGAAATTTGAGTTAGCTATCGATGCTTACCTGGGGGAATCGGGAAAAGTTTGTCCGCACTAGGTCGTACATGTAGCGCAGCACATAAAACCCGCATTCCCACGATTGTGGCTGCTGATGGCACTGAGATAATTGCATATGCGAAGACATGTTAGCTATATATTGTTTCCATAAACTAATTAAGCATAAACAAAAAGTCTCGTGAGTACCTCATATTCTTTCCAAGCTAGTACGGAGCCCTGCGGTGTGGCATGCCTCCCTCCAGCGGACACATATTTATCAAAAGCCCTGCATTTCAGTTAGTATTGCCAGTTAATGTATTATCATTAGCTAGTGAGGTCAAAATTTAAATCAAACATATAAGTTACTTACGCCTCCATATTCCCCTTGAGCACATATTCCATCGATAATCTGTCACGCATCGAATCGAGGTAGTACACCTCGTTCCTCGGCGGACAGATCACGATGAGGATCCAGTGGCCCCTGCATTGTACGTAAAGGAAGACCGCTAGCTCAAAGTACATCTCAGGTGTAGCATACAAGATTGAGTTAAATTAGTACGAAATGCACTAACCTTTGGTGGTACGGCACCAGAATGAAGTCCCTGTCCTGCTGCGCCATCAGAGCGCTGGATATGTACTGCTCAGCGTGCGCGGCGTCCTGCTCTAGCATCGTGAGGCTTATTTTCTCTGGGTCGAGGAAACCCACCTTGTCACACGCAGCCTCCGATGCTAGCCTGTACATGCACCTGCATGCGAAGGACGAGATTAATATTAATTTCACAGAAAGTTACTCAGTATTCAAGTGAACTGCAACATTAATGCATAGTTAGCAAACAGAGTTAGAAAACAGCAATACATAGCATCAGCAAACTCACAGGACTCCAGTCCGTATGATGGACATATCGAGCTCCCGCTAGTTGTAGAGGTCGAACAGATCCTCGTGTGCCACGGATATAGTCCCGGGCTCACGGTGGAACTGCCCAGGACTGTAGGGAACTAAGAAGTTCAGGCTGCGCCGAGCTCGATGTAGGTACCAGTCGTGGAGGTCTCTGGTTGATCGATCCAATTTCCGCAAAGATGCCTCCGACATGAGTGGGAGCGCGTTCGTGAACGTCCGCGGCAGTCCCTGTCGCCCTTTGCCCTTGCCTTTGCCGCCCTTGCCTTTTGCCGGGGACTGAGCGCGTACCTTCGAAGGCAAGGGCGAGGTGATGGTGGCTTTCTTCCGAGGTGGAGGCGTGGATGCGCTGGGTGGGGTCGAGGCCGTCTTTGATGGGTCCAGGTTCGCACGAGATCGGCCCTCATGCCCCGAGCTGGGGGCGCAGTCCCCTGGTAGCCCCGCGGCAGGCCACTTCAATTAATGGGCACGTATGTTAGATTATGCAAGTTGAGTGTACTGAGTAGGATGTAATCTAAAATGTGTAGGATTTACCGGTTGCATTACAAGACACTTCTTGGGCCACTGTACGTAGGAGCCCACTGCCTCAGCAAGTGTCTGCAGTTCCTCTGTTGGGACTGGCAACAGAGAATCGTTGTAGGCCGGCATGGCCATGTCCACCTGTACCTTTGCGAAACCCAACCGCAGAGGTACACAGTGGACCCGGACATCCGGCCCAGACGGATATACGAAGCCGTGTCCAACCACTTCTTGCCCGGCGCCTACGTGATTCTGTAGGATGCAGCCCTCCGGCCCCTGCAAATTTGTAACAATTAAGTGCACAGATGAAAGCTTGCATCAACTTAAGTGCACAGATGAAGGCTTGCAATACCTCAAGTAGATCCACTGGATCCGCGAGTACCTTCGAAGCGCAACTACTTATCCGACCCCGCGGGGTACCGTCGTCCTGGGGATCCGCATCTGCACTCTTGGCCAGCAATGCTTCTCTCAACCGTGCAAACTCTTCCCTCATTTGTGCGACCTCGGTCTGCACCTCAGACTGTACCTCAGCCCGTATCTCAGCCCGCATCTCCGCCCGTATCTCCTCCCGTACCTCAGCCCGTATCTTATCGGAGAAGTCAGCTTCCTTTTCCTTCCAGGTGCGGGCCTTCTTCCTCGGTGGAGCCGGATCTACGAAACCGGCCTTCCACGACACAATGGCTCCCACGGCCCGTGTCTGCCCGGGATGCTCCTTATTTCCTAGAGCCCGGGTGAGGATGTCGCTCTCCCTCTGCGGGGTAAACAATCCCTCCGCTGCCTCCTTCTCAAAAGAGATCTGTTACATTTGAAGGTACCTTGTGAGACAAATTGCCTTATATACACTTGTACGCACACAGTTTACGAGGTTAGCCAACTTACCATTCGCCTCACAACGTCGGCGTCCCCAGGGGTTGCGAACTGCACAGACCCCGTGGACGACACGGACCCCCTCCCCCTCCACCATCGCTTGCACCTCTCATCCCGGATCTCGGAGAGCGGCAACTCAGGGGTGTCGATGACAGGATTTTGTTCGTCATCCTTCTTCCACTGTTCCTCCTTCCCCGCATAGCCCCGGGATCCGAGCCGATGCGGGTGGTCGTTCCTCTTCTGGATCGCCCTATTCCTCTCGCTAAGAGCCTTGAACTCCTCAGTCCCCTTCTGCTTGGTGAATTCCTCCCATACCTCCTCCGATATGAAGGGGTACTTCTCGCAAGGAGATTTCCCCGCAGAGAGGAAGTTACTGACGAGCCAGCTCTTAAAGGTTTTCCATGTTCCGTTCATGTCCTTCAAGCAGGCAGTCCTAGGTTTATCGTCGGGGATGTTCCACTTAGCCTGTTTCCGAAAAATGCATACAATTAATCACGAGTTAGTTAAACTTTAGTATAAGCCAAGAGAACGTGATTACGAAAGAGTTCAGCGATTTCAGTTCATTTAACCTTCACTTCCGCCCACAACCTATCCCTCTCGTCCGCCGTCACGTCCTTCCAGCTCTGGACGGTGATCTTCACCCTTTCTTTCACCAACAGCCCAACGTAGGCCGCGTACCTCCCAGCATTCTTTCCAATCGGCCTCCCAAATTGGTTGAACTCACAAGAAAGATCCGTGCGTTTGGCCAAACGCCCCAACGTCGTCGCGCCTCGCCCCACCCTCTTGCGCTGGGATGTAACAGCCGCATCTTCAGTAGTTACGATGGGGTTGGCCTTAGTCGAACCACTAGTACCATCCGATGAAGACGACGACATGTCTTCCCCTACAAAACCTTCAACAAACCATATATATGACAATTAATTCGCCTTGGAGTTCCATAACTCAGCCCAGGACTGGAGACTAACTAGGGTGGCAAAAGGGAAAATAATACAAAAAGAAAGACATGCATAAATTACTTACTGATTCTTCAGAAATATTTTCTATCGGTAAACACATGAGCTGCCGATAGACCATAACAATTACCTCCACACAAGATAATTTTTCTATTGGCAAACACGAGAGATACCGATAGAACATAACAATGTTCTCTACATATGGAATTTTGTTGACAAGCCACCATTCACTGTTATCACATAACATTCTCGATGATTTGCTACACTAATATTCATGGACCAGCATTATTATTTCACACGTAAATATGCACACAAGCATCTAAGTGCCACTGTGCATAATCTTTAGCCTAGCCTGTATGTGAGTCATCAGGACTTCACAGCTATTAGGTTGGGAAAAGTCATGTATATAGGCATTTGAAACATATACATCGAAGACCCATCCACATTGCCATATATTCATACGAAGTGAGTAAAAATTCCCAACCAAACTAGTACATTGCATGGCTCATGTCCTTCCAGATCCAAATTAAGTTTTACTACTTTTGCAGAAAAATTTTCTATCGGTAAACACATGAGCTGCTGATAGAATATGTGTAAGAACACCTCCAACATATAATCTGCATTACATGGCAGTTGGATACAATTGATCACACATACAGCAGTATAGATAAGTTAAAATCTCAAAACAGGTTCATTACAGCACTGGAACATATTATGTAAACCCTAATTAAAATCAACATTGCCTGCGGAATGTACATAAGCCAACACAATAGGGAACCCTAGTGTAATTGCAAAACTCGAAGAATTAGTACGTGCAAAACACTAGGATCAAATAAAGAAGATGCTGGAAATAGAACGACGAATTAGGGTATTTACGGCGGCGATCAGTTCTGGTGATGGAGAGGCGGTGTAGAACGCAGCAGCGGCCGGCGAAGGACGAAAATAAGAACCGGTGGCAGTGACGAACCAGTGTCCAGCCGGCGATCGTCGTGTGGGAGAGAGGAAGTGAGTGGTCACGGCGGAGGTTGGGGTTTTCTTCGCTCTCGAAGAGACGCAGTGCTCTAAGGTGGAACTGTTCGAGTGGAGGGAAACTAAAGGGCCGCGTACGAGTACTAAAGTAGCGGAGGAACTTTTCTATCGGTATAACAAAATGATACCGATAGACTTATGTAATTTTCTATCGAAACAACAAAATAATACCGATAGAAAAAGTAAATTTCCCGGAAAAATATTTGAATTAGTGGATGCATTTTTTTATCGGTATAAACAATAAAATCCCGTGAGACCAATTTTCCACAGGAAATTTTTTAAAGTGCTTGAGATTGGGTGCCATTTTTCTATCGGTAAAAACAACAAAATACCGTGAGAGTAATGAAAAGGGGCCCTTTTCTATCGGTATAAACAAAAAAATCCCGTGAGACCAATTTTCCCCAGAAAAAATTTTTAATTAAGTTCCTGAGATTATAGTATTGGGTTCCATTTTTCTATCGGTAAAAACAACAAAATACCGTCAGAGTAATGAAAAGGTACACAATTTAACATCAAACAGACCGTGGTTGAAAGCTGCAGAATGTTAAAGAAAGAGGGAAGATAGCCGGAAAATTGGAAAATTGACATAAAAAGAAATTGTTCATTCATTGTTGTTTTATCACTTACAAAAAAAAATAAAACCCAAAATGCTAGGTCAAGGGGTGGTCTTAGCCCTGGCTGCATGTAGAATAGAGTCAGTTAGACTTGCAGCCAGGACGCAGGACTCCTCTAGCGACAAGTTGTCCCTAGGATCAACTACTACCGCGTCGAGAAGGCCTGCGACCTCCCTCAGCTTCACTATGGTATCCTTCATAGTCAAACCGCAGCCAGCGATGGTCATATCCGCGGCTTTCTTCTCCTCGCGAAGACGCCTCGTCCTCGCCCTAGCATTGTCACCATCCGTCTTCATGCGCTTAATGCGCTGGAAGAGATCGTCAAGGTCAAGCCGTAGCTGAGTGTGCTTGTCTGTAAGGAGCTTGTGCTCCTCCTGGAGGGCCCTCAGGTCAGCCTTCACTTTGGCAGTGTCTTCCACGGCTACCATTCCCAGTGCAAATCAACAGGTCAAGAATGAACTGAACATGGATTAACAATACAGGGGTAAACCGAGAAGATTTAGAGTTCTTACTGGGGAGGGCGTGGATGACGATCCCATGGAGGTTGCCATTGTGAAAGAGAAGATGAGGAGTCGAACCGTTCGAGAATTAGAAAAACAACAAAATACCGCGACGCATGGCGAGGTACTTATAGAGTTTCCAAGGCGACGCATGGCGACACGTTTGAGAATTCAAAGCGGCAGAGTCTTCTTCTATCGGTAAAAACAGGAAAAAACCGTCAGACAACAAATACCGTGAGACTAACGAATTTATTCTAACGGTAAAATAGAACAATACCGATAGAAAACGTTTTGAAGTGCCTGAGAAAAGATGTCCTTCTCTATCGGTATAAATAACAAAATACCGTCAGAAAAAAGGGATTTTTGCAGAACTTAATTTGAAGAAGCAGGAGGCTGCGATGAGATTTTTGCAAGTGCTATTTGAAGGGAAGAATTAAGTATTTACAGGATAAAGGTACTGTACATGTTAGAACTCATGCTGTGGAGTAAAATTGAGATGTATTAATGCTGTGAACTAGCTTATCATTAAATTCTAAAGAAAAATGTACTGCCTGATGTATTAATGATAAGTTCCTCACCTTGCTGCAGAACTTGTGGGCTGTTTGCTTGGCATTTATCCCTGAAATAGAAATTAATCATCAATGGTTCTCAACCCATAATCCTTCTTCGTGGTCATCTCGCAGATACGTTGTTTCGTCGATATCTTCAGTACGGATAGATTGAATGTCCTCTAAAAATGAAGGTATTTCATCGAATTGGTTATACTCCTCTTCGTCGACAACATCTTCGACCCCAACAATACGTCTCTTGCTGTGGAGGACAACATGCAAGTTTGGATTGGCCGGGTCAACGATGTAGAACACCTGTGTGGCTTGCTTTGCAAGTATGAATGGATCGTCTTGGTGTCCGACTCTACCAAGATCGACGAGAGTAAACCCGTAACTGTCAACTTGAACACCTCGAGGGATTTCGACCCATTGGCATCGAAATAGGGGAATCTTAAGTAATCCGTAATCGAGCTCCCATATTTCTTCAATAACACCGTAATATGAGTTCAGCGCCCTTACTGACCTGGCATCCTCGGAAATAGCAAACAGTGTCACTCCGCTACATTGCGTGCTACTCTTGGCGTCTTGAGCTCTTGTGTAAAATGAATACCCATTGATGTCGTACCCCTGCCAAGTCCCTACAGTGAATCTTGGGCCTCTAGCCAACCATGTCACAGTTTCACTTACGGAGCCCTCGGCAGCTCGCGTGACTCTTTCTTGGATCCACTCAGCAAATTTCCTGTTATGTTCTCTGCTTACCCAAACGTCTGACTTCGAAGGATTCTGTGACCGTAACATTACCTTGTGCTCGTGTATGTATGGCTCGACCTCCGTCATGTGTTGTAAGACCCAAAAATGTGATTTTACGTACACATCACGAGCGGGGACGATAGCTTTGAATCCAATCGTTCCAATTCCCTCAAGCCTACCCTCGTGTCGGGACCTAGGAACACCAATTGGGTCAACCCCGGCCATATAATCTGTGCAAAATTCAATCACCTCCTCGGCGGCATAACCTTCCATGATACTCCCCTCGGGTCGACGACGAGTCCTTACGTATCCCTTCAATACACCCATAAATCTCTCAAATGGATACATGTAGCGCAGGCACACGGGTCCACAAAACTTAATTTCTCTGATAAGGTGAACAATCAGATGGACCATAACATAAAAAAAGGATGGAGGGAAATACATCTCGAGCTGACAAAGAGTTGTAACCACGTCGCGTTGCAAAGCGTCCAGTCCATCGGGATCAATTACCTACGAGGACACAGTTGCGCCAAATATTCATATCAGAAAAATCTTCTAATTAAGCTCCACAAATGGAGGTAGTGAACTTATAGTACGAGTGCACGTACTTACCTTGCAAGATATTGCGTTGAAGAAATAACATAGGTTTGTGATTGTCTCTCTGACTTTAACTGGGATAATGCCTCTGATAGCAATGGGAAGCATCTGTGACATCAAGACATGACAGTCGTGGGACTTCATGCCAACCAGTCTTAGGTCCTTCATAGACACAAGTTTTTTCAAGTTCGCGGAGTACCCACATGGAACTTTAACACCGTGCAGGCACCGACAGAGTTCTGTTTTTTCGCTCTTGGACAACGTGTAGCAGGCCGGGGGGAGGTATGTACGCTTTCCATTCTCTAAAGGTGCAAGCTCAGTCCTTATCCCCATTTCCACCATGTCACGACGAGCTTTCACACCATCCTTTGTCTTTCCCGGAATGTTCAACAACAAACCAATCAAACTGTCACAGACATTTTTCTCTACATGCATGACGTCAATGCAATGTCGAACCTGTAAGTGCTCCCAGTACAGTAGATCCCAGAGAATCGATCTCTTCTTCCAAACATTTTTTTCTCGTGGTTTAGAATGCTTACCGAACTCAACTTTGATGTCGTTCACGCGTGAGTAAATCTCCTTACCGGTCAGAAACACTGGAGCTAATCCCTTCTCAGGCTTCCCGTTAAATGATTTCCTCTTCTTACGGTACGTGTGATGCACCGGAAGAAACCTGCGGTGACCCATGTACACTGTTTTCCGGCAGTTTTGCAGCCACATGCTCTCAGTTTCATCTAGGCAAATAGGGCAAGCCTTGGCTCCTTTCGTACTATACCCCGACAAATTGCCGTAGGCAGGAAAATCATTTATGGTGCAAAATATCAGGGCCCGCAAGATGAAATTCTCTTTCTTGTATGCATCCCACACCTGCACACCCTCGCTCCACAATTTCTGTAAGTCCTCGATTAAAGGCGCTAGAAACACGTCAATATCATTTCCGGGTTGTCTGGGTCCTGAGATTAGTAACGCCATCATGATGTACTTGCGCTTCATGCATAACCAAGGAGGAAGATTGTAGATGCATAAAAGAACCGGCCAAGTGCTGTGCCGGCTGCTCATATTACCATGTGGGTTCATACCATCTGTACTCAACCCGAACCTTACATTCCTAAGTTCACCGCCGAACTCAGCAAATGTTCTATTGATGTTTCTCCATTGAATAGAATCAGCTGGGTGTCTCAGTTTTCCGTCTTGTTTCCGGGCTTCAGCATGCCAACGCAAGTGCTTCGCGACTTTCGGATTTGCAAACAGCCGCTTCAATCTAGGTATCACAGGCAAGTACCACACAGTTTTTGCCGAGGGCCCTTTCCTTACCTCGTGACGTTCACTGTCAATCCGGTCCCTACGCGTATACCTCGATGCGCCGCATCTTGGACAAACATGCAAACTGGAGTACTCGTTACGGTACAACACACAATCATTTGGGCATGCGTGTATTCTTTCGATTTCCATTCCCAACGGACACAACAGTTTGTTGGCTTGGTAAGTAGATCTTGGCAACTCATTTCCCTCTGGAAGCATGTCCGCTAGAAGATCTAATAGTGCCGTGAAACTCTTATCACTCCAACCGTTTCCTGCCTTCAAGTTATATAATCTCAGCACAGAAGACAGTTTTGTAAATGTTGCACATCTAGGGAACAGAGGCTTCTCAGAGTCAGCAATCAGTATCTCAAATTCACAGAAGTCATTTTCGTTGTAATCTTCCTCTACATCACGTAACATCTCATCTAGATTGTCATCATCATCATCTACGTGCACATCGGAATGAACATTACCAAAATTGGGATGATCATCGATATTATTGCAATCCACATCCGAGTCGTGCTGATTGGTAGTAGTGGTGCTTGTTTCCTCAAGATCTTCGCCATGCCATATCCAACGGGTGTATCGCGCGTTAAAACCACGACGAATCAAATGACTCTTAATTTGATCAGAGTTGCTAAACCTCTTCAAGTTCATACAATCTGTACAAGGACAGAGCATATTTTTCTCTCCCTTCCTCTCCTTTTGTTGCTCAGCAAATTTAATAAACTCATTCACACCATCCAAATATTCAAGAGTAGCACGTTTTATTCCATACATCCAATATTTCCTGTCCATCTACAATTAACAAAATTTAACGAGTAAGCCATGCATGAAACCTGCCCAATTAAGTTATGTATATGTACATGTACAGCCTCTTACAACAGATACATGTATTGAACCCTAGCCTGACGAAATTAACACTAATTAACCTAGCTAACTACACAATACAAGCTAGTTAGCTCCAAAAACATGACGCATTTCCAGCTACCAAGCTCCCAAGCTTAGAGCTACAAACTTGGAACTACACAACACAGCTAGCTTGCAAGTAGAGAGGAAGGGAGATCTAGAGGGAGAGAGAGATAAGTGTCGACGATTAAGCGTACCTTAAAGAGAGGGGCGCAATCAACATCCCTCCAGCCTGCGCTGATCACCCTAGCAGTGTAGCTGGAACTTTCGTCACAAACAGAGGGACACAAAGTGCAACAGAACAAATTAAAGAGCAGCTCAGCAATGGTCGAGTGGGGTTTTCCTTATAATGGACATTTTTCTAATGGTAAATACATGAAATAACCGTCAGACTAACTTAGGTAATTGCCGCTCACATATTCTATCGGTAAAAACACACACATACCGTTAGAGAATATACTGAGCAAATATATGTCTTTTTCTATCGGTAAATATGTGCATTTACCGTTAGACTTTGCATGACTGAGCAAATATATGTCTTTTTCTATCGGTAAATACACATATTTACCGTTAGAATATGCATGACTGAACAAATATATTTGCTTCCTATCGGTAAATATGTGTATTTACCGTTAGAATATGCATGACTGAACAAATATATGTGTTTTCCTATCGGTAAATATGTGTACTTAACGTTAGAGGAGGTACTGGTACCAAACTGGGACAAACATACACATGCCAGTTCACCAATACAAATTCAGGTACAAACATACACATGCCAGTTCACAAATTGAAGTGCATGTCTGAAACAGCAGTACAAATACACACCTACCTACCAATACAATTAAATACACTAATGCTCCCTGCACATTCAAGTTCATGTCCCAATTAGCAATACATGATACACAAATATACAACAATATACAAATACAACAATTCACACATTCGATGTATATTACCAAAGCCACGTCTGAAATTAACAACAGATCACGACGAGGACCCAGTGGCCCATACATGCATTTTACATAAAAGGGAACCTTTGCAGGTTGCCACAATGCAACTACCGACTACAAGTTAGACCTGATACATCACAAATCCATTCATCCAAAACAGCAAATGTCTGAACCACATTGGACTTAACCATAGGAGTTCAGTTCGAAGACACCCGAGGAGCTGGAACTGCCGTCGACATACATTTGTACGTATTGGTGATTTCCTCGGACTCAAACTCGATCAACTCAACTCAACTCAACTCAACTCCATTAACAAAAAGAACCTACCTTCCAAGATGTTGTTCTGTGTAGTGATGGTGTAGAATGGCTGTGCAAATAACAACAATTCTTCTTCTCCAAGCAGGTAAGCATCTGGCCACAAGCTAGTGCATGCAAAAAAATGTAAGATGCTTTCTATAGGTCCTGATTTGAGAAACACGCCGGGCTTAAGCATCTTCTCGACCGAGCCAACCAAGATCTCGCCCTTCACGTCCTTCCAGCTCTCGACGGTGATCTTCACCATTTCTTTCGCCAACAAGCCAACGTAGGCAGCGTACTGCGATGAAGAACCGTGAAATACGTTGCCCCTCACGAGCATCATCCAAGGACCTGAACAGATCATAATCATATTGAAAAGAAGACACATCAAAATGAAGGATACAAAAAAAGCAGAATTATTGCCATAATCGGATTAGAATAATCTAACAATATTGCAGAAATTTTACGTACCTTCCTTCGGATGCCGACGTCTAGAGGGCGTCGATGGAGGTGCGGAGGTGCAGCGGTCCCCTGTTGTCGACGATTCGGACTCGGGGTCCTCAGCCGAACTTATGCAGAATTTGTAATAGTGAGACCTTTCAAGATGACCCTTCGGGAAGGTATGCTGAACAATGGAGAACAGGAACACAGAGAATTTAGACAGGTTCGGGCCCTCGATGGTGGGAGTAAAAGCCCTACGTCCTGTTGAGATTTCACTAAGTATGGTAAAATGTTTACAAATGGGAGAAAAAATCCTCACAGGCAAGGATTTTTCCTATAAAAGTGTACAAAAATAAGCTAAAGAAGACTTAAGAATGCTATATGAAATATGCCGTAGACTTGGCTAACTTGGATCTCTCCTCTTCTCTCTTTTGATTGATACTTCATGCCATCCTTTTATACTGCTTGAAAGGGTGCCATGTGAAGGAAACTGCATCAATCGGTTGCTCGGATGGTTAGATACGGTTTTTGAAACTGCTCTTAACCTCCACGCAGGTTAAACACGTGTTATTCATGAATAACTGTACGTGTTAACCCCCTGACGGTTGATTTTCCACGTGTAGGAATCTTCGGGATACTTAAAGTATCCTGTCATATAGACAACCGAATAGATAGATCCCAGTTATCCTGATCGGTAGATGTCCTGACCGCGGGATTTAGCTGATCGCGTAATATCCCGAATGTGTAGTTCGCGTATAGGCTACGAACTTCTGACCGCGCAAGGCCTACGGTCTGACCGCGTAAAGCTGCGACTTGATCGCGTAAAGCTTGCGACCTCGTGGTGATGCCTCTCAAAATAACTTGAGTTCGCATCTCCAGACACATGCTCTGGTTCGAACCTGTCTTGAACCAGAAGTTTATTAGAAGTGACCCGGGTGTCAATCCTCGTCAGCTAGCCCCCAAATTCGACGAAAACGGAGAGACGTGTTTATTTCGAATTTAAAAAATCGTGCATTGGACTTTTAACCCGGCCCTTTAACTTCTCCACTTAGTGGCGCACTAAGTGAAAACGGTTGGTTTCTCAAGACGGGTTCTGACACTACGTGACGGGCAATGATGGTGCCGTAGAGATTTTTATCTCGAGGTAAAATTGTAAATGTCTTTAACGAAACTCGAGGTGTCTGGGAGGCGAACCGTCGACCTGGCGGCTATAAATACCAGACCCCTGGATATGTAAAGATTTCACAATTTCCCTCTTATGCCTAAGTCTTTTTCTTGTTACCTGGCCTCCTTCCTTTTCACTTGCTCTTCCTAATGGCAGATCACGAAATCATCGAGATTGAGAGCGATGAAGGGGAAATTGTCGAACAAGGGTCGAATGAAGTCCTGTCTCCCTTAAGGAAGAAACCCAAGGTTGACGAAGGATCTTCTAGTGGAACAAAGGTGAAGAACGTAGCGAGTTTCTTTCTTCCTTCAGTTCCTTTGACCCTCCCCGTCCATGCCTCTCGGCAAGTTAGGCCTTTATCCTTAGAGAAAGATTCCATCACGTTCAATTCTCCCATCCTTATGGGTGATCAACATCCTGGCCGGCAAGCGGTGACTATCCCTCGACCAGATGATTGCCATATTGGGTTGGCGAAGCAATCTTCTTCTGGGAAGGTTGCACTTCCATCATATGGTGATCTTCCCCCCAAGATGGGTGTATCAACGGGTTATGCACCAGGACAGGTAACAATTCTTCTCCCTTTTTTGCTGATAATTTTAGTTAATATGACTAACTTTTACAAAATGCAGGAGGTAGGAGGCCCTAGCGATCAGCCTTCTGCTGCTCCATCTCTTCCTTCCGGACAGACTCTTCTGGAAGAGAAGAATGCCCTGGAGAAGAAGACCGAGGAGATGGCCTCGAAGATTCTGCGTTTAGCAGAATGTCTTGATCGATCCCGAGAGGAGGCGCACCATTTCCGTCGAGAGAGGGACTTCGCTCAGCAACAGCGAGAACTCTCCGACTTGATTAGGGACAATAGTGCGTCCGTCGTTAGGGATGATATAGATAGACTTAGGGTAGTTGCTAGTTCCCTGGGGGTTGTCAGTGTAGATCCTACTGACAACAATATGTCCCTTGGGGAACTTTGTAAACTTCTTTCGGAGCAAGTCGATGTTTTGATCGACTGCATCCCTTTTGTATGTAAAGAATGTAAGAAATAAAAAGCTTCTTATTTTTTACGAATATTCTTCACATCTTCTGTGCGAAAACATAGCCATAAACTTTACGTTTGCGACCATTCATACACAGGAAACTTTAGTTCTGCGATCAGAATCGTTTTTAAGAATAGGGCACCGCGACCTGCCCTGATTCCGCGAGCAGTTTCAGAGCCGCGGTCAGAACTAAAGTGCGACCAGAGTTAGGACTCGGTCAGGCCGTTATTACGATTAGAATCGAAGTTTCAGCCTAAAACATGATTTCGAAAAAACCATAACCCAATTAGAAACATTCCAGTACGTCAAAAATTGAGTTATATGATTTTTTCGAAGAAAATGTTCAAAGTATAAAGAAAAAACGCCTTCTGAAAAAGTACTGAAAATTTTTCAGTCCTTTTGCACTTTCAGTTTTCAAAACAAAGAAGCCTTTTTGTTTCAGATCCGACGTCTGGGTACTTTATCGGGTCTATCAGAAACAGTATCCATTATGGGAAATGAATAAAGCATTCAATGGAACGTTTGAAACGAGCTGTTTACCCATTAATGCGTCGCCTTGGGTCTATAAAAAGCAGTAGGTAGCTTCTTGAGGAAGCCATTCAGCCGGGAAAAAACCCTTAGAATTCCCGCCGCTCAAAACCCTCATTTTCTTCAGCCTTCGTCTTCCCCAAATCGCCAGCTTCCCCTTTGATTCTACACCATAGATGGCGTCCTGGAGCAGATCCATTCATCATTCTGAGGAGAGCCTGATGGCGCTCGAGAAGGAGGAGATCCTTTCTCCGCGGCTGCTCATTAACTGGTGACCTGCGGAGAAGGACCAAGAAACCCCAACTGTCCAAGAAGGCGAGTTGGTGGTTTTTGAGGAGTATTTTCGTTGCGGGTTCCGATTCCCTGAAAGTCAGTTCCTTAAGGACATCTTTGAGCATTACGGGTGGGAACTGATCAACCTCCACCCCAACGCGATGCTGATTCTTGCAGTATTCCAGCATCTCTGTGAAGCCTTCGTCGGAGTATATCCCAGCGTGGATCTTTTCCGACGATTTTACTTTTCGGCGTGGTCGAAGAGCACCAACGCCGCCGGATGCATCTACTTCCGGCTGAGGGATAAAAAGGAGTATCCCTCCCCACCCCTGCGAGACTCAGTGCACGGGTGGCACCAAAAATGGTTTTACTGCACCCCTCCGACCGAGAGCGGGCTGTGGTTTGAGAACTCGCGGCCGGAGAAAACAAGCGAGTTGGATACTCTCCCGGCGATGAACGCGGAGTTCATGAAGCATGCCGAGGTAATCCTTCACTTAGTCGAACAAGGCCTGACGGCACGTGACGTCATCCGAGACTTTGTGAAGAATCGGGTGAGCCCCCTACGTGAAAGGGCTCATCCGGCTTGGGAGATCACGTCCATGGCGGACACTACCCTGGACTATAATGAAGGTACTTATTTCTGACATAGAAATCCTTTTGTTATTTTTGAAATGTATCAATTTAACTTGTATCCGGGAACAGTCCTGCCCTCAGCTGAGATTGAGAGGCGGACTAACTACCTCCTCAGGGCGTACAACGCCGAGGTAGAGGGCCCCAAGGGATCGCCTCGCCCCCAAAGCTTGATTCATGCTGGCGACGACCTTAAACAGGAGCGCCGAAAGGTAAACTTCTTGCTTGGCCTCTGTTTTGCAGGTTTCATGTATGTCCAACACTAATCAATTTCATTGGAGTGAAAATAGCTCCTAGGGAGGTTCGCGGATGCGACATTCCCAATTGGAAATGTCGGCTTTCTGAAGAAGCTAGCAGCGAAGAACGTGAAGAAGGTCTCCCAGAGACCCAGGACAAAGAGTCCTGCCCCCAAGAAGACCAAGCTGAACCCTGGGGAGGGGTCTTCACGAAGCGTCCCTCGTCCCGCAAGAAAGACTGCGGTAAGATATCACATTCCTGCTACTTTTTCAGGCGCGACATGGAATCACTTCTTCGTCGTACAGGGAGAGGGGAGCGAGGAGGAAGAGGATGACGTTCCTCTGATCCTTCGAAGAAGGAAGATCGCGGATCTTCCATCCAGCGATGTCCCAGGCTGCCCCGCAGAGACTACAGCTGCCGAGGAGGTGGCCATGGCTGACCCTGCGACCACCGAAGATCTGGTGGTCGCGGGTGACCTTCCAATTCCTGAAGCCCCCGGGGTTTCAGGATCAGTCATCTCTGCTTCCCTGGTCGAAGGGACGACTAAGGTAAAGGATCTTTTCGATCATTCCCTCCATGACTCTTTCTGCGTATTTAACAAGTTAATGTACATACAGGAAGGAGAGCTTCCCCCTGGGTCCACTGGGGATTCCAGGGAGGAAAATCCTCCTCCTCCGCGGACAGAGGAGGAAGTAGATGAACGAAGGCCGGCTGTGACGGTTCCAGCAATTCAGGAATCGTCAAGGCCTTCGGATGAAGCCCCACCAATTAGCCCGGTGGTCCAGGTAAAGACTTATGTGTTTTTAACTGTTCCCTAAGAATATGCCTGTAACATGATATTTCCAGGGGGGTGCTGTCTTATTTACCATACGGAAGGCAAGAACCGGAGACGGCTCTCCTTCGCAAGGAGAGTTGTCCCAGAAGTCCCAGGAACGAATGGGATTTCGAATAAGGTAAGAACTCTTTTTCGACAGTAATCTTATATAAAAACTGTCTGACCCACTCTTCCTGTTAGGCAAAAGAAGACAGCACCTATACCTTCAACCGCCACTGGGGAGGTTGAAGTTAGGGCTAATGAGGGAGCCTCTAATGAAGAGCGCTCTACTCCCGTGGTTCAGGAAATCGTCCGGACCGCGGGAGGTGAATCAAGCACAGGGACTGGGTCACCGCCAGTGGCCTCTGGGGGTGGCGTCCGGCCGGCACTCCCATCAACTGTCCCCGTTGCAGGCACTTCAGGCGCGCTAGCAAGGATTCCTGCTAGCATGGATGATGCTGCTTTAAATAAGTTTATGAAGGTATGAAGACTCCTGTTTCGGCGTTTGAATCGCCTTTAGAGCATACTTGACTCTCTTGCTTTGTGTCACAGGGCTTGTCATGGGTGACGAGCCAGTCGCATGCTGCAATGGCTAGCATGGCGGCTGTTCAAAAAGATCGTGACGGCTTGCGCAAGTGAGTATCGTCATCCTTCTGTTAATATAAGTAGGCTTTAATTGTGACTAACCTGATTTTGCTGCAGAGAGGTTACGTTCTTGAAGAAGGAGTTAACCAAGATAAAGCTGAACTCAGTTACAGAGTTTCAGAAACTACGGACTGAAATCAATAGACTTCAGTCTGAGAATGTTGGTAAGTCGATTCCCAACTTGAGAAGACTTAAAGACATTTCTTGTTCATATCCTCTTTTCTTTGTGCAGCGCAAGCAGGTCGTATTAAACAGCTCAGCCAGGACAAAATGCTTCTCGAGTCCTCGCTCGACCACACCAATCAAGTGGTCAAAGAATTGAGTCTATTGGTCTTCGAAAAACTGAAGGCCATAGCCAGCCTTTTGAATACCAATGTGGTAGAGTTGAGGAAGGACAACCCAGATGTCAGCGATTGGGCATCACTGCTTACAACTCAAGCAGAATCACTGCTCGAATATCTCCCTGGAGATTTACGGCGACGTGAAGAGATGATCAGGACGAGAGTCCGATCAGCCGCATCCGCCATACTCAGCCGGGTTCGACTTCACCATGGCTCAGATGCGAATCTGAGCGCGCTGGTGGGACCAGTTGAGGTTGAGAGTGACGAACTGCTTGACGCCGTTATCGAAGAAGTTAAGCCCTTCGTTGACAAGCTCTTGGCTGAGCTAAGGATCGAATGATCCTTGTATTTTGTAACCAAACAATTGTAATTACAATGCTATGTATGTAAAATCATTTTTTCAAGAGAAAGTGTATATTCACATCATAAGTTTCATACTATAAGTGTATTCCTCTAGCCCCCGCCTCTGTTTTGTGAATACTGAAGTCTTAGTATTTTAAACAGAGGAAAACATAAGTATGATGACCAGGGATATGTGCTTCAAGCCGATGGTCAAGATTAAAGTAACATTTTAACCCTATTGCAAACTGGTAGCCACCCAAATGACCGAAGACAAGCCAGATAGTCCCGTGTGCGTTGAGAAACGGCTTATTTAGGAGAGACTTATCTGGAAGTGATCATGAGATTGACCAGCGAATCCGGTTGAAAAATGCTGTAATAACCTAACCGCCGGCGATCAGCCCCCAGGTCGAATTAGTATAATTTGGGTCTAAGGAAAAACACTCATTGTATGAAAACAAGACATGCTTTTTATGAAAAGATGCTAATTGAACAGGAAAAAAGTGATTGGAATACTTACACGTAAAACTTGTGAAGTTGATCGATGTTCCAAGTATTGGACAAAATCCGACCATCCTCCATGGCTAACCGCGCAGATCCTGACTTTGGGGAGAATTTATTGCGGTTAGACTGGTCTTGAATTTTTCGTAAAACCAAGTCGCCCACGTTGAGATCACGTGATCGCACCTTTTTACTGTGATACTTGCGTAGAGCCTGCAAGTATACCGCGGACTTAATCAGGGCGCGATCACGCCGTTCTTCCAGGAGGATGAGATCTTGCGATCGTTGTTCGGATTGGTTGACCTGTTCGAATTGATTCGTGCGAACAGATCCAATACTTACTTCCATAGGCAACACAGCCTCGGCTCCATAGACCAAATGGAAGGGTGTCTCACCGGTGGGTCGACTAGAGGTAGTTCGTAGTGCCCATAGAACAGCATAGAGCTCGTCTGCCCAAGCCCCCGAGCGGGTCTTGAGGCGATCAAAAACACGTTTTTTGATACCTTGCAGTACTTGCCCATTGGCCCGTTCTACGGCACCATTGCTTTGTGGATGTGCCACAGAAGCAAAGCACACCTTGGTCCCAATCCGATCGCAGTAGTCTAGGAAAAGACCGCTAGCGAACTGAGAACCGTTGTCTGTGATGAGACGGTTTGGAACACCAAATCGTGCCACAATGTTCTTGTGAAAGAACTTTTGTGCGGCTAATGCAGTAATATTTCGTACTGGTTCGGCCTCAATCCACTTTGTGAACGTGTCAATGGCTACAAACAAAAACTTGTATCCATTGACCGCTTGTGGCATAGGACCGACGATGTCCATTCCCCAGATCGCGAAAGGCCATGCGAGAGGAATAGTTTGTAATGCATAAGCAGGTTGATGAACCTGTCTTGCATGAAACTGACATTGTGGACACATCTTGACCATAAGCTTGGCATCATCGAGTGCCGAAGGCCAGTAGAATCCCTGTCGAAAAACTTTTCCGACCAGTGTTCGGCATGACGCGTGTGCACTGCATACACCGTCATGTATTTCTTTCAAGAGGGATTTTCCTTCCTCCTGAGATATGCAGCGCATGAATACTCCTTGAGTACCCTTTCTGTACATAACTCCATCTATGAGTTTGTACAGACGCGCCTTTCGAATTAACCGATCGCTTTTGGTTTCGTCCCCGGGTAGGGTCCCATGTTCAAGATAGACCCTCAATGGATGAGTCCAATCTTGTTCCTGACCGAGGTTGGCAACGAAGGCTATTGCCGGATCATCCTCGACCGAAGTCATGATCGAAGGATGGTCCAAGTGTTCAACGAACACTCCTGCCGGAGCGGATGAGCGTGAGGATCCAATTTTGGATAATTGGTCTGCGAGAATGTTGTCCTTTCGCGGGATGTATTGGACTTCGAAGTGACTGAAGTGTTTTTCCAATCTCCTCACTTCCCCCAGGTAATGAGCCATTGTCTCATCGGAGGTGCTGTACTCCTTGTTTACCTGGTTTACGACCAGCTGTGAGTCCCCCCTCACCACTAATCGACGGACTCCGAGGAATTTTGCTGCCCGGAGCCCTGCAAGAAGACCTTCATACTCTGCTGCATTGTTGGTTGCAACAAAGTGTAGTTGGATGACATACTTAAGCTGTTCGCCCTGAGGTGTAACTAAGACCACCCCAGCCCCCGAGTGTTGAAAACTACGGGAGCCGTCAAAGTACATTGTCCAATAATCGGGGCACTCCAGTTCCTTTTCCAACTGCACGGGTGGCTCAGGGTTGGTCCATTCGACCACAAAGTCGGCCAAAACCTGAGACTTAACCGCCGTGCGAGAGGTAAAGTGGATCTCAAAGGCACCGAATTCGACCGCCCACTTGGCGATTCGACCAGATTTTTCTGGATTTCGGACAATATCCCCTAAAGGAAAAGAGGAAGGTACTGTGATCTTGTGTGCTTGAAAGTAATGTCGTAGCTTACGGGAAGCCATCAGTAGCGCGTAAAGTATCTTCTGGACCTCAGGGTAACGCTCCTTAGGACCATGAAGTACCTCGCTCACATAGTAGACGGGTCTGTGCACTCCTTCCCTTTCCGCGATCAGAACTGCGCTGACCGCGTGTGGGGTGGCCGCCAAATACAGAAGCAATGGTTCATCCTTTTCAGGAGACACCAATACTGGCGGACTGGATAGATATGTTTTTACCTCCTGAAATGCTTTTTCGGCCTCATCTGACCACGTGAAGTTATGATGTTTCCGCAAGGCTTTAAAGAAAGGTAGTCCCCTTTCGCCTAATCGCGATATGAAACGACTTAAAGCCGCCATGCGACCAGCCAGGCGTTGAACGTCCTTCATGGTCGAGGGCGACCTCATTTGTTCAATAGCTCTGATTTTCTCAGGATTAACCTCAATGCCCCTGGAACACACAAGAAAACCAAGAAGCTTTCCTGAAGAAACCCCGAAAGAACATTTCTCCGGGTTCAATTTTATTCCAAAGCGATTCAAGTTACAGAAGGTTTCAGCAAGATCGTCCAAATGAGACAATCTTTTGGTACTCTTTACAACCAAGTCGTCTACATATGCTTCGAGATTGCGCCCTATCTGGGAAAGAAAGGTCTTTTGCATCAAGCGCTGGTACGTGGAACCAGCGTTCTTGAGACCGAACGGCATTCTGACGTAGCAGTACGTGCCGAACGGGGTGATGAAGGCAGTTTTCTCTTCATCGTCTTCTGCCATGCTAATTTGATGATATCCCGAGTAGGCATCCAGAAAACTCATCAGTTCGCAACCCGCAGTGGAGTCAACCAGCTGGTCGATGCGGGGAAGGGGAAAGTCGTCCTTCGGACAGGCACTGTTGAGGCTAGTATAGTCGACGCACATGCGCCACTTGCCATTTGACTTGCGGACCATGACCGGATTGGCGAGCCAATCCGGGTGATTCACCTCGCGGATGAACCCGGCTTGTAAGAGTTTGTCTAACTCTTCTCGGATGGCTTCCTGTCGGTCAGTGGCAAAACGCCTGAGCTTTTGCTTTATTGGTCGTTGTCCAGGTCGGATTGCTAACCTGTGCTCAATTACTTCCCTTGGGACACCGGGCATGTCGGACAATTTCCACGCAAACACATCTGCGTTAGCCCGGAGGAAAGCAACGAGGTCGAGTTCCTATTTGTCATCCAGGGTTGACCCAACCCGAATTGTCTTGGATGGGTCATCTGGGTACAAAGGAACTTGTTTGAGTTTCTCATCTGGTCGAGGAGCAGCCCTGATCGCATCGGTGGCGACAGTGGCGACCTGAGCGTCCCGGAGGGGAAGTTGATCGACCATCTCCAGGGATAGCCGGTCGCACGTGAGTGCCACGTTGCGACTACCTCGGACCGAAATGACACCTTTGGGGCCAGGCAATTTCCCGCACTGATAAGCATAGTGCGTTGCCATCATGAACTTAGCGAGAGTAGGCCTGCCAAAGATTGCATTATAAGCTGAATCACAATAGATTACATCGAAAGTAACCAATTCTGTTCGGAAGTTATCTGGTTCTCCCAGAGTGACCGGGAGGACCACTTGTCCCAATGGCATCATGGAGGGGCCTGGGATTATCCCATAAAACGGATGAATTATGGGCTTGATCTTCGAACGAGGAATTTGCATCTCGTCGAGTGTCTTGACCAATAAAAGATCAAGGGAACTTCCCCCGTCGATCAGGACCCTTTCGACTCTCGCGTTACTGATGATTGGGGTAATAACCAGAGGTAATCTCAATGGTCGAGTTAGCCCCGCAGGACAGTCAGCGCGGTCGAATGTCAAAGGCATATCCGACCAACGGGGATATTGAGGTTCACCAAGGGATGTCTCCGTTTGGTTAACCTCTCGGCAAAAAGTTTTGAACTGCCTTTTGGAAACGAAAGAGGAGGAGCCTCCGAAAATGACAGTAACATGATTTTGAGGTACCTGGTAAGCCATTTCTTCGTCTCCATCAATGTCTCTAACCCCGCACGCCTGCTCTTTGGGCGGTAAGGTCGGCATTGGCCCAGCTCCTTGGTAGAAATCATCCAGCTGTTTCAACCAACTCCTGCAGTTTTTGAGATCGTGGCCTGCGGAATTGTGGAGTGGACACCACCTTTTGCCCTCCTGCGGATTAGTTGATTTTTCTGGCTGGTCGGAATCCCGGCCACCAGAAGCAGCTTTACTTTTGAAAGAAAACTTATTACCTTTGGTCGAAGGTGGTTTCTCCGCGACCGTGACCTCACGGTGCTGTCCAGAGCGGTTCCTCTTCGACTTTTTTGACTTCCCCCCCGATGAAGACTCCGGCTTTTTGCTCGAGTCTTCTTTCTTGACGTCCTTGAAGCCTGGTTGGGGCGGTAGGTCCCCCTTGTCAACCATTCGGTTCCATTCGACTGCCTCGGCTGCATCGGAGTATCGATCAGCCATATCGAACAGATCGGCCACCGATCGAGGAGGGTGAATGAGCAAGTCTTCAGTGAATCTCCGGTATCGAACGGCATGCTTAAATGCCCTGATTACCGAACCATCAGATATGTTCGGGATGGTATTTCTTACCCCGACAAACCTCTTGACAAACTGCCGAAGCGTTTCGGTCGAAGTTTGCCGCAATCTATGCAAGTCGTCCTCCTTACCTGGCTTTTGGTAACAGTTTTGGAAATTGCTAAGGATGGCATCGCATAGCATTTCCCAATTGTAGATAGAACCCTCAGGCTGATTGAACAACCAAGTTCTAGCCGGTCCTACGAGGACTGTTGACAGGTAGTTAGCCATGACCTTGTCATCGCCTCCTGCAGCTTGGATGGCAGTAATATAGATCTGAAGAAACTCGGATGGGTTCTGAGTTCCGTCAAACCTCTCGATGGCCCCTGGTCGAAACTTATCGGGCCAAACGACCGCTCGTAGGCCAGGCGAGAAAGCTTTGCAACCAACGTAAGGACCGTGGACCGTCCTGCGACTTTCGTTCAGGTTTCGAGCAAACTCACTTAACGGCGGGGTGACTCGAGGTCCCAAACGAGAATGAACGGGAACTCGATCCCTACTGCGAGAGTCCTGCATTCGCCGATATTTGTCCTGTCGGGACGGTATAGGCGGCGGGTAACTCCGTCGACCAGAGCCAAAATGAGGACCATCTCGATCCCGGGAATGTGTCACTGAGCGGGAAGAGGCTGTTGGGGTCGCCTCAGATGCGACCTCGTCCAATCTTTCCGCCAGGATCCTGTAAAAGGCCGGTCTCTGCGCATCCGTGACCGTAGGAGGAAAGTTACGCATGACTTCCGTGATAGATCGCAGTCGACCATGGGTACTTCTCCTAGGGGCACCGGGTGTTATTGTTTCCTCGTCCACTGGGAAGTGCTCCGGTGGTAAGGAAGGAGTCTGGTCACGTCTATGACCACGCGACCGTCGAGAAGAACTCGGGGCAGCATCATAACGAGCCTGCGCATCTTGAAGAGCCTCTAGGGCAGTTCTGCGTAGTTCGTTGTTTTGTTGCTCGAGATCTTGCTCCTCCTTCTGTTTGCGATCTTGTTCTTCCCTGGCAGCCTGTTGATCGGGAGTTTCCTCCGACAACGCAGCAAACTGCCTAGGGAGAGAAGTCGCCGATGGGGAGAACATCTCAGTTTGTTCCGAGTCGGACTCGAAATCAAAGAGACGGTGAAGGTTATCAGGGTCGAATTTTCCTGGGCTAACCTCGGGGTCACCATCGTACTTTCCCTCAGCGGGATCGTACGATGGGCCGGACTCATCACCTAGCACATTAAGAACCTCTGTGGGTTCTGACCCTGTGCCAGTTGCCTCCTGGTCGATCATCATGACTTGGGAAGGTGATTCATCCTGTGGAAGATTCTGGCCTTCGACCTCTTCCATCGGAACGGGATCACTTGGAGAAGGCATTGGGATATGAGCATAATCCTCGAGATCGAAATCATTCTCGGAATCATATGCTCCAGCCATGTTTCGGCGAACCTCCGAATTTTAATTAGGACGCCTTGAGAAAGGCCCCACGGTGGGCGCCAGCTGTCGACGATTCGGACTCGGGGTCCTCAGCCGAACTTATGCAGAATTTGTAATAGTGAGACCTTTCAAGATGACCCTTCGGGAAGGTATGCTGAACAATGGAGAACAGGAACACAGAGAATTTAGACAGGTTCGGGCCCTCGATGGTGGGAGTAAAAGCCCTACGTCCTGTTGAGATTTCACTAAGTATGGTAAAATGTTTACAAATGGGAGGAAAAATCCTCACAGGCAAGGATTTTTCCTATAAAAGTGTACAAAAATAAGCTAAAGAAGACTTAAGAATGCTATATGAAATATGCCGTAGACTTGGCTAACTTGGATCTCTCCTCTTCTCTCTTTTGATTGATACTTCATGCCATCCTTTTATACTGCTTGAAAGGGTGCCATGTGAAGGAAACTGCATCAATCGGTTGCTTGGATGGTTAGATACGGTTTTTGAAACTGCTCTTAACCTCCACGCAGGTTAAACACGTGTTATTCATGAATAACTGTACGTGTTAACCCCCTGACGGTTGATTTTCCACGTGTAGGAATCTTCGGGATACTTAAAGTATCCTGTCATATAGACAACCGAATAGATAGATCCCAGGTATCCAGATCGGTAGATGTCCTGACCGCGGGATTTAGCTGATCGCGTAATATCCCGAATGTGTAGTTCGCGTATAGGCTACGAACTTCTGACCGCGCAAGGCCTACGGTCTGACTGCGTAAAGCTGCGACTTGATCGCGTAAAGCTTGCGACCTCGTGGTGATGCCTCTCAAAATAACTTGAGTTCGCATATCCAGACACATGCTCTGGTTCGAACCTGTCTTGAACCAGAAGTTTATTAGAAGTGACCCGGGTGTCAATCCTCGTCACCTGTGGAGGTGCGCCGGCCGTCCATGGAGCTTACGGGTTAGGACTACGAGCCTAGATGAACTGTGAGAATGAAAGAGACATACCCGTGTATTTATACAAATATATATTTTCTATCGGTACGAAAACAGAATACCGTTAGTAATAAAAACATCTGTAGAAGCCGAATGGTTCTATCGGCACAATAAATATTACCGATAGGAATTTTTGTACATATTCTATCGGTGTGTACGTACATTGCCGATAGAATATTACTAGTTGTAGAAGGCCAACAGTTCTAAGATATTTTTACAATATTCTACCGGTATAAACATTCATTACCGATAGAATAAAACTATTTGAAGACGAACAGTTCTAAGCAATTTTCTATATATTCTAACGGTAAAAGAATCCATTACCGATAGAATAAAAATATTTGTAGAAGGTCAACTATTCTATCGGCGAACTACATATTGCCGATAGGAATTTTTAATATACTCTGTCGGTATATTCATACAGTAGCGATAGAATAAGTCTAGTTGTTGAAGTCGACCAGTCCTATCGGCGCACAACATTCTTCCATCAGTACTTATGCATCTCTTCTAACGGCAAATATGTTCATCACCGCTAGAGTAAATCATACTATTTATTCTATCGGTAAGTTTCTTAGAAACCGATAGGGAAAATACATCCGTCGGGCTTTTATGACCGCGAGGCACATTTTCTATCGGTTTTGTGCTATTTCGCTAATAACCGATAGAAGATAGGGGTTAGTAGACTGCATTTCTGTACTAGTGGCGAGTCGTGCCGGTGATGTGTGACTGTCACAGCGGCGCATGAAGAACAGGAAATTAGCAATTACGGGTTAAATTCAAATTTGGATTGGACAAGCTTGTTCAAGAGGTTCGGTTGATCATTTTGTTCTAATAAAATGAAGGCTAAATTGGGCTGGAACGAGATCAATTGCAGGAATAGGGCAATTTAGAATCCGGGCGATCACCGGCGTTGAGGTCCATCGGAGTTCAATTAGAAGCTACAGCAAGATGAGGGGAGAGAGACACGCTCACTAGTTGAAGAAATTTGAGACTTGGTGCAGTAGATTGATCTGGCGTTGTGCTCCTCCTCGGTGGCTCGCCGGAGAAGAAGACGAAGACGAAGAAGGCAGTGATTTAGATGGTTCTGGTGAGTGTGAAGATGCAGCTGGCCATGGCTGAGCTTAAATAGCAGAAGGCTGGTGCTCTCGAGACTTGGAGTGGCAAGGAATGACGTTGAATCGACCGGGTGGGGTGGTGACAGCAGTGGTGAAGCGAAGGTGTTGCAGCGACTACAACGGCTGTAAAAGAACGGTCAGCTGCAACTTGGAACTTGGCCCCTGGTGCAACAGCGAAGTGACTACTGGCCCCGGCATGGTGACATTGTGGTGAAAAGCTTCCGACCCGGCCTGCTGGCATGTGCGTGCGGGACGACAGGACAATGTTGGTCGTGTTGCTGCTGCTGCTGCCACGGTGGCTGCTCCGGCGTGGACGCATGTCGGGCATGCATCTCCAATGGCTACGAGTGCTGGTGATGTGCTGGGCCCCACCTGCGACGAGGAACACGACGATGGGGGCGCTGGTCGAAGGCGTGCCGGCGAGTGCTAGTCGAAACTAGCATTTGGACTGAAACGTAAAATCTGGAATTTGGCTGGACTGATTTGTAAATTTTTTGATTTAGGTGGTTGGGATTGATTTTGACTTCACAAATCTGGCAAACTTTATTCAACAGATGTTTTGGTGAAAAAATTTGGCAAAATCTGGAACATCTGAATAGTTTTCTAGTGAAACAAAAACAGAGTAGTTTAGGGTATTTAGAATCTGAGTTTTGTTGAAACTGGAATTTTGGGACTTAGGGTTAGATTTTGATATCCTCGCAAAAGAATATTTGTATTGAATAGCATTTGGGATGTGTTCCCTGAATCAGATGAAGATGTGGGCCTGATTTGTGGCTTTTAGCCTTTTCAGGCTTTTGGAAAATCTGAAAAAGGACTAATCTGAAGTACCTTTTGGGCTGATTTGCGAAAATGTTCTAGATGATGGAATTTGGCTGCCAACTTTTTGGACTAAGGTATTGGCATACCCTTGATCATAATCCAAAAATAATGGGGTCTGGATCAGATAAGATTTGAGCAAATCAGCTTTCTGAATTTCAGAGTATTTAGGGTAATTAGGATATTAAATTAAATCTGTTTTCGAAAACAGAAAGAAGTTGATAATCCTGGGAGTTAGAGATTGAATTTGATCTGGCTTCTAAAGGCTTTCATACTCAGGATAGATAGTAGATTAGATCTGGATAATCTGATTTTGATCTAGGTTTATAGAGAAGAATTTGAGATTTTTGGGATTAGGATAGATGAGACTTAAAAGATCTTGCTACTTCTAAAGAGACATATGCATGCATGATTTTCATGAAAAGAAATTTTCACCCCCAAAACCAGGGTGTTACAATATCGGCGGCTTGCTTCTCCTCGCGAAGATGCCTCGTCCTCACCCTAGCATCGTCACCATCCGTCTTCCTGCGCTGAATGTGCTGCAAGAGATCGTCCAGGTCGAGCTGTAGTTGAGTGTGCTTCTCTGTAAGGAGCTTGTGCTCCTCCTGGAGGGCCCTCAGCTCGCCCTTCACCTTGCCCGAGTCTTCCACGGCTCCCCTTCCCTGTGTTAATCAACAAATCAAGAATGTACTTACTAGGGATTAGCAATACAGGGATAAGTCCAAAAGATTGAGAGTTCTTACCAGGGAGGGCGAGACTGACGATGCCATTGAGGATGCCAATGGCGCAAAGAAGCTAAGGGGTTGAAGAGTTTGAGAAGTAGAAAAACTTGTAAAGTAGTTGGTAATTCCACTACCAAGCAATTTATAGAATTTCCAAGGTGACACTTCGTGTTCCCAGCCTAGGGCACCCGCGCAAACATCAGAAACCGAAATGACGCAACACATCGTTGAGAATTCGAAGCGCCGGACACTGTTTGCACTATCACAGTCGGTTCTAACATGAGAACCGTCTGTAATACCATACTGTCACAGACAGTTCTAAACTCAAAACTGTGTGTGATAGTGACAGATGGTTTTAACAACGGAATCGTCTATGATATTCTAGTTATCACATATGGTTCTCACTTAAGAACCGATTGTGATAGTCAAGAACTATCATTGACGGTTTTGAACTGAGAACGGTCTATGATAAGTAGATATCACGGAGAGTTCCGTGGTCAAAACCGTCTGCTTGACTGTCACAGTTGGTTTTGACCTCAAAACCGACTGTGATAACATAACATATTCCCCTGACAGGCCTTTGCAGACGGTGTTCCATTGAAAAGTTCGTAACCATCTGTGATGTGCTGTCCTGGATGTCTATTTCTATGGTAGTGCATAAAGAGCCTTAGAGAGCTTGTATACATGATTTGGAAATTTTGAATCTTTAAAACTGGGAGGTTGTTCCACAAACACTAATTCGGATATTTCTTCATTTAAAAATGCACTTTTCACATCCATTTGAAATAATTTGAAGTCGAAATTTGATGCAAAGGTGAGAAGTATGCGAATAGCTTCTAATCTTTCTACGAGTGCAAAAGTTTCACCAAAATCCAATCCTTCAACTTGAGAATATCCTTATGTAACAAGACGAGCTTTGTTTGGTACTACTACTCCATTCTCATGTTGTTCATTTCTAAAAACCCATTTTATTCCAATCACAATATGATCCTTCGGTATTTCTACTAATGTCCAAACTTTGTTTTTAGTGAAATTATTTAGTTCTTCATGCATGGCATTTACCCAATCCTGATCACTAAGTGATTCATCTACAAGTTTAGGTTCGAAGGAAGAAACTAAAGAATAATGTTCACAAAAAGAAGTAATACGAGACCGAGTTTGAACACCCTTACTAACATCACCCAAGATTTTATTCAAGGGGTGATCTTTGGCGAACGTTTGATGAAGTAGCGGGTTGTGTGATGCTTGATCATCATTCTCTTCACTCTCCGATTCAAGGTCTTCTCGACCAGCATTGTTGTGGGTGGTCGTAGGTTGAGCAGCATCAGTATTTGTGGTCGCAAGTCCATTTTCGACATCAGCCTGAGTGGTCGCGGGTGATTTATCCTTTCAACCAGGTGACTTTTGTTCTTTATTTCTGGGTTTGATATCACTAATGGTCATCTCCTTCATAGCTTCCCTCAAGCCACTGTTGCTTACATCATCAAAATCCTCATGCTCTCCTTGAGAGCTGTTAGATTCATCAAATTCTACATTGCATGATTCTTCAATGCATTATGTTATAGTGTTGAAAACCCGATAAGCTTTACTAGTGGATGAATAGCCAACTAAAAAGCCCTCGTCAACACGTCTTTGAAATTTTCTAAGATGCATGCCAGTTTTAAGAATATAACATTTGCATCCATAAAGAGTTTGGTTTCCTCCCTATAATTAGTTCATAAAGAGTTTCGTTCAAAAGTGGATGGGTATAAAGACGATTAATGGCATAACATGCTGTGTAAACTGCCTTTGCCCAAAACCAGGTAGGCCACTTGTACTCATCAAGCATTGTTCTAGCCATTTCAATCAATGTCCGATTCTTCTGTTCTACAACACCATTTTGTTGAGGTGTGTAGGGCACAGAGAATTCATGTTTGATTCCGGAATCATCACAAAAATCAATAAAATCAGAATTTTGGAATTCTCCACCATGATCACTATAGATTTTCTTGATGGAAAGTTCAAATTCCTTTTCAGCTCTTTTTGCAAATCTTTTAAAACAATAGGAAGTTTCAGATTTGTGAGCTAAGAAAAACACCCAAGTAAATTTGGAGAAATCATCAACAAAATAACATAGTAAAAACTATTTCCTCCACTACTTTAATGTTTAGCAGGGCCGAACAAATCCATATGCAAAAGTTCCAATGGTTTGCAATTTGAAAGAATGTGCTTGGTTGGATGTGAAGTAGCTACTTTCTTGCCCGCTTGACAAGCGCTACAAGGTTTGTCCTTTTCAAAATTCACATCCTTCAAGCCAACTACTAAATCACATTTTAAAATCTATTTAAGTTCATGCACTCAAACATGTGCAAGTCTTCGATGCCAAAGCCAACCCTTCGATGTTTGAGAAACGAGACATGTTGAAAGAGATGCATCTTTTGAGTTGAAATCAACACGATATAGATTTCCGAAACGAAACCTTTAATGATCAAGGAGTTGTCTTTTAAACTTTCAACTAAAACATTTTTAGGAGAAAATATGCAACGAAATCCAAGCTCACAAATTTGTGCAACGGATAACAAATTAAAATTCAATGATTCAACAAGTAAAACATTTGAAGTTGAAAGATCATGAGATATAGCAATTTTACCCAAGCCTACCACATTTCCTTCACGATTGTCGCCAAAGGTGATCTTTTGGTTTTCACTTGAGTTATCTTCCAATGAGGTGAACAACTTTTTGTTACCAGTTATGTGTTTGGAGCATCCACTATCTAGCACCCAATGTTTTCCACCGGTCTTGTAGTTCACCTACAAAAATAAAAGAATCAAGTCCGTTTAGGTACACAAACCCTTTTGGGTCCTTCGATGTTAGCGATCAAACCTTTGGGTACCCAAACAGATTTCTTCTTTTTACTTAGCATAGGTGCTCCAACAAACTTTGCTATCACATATCCTTTCTTTTACCTCTTAAGCATGTAGCATGCATCAAAATGAGTTGAAGTCATTAAAGGACAAGCATCATATTAATGACCAATTTCATGACATCTATAACAAAATTTGTTGCATGCTTTTACAAAAATAGTTTTTGTGTTTGGTTTATTTTTCTTCTTTGGAAAGTATCCATTTCCTTCTTTTCTAAATGAGCATTTTAGCTCACTAAGAAGAACATCAAGAGCTGCTTTCTCTTTGTAACAATTTTCTAAACCTTTACTAAGTTTCTTGATTTGAGCCTTTAGTTCATTGTTTTCATTTAAGATTATTTCATGGGATTGCAAATCTTTATTACTAGAGCTAGATGAGTATGGCATATCAATTAAACCATTGCAACTAGTTGACATATCAATTTTAGAGACTACATTTGGTATATCATCAACTAAGTCACAAGAAAGAGCTACATCTACCTTAGTTGGTGAGTTAGTGAGATCCTTGATGAGAAGACCTTCATATGAGTCTTTTAAATCGGAGTAAAGAGTAAGTAAAGAAGAGTGTTCTTTAAGTGCTCTATACATCTTCTTTGTGATTCCAAAAACCTCATTCAATTCACTAATCATTTCAACTAGTTCATCATATGAAGGGTCAAGAGAGTGTACTTTCTCATCGCCTTTACCCATAAGGAAAAAGGATGAACTTGTCGATGTGTTGTTGTTGCCAAGAGCTAATCTGGCTAGCTCCTTGGAACAACCCTCCTCATCATCGGAGTCAGAATCGGAGCTCTCTCCTCCAGACATCCATTCTTCGAAGCATGCTGCTTGGTTTCCGCTATTATTTTTGAATAATTTCTTCTTCTTAGGATCTATCTTCTTCTTATCCCAAGGCTTGCTCTTATTTGGGCATCTTGAAGCTATATGTCCGTTTTCATGACATTCATAGCATATGATGTCCTTGAAGTTTGCTTGCTTTGACCCCTTCTTGTGCAACTTGAATGAAACTTTTTGTAGTTCTTTACAAGAAGGGCTAGATCCTCATCGGAGGAGCCATCATTTGAATCATCTTTGGAGTTGGCTTTGAATGCCAAGTTCTTCTTTTTATCTCTGATGATTCGGCCGTCTCCTTCTGCTCCTTCTGATATATCTCATGGGTGATGAGGTTTCCATAGAGATCGGTATGTGTGGTGGATGATAAGTCGGAGTTGGTGAGGACTGTCACAAGTGTCAAAACTATCCGGAAGAGCCCTAAGCATTTTTCTTACAATTTCAATGTTAGTAAGAACAACTCCAAGTCCTTTGAGCACATTCACAATATTGTTCAACCGAGTGAACATGGAATCCATGGACTCGGTTGGTGATATGGTAAATGTCTCATATCCTTGCCTAACCATTAGCAATTTTGCCTCCCTGACCCTAGTGGTGCCCTCACATATCTCCTTGAGGGTGGTCCAAACTTTGCAAGGTGTGGTCAGGTTGCTCATGCGGTTGAACTCATTTAGGAACAAGCTGGCTAATAGAGCATTTTTGGCTCGAACATTTAAGTGGAGTTTTTTCCTATCATCATCGGAGTGATTTGCCAGATCAACTAGAGGAGTAAACTCAATCTTAACAATGTCCCAGACATCAAGCCCCATGGCCTCTATAAAAACCGTCATACGCACTTTCCAATAGGGATAGTTAGTCCGATCAAAGATAGGCGCACGCCAGTGTGACCAAGATAAAAACCCTCATTTGAAGCCATCCTCTCTCTAGGCGGTGAAGCCTACTCAAAAGAGAGAGCACGCTCTGATACCACGTGTAGGATCGAGGACTCCGACTAGAGTGGCGGTGAATAGGAGGCTTTAAAACTTTTTGACTAAAAACAATTTTTGGAAGAAAAAGACTAAGAGCAAATAAACAGAAACAATTTAATAATATTTTGCACTAAGAAAGAGTAAGAAAAACAAACACAGTGATTTATCCCGAGGTCTCGGAGACTCACCCGGTCCCCCGAACTCCTCGTTGAAGCTAGAGTTTGAGTTGGGTTCGTGCTGGATTCGGATTCGGACTGCTGCGACAGCACTGAATTCAAATGGTCGTAACTTCCTCATATGGACTCCGTTTATGACGTTCTTGGACTTCATGGAAAGCTTATCAAGTCCAAATTTTAACAGATCTAACCTCATCTCCAAATTCTACCTGAGCCGGCCGCAATAGTCGAAAGGATCTGCGTTCCTTCCTGGAAATGGTGCTGCGCCACTTTAACTTGGCACGATGGGCCTTGTATCAAGCAGAGACCATTTGGGGCGTGTCCCTAGGTTTGTTGTCGCGCCCCCGACTTGGGAACAACGACTACTCCCATGGAGATTCAGCTCGCTGCAGCTGATCCCATTCATGCATACCATTAACTTCCCAGGATAAGTCAAGCACAGGAGTATATTACATTGCAACAGAGTAACTTACAAAATATTTAGGCAGTGTGGCCTGCTGGCCTTAATAAAACATAAAGAGATTACAATGCCTTCACGGCATACATGGTTTAGCAAAATAACAACTACACAGCGGAAGATTTGGTGAACCCCCACAAAAAGAAGATGACGGCAGAACAAAACACATCAGTGCTCTGGCGGAACTGGCTCTCCTCCTTCTGGATCCACGAAGTTCTCCACGCCTTCTTCTTGATCATTGAACACTCCATCTAATTGATTGTAGATTGCAAGAGTGAGTACTTACGTACACAGCAAGCCATAGGTAAGAGCAGATACATATAGTAGTGATGATATGAACCTATACCAGTAAAGAACTGTGAATGGTTGTAAAATAATCCTTTCTTTTATATCACATCTCATCTCATCTCATGGCAGTACTATCATAGAATAACCTTGCTATTCATGTTCACTAATTATAGCACTACCGCGACACATCGACACACGACAGCAGCCCTTATCAAGACAACACATGTCATTTGGGTAATCTTGACTTATCAAATTTAATTTAGAAAAACATCCTTGTGCCACACCCCGTGGATTTAATCCACCGCAGCGGACTCCTAAAAACCCGGGAGCTCGGAGTATTCGAATATGTTTTTAACTCTACAGAGAGATACCAATTTACCCGCAAGATATTCCACTTTCATGCCCATCCTATCAAAATGATTAGACCCTTCCTCACTGGATACTGTGAGTGGCAAGGTAGAGATAACAAGAACTTTTGTTATGTTTCACTCACAATTCACCCCTGACCCTGTGGTTTTCACGCAAACCACAGTTGTGGTGGGTTGTACCCAAACCCCCACCCCAAATGCCTCTTCCCATTACTAGGTCAGCGTGCAATCACATCCAGTGATATGTGCAGGAGCCGCACTCCATGTTAAATCGTGCATCACTTCCCATCTCATGCAGGGGTTTCATGTGCGATCTGCATAATTACTTGTTCAGGCCTATCCCATACCAGGCTTGCGTTTAGCATGTTTTTCATGCCACTAGACGCACAACACAAGGTTCTAGTCCTTATATGCTTGTGACCAGATCATACCACAACCCATGCACATCCAGTGCCTGCACATCCAGTGCTACTACTACCATTCCATTCCAAAAGCCTGGTCATGGCTAGGGGTTTTATTTCATGAATATAATATATATACATATATATTAGTTCATGGCTCACTACTTGATTATTTCACATTTCACAGGCATCCAGCCTAATACTGCCATTTCATATCATAACTCAATCAATCATTCACATGCAAATACCACTTATATTCAAGGTTATATTATAGCAACTTATGAAATATAGGTTCAATATGCTTAAGAATATGACTTGCCTTCCGCGTCGTAAAAGTTAGCAGTTGATGACGGGTCAATAGCGAAGTCCTCGAACTCAGCTTCTGGATCTTCTCGGTGACAAACAACAAAAAATGATTACTAACTATACTAAAATGTTTTATGACTTATATGCAGATATGCTTTAAAAAGGGTAACTGAACAATGCTGAAAATGATTGAGATTGCAAGCTGAACTGAGTCGGGATTCTAGGGTTTCAAGAATTTTGGCTAAGGATGGGTGTCAAAGGTTTATAGGGTTCCAAGGTATCAAAATGACATTAGGTCCGCGGCTAGTTTGCTCAAAGAACGGTGAATGTCAACAGATCGACATTTGGTTCTGTCGTGGTATTACGGATACCTCGGCAGGTTAGGATGTGCACGGCACGAGTACAACGGCGCGAGCAGACCGAGTTACTGGTCTTCTCCCGCCGGGCAACACAAAAACTGACACGGGGGTTTATACAGGTTCGGGTCCTAGTGGGGCCCCTAGTCCTGTTGGGTCTCTCCGGACGCGAGTCCGCTGGGAAGGTGAGCTCTCGGGGAGAGGTCTCCAAGAGAGCCGGATATTACGTTTGTATAAATGAATCCGAATCCCTCAAAAGGGGTACAAGAGGGGTATTTATAGCCCCTAAGAAGTACAAAAGACTAAAGAGCCCTCGCTGCAACCGTTGGATGGAAGGGCGGGGACGTCCTTTGGCCAGGGGGACGGCCTGGATGCTCGACACGTGGCGTCACGTGGCCTCACCGGCTTCCCTGAGGCTTCACGGTCAGCAGCCGCCCTTCGGGAACCAGGGGACTCTTTGGGACTCTCCGGGGGTCCGGTGATCCTCCGAGTCTCACCGGGTCTCACCGGGTTTCCGGTGACCTTCCGGATCTCACCGGGCGCCCGGTGACTCTCCGGATCTCACCGGGGGCCCGGTGGCTCTCTGGGTCTCACCGGGTGTGACCGGGTTTCCGGTGACCCTCCGGATCTCACCGGGCGCCCGGTGACCCTCCGGATCTCACCCGGGGCCCGGTGCTCTCCGGGTCTCACCCGGTTTCCAGTGACCCTCCGGATCTCAACGGGCACCCGGTGACCCTCCGGATCTCACCAGGGGCCCGGTGGCTCTCCGGGTCTCACCGGGTTGCACCGGGGATTCCTCAGGACTTCGTGGGGCCCCTGGGGATTCCCCCCAACAGGTTCAAGGCTTTGACAAAGGCTCAATAATTTCTAGAGGGCTTATCTCATGTTGTGGCAGTAGAATAAAATGTAGATTACAACTCTACAAATCCAGTGGACAAAGTTATTTTCAAAATGCACAGCCGGAAGAGGGTGAACAGGGCTAATGCCACTGGCTGACATGCACTGACATAGTGCTGGCAATGTCAAAAACTAGGGTTTAGCAGCAAATGCAATTCAAGGCTTCATCTGTTGCGCCAATTATGTCTAGGAGATAGGCTCAAGTAACATGAACACAATGGTGGTGGTTTCAAGGGTTGGGGTAGCCGGACGGTGATGAACGACGGTCAGAAGGCACGAGGGCGACACGGCAAGACAATAGCACTGGACAGAAACTTTGGCATAGTTATATCTTGTGATCTGGGCAGATTCAGATGTCAGGCTAGAAGATAAAAGTGCTCTGGAGATTAAGGAAAACACATTGGACAAAGTGGCATCGGCTGCAACGGTCGAGAACAACTGTCCAGTGATCGGCGCCGAAGAAGACAACACTAGATTTGGGCATTTTTGATACAGAGGGTTTGAAGTTGTCGTGGTATTGCGAATACCCCGGCAGGTTTTGTGGACGATCCTAGCGAAGAAAACGCAACGCGGGTTGACCGGGTGACCGGTCCTCCCCCGCCAGACAAGCACAACAAATGACACGAGGATTTATACAGGTTCGGGTCCCGGTGGGGGCCCTAGTCCTGTCGGCGTGCTCCCGACCGAAGATGGCTGGGGAGGCTCTCTCGGGGAGAGGCTTCCAGAGCACACCTGTGAGATTGGCTATTCTAGCAATAATGAGCAACTTGTCCTTACAACAGGGGGGTACAAGGGCTTTTATAGCCCCAAAAGAAGCAAAAAGACTGAACTACCCCGGGCGCTACCGTCAGATCGAGGGGTAGCAACGTCCTTCTCCCGGCCAGGTGCCTCGGATGCTTGACAAGTGGTCGCTGATTCCCGAGGCGCTTGCCACGCGACCCGCACGTGACCAAGGCGCTTGTCACGTGACCAGCACGTGACACGGAACCAAGGGCTCCTGTCCCCAGAAGGACGACGGCGCCCGGGACAGGCACTGGAGGCCATGTCCCCGGGTGAATGGCGGCGCCCGGGATAGGCACCGGAGGCCATGTCCCCGGGCGAAAGACGGTGCTTGGGACAGGCACCGGGGGCCTTGTCCCCGGGCAAAAGGCGGCGCCCGGGACAGGCACCGGAGGCCATGTCCCCGGGCAAAAGGTAGCGCCCAGGACAGGCACCGGGGGCCTTGTCCCCGGCGGAAAGGCGGCGCCCGGGACAGGCACCGGTGGCCATGTTCCCGGGCGAAAGACAACGCCCGGGACAGGCACTAGGGGCCTTGTCGCCGGGCAAAAGGCGGCCCCCGGGACAGGCACTGGAGGCCATGTCCCCGGGCATGGTGGCCATGTCCCCGGGCAAACGGCGGCGCCCGGGACAGGCACTGGGGACCTTGTCCCCGGGCATAGGGCGGCGCCCGGGACAGGCACCGAGGGCCTTGTCCCCGGGCGTAGGGCGGCGCCCAGGACAGGCACCGGGGGCCTTGTCCCCAGGCAAACAGCGGCGCCCGAGACAGGCATCGAAGGCCTTATCCTCGGGAGAAGGGCGGCGCTCGGGACAGGGACCGGGGGCCTTGTCCCCCGGCAAACGGGACGAAATGGCGGCGCCCAGGACAGGCACCCGGGGCCATGTCCCCGGGCGAATGGTGGCGACCGGGACAGGCACTAGGCGCCTTGTCCCCGGGCTGAAGGCGGCGCTACTTAGCTAGACTTAGTCTCGCAGAGATTTCCCCCAACAGCAGCCCCCCATGCCCTCCGGGGACGATGCTCGTGTCCCTGGAGGGTATGGTACATGTCACCGAGAAAATCTCCGGGTTAAGCTACCGGAACCGTGACATTTCGATTGCCGTGCCGCGCGCTTATGACAGCGCCGTTTGGCCATAAATGCACTCCCGGTTCGAACCAGTGCCTCGATTTGCGCGCCCATCCCTTCGTTTCCCGCACGCGGTTTGAATTCCAACGGCACAGATGTACCGCAAAGTGCCACGTGGCACCCATCGGGGCCACGCTTTGCCTCTATAAATAGAGCCTTGGGGGGCCCGGAGAGCTCAGAACAAATTTTCCAAACTCCAGCGCCCTTAGCTCTCCCGGTAGCCCCCTTTCGGTCGTTAGCTCCCGGAAGCTTTAGCCTCCGGAACCTTTAGGTCCCTCCCGTTCCCGAAGCCTTAGCCACCGGAAAAAACTTGATGGCACCCAAGGGCCGGGCGAAGACCACGGAGGTGCCCCCGGATGGAGTCGTTGCGGACTTCCTCTGGGCCTCCGAGTTCACGATCTTGGACTTAGAGTCCCTGATCGACCAGGGGGTTGTCAAGGACGGGGACGTCAGGATCCCCATGAAGAAAGACGGAGCCCCCCGCCCCAGGCCCGGAGAGGTCGTGGACTTCGAGACCTTCCTCGAGGCGGGGCTCCGGCTCCCGGTGCACCCATTGCTCCGGGAGTTCTTGAAGGAGTATGGGGTGGCTCTGAACCACCTCACGCCGAACGCCATCGTCCGGATGGGCCTATTCATATGGCTCTTCGGGTAGGCGACCGGACGGGAGCCCACCCTGCGAGCCTTTTGGTACTTCTATGAGCCGGCGGCGAGGAGCTCCCACATGGTGAAGGGAGGACCCAAGTCCCCCTTCGGCTTGGTGATGGTCCAGATGCTACCATCCCGGGTAGCCGAGTACCCGGTGGCGGCCTCCCGGGACCACTGGGACGACTGGATCCGGAGGTGGTTCTACCTCCGAGTCCGGGACGACGAGGTGGTGTATTCCCCGGAGGCCCCCACCTACAGCCGGTCGTCCGCCCCAAAGCCCCCGGTGTGGACAAAGTAGGAGCTGAGGCTCCTCAGAAAGGTCGTCGCCTCCCGGGGCGTCCACTCTATGCTGGACACCGCCGAGGAAATGATGCTCTTGAGGATCTCCCCCTTCTCACGCGGGAGGAGGGGGATCGGGATGTGCCTGGACCAACGGCCCCCGGTGAAACCGGTGACCCAACGTAAGTTCCCGATGACCTGGTTCATTTGATTTGCAAATTTTTCTAACTCTTACCTTTTGCAGTCTGGCCATACCCGGTGGCCCGGGAGAAGGCGGAGAACCTCCTGGGGAGGTACTTTGCCGACGAGCACGAGCGCATAGTGCGCGTCATGGGGGAGGGTCCTCCCCGGAACCTGGTAGCCGAGGCCTTCGGGCTAAAGCTACCGGAAAGGAAGCCCCTCCCTACCCCCGGCTCGCACAAGCGAGAGAAGGAGGCTGCCGGGGGCTCTGAGCCAAAGAACGGTAGGGTACAAAAAGCCCTCGGCCCATCGATGTGACCCCCGGGACCAGGATGTGACCCCCGGGACCGGGCGCGCCTGGGCGCTGGCCCGGAAGGAAGCAACGCCCCCTCCCCCGGAGTGGCCCGCCGAGGCTCGGGGGAAGGGACAGACAGTAGGCGGGGAGGCGTCCGATTCGGTGGACTACGCCCCCTCGCCGCCTTCGGTGACAGCCCTGCCGGCGCCCCCGGCACCTTTGGAGCCGGAGAGGCCGGAGGTCAGGTTCGCGGAGGTCTCGCCCCCGCGGGTCGAATGGCCGGTAGACGAGGGGGGAGCCCCTCGGTCTATGAGGCCCCTCCGGAGGCGGAGGTCCGGGGGAACGGCTCATGATTCCTCCCCGGGGAGGGACCCCCTCTAAGAGCTCCTCGGCTACCTCATCGGAGGCCACCTCCTCGGCGACGAAGAGCCAACCACCGCCACCCGGGACCACATTATGCCGGGGACTCAAGTCCGGGGGCCCGTCATTGGCCGCGACGGGACCGGCACCGAGAGGGAGACCCCCCTGCTTTCCGCGGGGGAGGTCGACCGCTACGCGGAAAGCCTGCAGACCCGGAAGGTCCAGGCCTATGTCTTGGAGGGGATGCTCCACGAGCGTTTTGGGGAGCTTCAGTCTCTCCAAATCCAGGTACTTACCCGAACTGGTGAGCTCTTTCTTTCGGCCCCCCAAACCCGAATTGTTTCTAACACTTGAGTTTGTAGGGGGCGGCCATTACCTGGGGCCTTGAGCAGCACGTTGGTGGGCTGCTGAAGGAGGCGGAGGAGAGGGCCGCCGCTTTCAAGGAGAATCGAGGCCCTCCGGGAGTTGGCCCGGGTCCGGGCCCAAGTCCATGCCTCTGAGACCGCCAACGACCGCCTCCGATGGGACGCCAAGGCGAAGGAGGATGCCCTCCGGGAGCTCGAGGGCTCGAGCGTCCGGGCGGTGATGGACGCAGGAGGGACTTGGCGTTAGCCTAGGCTCCGGGAGCAGCTCCAAGGTGCCCCCGGCCACATTCACGGAGGCTGTGCGTTTGCTTAACGCACAAGTCTCCGTGATCCCGGAGGCCGTAGATGCCCGAGCGCGAGGCCGGGCAATCCCCGTGGTAGTGGCCGCGGCCAGGCTCGTGGAGCACCGGGGGGTGGGCGCCCGGGCGATCGGGGGCCGCATCCCCTGGAGCTTCTAGGAGTTTTTCGAGCCCTCGCGCCGGGAGGTGGAGCAGCTCGCCAGGGGCTTCTACGACCGGATCGTCCGGGTGAGGTTCCCGGCGCCGGCGCCTCCGGGAGCGGATACCCCGGCGCCGGCGGAAGCCCCCCGGGGGGAGGACGCCAATGACAAAGTATGAGCCTCCCCCCGGGTCTTAGATAGGACGCTTTTTTGCTTTCTTAGTATTTTGTTCCTAGTAGCTTCTTAGAAGAAGCCCCGGACACTTGTAAAAAGACATTTTGAAATGCAATAGAATTGAAAATTTTTCTAAGTCTTGAAGGAATACAATGTTACCAGGTTTCCCGGGAGGTTACTCTCGGGCGAAGGTCTGGAAGAAGTTCCCCGGGGGCGAGGCCTTTGAGCCCCGATAGGTGCCCCCCGGGGGACGCCCAAGCCGCTTTGATCTTGCTAAGTCTCGTCTCCGGGGAACGCAGTGGAGACGTTGTCTAGGAGCCGATCCGGTTGAGATGGCATCCAGAGTGGCACTTGGACAACTTCGATAATCATCGCGCCGAGTTGCCCCCTCTGTGGCCAGGGTCCCGGATGGTTCCTCCTCTTCGAATACTTCCACTGGCGGGCTACAAGTATTGGCCCGAGGACCTGCTCCGGGAAGCTCAGCGCCGCATACGTGGGTTGTACTGGGACCTGACCCGGGAGCTATCGGAGGACCTCCAGGACTATTAGGCGTAGGAGCCTTAGTACGTAGAGAACTTCCGGGTTATGGCCCGGGTTGTACCATTTCTAATGCCCACCGGAGGGGGAAGATGTGCTCTGGTACAATGATCAATAAAGCTGTATTTGCTTGTTTTTCTTGGATGGTCCGGACAACTTCTTTTGATAAGATAGAGCTAAGTTTGCTCATTTTTCTTGGATGGTCCGGATGACTCTCGAGGGCTCCTTGTCCCCCCCTCCACAGCAGGTCGGAGGGTAGCTCCGCGCACTGTGGGGGCGACAAAGCTCCCGAGAGTGAAGGCCCGTGAAAAAGAATTTTTCCAAGTTAAAAAATTCCAAGAGGTTCTGGGGGATAAACTTTCCGGGAGACAATCGTCCGGTCGCCGTGAGAACGGGGAGCCGGGAATAAGGTCTCCGGGGAAGAAACATCCAAGAAAACCCAAGATGAGATTTCCGGAGATAAACTTTCTGGGAGACAATCGTCCAGTCGCCGTGAAAACGGGGAGCCGAGAATAAGGTCTCCGGGAAAAATTATCCAAGAAATCCGTCTCACTGTGGAGACCATCGACTCCCGAAGGAGGATGTGCCCGATGACGGGTCTAAGTGTTTGGGTAGGGGACTAGTCTCCCAAAGTGACTCGTTACCACGGTCCTTGAGGACCGGGTTGCCGCTTACACCCTCAATCCACGAGGGGTGATCGTAAGCCGCCCTACGGGAGGGACTTCTTGGGTCATGAGAGCCCACTTCCTCACGGGGAGGGCATCCTCATGGAGAGGGCGTCCTCACGGGGAGGGCGTCCTCACGGGGAGGGCATCCTCGCGGGGAGGGCATCGCCGTTAGTGGCGGTAAATGTAGAAAAGACCTGCAGTCAGACAGAATTGAAGAAAGATCCAATAGTATTAACAATGAAACAAAATACAACGCTGTAACATCCTGAGTTTTGGGGTGAAAAGTTTCTTTCTCAAAAATCATGCATACATATGTCTCTTCTAGATCAACCAAATCAGCCTCAGCTATATTTTGTTCTAGCCCTAAAATCTCCAAAATCTATTATGTGACCCCAAGTCAAAATCTGACTTGCCAGATTTGATCTATCAGTTATCCTAAACCTAAAAGCCTTCAGAACCCGGATTCAATTCTATCTCTAAATTCCAGATTTATCAACTTCTTCTGTTTTCGAAAACAGAAATACCTTGTATTACCCAAATACCCTAAGTTTCAGAAATACAGATTTAATCCGAATCTTGACCAAGTTCAGACCAGATTATTCCTGGAATATGATCATGGGTATGTCAATACCTTAATCTAAAAAGTTGACAGCCAGATTTCATCATCTAGACTCTTTTCACAAATCAGTCCAAGAGTTATCGCAAATTAGTCCTTATCTGTTATTTGAAAACCCAGAAAGGCTAAAATCTCCAGATTAACTCCAAATTCAGAATTTCTTCGGCAAATCTTTTCTAGATGCTATTTGAAACAAGTTCTTCTTCTGCGCAGATTTCAAGATCTCATCCTAATTACTATAATTCGAAATCAATTGAAACTCAGATTCAATTACCCTAAGAATACCCTATTTTCAGTCCGTACCAAAGACTATTCAAATGTGCCAAATTTTATCAACTGTTCTTGCCAAATATTCTGTTGAATATAATCTGCCAGATCAGTGCAATCAAATTCAGCTTAAACCTTCGAAAACTCCAGATTCGCAGATCAGTCCTTTTTCCAGATTTTCTAAAAGCCAGAAAAGGCAAAATGTTGCAAATCATCTTCAAATTCAAATCTAATTCAGGGAACACCTTCCAAATGCTTTTCAACACAAATTCTTCTTTTATGAATATCTCAAAATCAAACCCTAAATCTCAGAATTCGAGATCAATAAGTTTCAGACTTATTTTACCCTAGTCTACTCTGTTTTCAGTTCATATCAAAAGTCATCCAAATGTCTCAAACTTTATCTTCTAGCTGTGCTAAATCATCTATGGAATTAAGTATACCAAAACAGTAGAATCAATTCCAGATCAAACCTTCCAAATCTCCAGAATTACATTTCAGTCCAAATCAAGAATTGGAAATTGCAATCAAGCCCAAATTCGACCAGGCCGTTTGCTGTGCTCACGACCAGAGTTGCTGTGCTTGTGCGCCGTAGCTGCTCGTCGCCGGTGAGGCTTCGCCGCACTTGTGACCGTGCATGCCGGTGCGCACGTGTCCTCGCTCCAGCCGTGTCGTGGCAGCGCCACTGCAACGTCGACGACCAGCGCCTGCTCCCGCGCGCGACCAGCAGCCTTTTGTCAGCAATTCACTGCCACGTTGCCTTGCCGCGCTAATGTTGTCGCCACCGCTTGCTCCAGCTTGCCATGTCCCGATGAATCGACATGATGATCAACTGCAGAGCCGTTGTCGCCGTCGCATCACCGGTTAATGCTGTGTCTTCGCCGCTGATGCTTAGCACGCAACCCATCTCATCACAGCAGCCAATTACTTCGCTGTTCCCCCTTGCAGCTTCGCCTGCCTATTTAAGCATCCCTGTACTCAGTAGCTCATTCACACCTCACTTGGAACCAGCAAAGCCTCAGATTTTCTGTCTTAGTCTTCTTCTCCGGCGAGACCAGCTCGAGGCCTCACGGTGACAGCCTCAACCGCAGCCTCAACCACCAAATTGACAGCACCAGTGAGTTCCCCTTATCTCTCTCATCGTGCTATACCACTTAATTGGATTTCCTTGCACCTTATCGCCGGCGATCACCGGAATTTACTGAAACTCAAAGATTGCCCTGTTCCGGCAATGCCAGCCAAATTACCTCGATTTAGCTCTCGATCCTGTGGAAGAAAATGACCAGTGACTCATTTCCAGCAAGCCTATGCATCAATATCTCCAGATTGAGCTTCAATCGAAGCTTTTCCCAATTTTGAGCTTCTCCAGAAACCGGCGATCGTCGCCAGGCTTCTCCGGCCATCCTCCGGCCAAATTGATCGTCCAGGTAGCTTCCCCTTATTTCTCTTTCACTCTCCAAGCTTGGAATTGAGTTCATTCGGCCTGAATCAAAAAGCCCTAAATTCTATGTCTTCTTCTCCGGCGTCGATCACCGGAAAACCTATTCCTGGCCGTTTCAGCTTCATCTACCTTGCCATTTAGGTGTGCCTCAACTTCCTGAGCATAATTGTCTTCTAGCTCGATCTTTGAAACTGTCCAGAATTCCAGATACAGCCATGCCAAGATTTTGACCAGTAGCTTCACTGTGCCGTGTCGCCACCACACTTCTCCTTCGAATTTCATCACTTTCCAGCCATCTTCTGCCCTAGATCCTGTTGAATGATTTGTTCCTGTTATCATTGCCTACCTCCCAGACAAAGTGGTGCATCATTTGGAGCTCTAGATCAAAAGTTATGCCAAGCCCTAGTTTCTGGCCATGTCAAGATCAATGCCAGACTATGTCAGTCAGGGGCATTAGCCCTTTTCACTCCCTTCCAGATGTGCATTTCGGGCATAACTTTGTCCCTTAGATTCCTGAGGTTGTGATCAACATTTTCTTCTTCTATCACAACTTGATTTGAGCCCTTGAATTATAATTGCTGCTAAACCCTAGTTTTTGACACTATCCCAGTGCATGCCAGCCAATGGCATTGGCCTTGTTTACCCACTTCTGCTTGTGCATTTTGAAAGCCACTTTGTCCACTGAATTTGTAGAGTTATGATCTACATTTTCTTCTACTGTCATAACTTGAGATAAGCTCTCTAGTTTTCCTTGAAGTTATGTCAGATTCTTGATCCGAATGTCAATCTGCTGACATTCACTGTTTTTGATTAAACCAACCACAAAACTGATGTTCTTATTGTAACCTTGAGATCCTAAGAGCATCTAACACCCATCCTTAGCCAAATCCTTGAAACCCTAGATCTCACCTCAGTTCAGCTTACAATCTCAATTATCTCCAGTATCGTTCAGTTATCCTTGTTAACCATATCTACATATAGATCCTAAATCATTTTAATATATAAGTAATATTTGTGTGTATTGTTTGTTTGTCGTCGAGCAGATCCAGAAGCTGAGATCGAGGACTTCGCTGTTGACCCGTCATCAACTGCTGTTTCTTACGACGCGGAAGGCAAGTCATATCCTTGGTCATCTTGAACCTATATTTTAAATGTTGCTAAAACATAACCTTGAATATAGGCAATATTGCATGTGAAAGATTGAGAATGGTTGATTTATGAATTGGCAGTACTAGACTGGTTATCTGTGAAATGTGAAATAAACAAGTTTTGAGCCATGAACTATTATATGTATTTATATGCTTATATTCATGAAATAAAACCCCTAGCCGTGACCAGAAAAATGGTATGGAATGGTGGTAGCACTGGAGGTGCTAGACTGCAAAGGAATGCAGGCACTGAAGGTGCAGGGTTGTGGATGGTCTGGTCACTGGCATATAAGGATTAGAACCTTGTGTTGTGCGTCTAGTGGCATGAACAACGTGCTAACCGCAAGCCTGGTATGGGACAGGCCTGAACAAGTACTTATGTGGATCGCACATGAAACCCCTGCATGAGATGTGTTGTGATGATTGATTTGGAGGCTGACTCCCACTATCACTGAAGGTGATCTGATATTTGACCCAATAATGGGAAAATGAGGTGGGGTGGAGGTTATGATACAGCCTACCACAACTGTGTTTCGCGGAGAGCCACAGGGTCAGGAGTGAATTGTGAGTGAGACATAACAAAAGTTCTTGTTATCTCCACCTTGCCACTCACACATGGTTGTGAGGAGGGGTCTAATCATTTTGATAGGATGGGCTTGAAAGTGGAATATCTTGCGGGTAAATTGGTACCTCTCTGCAGAGTTAAAAACGTATTCGAATACTCTGAGCTCCCGGGTTTATAGGAGTCTGCTGCGGTGGATTAAATCCACGGGGTGTGACACAAGTATTATTTCCTAAATAAAATATGTTTTAATCAAGATTACCCAAATGACATGTGTTGTCATGATAAGGAGTGCTGCCGTGGGCTGTCGTGTGTCGACGTGTCGCGGTAGTGCTATAATCTAGTGAACATGAATGATGATGTTATATTATGAAAAGTGCTGCCCTGAGATGAGGTACGAAAGAAAAAGATTATTTTACAAATATCCATAATTCTTGACTAGTCTAGGTTCATGTTATCACTACTATATGTATCTACTCTTACCTATGACTTGCTGAGTACGTAAGTGCTCACTCTTGCAACCTACAAATCAATAGGCGGAGCGATCAACAATCAAGATGAAGACGTGGAGAACTTCTTGGATACAGAAGGAGGAGCGTCAGTCCCGTCATTTCCCTGATGTGTGTTGTTCTGGCGTCCACTTCTCTTTGTGGGTGGGTCATCTATCTTCTGCTGTGTAGATGTTATTTTGCTAAACCATGTATGCCGTGAAGGCATTGTAATCTTCTTATGTAATATCAAGGCCAGCAGGCCACACTGCTTAACTATTTTGTAAGTTACTCTGTTGCAATGTGAATATACTCCTGTGCTTGACTTATCCTGGGACGTCAAGGGTATGTGTATGCTATGCATATATGGGACTAGCTGCAGCGAGCTAGGTCTCTACAGGAGTAGTCGTAGTCCCAGTTTCGGGGCGCGACAGGAAAAGTTGGTATCAGAGCAACATGAGAACTTGACTGTAGGACGACACCTCTAGGGATTGGCCGTGCCAGGAAAACGTAATTTATTTAGAAAACTACTTGTTGAAAATTGTATTTTGATAAAAACAATGAGCTTTGTAGCTCTTGAAAATTTTTATTTCAAAATTTTATTTGAATTTTCTAAAATTCGGTAAGATTGTGAGAGTGCGTTCTGTTGTTTCAGAGTGTCTTAGGGGTTGGCATAGAAAGAGCTAGTGATGCTCTTGATAGTTTGTGATTCGCTGTTGCTTTGCAATGGTTAACTTGTGCATTATGGCTTGTAGCCTAAGTATTTTATGCACTAAAGTAGTTTGCATTATTTTCTGCATTGTTGTCTTAGTTGGCCCTAGATAGTTAGATCAGACCAAACTTCTTTTTCAGAGCTACCATGGTTGATACAAGAGGAAGATCTCGAAGCAGTGGAGAAGACGAGGAACAGACTCCTCAGGAAGAAGATATTATGACAAGAAACCCCTTGTTTCAGCAAGAACCTCAGAGTTCCAATCCTCCACCGAAGGAAAATATAGAGGGAGAAGATCGGAAGAGAAGAATGCCTCAACAAGTGCAACCACAACTAAACTCAACTAGAAGGAGAATCCCTACCAACTCTAGTTTTCAACCATCATACCAAACTCCCAGACCAATAAGAATGACGTGCCCCAATTGCAAAGGAAATCACCTTCAAAAGAACTGTCCTCACGCGAGTGTCAAATGTTTTCATTGCAAACAGCATGGGCATCGCAAAGAATTCTGTCCCTGGATTCAATTCCCTAGACCCATAGCCATATATCAAGCAAAGATACAGTCAGTAAAACCTAGAACATCACCACTGCAGAATCCCAAGAGAAATCTACAAAGAAGAGGAGCCATGTTTACCAGAAGCAAAGGAAATCCTTACATGAACACTCAATGCTATCACTGTTGGCAGCATGGACATCATAGAGAATTTTGTCCTTGGACTCAACTTCCACCATCTATTGCCAGATTACAGGCAGGAACACAACCAGAAGCACCCAGAGTACCAGTGTCACCAGCACCAAAGCCTAAAGGAGCTCCACCAGGAAGAGGAGGGAACATGGCTAATCGAGGAAGAGGAAGAGGTAAAGCACCAACCGCAACCCAAGGAGGAAGATTAAACTATACGTCAATCCAAGAAGCAGGCAACGCCACTGACATTCTTCTAGGTAGATTCCTGATTCAATCTGCATCTGCCTTAATATTATTTGATCCTGGTGCTACAAATTCATTTATGTCAAAAGCATTTGCATCTGAGGCTGAAATGCATATAGAGCAAGTACCATTAGAGTATTCTATGGTTATGCAAACTACTGGGGCTAGATTATCTGTCTACTCGATCTGCCCAAATGTAATCTTCAGTATAGAAGGGGTAGAATTTGAGGCAAATCTACTAGTTCTAGAATTGCAAAATCTAGAGATTTTATTGGGCATGGATTAGTTATCCCAACATAAAGGCCTAGAAGATTGTAAAGAGAAAACTCTTTGTCTTGTCAGTAGCCAAGGGGAGAGAGTTCTATTTTATGAACAAAGATCATCAATCAGGAAACTGCTAAGACCTGTTCAAGCATTACAAAAGTTATGCCTGGAACAAGCGCCTGTAGTGCAACCATATTCTGATGTGTTTTTCAGAAGAACTTTCAGAAATGTCAGTTACAGATATAGAGAAGCTCAAGAATCAACTCAAAGATTATGATTTTAGTATTCAGTACCATCCAGGGAAAGCTAATGTAGTGGCCGATGTCTTAAGCAGAAAAGTTTACAACCTACAAGGAATGGTTATGTTAAAGAACCCTTACCTACAACAAGAGTTGCAGAATCATCAAGTGGAAATAGTACCGCAGGGAACGGTAGCTACTTTAACAGTAAAACCTCAACTTGAAGAACAGATAGGAAATGCCCAGAAGAAAGATGAAGAAATTTGTAAGATCAAGAGTCGAATCAAGTTAGGAAAGGCTCAAGGCTTTACTAAAGATAACCAAGGAATTGCATGGTATTGAGGAAGAATCTGTGTACCTCAAAACGCAGATCTTAAGGAAATAATTCTCCATGAAGCTCATAAAATTCCATACTCAATACACCCTGGTAACACAAAGATGTATCAAGATTTGAAGACCAAAATTTTGGTAGGATAATATGAAGAGGAAGATTGCAGAATACATTGCGAACTGTGATACATGTCGACGAGTTAAAGCAGAACATCAGAAAATAGCAGGAAAGCTACAACCTCTACCCATACCATTATGGAAATGAGAAGAAATTGGTATGGATTTCATTACAGGATTACCTAAAACTCAAGGAGGATATGATTCCATATGGGTTATTGTGGACAGACTTACTAAAGTAGCTCATTTCATACCAGTCAAAAAGATTTATGATGGCAGTAAATTAGCAGAGTTATACATGCAAAGAATAGTGGCATTGCATGGTATTCCTAAGAAGATAGTTTCAGATCGTGGAACACAGTTTACCTCCAAATTTTGGAATAGATTGCATGAAACCCTAGGAACCCAGTTGGACTTCAGTACTGCATATCATCCACAGACGGGAGGACAGACAGAAAGAGTCAACCAAATCCTAGAAGATCTTCTAAGAGCTTGTATACTAGATTATGGAACATCATGGGACAAATGTTTACCATTTGCAGAATTTACATATAATAACAATTATCAAGCTAGTATACAGATGGCACCATTTGAAGCTTTATATGGACGTAAGTGCAGAACTCCATTGCATTGAAATGAGCTAGGAGAACGAAAGGTCATAGGACCAGAGATAGTAGAAGAAGCAGAAGCTCATGTCAGACTCATCAGAGAAAGGTTGAAAACAGCACAATCACGACAAAAGAGTTATGCAGATAAACGACGGAGAGAATTATCATTTGAACCAGGAGATTTTGTGTATCTCAAGGTCACACCATTCAAAGGATTACAAAGATTCCAAGTGAAAGGAAAGTTATCTCCAAGATACATTGGACCATTTAAGATAATCAAGAGAAAGGGAGAAGTATCATATAAATTGGAATTACCTGAGGGATTAGCAGGAGTGCATGATGTGTTTCATGTCTCTCAGCTCCGGAAATGTTTGAAGGAACCTACTGACCAGATAGATGTACAAGATGTGCCTTTACAGAAGAATCTCACTTATCTTGAGCACCCAATTAGAATCCTAGCCACTGATGAACGTCAGCTCAGAAGGAAGAAAATCAAATTGTGTAAAGTTTAATGGAAAAATCATTCAGAGCAAGAGGCTACTTGGGAGAAGGAAGAAGATCTTAAGCAAACCTATCCTTATCTTTTCCTGTCTTAGGTAAATCTCGGGGCGAGATTTCTTTAAGGAGGGTAGATCTGTAACATCCTTAGTTTTGGGGTGAAAAGTTTCTTTCTCAAAAATCATGCATACATATGTCTCTTCTACATCAACCAAATCAGCCTCAGCTTTATTTTGTTCTAGCCCTAAAATCTCCAAAATCTATTATGTGACCCCAAGTCAAAATCTGACTTGCCAGATTTGATCTATCAGTTATCCTAAACCTAAAAGCCTTCAGAACCCGGATCCAATTCTATCTCTAAATTCCAGATTTATCAACTCTTCTGTTTTCGAAAACAGAAATACCTTGTATTACCCAAATACCCTAAGTTTCAGAAATACAGATTTAATCCGAATCTTGACCAAGTTCAGACCAGATTATTCCTGGAATATGATCATGGGTATGTCAATACCTTAATCTAAAAAGTTGATAGCCAGATTTCATCATCTAGACTCTTTTCACAAATCAGTCCAAGAGTTATCGCAAATTAGTCCTTATCTGTTATTTGAAAACCCAGAAAGGCTAAAATCTCCAGATTAACTCCAAATTCAGAATTTCTTCGGCAAATCTTTTCTAGATGCTATTTGAAACAAGTTCTTCTTCTGCGCAGATTTCAAGATCTCATCCTAATTACTATAATTCGAAATCAATTGAAACTCAGATTCAATTACCCTAAGAATACCCTATTTTCAGTCCGTACCAAAGACTATTCAAATGTGCCAAATTTTATCAACTGTTCTTGCCAAATATTCTGTTGAATATAATCTGCCAGATCAGTGCAATCAAATTCAGCTTAAACCTTCCAAAACTCCAGATTCGCAGATCAGTCCTTTTTCCAGATTTTCTAAAAGCCAGAAAAGGCAAAATGTTGCAAATCATCTTCAAATTCAAATCTAATTCAGGGAACACCTTCCAAATGCTTTTCAACACAAATTCTTCTTTTATGAATATCTCAAAATCAAACCCTAAATCCCAGAATTCGAGATCAATAAGTTTCAGACTTATTTTACCCTAATCTACTCTGTTTTCAGTTCATATCAAAAGTCATCCAAATGTCTCAAACTTTATCTTCTAGCTGTGCTAAATCATCTATGGAATTAAGTATACCAAAACAGTAGAATCAATTCCAGATCAAACCTTCCAAATCTCCAGAATTACATTTCAGTCCAAATCAAGAATTGGAAATTGCAATCAAGCCCAAATTCGACCAGGCCGTTTGCTGTGCTCACGACCAGAGTTGCTGTGCTTGTGCGCCGTAGCTGCTCGTCGCCGGTGAGGCTTCGCCGCACTTGTGACCGTGCATGCTGGTGCGCACGTGTCCTCGCTCCAGCCGTGTCGTGGCAGCGCCACTGCAACGTCGACGACCAGCGCCTGCTCCCGCGCGCGACCAGCAGCCTTTTGTCAGCAATTCACTGCCACGTTGCCTTGCCGCGCCAATGTTGTCGCCACCGCTTGCTCCAGCTTGCCATGTCCCGATGAATCGACATGATGATCAACTGCAGAGCCGTTGTCGCCGTCGCATCACCGGTTAATGCTGTGTCTTCGCCGCTGATGCTCAGCACGCAACCCATCTCATCACAGCAGCCAATTACTTCGCTGTTTCCCCCTTGCAGCTTCGCCTGCCTATTTAAGCATCCTTGTACTCAGTAGCTCATTCACACCTCACTTGGAACCAGCAAAGCCTCAGATTTTCTGTCTTAGTCTTCTTCTCCGGCGAGACCAGCTCGAGGCCTCACGGTGACAGCCTCAACCGCAGCCTCTACCACCAAATTGACAGCACCAGTGAGTTCCCCTTATCTCTCTCATCGTGCTATACCACTTAATTGGATTTCCTTGCACCTTATCGCCGGCGATCACCGGAATTTACTGAAACTCGAAGATTGCCCTGTTCCGGAAATGCCAGCCAAATTACCTCGATTTAGCTCTCGATCCTGTGGAAGAAAATGACCAGTGACTCATTTCCAGCAAGCCTATGCATCAATATCTCCAGATTGAGCTTCAATCGAAGCTTTTCCCAATTTTGAGCTTCTCCAGAAACCGGCGATCGTCGCCAGGCTTCTCCGGCCATCCTCCGGCCAAATTGATCGTCCAGGTAGCTTCCCCTTATCTCTCTTTCACTCTCCAAGCTTGGAATTGAGTTCATTCGGCCTGAATCAAAAAGCCCTAAATTCTATGTCTTCTTCTCCGGCGTCGATCACCGGAAAACCTATTCCTGGCCGTTTCAGCTTCATCTACCTTGCCATTTAGGTGTGCCTCAACTTCCTGAGCATAATTGTCTTCTAGCCCGATCTTTGAAACTGTCCAGAATTCCAGATACAGCCATGCCAAGATTTTGACCAGTAGCTTCACTGTGCCGTGTCGCCACCACACTTCTCCTCCGAATTTCATCACTTTCCAGCCATCTTCTGCCCTAGATCCTGTTGAATGATTTGTTCCTGTTATCATTGCCTACCTCCCAGACAAAGTGGTGCATCATTTGGAGCACTAGATCAAAAGTTATGCCAAGCCCTAGTTTCCGGCCATGTCAAGATCAATGCCAGACTATGTCAGTCAGTGGCATTAGCCCTTTTCACTCCCTTCCAGATGTGCATTTGGGGCATAACTTTGTCCCTTAGATTCCTGAGGTTGTGATCAACATTTTCTTCTTCTATGACAACTTGATTTGAGCCCTTGAATTATAATTGCTGCTAAACTCTTGTTTTTGACACTATCCCAGTGCATGCCAGCCAATGGCATTGGCCTTGTTTACCCACTTCTGCTTGTGCATTTTGAAAGCCACTTTGTCCACTGAATTTGTAGAGTTATGATCTATATTTTCTTCTACTGTCATAACTTGAGATAAGCTCTCTAGTTTTCCTTGAAGTTATGTCAGATTCTTGATCCGAATGTCAATCTGCTGACATTCACTGTTTTTGATTAAACCAACCACAAAACTGATGTTCTTATTGTAACCTTGAGATCCTAAGAGCATCTAACACCCATCCTTAGCCAAATCCTTGAAACCCTAGATCTCACCTCAGTTCAGCTTACAATCTCAATTATCTCCAGTATCGTTCAGTTATCCTTGTTAACCATATCTACATATAGATCCTAAATCATTTTAATATATAAGTAATATTTGTGTGTATTGTTTGTTTGTCGTCGAGCAGATCCAGAAGCTGAGATCGAGGACTTCGCTGTTGACCCGTCATCAACTGCTGTTTCTTACGACGCGGAAGGCAAGTCATATCCTTGGTCATCTTGAACCTATATTTTAAATGTTGCTAAAACATAACCTTGAATATAGGCAATATTGCATGTGAAAGATTGAGAATGGTTGATTTATGAATTGGCAGTACTAGACTGGTTATCTGTGAAATGTGAAATAAACAAGTTTTGAGCCATGAACTATTATATGTATTTATATGCTTATATTCATGAAATAAAACCCCTAGCCGTGACCAGAAAAATGGTATGGAATGGTGGTAGCACTGGAGGTGCTAGACTGCAAAGGAATGCAGGCACTGAAGGTGCAGGGTTGTGGATGGTCTGGTCACTGGCATATAAGGACTAGAACCTTGTGTTGTGCGTCTAGTGGCATGAACAACGTGCTAACCGCAAGCCTGGTATGGGGCAGGCCTGAACAAGTACTTATGTGGATCGCACATGAAACCCCTGCATGAGATGTGTTGTGATGATTGATTTGGAGGCTGACTCCCACTATCACTGAAGGTGATCTGATATTTGACCCAGTAATGGGAAAATGAGGTGGGGTGGAGGTTATGATACAGCCTACCACAACTGTGTTTCGCGGAGAGCCACAGGGTCAGGGGTGAATTGTGAGTGAGACATAACAAAAGTTCTTGTTATCTCCACCTTGCCACTCACACATGGTTGTGAGGAGGGGTCTAATCATTTTGATAGGATGGGCTTGAAAGTGGAATATCTTGCGGGTAAATTGGTACCTCTCTGCAGGGTTAAAAACGTATTCGAATACTCCGAGCTCCCGGGTTTATAGGAGTCTGCTGTGGTGGATTAAATCCACGGGGTGTGACACAAGTATTATTTCCTAAATAAAATATGTTTTAATCAAGATTACCCAAATGACATGTGTTGTCATGATAAGGAGTGCTGCCGTGGGCTGTCGTGTGTCGACATGTCGCGGTAGTGCTATAATCTAGTGAACATGAATGATGATGTTATATTATGAAATGTGCTGCCCTGAGATGAGGTACGAAAGAAAAAGATTATTTTACAAATATCCATAATTCTTGACTAGTCTAGGTTCATGTCATCACTACTATATGTATCTACTCTTACCTATGACTTGCTGAGTACGTAAGTGCTCACTCTTGCAACCTACAAATCAATAGGCGGAGCGATCAACAATCAAGATGAAGACGTGGAGAACTTCTTGGATCCAGAAGGAGGAGCGTCAGTCCCGTCATTTCCCTGATGTGTGTTGTTCTGCCATCCACTTCTCTTTGTGGGTGGGTCACCTATCTTCTGCTGTGTAGATGTTATTTTGCTAAACTATGTATGCCGTGAAGGCATTGTAATCTTCTTATGTAATATCAAGGCCAGCAGGCCACACTGCTTAACTATTTTGTAAGTTACTCTGTTGCAATGTGAATATACTCCTGTGCTTGACTTATCCTGGGACGTCAAGGGTATGTGTATGCTATGCATATATGGGACTAGCTGCAGCGAGCTAGGTCTCTACAGGAGTAGTCGTAGTCCCAGTTTCGGGGCGCGACAAACGCCTCCCCCCCCCAAGTCACGAAAGGGGAGGGAACGGTGATTACAATGTCCCCCCTCCTCCTTCGGCGTGATCGCTCCGGGGGAGGGGACAGTAAGTACAAGGTCCCCCTTCCCCCTCCGGCGTAATCGCTCCGGGGGTGGGGACGGGCCTGTGTAGGCTAGACGTAAAACTTACGAAATAAACGCAAGCTTCATGTGTGCTTTAGTTCCGGCTCTTGAAGGTTGGAGAGTTTGTAAGCCCCCAAGCCCAGGACCACGGAGATCCTGTAGGGGCCCACCCATTTGGGGGAGAGCTTGCCCTGGGCTTGGGGGTCTGTGACACACTTGAGGACCAAGTCCCCAAGACGAAAAGCCCTCTCGCGCACGCGCTGGTTGTATGTGCGTGCCATCTCGCCCTCATAGATGGCGTGGCGGAGGAGTGCTCGGTCGCGTTCCTCCTCCACGAGATCGATCTCCAGCAGCTGAATCGCCTCATTGGCCTGGTACGCTGCGGTCATTGCTCCGTCTAGGAGCTCGACTCGCAGCGACCGAAAGCCTACCTCCGGGGGGAGGACTACCTCGGCCCCGTAAACCAGGGAGAAGGGAGTACGCCCCGTCACCCGGCTCGGAATCGTGCGCACAGAGCAGAGGATGCTGGGGAGCTCCTCTGCCCATGCACCCCACTTAGAAGCGGCTTGCTCGAGTCGTCGGCGTAACCCTTGTAGGATTACGCCGTTGACCCTCTCAACAGCCCCGTTGCTCTGGGGATGGGCCACTGAGGCGAAGTGGATGACGAGCCCCAGGCCTTCACAGAATTCCCGGAAATAAGCTGAGTTGAATTGGGTCCCGTTACCAACAGTGATTTCCCGAGGGAGACCAAAACGATAAACAACGTTTTTCCAGAAAAACCGCTGGACAGCTCGGGACGTGATGCTGGCCAAGGGTTCCGCCTCTACCCACTTTGTAAAGTAGTCAACCGTGACCACCGCATACTTGTATCCTCCGGGCGCTGGGGGGAAGGGTCCTAAGAGGTCCATCCCCCAGCGCGCGAAGGGCCAAGTGATGGGGATAGTCTGCAGCGCTACGGGGGGGAGGTTCGAACCCTTGGCCATCTTCTGACAAGCCTCGCACGTGGAGACGAGGTCTCCCACGTTGCGCATCACCGTGGGCCAGTAGAAACCCTGCCGGAGAGCCTTGGCCGCGATGGCACGCGGGGCTAGGTGAGAGCCACAGCTCCCCGCGTGGATGTCTTCGACAAGCTGGGGTCCCTCCGGCCGTGGGAGGCAACGGAGGAGGGCGGAAGCCCCCTGCTTGTAGAGCTTCCCCTCCAGCAGGAGGTATGCCCAGGCTTTGGCCCGGAGGCACTTATCCTCAGTCTCATTGGGAGGGTCCCCCTCCCACTTGATGAAGGAGATGAGGGGGTCCATCCAAGACGGAGTCCGGGTGATCTCGGCGACGACCGGGAGGCAACGCTCGCCGCCCGCGTCCGGGGAGGTCACCGAGGGCTTAGCGATGATCTCCAGGAAGGCCCCTTTGGGGAGCGATTCCCGGGCGCTGGCTGCCCGGGCTAAGGCATCGGCCCAGTCATTGTCCCTTCTCGGGATATGCCGAGCCTCGAGGCCATCGAAGTGCCTCACCATCTTTCGCACCTCCTACAAATAAAGACTCAAGTTTGTGTCATGGCACAGGTAAGACTTGTCCATTTGGCAAACTACGAGCTGAGAGTCTCCCTTCACTATGAGGCGTCGGATCCCCAGGGAGCGCGCAAGGAGCAACCCGAGGAGCAAAGCCTCGTACTCGGTGATGTTGTTGGTTGCAGGGAACTCCAGCCGCGCCGCGTACTCGAGTTCCTTCCCCTCGGGGCTCCGGAGGACTACTCCCGCACTGGACCCGGCGAGACACAGCGACCCGTCGAACATGAGTGTGCAATGGTCACTGCGTGGGGGCGGCGCGGGGAGGTCTTCGTCCCCGGGCCCGGAGGCAAGAGTCCACTTCGCCACGAAGTCGAAGAGGACCTGTGACTTGATGGCGAAGCGGCCTGTGAGGGAAAGGGAGAAGGGGGCGAGCTCGGCCCCCCACTTCCCGATCCGGCCGGTGGCCTCTTTGTTCTGCAACACCTCCCCCAGGGGGAGGGACAATGGGATGGTGATGGGGTGCTCCAGGAAGTAGTGACGAAGCTTCCGGGACGCCATCAGGAGGGCGTAGAAGATCTTCTCCATCTTCATGTACCAAGTTTTGGCCCCTTGGAGGGCTTCACTCACCTAGTACACGGGACGCTGCTGCCCCCCTTGCTCCTTCACCAATACCGCGCTCACGGCGACCGGGGTTGCGGCGAGGTAGAGGAGCAAGGGCTCTTCAGGGGATGGGCTCACGAGCATTGGAGGGCTCGTGAGGTACTTCTTGAGGTCGTCGAGCCCCCGGAGGATCTTGAAGAATTGGAGGCCGCGTTCCCCCGACCGCGAGACGAAGTGGCTCAGCGCGGCTAAGCGGCCGGCGAGTCGCTGAACGTCCTTGACGGAGCGTGCCGGGGGCATGTCCAGGAACGCCCGGATCTTTTCGGGGTTTGCCTCTATGCCCCGCTGGGACACTAGGAAACCCAGAAGCTTCCCCCCGCGCACGCCGAATGATGTGACCATGCACACAATAGATAGGACCAACACTACATCAACATGGTCGTCATCAAGAGTTTCATTCAATTCTTCGTCAGCATGGTCGTCGCCGAGTGCTACCTCGATCATTTCGCCAACATGGATTAGTGTAACTTCTTCCATGACATCTACGACAAGTTGGAAACACTTCACGGCATCCTCGACATCATCTACATCAACTATGGTGTCATCATCAACTATATGGCATCATCGACCCGCACCATGGCCAGGTCACGTGCACAGCCGGCAAGTTCATCATGCTGATATTGCGCTATCGCCGCCAGCAGTTCGGCCTCCACCATGGCCACCTCCCCAAGCTCAAGATGTATTCAAGAAAGGCGCATCTCCACCACTTCGACGCCCTCTGGTCTCACAAACCGATCAAGCGGCGAAACTGTTCGAAGACAGAATAATCTAAGCAAAACCCTCTTCTAAACGATGACGGCTACAGAATATATAGTGACGGCTAGGGTTTGGGGCATTAAACCCTAGGGTTACACGGGCCATGGGCCCAAAGTGGGGCGTCGCAGCGCCCGGCAGATTCTGGTTGCCATATTATTTTCACAAGTCCTGTTGATTCGTAAGGAATTTTGACATGGGACTGGATCCGTTGGAAAGATCTCGTCGAGGGCTTCTCTGTGCATACCAAGAACGTCCAAAACAGAGTCCGTATGCGCCCTGGGCATCCGTTTTAATTTGACTGCGCGGAGATGGCCGAACCCGACTCGTGGACAAATTGGGCTCTCTCTTGGGCCGTCCTTGCAACGACGTGGCTTGTGGGACCAGAGGGCGTCGAAGTGGTGGAGATGCGCCTTTCTTGAATACGTCTTGAGCTTGGGGAGGTGGCCACGGTGGAGGCCGAACTGCTGGCGGCAATAGCGCAATATCAGCATGATGAGCTTGTCGGCTGTGCACGCGACCTGGCCATGGTGCGGGTCGATGATGCCATATAGTTGATGATGACACCATAGTTGATGTAGATGATGTCGAGGATGCCGTGAAGTGTTTCCAACTTGTCGTAGATGTCATGGAAGAAGTTACACTAATCCATGTTGGCCAAATGATCGAGGTAACACTCGGCGACGACCATGCTGACGAAGAATTGAATGAAACTCTTGATGACCACCATGTTGATGTAGTGTTGGTCCTATCTATGATGTGCATGGTCACATCACCGAATGCGCACTTCTCCGGGTTGAGCTTCAACCCATACGCGTGGAGGTTGCGGAAGGTCCCCACTAGGTCGTCGACGTGGGCGACTGCGCGGGGACTTTTGACGACCGCGTCGTCGACGTAGACTTCGACGTTGCGGCCGACTTGGTCTTGGAAGACCAGGGTCATGAGCCGCTGGAAGGTCGGCCCCGCGTTCTTCAGCCCGAAGGGCATGTGGACGTAGCAGAAGGTTCCAAGGGGAGATATGAAACTTGTCTTTTCCTCGTCCCCTTCCCCCATCCAGACTTGATGGTAGCCCGAGTAGGCATCCAGGAAGCTCATCAACTCGCACCCCGCTGTGGAGTTGACCAATTGGTCAATCCGCGGGAGTGGGAACTTGTCCTTGGGGCAGGCGCGGTTGAGGTCGGTGAAGTCCACGTACATCCGCCACTTGCCATTTGACTTTTTCACGAGGATGGGGTTCGCGAGCCACTCGGGGTGCAAGACCTCCCGAATTAACCCCGCCTCTCGGAGTCGGGCGATCTCCACCTTGATCGCCTCTTGGCATTCAAGGGAGAGTTTTCTCAGCTTCTATTTGATAGGGGGGTGATCGGGGGTCGCCGCGAGCTTGTGCTCGATGACATCCCGGGCGACGCCCCGCATGTCCGAGGGCTTCCACGCAAATACGTCGGAGTTTTTGTGCAGGAAGGCCGCAAGTTGTGTTGCATGCTCCTCGGGGAGCTCCGCCCAGATCCAGACGGTTTTGTCCCCGTCGCCCGGGGACAGCAGGACCTTTCGGAGGCCCCCTTCCGGACGCGGCTTGGGGAGGGGCCTCCTAGGAGGTATCGCAGCGACGTCTGGATCCGGGGGAGAGACCTCCCCCCCAGGTGCCTTAATGATGTTGACGCTCCCGATTGTGGCGGCGGCGCGCTCGTATAGAGCGCGGGCCACGTCTTGGTCTCCCCGGACGGTGATCACACCGTGAGGCCCGGGGACCTTCATGCAAAGGTAGTTTTGGTGGGTTGCGGCCCCCAAGCGGTTGATCGTGGTCCTCCCCATGATCGCGTTGTAGGAGGAGGGGAGGTCCACCACGTCAAACCGGACCATCTCAGTCCGGTAGTTCTCCGGGGTGCCGAACGTCATGGGGAGATCCACCTTCCCCACAGGGTGGATCGCCTTCCCCGGGACGAATCCTTGCACGGGTGTCGCGCCCCGAAACTGGGACTACGACTACTCCTGTAGAGACCTAGCTCGCTGCAGTTAGTCCCATATATGCATAGCATACACATACCCTTGACTTCCCAGGATAAGTCAAGCACAAGAGTATATTCACATTGCAACAGAGTAACTTACAAAATATTTAAGCAGTGTGGCCTGCTGGCCTTAATATTACATAAGAAGATTACAATGCCTTCATGGCATACATGGTTTAGCAAAATAACATCTACACAGCAGAAGATAGGTGACCCACCCACAAAGAGAAGTGGATGGCAGAACAACACATCAGGGCAATGACGGGACTGACGCTCCTCCTTCTGGATCCAAGAAGTTTTCCACGCCTTCATCTTGATCATTGAATGCTCCGTCTATTGATTTGTAGGTTGCAAGGGTGAGCACTTACGTACTCAGCAAGTCATAGGTAAGAGTAGATACATATAGTAGTGATGATATGAACCTAGACTAGTCAAGAACGATGGATGTTTGTAAAATAATCTTTTTCTTTCATACCTCATCTCATGGCAGCACCTTTCATAATATAGCATCATTATTCATGTTCACTAGATTATAGAACTACCGCGACGCGTCGACACACGACAGCCCATGGTAGCACTCCTTATCATGACAACACATGTCATTTGGGTAATCTTGATTTAACACATTTTATTTAGAAAATAATACTTGTGTCACACCCCGTGGATTTACCCCACCGCAGCAGACACCTATAAACCCGGGAGCTCGGAGTATTCGAATACGTTTTTAACTCTGCAGACAGGTACCAATTTACCCGCAAGATATTCCACTTTCAAGCCTTTCCTATCATAACAAAATGATTGGACCCCTGACTCACTTCATATTGTGAGCGGCAAGGTGGAAATGACAAGAACTTTTGTTATGTCTCACTCACATTTCACCCCTGACCCTGTGGCTCTCCTCGAACCACAGTTGTGGTAGGTTGTATCCTAACCTCCACCCCTACATATATTTCCATTACTGGGTCAACATGCGAGATCACCTTCAGTGAAATGTGTGGGAGCCGTCCTCCGTGCCCAAACTTGCATCACTACACAATTCCAGCAGGGGTGTCATGTGCGATCCACATAAGTACTTGTCCAGGCCTGTCCCATACCAGGCTTGCGGTTAGCACGTGTTTCATGCCACTAGACGCACAACACAAGGTTCTAGTCCTTATATGCCAGTGACCAGACCATCCACAACCCTGCACCTTCAGTGCTTGCATTCCTTCACTGTTTAGCACCTCCAGTGCTACCGCCCCCCATACCATTTTCTGGTCACGGCTAGGGGTTTTATTTCATGAATATAAGTATATAAATACATATATAATAGTTCATGGCTCAAAACTTGTTTATTTCACATTTCACAGATAACCAGTCAAGTACTGCCAATTCATAAATCAACCATTCTCAATCTTTCACATGCAATATTATCTATATTCAAGGTTATGTTTTAGCAACATTTAAAATATAGGTTCAAGATGACCAAGGATATGACTTGCCTTCTGTGTCGTAAGAAACAGCAGTTGATGACGGATCAACAGCGAAGTCCTCAAATTCAGCTTCTGGATCTGCTCGACGACAAACCAAACAATACACACAAATATTACTTATATATTAAAATGATTTAGGATCTATATGCAGATATGCTTAACAAGGATGATTGAACGATACTGGAGATAATTGAGATTGCAAGCTGAACTGGGTTGAGAATCTAGGGTTTCAAGGAATTGGCTAAGAATGGGTGTTAGATGCTCTTAGGATCTCAAGGTTGCAATAAGAACATCAGTTTTGTGGTTGGTTTGATCAAAAATAGCGAATGTCAGCATATTGACATTCGGATCAAGACTCTGACATAACTTCAAGGAAAACTAGAGAGCTTATCTCAAGTTATGACAGTAGAAGAAAGTGTAGATCATAATTTTACAAATTCAGTGGACAAGGTGGCTTTCAAAATGCATAATCAGAAGTGGGTAAACAAAGCCAATGCCATTGGCTGGCATGCACTGGGACAGTGTCAAAAACTAGGGTTTAGCAGCAAATACCACTAGTACAGAAATGTAGTCTACTAACCCCTATCTTCTATCGGTTATTAGCGAAACAGCACAAAACCGATAGAAAATGTGCCTCGTGGGCAAAAAAGCCCGACGGATGTATTTTCCCTATCGGTTTCTAAGAAACTTACCGATAGAATAAATAGTATGATTTACTCTAGCGGTGATGAACATATTTGCCGTTAGAAGAGATGCATAAGTACTGACGGAAGAATGTTGTGCGCCGATAGGACTGGTCGACTTCAACAACTAGACTTATTCTATCGCTACTATATGAATATACCGACAGAATATATTAAAAGTTCCTATCGGCAATATGTAGTTCGCCGATAGAATAGTTGACCTTCTACAAATATTTTTATTCTATCGGTAATGGATTCTTTTACCGTTAGAATATATAGAAAATTGCTTAGAACTGTTCGTCTTCTAATAGTTTTATTCTATCGGTAATGCATGTTTATACCGGTAGAATATTGCACAAAATATCTTAGAACTATTGGCCTTCTACAACTAGTAATATTCTATCGGCAATGTACGTACAGACCGATAGAGTATGTACAAAAATTCCTATCGGTAATATTTGTTTTGCCGATAGAACCATTCGGCTTCTACAGATGTTTTTATTACTAACGGTATTCTGTTTTCTTACCGATAGAAAATATATAATTGTATAAATACACGGGTATGTCTCTTTCATTCTCATAGTTCATCTGGGCTCGTAGTCCTAACCCGTAAGCTCCATGGACGGCCGGCGCACCTCTACAGGGGACCGCTGCACCTCCGCACCTCCATCGACGCCCTCTAGACGTCGGCATCCCAAGGAAGGTACGTAAAATTTCTGCAATATTGTTAGATTATTCTAATCCGATTATGGCAATAATTCTGCTTTTTTTGTATCCTTCATTTTGATGTGTCTTCTTTTCAATATGATTATGATCTGTTCAGGTCCTTGGATGATGCTCGTGGGGGGCAACGTATTTCACGGTTCTTCATCGCAGTACGCTGCCTATGTTGGCTTGTTGGCGAAAGAAAAGGTGAAGATCACCGTCGAGAGCTGGAAGGACGTGAAGGGCGAGATCTTGGTTGGCTCAGTCGAGAAGATGCTTAAGCCCGGCGTGTTTCTCAAATCAGGACCTATAGAAAGCATCTTACATGTTTTTGCATGCACCAGCTTGTGGCCAGATGCTTACCTGCTTGGAGAAGAAGAATTGTTGTTATTTGCACAGCCATTCTACACCATCACTACACAGAACAACATCTTGGAAGGTAGGTTCTTTTTGTTAATGGAGTTGAGTTGAGTTGAGTTGAGTTGATCGAGTTTGAGTCCGAGGAAATCACCATTACGTACAAATGTATGTCGACGGCAGTTCCAGCTCCTCGGGCGTCTTCGAACTGAACTCCTATGGTTAAGTCCAATGTGGTTCAGACATTTGCTGTTTTGGATGAATGGATTTGTGATGTATCAGGTCTAACTTGTAGTCGGTAGTTGCATTGTGGCAACCTGCAAAGGTTCCCTTTTATGTAAAATGCATGTATGGGCCACTGGGTCCTCGTCGTGATCTGTTGTTAATTTCAGACGTGGCTTTTGTAATATACATCGAATGTGTGAATTGTTGTATTTGTATATTGTTGTATATTTGTGTATCATGTATTGCTAATTGGGACATGAACTTGAATGTGCAGGGAGCATTTGTGTATTTAATTGTATTGGTAGGTAGGTGTGTATTCGTACTGCTATTTCAGACATGCACTTCAATTTGTGAACTGGCATGTGTATGTTTGTACCTGAATTTGTATTGGTGAACTGGCATGTGTTTGTTTGTACCTGAATTTGTGAACTGGCATGTGTAATTTCTTTGGCAAGATGAAGTCCCAACTACCTACGAAAAGTATTTTTGTGTCTCCTAGTTAATCCACAAATTAGCATCTCTTGAAATATATTGCTTTATCTTCTAGTTAAGATCCGTTTGATGTAAGATCTGTTTGATGTTACATTGATATGATTCCTTGAATGTGAGAAATGGCATGTGCATGTTTGTCCCAGTTTGGTGACAGTACCTCCTCTAACGGTAAGTACACATATTTACCGATAGGAAAACATATATATTTGTTCAGTCATGCATATTCTAACGGTAAATACACATATTTACCGATAGGAAGCACATATATTTGTTCAGTCACGCATATTCTAACGGAAATGCACATATTTACCGATAGAAAAATACATATATTTGTTCAGTCATGCATATTCTAACGGTAAATACACATATTTACCGATAGGAAACACATATGGGAGCTCGATTACGGATTACTTAAGATTCCCCTGTTTCGATGCCAATGGGTCGAAATCCCTCGAGGTGTTCAAGTTGACAGTTACGGGTTTACTCTCGTCAATCTTGGTAGAGTCGGACACCAAGACGATCCATTCATACTTGCAAAGCAAGCCACACAGGTATTCTACATCGTTGACCCGGCCAATCCAAACTTGCATGTTGTCCTCCACAGCAAGAGACGTATTGTTGGGGTCGAAGATGTTGTCGACGAAGAGGAGTATAACCAATTCGATGAAATACCTCCATTTTTAGAGGACATTCAATCTATCCGTACTGAAGATATCGACGAAACAACGTATCTGCGAGATGACCACGAAGAAGGATTATGGGTTGAGAACCATTGATGATTAATTTCTATTTCAGGGATAAATGCCAAGCAAACAGCCCACAAGTTCTGCAGCAAGGTGAGGAACTTATCATTAATACATCAGGCAGTACATTTTTCTTTAGAATTTAATGATAAGCTAGTTCACAGCATTAATACATCTCAATTTTACTCCGCAGCATGAGTTCTAACATGTACAGTACCTTTATCCTGTAAATATTTAATTCTTCCCTTCAAATAGCACTTGCAAAAATCTCATCGCAGCCTCTTCAAAAATCCCTTTTTTCTGACAGTATTTTGTTATTTATACCGATAGAGAAGGACATCTTCTCTCAGGCACTTCAAAACGTTTTCTATCGGTATTGTTCTATTTTACCGTTAGAATAAATTCATTTGTCTCACGGTATTTGTTGTCTGACGGTTTTTTCCTGTTTTTACCGATAGAAGAATACTCTACCGCTTCGAATTCTCAACCGTGTCGCCATGCGTCGCCTTGGAAACTCTATAAGTACCTCGCCATGCGTCGCGGTATTTTGTTGTTTTTCTAATTCTCGAACGGTTGGACTCCTCATCTTCTCTTTCACAATGGCAACCTCCATGGGATCGTCATCCACGGCCTCCCCGGTAAGAACTCTAAATCTCCTCGGTTTACCCCTGTATTGTTAATCCATGTTCAGTTCATTCTTGACCTGTTGATTTGCACAGGGAATGGTAGCCGTGGAAGACACTGCCAAAGTGAAGGCTGACCTGAGGGCCCTCCAGGAGGAGCACAAGCTCCTTACAGACAAGCACACTCAGCTACGGCTTGACCTTGACGATCTCTTCCAGCGCATTAAGCGCATGAAGACGGATGGTGACAATGCTAGGGCGAGGACGAGGCGTCTTCGCGAGGAGAAGAAAGCCGCGGATATGACCATCGCTGGCTGCGGTTTGACTATGAAGGATACCATAGCGAAGCTGACGGAGGTCGCAGGCCTTCTTGACGCGGTAGTAGTTGATCCTAGGGACAACTTGTCGCTAGAGGAGTCCTGCGTCCTGGCTGCAAGTCTAACTGACTCTATTCTACATGCAGCCAGGGCTAAGACCACCCCTTGACCTAGCATTTTGGGTTTTATTTTTTATGTAAGTGATAAAACAACAATGAATGAACAATTTCTTTTTATGTCAATTTTCCAATTTTCCGGCTATCTTCCCTCTTTCTTTAACATTCTGCAGCTTTCAACCACGGTCTGTTTGATGTTAAATTGTGTACCTTTTCATAACTCTGACGGTATTTTGTTGGTTTTACCGATAGAAAAAGGGCACACAAATCTCAAGCACTTAATCAAAAAAATTTTCTGGGGAAAATTGGGCTCACGGGATTTTTTTGTTTATACCAATAGAAAAGGGCACCTTTTCATTACTCTCACGGTATTTTGTTGTTTTTACCGATAGAAAAATGGCACCCAATCTCAAGCACTTTAAAAAAATTTTCTGTGGAAAATTGGTCTCACGGGATTTTATTGTTTATACCGATAGAAAAATGCAATCACTAATTCGAATATTTTTCCGGGAAATTTACTTTTTCTATCGGTATTATTTTGTTGTTTCGATAGAAAATTACATAAGTCTATCGGTATCATTTTGTTATACCGATAGAAAAGTTCCTCCGCTACTTTATTTCTCGTACACGGCCCTTTAGTTTCCCTCCACTCGAACAGTTCCACCTTAGAGCAGTGCGTCTCTTTGAGAGCGAAGAAAACCCCAACCTCCGCCGTGAGCACTCACTTCCTCTCTCCCACACGACGATCGCCGGCTGGACACTTGTTCGTCACTGCCACCGGTTCTTATTTTCGTCCTTCGCCCGCCGCTGCTGCGTTCTACACCGCCTCTGCATCACCAGAACTGATCGCCGCCGTAAATACCCTAATTCGTCGTTCTATTTCCAGCATCTTCTTTATTTGATCCTAGTGTTTTGCACGTACTAATTCTTGGAGTTTTGCAATTACACTAGGGTTCCCTATTGTGTTGGCTTATGTACATTCCGCAGGCAATGTTGATTTTAATTAGGGTTTACATAATATGTTCCAGTGCTGTAATGAACCTGTTTTGAGATTTTAACTTCTCTATACTGCTGTATGTGTGATCAATTGTATCCAACTGCCATGTAATGCAGATTATATGTTGGAGGTGTTCTTACACATATTCTATCGGCAGCTCATGTGTTTACCGATAGAAAATTTTCTGCACAAGTAGTAAAACTTAATTTGGATCTGGAAGGACATGAGCCATGCAATGTACTAGTTTGGTTGGGAATTTTTACTCACTTCGTATGAATATATGGCAATGTGGATGGGTCTTCGATGTATATGTTTCAAATGCCTATATACATGACTTTTCCCAACCTAATAGCTGTGAAGTCCTGATGACTCACATACAGGCTAGGCTAAAGATTATGCACAGTAGCACTTAGATGCTTGTGTGCATATTTACGTGTGAAATAATAATGCTGGCCCATGAATATTAATTAGTGTAGCAAATCATCGAGAATGTTATGTGATGACAGTGAATGGTGGCTTGTCAACAAAATTCCATATGTAGAGAACATTGTTATGTTCTATCGGTATCTCACGTGTTTGCCGATAGAAAAATTGTCTTGTGTGGAGGTAATTGTTATGGTCTATCGGCAGCTCATGTGTTTACCGATAGAAAATATTTCTGAAGAGTTCAGTAAGTAATTTATGCATGTCTTTCTTTTTGTATTATTTTCCCTTTTGCCGCCCTAGTTAGTCTCCAGTCCTGGGCTGAGTTATGGAAGTCCAAGGCGAATTAATTGCCATATATATGGTTTGTTGAAGGTTTTGTAGGGGAAGACATGTCGTCGTCTTCATCGGATGGTACTAGTGGTTCGACTAGGGCCAACCCCATCGTAACTACTGAAGATGGGGCTGTTACATCCCAGCGCAAGAGGGTGGGGCGAGGCGCGACGACGTTGGGGCGTTTGGCCAAACGCACTGATCTTTCTTGTGAGTTCAACCAATTTGGGAGGCCGATTGGAAAGAATGCTGGGAGGTACGCGGCCTACGTTGGGCTGTTGGCGAAAGAAAGGGTGAAGATCACCGTCCAGAGCTGGAAGGACGTGACGGCGGACGAGAGGGATAGGTTGTGGGCGGAAGTGAAGGTTAAATGAACTGAAATCGCTGAACTCTTTCGTAATCACGTTCTCTTGGCTTATACTAAAGTTTAACTAACTCGTGATTAATTGTATGCATTTTTCGGAAACAGGCTAAGTGGAACATCCCCGACGATACACCTAGGACTGCCTGCTTGAAGGACATGAACGGAACATGGAAAACCTTTAAGAGCTGGCTCGTCAGTAACTTCCTAGCTGCGGGGAAATCTCCTTGCGAGAAGTACCCCTTCATATCGGAGGAGGTATGGGAGGAATTCACCAAGCAGAAGGGGACTGAGGAGTTCAAGGCCCTTAGCGAGAAGAATAGGGCGATCCAGAAGAGGAACGACCACCCGCATCGGCTCGGATCCCGGGGCTATGCGGGGAAGGAGGAACAGTGGAAGAAGGAAGACGAACAAAATCCTGTCATGGACACCCCTGAGTTGCCGCTCTCCGAGATCAGGGATGAGAGGTGCAAGCGATGGTGGAGGGGGAGGGGGTCCGTGTCGTCCACGAGGTCTGTGCAGTTCGCAACCCCTGGGGACGCCGATGTTGTGAGGCGAATGGTAAGTTGGCTAACCTCGTAAACTGTGTGCGCACAAGTGTATATAAGGCAATTTGTCTCACAAGGTACCTTCAAATGTAACAGATCTCTTTTGAGAAGGACGCAGCGGAGGGATTGTTTACCCCGCAGAGGGAGAACGACATCCTCACCCGAGCTCTAGGAAATAAGGAGCATCCCGGGCGGACACGGGCCGTGGGAGCCATTGTGTCGTGGAAGGCCGGTTTCGTAGATCCGGCTCCACCGAGGAAGAAGGCCCGCACCTGGAAGGAAAAGGAAGCTGACCTCTCCGATAAGATACGGGCTGAGGTACGGGAGGAGATACGGGCGGAGATGCGGGCTGAGATACGGGCTGAGGTACAGTCTGAGGTGCAGACCGAGGTCGCACAAATGAGGGAAGAGTTTGCACGGTTGAGAGAAACATTGCTGGCCAAGAGTTTAGATGCGGATCCCCAGGACGACGGTACCCCGCGGGGTCGGATAAGCAGTTGCGCTTCGAAGGTACTCGCGGATCCAGTGGATCTACTTGAGGTACTGCAAGCCTTCATCTGTGCACTTAAGTTGATGCCACTCCCATTCTGTTAGAGTTGTTTCGCTAACCTATTTTAATTGTTACAAATTTGCAGGGGCCGGAGGGCTGCATCCTACAGAATCACGTAGGCGCCGGGCAGGAAGTGGTTGGACACGGCTTCGTATATCCGTCTGGGCCGGATGTCCGGGTCCACTGTGTACCTCTGCGGTTGGGTTTCGCAAAGGTACAGGTGGACATGGCCATGCCGGGCTACAACGATTCTCCGTTGCCAGTCCCAACAGAGGAACTGCAGACACTTGCCGAGGCAGTGGGCTCCTACGTACAGTGGCCCAAGAAGTGTCTTGTAATACAACCGGTAAATCCTACACATTTTAGATTACATCCTACTCAGTACACTCAACTTGCATAATCTAACATACGTGCTCATTAATTGAAGTGGCCTGCCGCGGGGCTACCAGGGGACTGCGCCCCCAGCTCAGGGCATGAGGGCCGATCTCGTGCGAACCTGGACACATCAAAGACGGCCTCGACCCCACCCAGCGCATCCACGCCTCCACCTCAGAAGAAAGCCGCCATCACCTCGCCCTTGCCTTCGAAGGTACGCGCTCAGTCCCCGGCAAAAGGCAAGGGCGGCAAAGGCAAGGGCAAAGGGCGACAGGGACTGCCGCGGACGTTCACGAACACGCTCCCACTCCTGTCGGAGGCATCTTTGCGGAAATTGGATCGATCAACCAGAGACCTCCACGACTGGTACCTACATCGAGCTCGGCGCAGCCTGAACTTCTTAGTTCCCTACAGGCCTGGGCAGTTCCACCGTGAGCCCGGGACTATATCCGTGGCACACGAGGATCTGTTCGACCTCTACAACTGGCGGGAGCTCGATATGTCCATCATACGGACTGGAGTCCTGTGAGTTTGCTGATGCTATGTATTGCTGTTTTCTAACTCTGTTTGCTAACTCTGCATTAATGTTGCAGTTCATTTGAATACTGAGTAACTTTCTGTGAAATTAATATTAATCTCGTCCTTCGCATGCAGGTGCATGTACAGGCTAGCATCGGAGGCTGCGTGTGACAAGGTGGGTTTCCTCGACCCAGAGAAAATAAGCCTCACGATGCTAGAGCAGGACGCCGCGCACGCTGAGCAGTACATATCCAGCGCGCTGATGGCGCAGCAGGACAGGGACTTCATTCTGGTGCCGTACCACCAAAGGTTAGTGCATTTCGTACTAATTTAACTCAATCTTGTATGTTACACCTGAGATGTACTTTGAGCTAGCGGTCCTCTTTTACGTACAATGCAGGGGCCACTGGATCCTCATCGTGATCTGTCCGCCGAGGAACGAGGTGTACTACCTCGATTCGATGCGTGACAGATTATCGATGGAATATGTGCTCAAGGGGAATATGGGGGCGTAAGTAACTTATATGTTTGATTTAAATTTTGACCTCACTAGCTAATGATAATACATTAACCGGCAATACTAACTGAAATGCAGGGCTTTTGATAAATATGTGTCCGCTGGAGGGAGGCATGCCGCACCGCAGGGCTCCCTACTAGCTTGGAAAGAATATGAGGTACTCACGAGACTTTTTGTTTATGCTTAATTAGTTTATGGAAACAATATATAGCTAACATGTATTCGCATATGCAATTATCTCAGTGCCATCAGCAGCCGCAATCGTGGGAATGCGGGTTTTATGTGCTGCGCTACATGTACGACCTAGTGCAGACAAACTTTTCCCGATTCCCCCAGGTAAGCATCGATAGCTAACTCAAATTTCAAAAATGGGTGTCACGTTCTAAATTAGGATCGAAGTTAGTTACTCAGTATGCACACATGCTTGCAGATCGCCATGTCGAAAGACCAATATGAAAATGCAAAGATTATATATCTTCGACAAATCTGGGCACAATATGTCATGGAGGAAGTAGCACCCAACCATCCAGCATGACAATTTTCTCCTTTTGGTGTACTCTGCATAGACTGTTCATATACATGTGAATAAATATATATATGTGAATAAATGTCCACATTGGATTGCAATCTGTATTTGTCCATACATATGTGAATAAATGTGAATAACTGCCTAATGTGTGAATTTGTTCTGTGAATTTACCTTGCATCTGTACTGTATTGTGTATCCAATCTATACTGTATTGCATCTGTACTGTATATGTGAATGTACTGTATTGTGATGCAAATAAAGTACTGTATATGTGATTGCTCTATCGGTAAATTCATCAACAACCGAGAGACTACTGTCCTTTTTTCTATCGGTACAATCAAAATTAACCGTTAGAAGAGTTTGACCTTTCCTGCCGGTGAACTCATACATATCCGATAGAGTACTAAGCTTTTTTCTGTCGGTAATCTTGTAGTTAACCGTTAGAATAGTGGTACTTTTCAATCGCTATTGACGAGTTTTCTATCGGTAAACTTGTAATATGCCGATAGAATAGTGTGAGTTTTCCTGTCGGTAAACTTATAATTAGCCGTTAGAATAGTGGTACTTTTCAATCCGCTAGCGACGAGTTTTCTATCGGTATACTCCTAATATGCCGATAGAGTACTAAGCTTTTTTCTGTCGGTAATCTTGTAGTTAACCGTTAGAATAGTGGTACTTTTCAATCCGCTAGCGACGAGTTTTCTATCGGTACACTCCTAATATGCCGATAGAGTACTAAGCTTTTTTCTGTCGGTAATCTTGTAGTTAACCGTTAGAATAGTGGTACTTTTCGAACTGCTGGACGTAAGAATACGACGGGTTTTCTATCGGTAGATTCATAATATGCCGATAGAATAGTGAACTTCTTCTGTCGGTTATTTACCGATAGAAAATGTCCAGTCTTGTTCTATCGTGTCTATCTCTATCGGTACAAAAACCGATAGTAGAAGGGTTTTTTTTACCGATAGAAGACTGCATTTCTGTACTAGTGTACAATTCAAGGGCTCAAATCAAGTTGTGATAGAAGAAGAAATTGTAGATCACAACCTCCGGAATCTAAGGGACAAAGTTATGCTCAAAATGCACATCTGGAAGGAAGTGAAAAGGGCTAATGCCACTGACTGACATAGTCTGGCATTGATCTTGACATTTCCAGAAACTAGGGCTTGGCATAACTTTTGATCTAGGGCTCCAAATGATCCACTACTTTGTCTGGGAGGTAGGCAATGATAACAGGAACAAATCATTCAACAGGATCCAAAGCTGAAAATGGCTGAAAGATGATGAAAATCAGAGGAGAAGTGTGGTGGCGACACGGCACAGTGAAGCCACTGGACAAAATCTTGGCATGGCTATAACTCAAAATCTGGACAGTTTCAGAGATCGGGCTAGAAGACAAATATGCTCAGAAGGTTGAAGCACACCTGAAGGACAAAGTTGATGAAGCTGAAACGGCCAGGAATAGGTTTCCGGTGAACTGTGCCGGAGAAGATGACATGGGATTTGGGGGTTTTTGATACAGGTCAAATGAACTTAATTCCAAGCTCAGGGAGTGATAGATGGGTAAGATGAAGCTACCTACACGATCAATTTGGCCGGAGGATGGCCGGAGAAGCCTAGCGACGATCGCCGGTTTCTGGAGAAACTCAAATATGGGGAAAGCTTCGATTGAAGCTCAATCTGGAGATCTGGATGCATAGGCTTACTGGAAATGTCTCACTGATCATTTTCTTCCACAGAATTGAAAGCTGATTCGAAGTAATTTGGCCTGCATTGCCGGAACAGGGCAATCGGGAATTTCCGGTGATCGCCGGCGTTAGAGGTCACCGGTGAGCAATTAAATGATACTACACAGAGAGGATGAGTAGGGGAACTCACTGATGGCTTCAATTTGGTGAGAGGTACAGCAGATTGTGCTGGCACCGTGAGGCCTCAATCTGGACTCGCCGGAGAAGATGACTGCAGCGGAGGTGATTTGGAATTTGGATGAGTTCTGGTGAATAGGAGATTGCTCAAGTGTTGGCTGCTTATATAGACCAGAGGGCAATGCTTGCAAGGAGATAGCAGCAAGGGAATTGGTGTCAGTGATTTGATTTGCCGGGCGCAGATGCAACAACGGCGAGCGGTGACGCGACGGCGCACAGGCGATGCAAAGCGGTTGCTTCATCGGGACTCATCAATGTCGGGCGGTGCAAGGCGGTGGCGACAAGGGCGGGCAAAGTAAGCAACGTGGCGCAGTGTTGTTGACAAAAGCCTGTTGTTTCTGCTGCTGGTCGCCCACAGGAGCAAATGCTATTCAACGGCGCTGTCACGGCGTTGCCACAGCACGGCTGAAGCAAGGACACGTACACACAAGCATGCACGGTCACGAGTGCGGCGAAGCTTCACCGGCAGCGAGCAAACACGGCGCAAGGAAACACGGTGAGGCTCTGGTCGTGAACTCAACAGCTGCCTGGTCGAATATGGATTCATTTGCAATATTTGATTTCTTGATTTGGACTGAATTGTAAATCTGAAGATTTGGGAGGTTTGATCTGACTTTGATTGCATTAATCTGGTGGGCTTGATTCAACAGATGACTTGGCACAAATAGAAGATAAAGTTTGAGACATTTGGATGATTTTCGATATGAATTGAAAACATAGTAGTTTAGGGTAAAATAAGTCTGAATCTTATTGATCTCAAATTCTGGGATTTAGGGTTTGATTTTGAGATACTTATAAAAGAATAATTTGTGTTGAAAAGCATTTGGGAGGTGTTCCCTGAATCAGATTTGAACTTGGAGATGATTTGCAACATTTTGCCTTTTTAGGCTTCTGGAAAATCTGGAAAAGGACTGATCTGCGATACTCTTGGACTGATTTGCGAAAAAAGGTTTAGATGGTAAAATCTGGCTGCCAACTTTTTGGATTAAGGTATTGGCGTACCCTTGATCATAATCCAAGAATAATCTGGTCTGAACTTGGTCAAGATTTTGATTAAATCTGGATTTCTGAAACTTAGGGTATTTAGGTAATATAAGATATTTCTGTTTTCGAAAACAGAAAGGAGTTGAAAAATCTGGAAGTTAGAGATAGAATTGGATCTGGGTTCTGAAGGCTTTTAGGTTTAGAATAATTGATAGATCAATTCTGGAAAGTCAGATCTTGACTTGGGGTCACATGATAGATTTTGGAGATTTTAGGGCTAGAACAGAATAAAGCTGAGGCTGATTTGGTTGATCTAGAAGAGACATATGCATGCATGATTTTAAGAAAGAAACTTTTTACCCCAAAACTCAGGATGTTACAAAGGGCCCTGTCGTGGGATGCAGAAGCTTCTCATCCACCAACATGTCCCTGAAGGCTTTCGGTAGAGGACATCGGCGGAGCTCCCGCCATCCACGAGGATGCGGGCCAGGTGGCAGTTGTAGATGGTGGCGGAGACGATGAGCGCGTTGTCGTGGGGGAAGCGAACCCCGCGCGCGTCTTCCGCCTTGAAGGTGAGGGGGACGTCCGACCACTTGGGTGGCGGAGACGTGTGCAGCACCCCCACCACCTTGACTTCGCGCGTGTACTCCTTACGCTGGCGCTTAGAGTCCAGCCTGGAGGTGGACCCTCCCACGATGACGTTGAAACGCCGCTGGGAAGTTTGGAAGGGGAGAGTTTCTGACGGCTCCCCCTCCCGCGTCTGCCCCTGCTGACCCCCCGCTGGAGCAGGAATGGCCGGTAGTGCCGGCTGAGGGGGCAAGGAGGCCGAAGTCCCCCCCTGCCCATGCTGGTCGAGGAACGCCGCGAAGTGCTGCAGCAGCTGGTGGCACACTCGGGTAGCATGGGTACTGGACCCATGGAAGGCGCACCACGGTCCTTCCCTGCTTCTCCCCGCGGGGCCTTCCCGGCCGTGGGAAGACTGTCCTCCCCCACCGCCTTTCGGCTTGGGGAAGGAGTGGTTGCTCTTCAGGGGGTCGGGCGAGCCGCCTCCGCCCTCGAGGACAAAGGTGTCCTGAGGCCGTGGCTCGTTATGGCCCCCTTGCCTGGGGCATTTGAGGGGGTTCCTAGCCGCCCGGTCGGCGAGGGCGGGGGCGGGGGCCCCCTGGCTCTTCTTCCAGAGGTCGTCCTCCTCCGCCCGAGCGTACTTCTCAAGTACGTTGAAGAGCTCGTCGGTGAAGGAGGGGCAACTTCGGGAGAGCCTTCGGTGGAGCTCTCCCGAGAGGATCCCGCTCTTGCACGCCTCGATGACCGTAGAGTTGGGGACGTGAGCCACTTTGCTTCACCTGAGCGAAGCGCTTGAAGAAGCTACGGATGGTCTCCCCCGTCCTCTGCCGGACGGTGTACAGCTGCGAAGAATCCATGGGATGCACGTAGTTCCCTTGGAAGTTCGCGCAGAACTCGCGCTTGAGCTGCGCGAAGGACTTGATGGAGCCGACCTTCAGGTTCTAGAACCAGGAGCGAGTGATCCCAGTGAGGTAGAGGGGGGAAGACGTTGCATTGCACCGTCTCGTCCCCCGAGCAGCCGAGATGGCCGTGGAATACACCTGCACAAATTCATAAGGGTCGGCCTCACCGTTGTAGTGCTCGATGTGCGGCGGGCGATAAGGTCGCGGCCACCGAACGCACCGAAGTCTATGGCATAGGGGCTAATTAGCCCCCTGCACTTCCCGGGGAGAGTCTCGGTCGCTGTCCCCTTTGACGGGGCACACACCTTCGTTGTCGGAGTCGGGAAGCGGCCCAAGAGGTTCGCCGGTGTGGCGGTAACGACACTTTTCTTCTGGGTCGGGGCTAAGTTCCCGGACGTCCGGGCTCTCCCTCGGAGAGATTGGCTCTTCGGCAGGTCTCTTCCCTCGGCCGGTGCGGGAGCGAGGCTCTCCGCATCCCCGCTGTTAGCCGTACACATTCACTCGACCTCCTCCCGGGAGAAACGGACCTGGTCCGCCGGGGGCACCCTCGGGGGCGGCCCCGGGGTTGGAGGGAGCTCATCCACTGTAGCTACTGGCCCGGACGCTACCGAGGCCGGCAAGGGGGAGCCCCTACGAAGATCCCCGGAACCGGAAAGGGGAAAGCCCCTGTATCATCCGGAACGGGGGAGGGGGCGCCCGCGGCGACGTTCGGAATCGGAAAGGGGGAAGCCCCTGTATTATCCGGAACCGGGGAAGAGGGACCCCCCGCGGCGATGACCGGAACCGGAAAGGGGGAAACCCATACATTATCCGGAACCGGCGAGGGGGGAGCCCCCGTGACGACATCTGGAGCCGGGGCGCCGCTTCGGGGGGAGGTCCGCTGAGGCACGGGAGTTGCTCTGTCGACCGCCCCCAGTGCGGTAGACGCGACGCGTGGGGCAGGACTGGCTCCCGGCGCAGGGAAAACCCCCGGCATGTAATCAATAGTACAGAAATGCAGTCTACTAACCCCTATATTCTATCGGTTATTAGCGAAACAGCAGAAAACCGATAGAAAATGTGCCTCGCGGTCATAAAAGCCCGACAGATGTATTTTCCCTATCGGTTTCTAAGAAACTTACCGATAGAATAAATAGTATGATTTACTCTAGCGATGATGAACATATGTGCCGTTAGAAGAGATGCATAAGTACTGACAGAAGAATGTTGTGCGCCGATAGGACTGGTAGACTTCAACAACTAGACTTATTCTATCGCTACTGTATAAATATACCGACAGAGTATATTAAAAATTCCTATCGGCAATATGTAGTTCGCCGATAGAATACTTGGCCTTCTACAAATATTTTTATTCTATCGGTAATGGATTATTTTACCGTTAGAATATATAGAAAATTGCTTAGAACTGTTCGTCTTCAAATAGTTTTATTCTATCGGTAATGAATGTTTATACCGGTAGAATATTGCAAAAAATATCTTAGAATTGTTGGCCTTCTACAACTAGTATTATTCTATCGGCAATGTACGTACACACCGATAGAGTATGTACAAAAATTCCTATCGGTAATATTTATTGTGCCGATAGAACCATTCGGCTTCTACAGATGTTTTTATTACTAACGGTATTCTGTTTTCGTACCGATAGAAAATATATATTTGTATAAATACACGGGTATGTCTCTTTCATTCTCACAGTTCATCTGGGGCTCGTAGTCTTAACCCGTAAGCTCCATGGACGGCCGGCGCACCTCTACAGGGGACCGCTGCACCTCCGCACCTCCATCGACACCCTCTAGACGTCGGCATCCCAAGGAAGGTACGTAAAATTTCTGCAATATTGTTAGATTATTCTAATCTGATTATGGCAATAATTCTGCTTTTTTTGTATCCTTCATTTTGATGTGTCTTCTTTTCAATATGATTATGATCTGTTCAGGTCCTTGGATGATGCTCGTGAGGGGCAACGTATTTCACGGTTCTTCATCGCAGTACGCTGCCTACGTTGGCTTGTTGGCGAAAGAAATGGTGAAGATCACCGTCGAGAGCTGGAAGGACGTGAAGGGCGAGATCTTGGTTGGTTCGGTCGAGAAGATGCTTAAGCCCGGCGTGTTTCTCAAATCAGGACCTATAGAAAGCATCTTACATTTTTTTTGCATGCACCAGCTTGTGTCCAGATGCTTACCTGCTTGGAGAAGAAGAATTGTTGTTATTTGCATAGCCATTCTACACCATCACTACACAGAAGAACATCTTGGAAGGTAGGTTCTTTTTGTTAATGGAGTTGAGTTGAGTTGAGTTGAGTTGAGTTGATCGAGTTTGAGTCCGAGGAAATCACCAATACGTACAAATGTATGTCGACGGCAGTTCCAGCTCCTCGGGCGTCTTCGAACTGAACTCCTATGGTTAAGTCCAATGTGGTTCAGACATTTGCTGTTTTGGATGAATGGATTTGTGATGTATCAGGTCTAACTTGTAGTCGGTAGTTGCATTGTGGCAACCTGCAAAGGTTCCCTTTTATGTAAAATGCATGTATGGGCCACTGGGTCCTCGTCGTGATCTGTTGTTAATTTCAGACGTGGCTTTTATAATATACATCGAATGTGTGAATTGTTGTATTTGTATATTGTTGTATATTTGTATATCATGTATTGCTAATTGGGACATGAACTTGAATGTGCAGGGAGTATTTGTGTATTTAATTGTATTGGTAGGTAGGTGTGTATTTGTACTGCTGTTTCAGGCATGCACTTCAATTTGTGAACTGGCATGTGTATGTTTGTACCTGAATTTGTATTGGTGAACTGGCATGTGTATGTTTGTACCTGAATTTGTGAACTGGCATCTGTAATTTCTTTGGCAAGATGAAGTCCCAACTACCTACGAAAAGTATTTTTGTGTCTCCTAGTTAATCCACAAATTAGCATTTCTTGAAATATATTGCTTTATCTTCTAGTTAAGATCCGTTTGATGTAAGATCTGTTTGATGTTACATTGATATGATTCCTTGAATGTGAGAAATGGCATGTGCATGTTTGTCCCAGTTTGGTACCAGTACCTCCTCTAACGGTAAGTACACATATTTACCGATAGGAAAACACATATATTTGCTCAGTCATGCATATTCTAACGGTAAATACACATATTTGCCGATAGGAAACACATATATTTGCTCAGTCATGCATAGTCTAACAGTAAATGCACATATTTACCGATAGAAAAACTAATGCTCGAGGGTCATGCATCATCTAACGGTAAGTACACATATCTACCGATAGAAAACTCATGTGCGTGCCATGTCATGCATGATCTAACGGTAAGTACACATATTTACCGATAGGAAAACACATATATTTGCTCAGTAATGTATATTCTAACAGTAAATACACATATTTACCGATAGAAAAACTCTTGCTCGAGTGTTATGCATCATCTAACGGTTCGTACACATATTTACCGATAGAATATGTGAGCGGCAAATTACCTAAGTTAGTCTGACGGTTATTTCATGTATTTACCGTTAGAAAAATGTCCATTATAAGGAAAACCCCACTCGACCATTGCCTAGCTGCTCTTTAATTTGTTCTGTTGCACTCTGTGTCCCTCTGTTTGTGACGAAAGTTCCAGCTACACTGCTAGGGTGATCAGCGCAGGCTGGAGGGAAGTTGATTGCGCCCCTCTCTTTAAGGTACGCTTAATCGTCGACACTTATCTCTCTCTCCCTCTAGATCTCCCTTCCTCTCTACTTGCAAGCTAGTTGTATTGTGTAGTTCCAAGTTTGTAGCTCTAAGCTTGGGAGCTTGGTAGCTGGAAATGCGTCATGTTTTAGGAGCTAACTAGCTTGTATGGTGTAGTTAGCTAGGTTAATTAGTGTTAATTTCGTCAGGCTAGGGTTCAACACATGTATCTGTTGTAAGAGGCCGTACATGTACATATACATAACTTAATCGGGCAGGTTTCATGCATGGCTTACTCGTTAAATTTTGTTAATTGTAGATGGACAGGAAATATTGGATGTATGGAATAAAACGTACTACTCTTGAATATTTGGATGGTGTGAATGAGTTTATTAAATTTGCTGAGCAACAAAAGGAGAGGAAGGGAGAGAAAAATATGCTCTGTCCTTGTACAGATTGTATGAACTTGAAGAGGTTTAGCAACTCTGATCAAATTAAGAGTCATTTGATTCGTCGTGGTTTTAATGCGCGATACACCCGTTGGATATGGCATGGCGAAGATCTTGAGGAAACAAGCACCACTACTACCAATCAGCACGACTCGGATGTGGATTGCAATAATATCGATGATCATCCCAATTTTGGTAATGTTCATTCCGATGTGCACGTAGATGATTATGATGAAAATCTAGATGAGATGTTACGTGATGTAGAGGAAGATTACAACGAAAATGACTTTTGTGAATTTGAGAAACTGATTGCTGACTCTGAGAAGCCTCTGTTGCCTGGATGTGCAACATTTACAAAACTGTCTTCTGTGCTGAGATTATATAACTTGAAGGCAGGAAACGGTTGGAGTGATAAGAGTTTCACGGCACTATTAGATCTTCTAGCAGACATGCTTCCAGAAGGAAATGAATTGCCAAGATCTACTTACCAAGCCAAAAAACTGTTGTATCCGTTGGGAATGGAAATCGAAAGAATACACGCATGCCCAATTGATTGTGCGTTGTACCGTAACGAGTACTCCAGTTTGCATGTTTGTCCAAGATGCGGCGCATCGAGGTATACGCGTAGGGACCGGATTGACAGTGAACGTCACGAGGTAAGGAAAGGGTCCCCGGCAAAAACTGTGTGGTACTTGCCTGTGATACCTAGATTGAAGCGGCTGTTTGCAAATCCGAAAGTCGCGAAGCACTTGCGTTGGCATGCTGAAGCCCAGAAACAAGACGGAAAACTGAGACACCCAGCTGATTCTATTCAATGGAGAAACATCAACAGAACATTTGCTGAGTTCGGCGGCGAACTTAGGAATGTAAGGTTCGGGCTGAGTACAGATGGTATGAACCCACATGGTAATATGAGCAGCCGGCACAGCACTTGGCCGGTTCTTTTATGCATCTACAATCTTCCTCCTTGGTTATGCATGAAGCGCAAGTACATCATGATGGCGTTACTAATCTCAGGACCCAGACAACCCGGAAATGATATTGACGTGTTTCTAGCGCCTTTAATCGAGGACTTACAGAAATTGTGGAGCGAGGGTGTGCAGGTGTGGGATGCATACAAGAAAGAGAATTTCATCTTGCGGGCTCTGATATTTTGCACCATAAATGATTTTCCTGCCTACGGCAATTTGTTGGGGTATAGTACGAAAGGAGCCAAGGCTTGCCCTATTTGCCTAGATGAAACTGAGAGCATGTGGCTGCGAAACTGCCGGAAAACAGTGTACATGGGTCACCGCAGGTTTCTTCCGGTGCATCACACGTACCGTAAGAAGAGGAAATCATTTAACGGGAAGCCTGAGAAGGGATCAGCTCCAGTGTTTCTGACCGGTAAGGAGATTTACTCGCGCGTGAACGACATCAAAGTTGAGTTCGGTAAGCATTCTAAACCTCGAGAAAAAAATGTTTGGAAGAAGAGATCGATTCTCTGGGATCTACCGTACTGGGAGCACTTACAAGTTCGACATTGCATTGACATCATGCATGTAGAGAAAAATGTCTGTGACAGTTTGATTGGTTTGTTGTTGAACATTCCGGGAAAGACAAAGGATGGTGTGAAAGCTCGTCGTGACATGGTGGAAATGGGGATAAGGACTGAGCTTGCACCTTTAGAGAATGGAAAGCGTACATACCTCCCCCCGGCCTGCTATACGTTGTCCAAGAGCGAAAAAACAGAACTCTGTCGGTGCCTGCACGGTGTTAAAGTTCCATGTGGGTACTCCGCGAACTTGAAAAAACTTGTGTCTATGAAGGACCTAAGACTGGTTGGCATGAAGTCCCACGACTGTCATGTCTTGATGTCACAGATGCTTCCCATTGCTATTAGAGGCATTCTCCCAGTAAAAGTCAGAGAGACAATCACAAACCTATGTTATTTCTTCAACGCAATATCTTGCAAGGTAAGTACGTTCACTCGTACTATAAGTTCACTACCTCCATTTGTGGAGCTTAATTAGAAGATTTTTCTGATATGAATATTTGGCGCAACTGTGTCCTCGTAGGTAATTGATCCCGATGGACTGGACGCTTTGCAACGCGACGTGGTTACAACTCTTTGTCAGCTCGACATGTATTTCCCTCCATCCTTTTTTGATGTTATGGTCCATCTGATTGTTCACCTTATCAGAGAAATTAAGTTTTGTGGACCCGTGTGCCAGCGCTACATGTATCCATTTGAGAGATTTCTGGGTGTATTGAAGGGATACGTAAGGACTCGTCGTCGACCCGAGGGGAGTATCATGGAAGGTTATGTCGCCGAGGAGGTGATTGAATTTTGCACACAGATTATATGGCCGGGGTTGACCCAATTGGTGTTCCTAGGTCCCAACACGAGGGTAGGCTTGAGGGAATCGGAACGATTGGATTCAAAGCTATCGTCCCCGCTAGTGATGTGTACGCAAAATCACATTTTTGGGTCTTACAACACATGACGGAGGTCGAGCCATACATACACGAGCACAAGGTAATGTTACGGTCACAGAATCCTTCGAAGTCAGACGTTTGGGTAAGCAGAGAACATAACAGGAAATTTGTTGAGTGGATCCAAGAAAGAGTCACGCGAGCTGCCGAGGGCTCCGTAAGTGAAACTGTGACATGGTTGGCTAGAGGCCCAAGATTCACTGTAGGGACTTGGCAGGGGTACGACATCAATGGGTATTCATTTTACACAAGAGCTCAAGACGCCAAGAGTAGCACGCAATGTAGCGGAGTGACACTGTTTGCTATTTCCGAGGATGCCAGGTCAGTAAGGGCGCTGAACTCATATTACGGTGTTATTGACGAAATATGGGAGCTCGATTACGGATTACTTAAGATTCCCCTGTTTCGATGCCAATGGGTCGAAATCCCTCGAGGTGTTCAAGTTGACAGTTACGGGTTTACTCTCATCGATCTTGGTAGAGTCGGACACCAAGACGATCCATTCATACTTGCAAAGCAAGCCACACAGGCATTCTACATCGTTGACCCGGCCAATCCAAACTTGCATGTTGTCCTCCACAGCAAGAGACGTATTGTTGGGGTCGAAGATGTTGTCGACGAAGAGGAGTATAACCAATTCGATGAAATACCTCCATTTTTAGAGGACATTCAATCTATCCGTACTGAAGATATCGACGAAACAACGTATCTGCGAGATGACCATGAAGAAGGATTATGGGTTGAGAACCATTGATGATTAATTTCTATTTCAGGGATAAATGCCAAGCAAACAGCCCACAAGTTCTGCAGCAAGGTGAGGAACTTATCATTAATACATCAGGCAGTACATTTTTCTTTAGAATTTAATGATAAGCTAGTTCACAGCATTAATACATCTCAATTTTACTCCACAGCATGAGTTCTAACATGTACAGTACCTTTATCCTGTAAATATTTAATTCTTCCCTTCAAATAGCACTTGCAAAAATATCATCGCAGCCTCTTCAAATTAAGTTCTGCAAAAATCCCTTTTTTCTGACGGTATTTTGTTATTTATACCGATAGAGAAGGACATCTCTCAGGAACTTCAAAACGTTTTCTATCGGTATTGTTCTATTTTACCGTTAGGATAAATTCGTTAGTCTCACGGTATTTGTTGTCTGACGGTTTTTTCTTGTTTTTACCGATAGAAGAATACTCTGCCGCTTTGAATTCTCAACCATGTCGCCATGCGTCGCCTTGGAAACTCTATAAGTACCTCGCCATGCGTCGCGGTTTTTTGTTGTTTTTCTAATTCTCGAACGGTTCGACTCCTCATCTTCTCTTTCACAATGGCAACCTCCATGGGATCGTCATCCACGCCCTCCCCGGTAAGAACTCTAAATCTCCTCGGTTTACCCCTGTATTGTTAATCCATGTTCAGTTCATTCTTGACCTGTTGATTTGCACAGGGAATGGTAGCCATGGAAGACACTGCCAAAGTGAAGGCTGACCTGAGGGCCCTCCAGGAGGAGCACAAGCTCCTTACAGACAAGCACACTCAGCTACGGCTTGACCTTGACGATCTCTTCCAGTGCATTAAGCGCATGAAGACGGATGGTGACAATGCTAGGGCGAGGACGAGGCGTCTTCGCGAGGAGAAGAAAGCCGCGGATATGACCATCGCTAGCTGCGGTTTGACTATGAAGGATACCATAGCGAAGCTGAGGGAGGTCGTAGGCCTTCTCGACGCGGTAGTAGTTGATCCTAGGGACAACTTGTCGCTAGAGGAGTCCTGCGTCCTAGCTGCAAGTATAACTGACTCTATTCTATATGCAGCCAGGGCTAAGACCACCCCTTGACCTAGCATTTTGGGTTTTATTTTTTTTTTTGTAAGTGATAAAACAACAATGAATGAACAATTTCTTTTTATGTCAATTTTCCAATTTTCTGGCTATCTTCCTGTAGGATCAAGGATGCCGACTAGAGGGGGGGTGATTAGGAGGCTTTTAAAATTTCTTTTCAATTAAGCAATTTTAAAGAATAATTGAGAGACCTAAATTATACAATGAGGCTTAAAACAATTCAATCAACTAGTTGCATTCAACCATATGAAATATTTAACAATACATGCAACAATAGTGATATAAGCAATTGTGTCAAGATGAATATAAAGCAAATAAGAATTATGCAATTGACACAATATTTTTACCGAGGTCTCGGAGACTCGCCCGGTCTCCCCTACTCCTCGTTGAAGCGCTCTCTCGGAGTCTCGCTTCTATATCCACGAAGGATATCTCACTAGGGTTGCTCCTTCTCCACACCGGATAGGCGAGCACCACACCTTTCACAATCTTTTGCCGGCCTCTCCGACAAACTTCAATTGGAGAGATCTCGGCTCTCCTCCGGCACCGTCTAGGCAAAGGCGATCGCCAAGAGTAACAAGCCGGATGCGCTTTCACTTGAATCAACCAAGTGCTAGAAGCTCAATGATGCAAATGAGATGCTCAACACTCTAGCACTAGCAATCTAATGGAGATGAAGTGCACTAAACACTCACACAATCTCTCTCAAGCTCTCTCTCAAATCTACTCAAGATTTGGGCTCAATTCTAGCCTCTAAATGCTATAACACATATGCAACTCAATTGGCTAGGTTTTCAGCTGAAGAATGAAGTCTTTGAGCACACAAAAATGAAGCCAAACACGAAGTATTTATAGCCTCAACGAAAAACTAGCCGTTTGCAAGAAATCGGGCCAAAAGTTGTACAGGCCGGACATTGTCCGGTCACTTCAGACACTGTCCGGCCAGTACAAAAATTTCAGCCGTTGCAAACGTGTCGGTGACCGTTGGGCGAAATTTGTGAAGGCCGGACGGATACCATTTGTCCGGACAAAACGTCCGGACAAATGGATATGTCTCTGTTAACTCTCGGCTCAAAAAGACTTGTACAGGCCGGACATTGTCCGGTCACTTCAGACACTGTCCGGCCACTTCAGACAAATTGCTCCGGACGGATGCATTTGTCCGTTTCATTTTTCGGCTCAAAAAATTTGTACTGGCCGGACAATGTCCGGTCACTTCAGACACTGTCCGGCCACTTCGGACAAATAGCTCCGGACGGATGCATTTGTCCGGCCAATACACACTGACTGACAGTAAAACAAGCATAACTTTTGATCCAGAGATCCGATTGAGGTGATTTTTGGCTTGTTAGAAAGATAATTCAGAGCTCTACAATTTTGTCAACAGGAGCAAGACCTAGAAAGGTTAGAAACGTCTAGAAAACTCAGAAACTTTCCTGCTGTCAAAATGTCCAATCCAAAAACCATCTCAAATGCAATTTTAGAGTATTTGCACATACGGATTTGCCGTTTTCTCGCGGATGTGATTTGTGTCACTTAGCAACGACCACGACCACACAGGTCTTGACATCCGATCGAAAACAGGTGGTCGATAGGGTTTGGTCGAGCGTACGCAAACGAGTCGAAGACTGGTACGACCAGTCCGAACTCCTACGACCACGCCCAAACCCTAAACAGAAAGCCGCCAAACAAGCGATACGACCACGACCACGTATCAACACTGATACGATCAGAATATGCAAATACGACCACAACCAGCTCTAGATAAATAAACTAATTTAAACAGCTGGCGATCACGAGTAAGTGCAGTTTTCAAAACATTTAATCTAATGCACATGAACTACACTTAGACTCACTAGCAATGCAAGACACTAGTGCAAGATGATATGAATGCATCTGAGCTTCCGCACTAGATAAATTCAAGCTACTAGTTTCCGACCCCTCTTAATAGTACGGTCAAACTAGTAAAAAGAAACCTATCAACCCGGTCTGTCTCCAAACACCGAGACCGGTAAAATCCTAAGAAAACAATCCTTAATCTTGGATTTTACCTTAGGTGAAGTTCGACCTCGTGAAGTTCGACCGCTCGACGCTTGTCCCCGCAAGGCTCGACCTCTCTATGCTTGACCTCGCGAAGCTCGACCGCTTGACACTTGTCCTCGCAAAGCTCGACCTTGCTAAGCTTGACCTCGCTCGAGATGTCTCATATCGACTTCATCCTCTTCACACCCTTGCTCGCTTTTATCCTGCAATCAAACTGAGACTACAATACGTACACTCAATGCACAACATTAGTCTCATATATAAGTCGTCATTAATCACCTCCAGAGAAACTACTCCACACAGGAGTTAGCTCAACGGTTTCTCTTTCAAATCATATAGATCGTAGATGATAAACACATACGCACACGATCTATACTACTCATGTCAAGATATCAATCAATCTAGATGACCAAAGTGATGAGCTCCCCCTCAACATGTGCATCGATATAAAATCCACAACTGGAGTCATCAGTCTCAGATTTAATGTATTACATTTTGATCAATCAATCAGCACAAGCTTGATGTAACCACCGAGCTCCTCCTCTACATATGCATCAATATCAAACCCGCAACTGAGGAAACATCCAATTCAGGGTTTACCGATAATCAATTCAATTTACTTGTGCTAAATCAGGATTTATATAAATTGTCATTTAATCATCAAATCTGATATTTGCATATTAACTTTAATCATCATGGATTTATCCAAAACGTCATTAATCATCAAAACCTAGATACTAAGATCTACCTAGATCCAACACTTCCCTCTTTCTTTAACATTCTGCAGCTTTCAACCACGGTCTGTTTGATGTTAAATTGTGTACCTTTTCATTACTCTGACGGTATTTTGTTGTTTTTACCGATAGAAAAAGGGCACACAATACTATATCTCAAGCACTTAATCAAAAAATTTTTCTGGGGAAAATTGGTCTCACGGGATTTTATTGTTTATACCGATAGAAAAAAAGGCACTTTTCATTACTCTCACGGTATTTTGTTGTTTTAACCGATAGAAACTATAATCTCAAGCACTTTAAAAAAATTTTCTAGGGAAAATTGGGCTCACGGGATTTTTTTGTTTATACCGATAGAAAAGGGCATCTTTTCATTACTCTGACAGTATTTTGTTGTTTTTACCGATAGAAAAAGGTCTCAAGCACTTAATAAAAAAAATTTTCTGGGGAAAATTGGTCTCACGGGATTTTATTGTTTATACCAATAGAAAAAAGGCATCCACTAATTCAAATATTTTTCCGGGAAATTTACTTGTTCTATCGGTGTTATTTTGTTGTTTCGATAGAAAAGTACATAAGTCTATCGGTATCATTTTGTTATACCGATAGAAAAGTTCCTCCGTTACTTTATTACTCGTACACGGCCCTTTAGTTTCACTCCACTCGAACAGTTCCACCTTAGAGCACTGCGGCTCTTCGAGAGCGAAGAAAACCCCAACCTCCGCCGTGACCACTCACTTCCTCTCTCCCACACGACGATCGCCGGCTGGACACTGGTTCGTCACTGCCACCGGTTCTTATTTTCGACCTTCGCCGGCCGCCGCTACGTTCTACACCGCCTCTCCATCACCAGAACTGATCGCCGCCGTAAATACCCTAATTCGTCGTTCTATTTCCAGCATCTTCTTTATTTGATCCTAGTGTTTTGCACGTACTAATTCTTCGAGTTTTGCAATTACACTAGGGTTCCCTATTGTGTTGGCTTATGTACATTCCGCAGGAAATGTTGATTTTAATTAGGGTTTACATAATATGTTTGAGTGCTGTAATGAACCTATTTTGAGATTTTAACTTCTCTATACTGCTGTATGTGTGATCAATTGTATCCAACTGCCATGTAATGCAGATTATATGTTGGAGGTGTTCTTACACATATTCTATCGGCAGCTCATGTGTTTACCGATAGAAAATTTTTCTGCACAAGTAGTAAAACTTAATTTGGATCTGGAAGGACATGAGCCATGCAATGTACTAGTTTGGTAGAGAATTTTTACTCACTTCGTATGAATATATGGCAATGTGGATGGGTCTTCGATGTATATGTTTCAAAAGCCTATATACATGACTTTTCCCAACCTAATAGCTGTGAAGTCCTGATGACTCACATACAGGCTAGGCTAAAGATTATGCACAGTGGCACTTAGATGCTTGTGTGCATATTTACGTGTGAAATAATAATGCTGGCCCATGAATATTAGTGTAGCAAATCATCGAGAATGTTATGTGATGACAGTGAATGGTGGCTTGTCAACAAAATTCCATATGTAGAGAACATTGTTATGTTCTATCGGTATCTCACGTTTTTGCCGATAGAAAAATTGTCTTCTGTGGAGGTAATTGTTATGGTCTATCGGCAGCTCATGTGTTTACCGATTGAAAATATTTCTGAAGAGTTCAGTAAGTAGTTTATGCATGTCTTTCTTTTTGTATTATTTTCCCTTTTGCCGCCCTAGTTAGTCTCCAGTCCTGGGCTGAGTTATGGAACTCCAAGGCGAATTAATTGCCATATATATGGTTTGTTGAAGGTTTTGTGGGGGAAGACATGTCGTCGTCTTCATCGGATGGTACTAGTGGTTCGACTAGGGCCAACCCCATCGTAACTACTGAAGATGCAGCTGTTACATCCCAGCGCAAGAGGGTGGGGCGAGGCGCGACGACGTTGGGGCGTTTGGCCAAACGCACGGATCTTTCTTGTGAGTTCAACAAATTTGGGAGGCCGATTGGAAAGAATGCTGGGAGGTACGCGGCCTACGTTGGGCTGTTGGCGAAAGAAAGGGTGAAGATCACCGTCCAGAGCTGGAAGGACGTGACGGCGGACGAGAGGAATAGGTTGTGGGCGGAAGTGAAGGTTAAATGAACTGAAATCGCTGAACTCTTTCATAATCACGTTCTCTTGGCTTATACTAAAGTTTAACTAACTCGTGATTAATTGTATGCATTTTTCGGAAACAGGCTAAGTGGAACATCCCCGACGATACACCTAGGACTGCCTGCTTGAAGGACATGAACGGAACATGGAAAACCTTTAAGAGCTGGCTCGTCAGTAACTTCCTCGCTGCGGGGAAATCTCCTTGCGAGAAGTACCCCTTCATATCGGAGGAGGTATGGGAGGAATTCACCAAGCAGAAGGGGACTGAGGAGTTCAAGGCCCTTAGCGAGAAGAATAGGGCGATCCAGAAGAGGAACGACCACCCGCATCGGCTCGGATCCCGGGGCTATGCGGGGAAGGAGGAGCAGTGGAAGAAGGAAGACGAGCAAAATCCTGTCATCGACACCCCTGAGTTGCCGCTCTCCGAGATCAGGGATGAGAGGTGCAAGCGATGGTGGAGGGGGAGGGGGTCCGTGTCGTCCACGGGGTCTGTGCAGTTCGCAACCCCTGGGGACGCCGACGTTGTGAGGCGAATGGTAAGTTGGCTAACCTCGTAAACTGTGTGGGCACAAGTGTATATAAGGCAATTTGTCTCACAAGGTACCTTCAAATGTAACAGATCTCTTTTGAGAAGGAGGCAGCGGAGGGATTGTTTACCCCGCAGAGGGAGAATGACATCCTCACTCGAGCTCTAGGAAATAAGGAGCATCCCGGGCGGACACGGGCCGTGGGAGCCATTGTGTCGTGGAAAGCCGGTTTCGTAGATCCGGCTCCACCGAGGAAGAAGGCCCGCACCTGGAAGGAAAAGGAAGCTGACCTCTCCGATAAGATACGGGCTGAGGTACGGGAGGAGATACGGGCGGAGATGCGGGCTGAGATACGGGCTGAGGTACAGTCTGAGGTGTAGACCGAGGTCGCACAAATGAGGGAAGAGTTTGCACGGTTGAGAGAAGCATTGCTGGCCAAGAGTGCAGATGCGGATCCCCAAGACGACGGTACCCCGCGGGGTCGGATAAGCAGTTGCGCTTCGAAGGTACTCGCGGATCCAGTGGATCTACTTGAGGTACTGCAAGCCTTCATCTGTGCACTTAAGTTGATGCAAGCCTTCATCTGTGCACTTAATTGTTACAAATTTGCAGGGGCCGGACGGCTGCATCCTACAGAATCACGTAGGCGCCGGGCAGGAAGTGGTTGGACACGGCTTCGTATATCCGTCTGGGCCGGATGTCCGGGTCCACTGTGTACCTCTGCGGTTGGGTTTCGCAAAGGTACAGGTGGACATGGCCATGCCGGGCTACAACGATTCTCCGTTGCCAGTCCCAACAGAGGAACTGCAGACACTTGCTGAGGCAGTGGGCTCCTATGTACAGTGGCCCAAGAAGTGTCTTGTAATACAACCGGTAAATCCAACACATTTTAGATTACATCCTACTCAATACACTCAACTTGCATAATCTAACATACGTGCTCATTAATTGAAGTGGCCTGCCGCGGGGCTACCAGGGGACTGCGCCCCCAGCTCGGGGCATGAGGGCCGATCTCGTGCGAACCTGGACACATCAAAGACGGCCTCGACCCCACCCAGTGCATCCACGCCTCCACCTCAGAAGAAAGCCGCCATCAACTCGCCCTTGCCTTCGAAGGTACGCGCTCAGTCCCCGGCAAAAGGCAAGGGCGGCAAAGGCAAGGGCAAAGGGCGACAGGGACTGCCGCGGACGTTCACGAACGCGCTCCCACTCATGTCGGAGGCATCTTTGCGGAAATTGGATCGATCAACCAGAGACCTCCACGAGTGGTACCTACATCGAGCTCGGCGCAGCCTGAACTTCTTAGTTCCCTACAGGCCTGGGCAGTTCCACCGTGAGCCCGGGACTATATCCGTGGCACACGAGGATCTGTTCGACCTCTACAACTGGCGGGAGTTCGATATGTCCATCATACGGACTAGAGTCCTGTGAGTTTGCTGATGCTATGTATTGCTGTTTTCTAACTCTGTTTGCTAACTCTGCATTAATGTTGCAGTTCATTTGAATACTGAGTAACTTTCTGTGAAATTAATATTAATCTCGTCCTTCGCATGCAGGTGCATGTACAGGCTAGCATCGGAGGCTGCGTGTGACAAGGTGGGTTTCCTCGACCCAAAGAAAATAAGCCTCACGATGCTAGAGCAGGACGCCGCGCACGCTGAGCAGTACATATCCAGTGCGCTGATGGCGCAGTAGGACAGGGACTTCATTCTGGTGGCGTACCACCAAAGGTTAGTGCATTTCGTACTAATTTAACTCAATCTTGTATGTTACACCTGAGATGTACTTTGAGCTAGCGGTCCTCTTTTACGTACAATGCAGGGGCCACTGGATCCTCATCGTGATTTGTCCGCCGAGGAACGAGGTGTACTACCTCGATTCGATGCGTGACAGATTATCGATGGAATATGTGCTCAAGGGGAATATGGAGTCGTAAGTAACTTATATGTTTGATTTAAATTTTGACCTCACTAGCTAATGATAATACATTAACTGGCAATACTAACTGAAATGCAGGGCTTTTGATAAATATGTGTCCGCTGGAGGGAGGCATGCCGCACCGCAGGGCTCTGTACTAGCTTGGAAAGAATATGAGGTACTCACGAGACTTTTTGTTTATGCTTAATTAGTTTATGGAAACAATATATAGCTAACATGTCTTCGCATATGCAATTATCTCAGTGCCATCAGCAGCCGCAATCGTGGGAATGCGGGTTTTATGTGCTGCGCTACATGTACGACCTAGTGCGGACAAACTTTTCCCGATTCCCCCAGGTAAGCATCGATAGCTAACTCAAATTTCAAAAATGGGTGTCATGTTCTAAATTAGGATCGAAGTTAGTTACTCAGTATGCACACATGCTTGCAGATCGCCATGTCGAAAGACCAATATGAAAATGCAAAGATTATATATCTTCGACAAATCTGGGCACAATATGTCATGGAGGAAGTAGCGCCCAACCATCCAGCATGACAATTTTCTCCTTTTCGTGTACTCTGCATAGACTGTTTATATACATGTGAATAAATATATATATGTGAATAAATGTCCACATTGGATTGCAATCTGTATTTGTCCATACATATGTGAATAAATGTGAATAACTGCCTAATGTGTCAATTTGTTCTGTGAATTTACCTTGCATCTGTACTGTATTGTGTATCCAATCTATACTGTATTGCATCTGTGCTGTATATGTGAATGTACTGTATTGTGAATGCAAATAAAGTACTGTATATGTGAATGCTCTATCGGTAAATTCATCAAGAACCGAGAGACTACTGTACTTTTTTCTAGCGGTACAATCAAAATTAACCGTTAGAAGAGTGTGACCTTTCCTGCCGGTGAACTCATACATATCCGATAGAGTACTAAGCTTTTTTCTGTCGGTAATCTTGTAGTTAACCGTTAGAATAGTGGTACTTTTCAAACCGCTAGCGACGAGTTTACTATCGGTAAACTTGTAAGATGCCGATAGAATAGTATGATTTTTCCTATCGGTAAACTTATAATTAGCCGTTAGAATAGTGGTACTTTTCCAACCGCTGACGACGAGTTTTCTATCGGTACAATCAAAATATACCGATAGAATAGTATGATTTTTTCTGTCGGTAAACTTGTAATTAACCGTTAGAATAGTTGTACTTTTCCAACCGCTGACGACGAGTTTTCTATCGGTACACTCCTAATATGCCGATAGAATAATATAATTTTTTCTGTCGGTAATCTTGTAATTAACCATTAGAATAGTGGTACTTCCCCTGCCGCTGGACGTAAGACTACGACGGGTTTTCTATCGGTAGATTCATAATATGCCGATAGAATAGTGAACTTCTTCTGTCGGTTATTTACCGATAGAAAATGTCCAGTCTTGTTCTATCGTGTCTATCTCTATCGGTACAAAAACCGATAGTAGAAGGGTGTTTTTTACCGATAGAAGACTGCATTTCTGTACTAGTGAATGGGCCCCTGGCCCCGGGAATGGGCCCGGAACAGGATATCTCCCCGGTGCCACAAAGGGCCCGGGCATGAAGTATCCTCCCGGCACCAAGAGGGGTCCTGGTGCTGGGAAGGGTCCGGACGTATGACCCGCAGGGGGAGGGTACCCCCTAGTGGGGTCATACGGGGAGGCCGGACCTCCGGAGATCGGACGGGCCGCCGGGTGACCCATAAATGGGGCATAGCCCCCGGGTATGGGTACTGCGCGTATGTGGGGGCCGGTAAAAGCGCCAACACGCGGAGCAGCTCATCCATAGAGCGCTGGGCGCAGAGCTGGCCCTCCACTAAAGCCTCAAGCAGGGCGTCCCGAGGAGCCGGGGGAGCCGTCGGGGGGAGGCTAGTCCCGGCCGAGGCTACCGCAGCCACCGGGACCGACCCAAAGGTCGAACCACCTAAATTAAGAGGGAAGGTAGCAGGCGGTACCTGGGTCTGGCCGCCTCCGGGCGGAAGCTCCGGGACAGTCGTGTCCCGGACGGGTGGCGCTGGGTCTCCGGGACCGGCGTCACCGCGAAGGGCGTGGGCCCTTGTTCTTGGGGGAGCCATGGCGTCTTGTCACGAGTCCCCACGGACAGCGCCAACTGTCGTGGTATTGCGAATACCCCGGCAAGTTTTGTGGACGAACCTAGCAAAGAAAACGCAACGCGGGTTGACCGGGTGACCAGTCTTCCCCCGCCGGACGAGCACAACAAATGACACGAGGATTTATACAGGTTGGGGTCCCGGTGGGGGCCCTAGTCCTGTCGGCGTGCTCCCGACCATAGTCGGCTGGGGAGGCTCTCTCGGGGAGAGCCTTCCGGAGCACACCTGTGAGATTGGCTATTCTAGCAATAATGAGCAACTTGTCCTTACAACAGGGGGGTACAAGGACTTTTATAGCCCCAAAAGAAGCAAAAAGACTAAACTACCCCGGACGCTATCGTCAGATCGAGGGGTAGCAACGTCCTTCTCCCGGCCAGATGGCCACTGATTCCCGAGGCGCTTGCCACGCGATCCGCACGTGTCCAAGGCGCTTGTCACACGACCCGCACGTGACACGGAACCAAGGGCTCCTGTCCCCGGAAGGACGACGGCGCGTGGGACAGGCACCGGAGGCCATGTCCCCGGGTGAATGGCGGCACCCGGGATAGGCACCGGAGGCCATGTCCCCGGGCGAAAGACGGCGCCCGGGACAGGCACCGGGGGCCTTGTCCCCGGGCAAAAGATGGTGCCCGGGACAGGCACCGGAGGCCATCTCCCCGGGCATGGCGGCACCTGGGACAGGCACCAGAGGCCATCTCCCCGGGCAAAACCCCGGGAAAACGGCGGCACCCGGGACAGGCACCGGGGGGCCTTGTCCCCGGGCAAACGGCGGCGCCCCGGAGAGGCACCGGGGGCCTTGTCCCCGAGCAAACGGCGACGCCCGGGACAGGCACCGGGGGCCATGTCCCCGGGCGAATGGCGGCGCCCGGGACAGGCACCGGGGGCCTTGTCCCCGGGCAAAAGGTGGCGTCCCGGACAGGCCACCGGGCAAAATGGCGGCGCCCGGGACAGGCACCGGGGGCCATGTCCCCGGGCGAATGGCGGCGCCCGGGACAGGCACCAGGGACCATGTCCCCGGGCGAATGGCGGTGCCCGGGACAGGCACCAGGGGCCTTTTCCCTGGGATGAAGGCGGCGCAACTTACCTAGACTTAGTCTCGCGGAGATTTCCCCCAACAGAAGTTAATTCCTCACTTGGAGAGTGGGGGAGGGATATGGGAAAGCTATTGGTACAATCAATTTGACTGCAGGATCGCCGGTGTGGCCTGGCGACGTGAACCGGTTACTGGTGGAGTTCAAAACTGGGGAAAACTTTGATTCGAGCTAAACTTTTATTCTGAGTTTACAGGCTTGCTAAACTCAACTCCCTGATCATTTTAGTCTACTGGTTCGAGGGCTAATTCTGATGAGGACATCACTTCTTTGGATACACGCACCAACCATAATCCTCCGCTTGTTACACAAAGACCAATAACGTGCAGCAAAGCCCGATTGTTGCATTGCCAGGTGAACTCGTTCCTAAGTTTATATATATATGGTTTTGAGAATGGTTTACTACCTAATAGTGATAATATTGTGCTTAGGAACCATGGAGTGGACCAGCAAGGATGAAAGGACCAGCAAGGAGCCCATATCGAGTTGGAGTTCGGGATGGATTCGAGTTGGAGTCAGGTTCGGCCATCCAGGAGCAGCCTTCCTTCAAACAACCATAACTCCCTCATGAGAAGTCCGATTGGGACATTCTTATAGTCCACAGAGAAGCCCACGACGAGATCTTTCCGATGCATCTATCCCCGCATCGAAATTCCTTCTGGATCGCCAGCAATTGACAAAAGAATTTTCGACCAGATTCTAATTGGGCCTAGTCGGTGCTATGTCACCTTTTTGGTTGGGTCAAGGCCCATGTATTGAGTTAGAGTCCGAGTAGGGAAAGAGTCCATGTCGGTTTCATGTTTCCTTACCTGGCCACTGACCTCTTTTACCTCCTCTATATAATTTGGCCGAACCATTAGGGTTCTGCGGGTTTTGTTTAGTCATAGTCTTTCCTTCATGAAGTTATTGAGATATTCTTATTGGTCACCCAGATCAACATCAATATCTGTATTCGGAACCCCAAGTCTTTTTCGTGATTCAATCTATATTTGTAATTTCAGATTGCTTGTTTATCTTCTTCTTCGATTGCTTACAGGAATAGATCTTCGTGATCAGGTCAATCGTGCTTCTAGTTCGGTCGATAACAATCCGAAGTTGGTTCAGCGATTGCCAGGGCGTATCAGTCGTTTACGGTTTGTGTTGCGCCACGAAACTGGGACTACGACTACTCCTGTAGAGACCTAGCTCGCTGCAGCTAGCCCCATAAATGCATACCCTTGACTTCCCAGGATAAGTCAAGCACATGAGTATATTCACATTGCAACAGAGTAACTTACAAAATATTTAAGCAGTGTGGCCTGCTGGCCTTAATATTACATAAAGAGATTACAATGCCTTCGCAGCATACATGGTTTAGCAAAATAATATCTACACAGCAGATGATAGGTGTCCTTCCCACAATGAGAAGTGGACGGCAGAACAACACACATCAGGGCTCTAGCAGAACTGACACTCCTCCTTCTGGATCCATGAAATTCTCCACGCCTTCATCTTGATTATTGAACGCTCCATCTACTGATTTGTAGGTTGCAAGACTGAGCACTTACGTACTCAGCAAGTCATAGGTAAGAGTAGATACATATAGTAGTGATGATATGAACCTAGATTAGTCAAGAATTATGGATGTTTGCAAAATAACCTTTTTCTTTCATATCCCATCTCTTCTTATCTCATGGCAACACTTTTCATAATATAGCATTGCTATTCATGTTCACTAGATTATAGTACTACCGCGACACGTCGACACACGACAGCCCACGGCAGCACTCCTTATCATGACAACACATGTCATTTGGGTAATCTTGATTTAACAAATATTATTTAGAAAACATACTTGTGTCACACCCCGTGGATTTAATCCACCGCAGCAGACTCCTATAAACCCGGGAGCTCGGAGTATTCGAATACGTTTTTAACTCTATAGAGAGGTACCAATTTACCCGCAAGATATTCCACTTTCAAGCCCATCCTATCAAAATGATTAGACCCTTCCTCACAACCATGTGTGAGTGGCAAGCTGGAGAGAACAAGAACTTTTGTTATGTTTCACTTACAATTCACCCCTGACCCTGCAGTTTTCTTCACACAAACCGCAGTTGTGGTGGGATATACCCCCACCCCCAAGCCTCTTCTCAATACTGAGTCAACGTGCATGATTATAAATGTGGAGGAGCTGAACCCCGTGAAATTAGTGTATTGTTTTCCATCTCATGCAGGGGTTTCATGTGCGATCCGCATAAGACTTGTTCAGGCATGTCCCATAGCCGGCTTGAGGTTAGAATGTTGTTCATGCCACTAGACGTACAACACAAGGTTCTAGTCCTTATATGCTAGTGACCAGACCAACCACAACCCTGCACCTTCAATGCCTGCACATCCTTTGCAGTTAAGCACCTCCAGTGCTACCACCATCCCATACCAAAATACTGGTCACGGTTAGGGGTTTTATTTCATGAATATATATAAATACATAAATATATATTAGTTCATGGCTCAAAACTTGTTTATTTCACATTTCATAGATAACCAGTCTAGTACTGCCAATTCATAAATCAACCATTCTCTATCTTTCACATGCAATATTATCTATATTCATGGTTATGTTATAGCAACTCTTAAAATATAGGTTCAAGATGACTAAGAATATGACTTGCCTTCCGCGTCGTAAAATACAGCAGTTGATGTCGGATCAGCAGTGAAGTCCTCGAACTCGGGCTCTTGATCTACTCTTCAATCAAACAAGCAACCAAGAATCATAATATTTTCAATACATTATTATACTATATGCAATAATGCAAAGATGAATGACTCGATGATTCTGAAATGATTGGGTGATTCTAAAATGATTGGGTTTAGAAGCTAATTAGGGTTAAGTTATGGAAACCAAGGTTAAGATTAGCTGTCAAAGGTTTACAAGGTTCAAAATGTCTCAAAATATCAGAATGATATCAACATTGCGATTGGTTGGCTCAAAAACAGCGAACGTCTTTAGGTCGACATTCGATTCGAGGCATCGACATAGGGTGGATGGATGATAGAGGGATTATCTCAACTTGTGGCAGTAGAATAAAATGTAGAGCATAACTCCACAAGTCTAAGGGACAAGGTTATTTTCAATTTACACAACTGGAAAGAGGTGAAAAGAGCTAATGCCACTGGCTGACATGCTCTGGCATAGGGCTGATAATGTCAAAATCTAGGATTAAGCATAAAATGCAGTTCAAGGGCTCCAATCAAGTTGTGATAGAAGAAGAAATTGTAGATCACAACCTCAGGAATCTAAGGGACAAAGTTATGCTCAAAATGCACATCTGGAAGGAAGTGAAAAGGGCTAATGCCACTGACTGGCATAGACTGACGTTGAACTGGCATGGCCAGAAACTAGGGCTTGCCATAACTTTTGATCTAGGGCTCCAATTTATGCATCACTTTGTCTGGGAGGTAGGCCTTGATAACAGGAACAAATGATTCAATAGGTTCCAAGGTTGGAGATGGCTGGATAGTGATGACAATAGTGAAGAAGTGTGGTGGCGACACGGCATAGTGAAGCCACTGGACAAAGTCTTTGGCATAGCTATATCTTGCAATCTGGATGGTTTTAGAGATCGGGCTAGAAGACAAAAATGCTCAGGAGTTCAAGGCACATCTGGTGGACAAGGTGGCTGAAGCTAGATTGGCCGGGAATAGATTTTTGGTGGCCAGCGCCGGAGAAGATCGCACTGGAATTAGGGGTTTTAGCTACACGAGGTTTGAACTCGATTCCTTGCTCAGGCAGTATCTAAGAAGTATAAGGAAACTATTGGCACGGCTAATTTGGCCGGAGGATCATCGAAAAAGCCTGGCGACGGTCGCCGGCGACTAGTGAAGTTCAAATTTGGGGAATGCTTCGATTTGAGTTCAATTTTGAAATCTGGATGCACAGGCTTGCTTAAAATAGCTCATGATCATTTTGTTCCACAGAATCGAAAGCTAATTCGGATTGAATCGGGCTACATTGCCGAAACACAGCAAATCCAGGATTCCGGCGATCACCGGCGTTAGGGTCCACCGGAGAGCAATTGGATGCAACAGAACGATCAGGAGGATGAGAGATACTCACTGCTGGCTTCAATTTGGCTAGAGGTTCAGTGATTGGAGCTAGCACCGTCAGCCTTCGTGCTGGACTCGCCGGAGAAGAAGACTGCAGCGAGGAGGAGTTTTGGAATTGGCTAAATTCTGGTGAAGTGAAGATTACATGGCGATGTGGTGCTTAAATAGACCAGGGGCGGAGTTGGCAAGGAGGGAACAGCAAAGTAATTGGCGCTGGTGACTTGACTAGCCGGGCGCAGGTGCGACAACGGTGAACAAACAGCGGCAGCGACAAGACGATGAGCAGGCAGCTCTGTACTGATCCAATTGTCGGCTCATTGGAAGTAAACGATGACGGGCGGTGTAAACGGTGGCAACAAGAGCTGAAACGGCGAGGCAACGTGGCGTGGAGTTGCTGACAAAAGGCTACCGTTGCTGCTGCTGGTCGCGCGCGGGAGCAAAAGCTGGTCGTTGGCGCTGCCACGGCGATGGCTGAGGCGCGGACGCGTGTGCAGAAGCAAGCACAAACATGCACGAGCACAAGCACAGGCAAAGCTTGGCCGGCAGCAAACAGACACGGCGCAAGAATCACGGCGAGGCTCTGGTTGAGAACTAGCTGCTACCCTGGTCGAATTAGGGGCCTGATTGCGATGATTTTTGATTGGTTTTGGATTGATCTATAATTCGGGGGATTTAGAAGATTTAATCTGAAATTGGTTCTGCTGATTTGGCAAACTTGATTCAACAGATAATTTGGCACAGATAAAAGATTAAATTTGAAACAATTGAGTGGTTTTTGATATAAACTGAAAATAGAGTAGATTAGGGTAAAATAGATCTGAATTTTGTTGATCTCGAATTCTGGGATTTAGGATTTGATTTTGAGATACTCTTATAAGAAGATTTTGTGTTGAAAAGCATTTGGGAGGTGTTCCCTAAATCAGATTTGGATTTGGAGATGATTTGCCACATTTTGCCTTTTTAGGCTTCTAGAAAATCTGGAAAAGGACTGATCTGCTATACTCTTGGACTGATTTGCGAAAAAGGTTTAGATGATGAAATCTGATTGCCAACTTTTTGAATTAAGGTATTGGCATACCCTTGATCATAATCCAAGAATAATCTGGTCTGAACTTGGTCAAGGTTTTGATTAAATCTGAATTTCTGAAACTTAGGGTAATTGGGTAATATAAAATATTTCTATTTTCGAAAACAGAAAGAAGTTGATAATTCTGGAAGTTAGGGTTAGAATTGAATCTGGGTTCTGAAGGCTTTTATACTCAAGATAGATAGTAGATCAAATCTGAAAACTCAGATCTTGATTTGGGTCTACAGGATAGATTTTAAGATTTTGGGCTTAGAACAGAATAAAGCTGAGGCTGATTTGGCTGATCTAGAAGAGACATATGCATGCATGACTTTTTAAGAAAGAAATTTTCACCCCAAACTCAGGGTGTTACAGTTGGTAGCCGAATCTTGAGAGTCGTCTTCGCAAATCGATAGTTGTTGTTTTCATCGAAAGATCGGACCGCCCGCGTCACATCAAATTCGGTCTAATTTAATCGGCATTGCCGGAACTGGGGTTCGAGAAATCCAGGCGATCGCCGGCGACGTGATGCAAAGGAAGTCAATTCAATGCTACAGCTCAATAAGGGGGAGGGGAGACACTCACTGGTGGTGTTAATTTGGCAAATGGTGCAGTGGTTGAAGCTGGCACCGTGAGCCTCCGTGCTGAGCTCGCCGGAGAAGAGGACGAAGACGGCGGAGATGAGACTTGGTTGATTTCTGGTGCAGTGAGAATTACACAGGACGGTGGGGCATTTAAATAGAGCTGGGATGAAGATTGGGAGGAGGGGGCAGCAAAGGAATTGGCGCCGGTGACGAGACTGGTTGGGAGCAAGAGCAACAGCAGTGACAAGGATGCGACGGCGAGCAAGCGGCTCTGCAACTGATCAATTTGTCGATTTATCAGGACTTGGTGCTGGCCCATGCAAAGCAGTGGGGACAATGGCTGGCACGGCAAGGCGACGTGGCACAGAGTTACTGACAAAAGGCTGCTGTGGTTGCCGCTGCTCGCTGCTACTCGTGCGCAAGCGCGGTAGCTGGTCATTGGCGCTACCACGGCGATGGCGTAGGCACGGACACGTGCACACATGCAAGTATAAACGAGAACGGGCACAAGCACAGGCGAAGCTTGGTCGGCGGCGAGCGAACACAACGCACAAGCACGGCGAGTCTGCGGTCGAAAACACAACTGCTGCTCTAGTCGAATTTGGACTAATTTGTAATTTCTGATTCGTGGCTTTGGGCTGATTTGTAAATCTGGAGATTTGGATGATTAGGGTTGAATTTGATTTTTCTGATTTGGCAAACTTAATTCAACAGATAATTTGGCATAGATAGAAGATGAAATTTGAAATATTTGATTGGTTTTTGAGCGATATTGATAATAGGGTAAATTAGGGTATCTAGAATATGAACTTTGGTCGAATCTGTAATTCTGGGCTTTGGAGTAAGATTTTGATGTTCTAGAAAAAGAAGATTTTGTATTAATTAGCATTTGGGAGGTGTTCCCTGAAACAGATTTGAATCTGGAGTTGATTTGCAACATTTAGCCTTTTCAAGCTTTTGAAAAATCTGGAAAAAATCTGGAAAAGCACTGATCTATGATACCTCTTGGACTGATTTCTGAAAAGGGTCTAGATGATGAAATTTGGCTGCCAACTTTTTGGATTAGAGTACTGGCATACCCTTGATCATAATCCAAGAATAATCTGCTCTGGATTTGGTCAAGATTCGATTAAATCAGGATTTGGAGTATTTAGGGCAATTAGGGTATTTAATTAATTTTTGTTTTTGTAAACAGAAAAGATTGACAAAACTGGGAGTTAGAGATTGAATTTGGTCTAGATCCTGAAGGCTTTTCTACTCAGGATAAGTAGTAGGCCAAATCTGAAAAGTCAGATCTTGATTTGCACTCATAGGGAGATTTTAGGGCTTAGAATAGGATGGGTCTGGGCTGATTTTGTTGATCTTGAAGAGACATATGCATGCATGACTTTTTATGCATAAAAAGTTTCACCCCAAACCCAGGGTGTTACAGTTGTGTACCCCTCAAATACTCCCCTTAGCCATCACAAACAAGCGGGTTTTGCTTAGATTGCATCTACATGACATTTTGTAGATTCTTTTCTCCTCTGCACTGGACCGACTAGGCCACTACGTTGGTTTGTGGAACCCCAACTCGTGTGCTTCATCTTTATTTGCAATTCAAAATTGCTTCTTCCTTGTTCTTGTGAATTTCTCGATTGTTGCAGGAACAATTACCTTCGTGGTAAGGTTGGCCGTGTACGAGCGTGGTCGATAACGACGAGACGCGTGGGTGTAGCATTTGTGAGGTGATGATTCGCTGATCGGAAGCCTCAAAATGCCAACGTCCACAAGTCGATTAACCTATCGGACGATCGGGCCGCCGTCTCATCAAGTGGTATCAAAGGCGCGTTGCCCGTTAGGTATCAACACTTTGTTTTTCCTTTAGTTTAAATCTGTTCTTCGCCTCCGCTGTCCAAACCCTTTGAGTCTTTTGCAATTTTTCATTTTCAGTTTTCTTTTCTAAAATTTGGTCCCTAGCCTTGTCGTGTCGAAGTTGCTAGTTTAGGTCTTGTTGTCGAGTTTTTCGGCGGATTTTTCCATTCCACAACAGAATTCGACCACCCTGAAGTAAAACAGCCATAACTTTTGCATACGAGCTCCGATCGAGGCGTTCTTTGGACCGTTGGAAAGCTTACAAAAAGTTATTTTTGACAATCCATAAGTCTGAAATCAGTGCTCTTTCAACAGCAAACTCATGACCATGTATGTGCAGCCGAACGAACCCCAAAAAACGTCGTTTAGGGCCTCAAAACAGCCTCTAAAGATTCGGCAACCGTTTTTGTCAATCTTTTGCATCTAGTTTGAGTTTTTCTTTCTTGAAAGTTGTGTAATCTTTGTTTCCCGATCTTAAACTTGTGATTCCTTGGTCGAATTGCAAAAAAAAAAAGAAAAAAGAAGTTAAGTGATTGCCTCTTTTGAGTCCTTTGCTGAGTTGTGTGCTTCATGTTGCTTGAATTGGGTTACACACAAGTTTAGGCCAACAACGACATAGACTAGTTTGTGACTACTTTTCAGTCTTGCAATTTTTGAATTGAATTGTTGCTAATCCTTGCTACTCATAAATTGCCTTCCGAGCTCCACATTCTTCTGGTCAGTTCAAGTTGGATCCTTGCAATCGCTCACCGCCCCCGTCATACATCCCACCTCTTCGGTTGTACCACCTGCGGCAGTTGGTAAGAATTTCATAAGAGCTTGGTCAGACGCTCGAGAGTGTGTGTTTCACTAGTACAAAAAAGCTTTCTTCTAACGGTAAAAAACACACGTCTACTAACTGTTTTTGTACTATTAGAGATAGACACGATAGAATAAGACAGGTCATTTTCTAATGGTAAATAACAGTTAGAAGAAGTGCACTATTCTAACAGCATTTTTGGGGACATCTGGTAGAAAAACCATTCTAGTCTGACGGTTATGAATGAGTTTACCGACAGAAATACTACAGTCTTCTAACGGTTAATTAAGAGTGTACCATGAGAACAAAAGATAGTATTCTCACGGTTGTGTACGAGTTTACCGTCACAACAACTAACGCTCTTCTAACGGTTTATTAAGAGTGTACCATGAGAAAAAATGATAGTACTCTCACGGTTGTGTATGAGTTTACCGGCAGGAAAAGTTAGACTCTTCTAACGGTAAAGTAAGTGTGTACCGTCAGAAAAAAGTTAATATTCTCACGATTGTATGGTAGTTTACTGTCAGAAAAACTTACATTCTTCTGACGGCTAATGAGGAGAATACCGTTAGAAAATGTTGTTGTTTTCTAACTCTGTTTGCTATTTAGCCATTAGAAGAGTACATTCACAATACAGCACATTTACATATACAGTACAGATTGGATACACAATACAGTACAGATGCAAAGAAGGGTACATTCACATATACATTGAACAGATTGACACTTTAGACAGTTATTCACATTTATTCACATATATACGAACCAATACAAATTGCAATCCAATATGGACAAATACTAACCAATAAGACTATATATAAACAATCTATGCACAGAGTACACGAAAAAGAAAAAAGTGACAACAAGTGAGCGAAAAGCTTGTCATGGCAGTTGGTTGGGCGCAACTTCCTCCATAACATACTGAGCCCAGATTTGTCGGAGTTCTCTAATCTTCGCATTGTCGTATTGGTCTTTGGACATGGCGATCTGCAAGCATGTGTGAATACTGAGTAACTAACTTCCTAATTTTGAACATGACACCCAATTTTCAAATTTGAGTTATCTATCGATGATTACCTGGGGGAATTGGGCAAAGTTTGTCTGCACTAGGTCGTTGATGTAGCACAACACATAAAACCCGCATTCCCACTATTGCGGCTGCTGATGGCACTGAGATAATTGCATATGCGAAGACATGTTAGCTATTGTTTCCATAAACTAATTAAGCATAAACAAAAAGTCTCGTGAGCACCTCATATTCTTTGCAAGCTATTCGGGAGCCCTGCGGTGCGGCATGCCTCCCTCCAGCGGACACATATTTCTCAAAAGCCCTGCATTTCAGTTAGCATTACTGGTTAATGTATTATCATTAGCTAGTGAGGTCAAAATTTAAATCAAACATGTTACTTACGCCTCCATATTCCCCTTGACCACATATTCGTTCGATAATCTGTTGCGCATCGAATCGAGATAGTACACCTCGTTCCTCAACGGACAGATCACGATGAGGATCCAGTGGCCCCTACATTGTACGTAAAAGAGGACCGCTAGCTCAAAGTATATCTCAGGTGTAACATACAAGATTGAGTTAAATTAGTATGAAATGCACCAACCTTTGGTGGTACGGCACCAGAATGAACTCCTTGTCCAGCTGCGCCATCAGCGCCTTGGATATGTAGTGCTCAGCGTGAGCGGCATCGTGCTCTAGCATCGTGAGGCTTATTTTCTCTAGGTCGAGGAAACCCACCTTGTCACACGCAGCCTCCGATGCTAGCCTGTACATGCGCCTGCATGCAAAGGACAACATTAGTATTGCACAGAAAGTTACTACATTTCAAATGAACTACAGCAATACAGAGTTAGAAAACAGCAATATATAGGATCAGCAAACCCATAGGACTCCAGTCCGTATGATGGACATATCGAGCTCCCACCAGTTGTAGAGGTCGAACAGATCCTCGTGTTCCACGGATATACTCCTGGGCTTACGGTGGAACTGCCCAGTCCTATAGGGAACTAAGAAGTTCAGGTTGCGCCGAGCTCGATGTAGGTACCACTCGTGGAGTTCTCTGGTTGATCGATCCAATTTGTGCAAAGTTTCCTTCGACACGAGTGGGAACCCGTTCCTGAACCTCTTCGGCTGTCCCTTTCGCCCTTTGCCCTTGCCTTTTGTCGGGGAATGAGCGGGTACCTTCGAAGGCAAGCGCGAGGCGATGGCGGCTTTCTTCCGAGGTGAGGCCGTGGATCCGTTGACTGAGGTCGAGGCCGTCTTTGCTGTGTTCAGGTCCGCAAGACATCTCTCATGCCCTACGCTGGGGGCGCAGTCCCCTGGTAGTACGCCGGCAAGCCACTTCAATTAATGAACACGTATGTTAGATTTTGCAAGTTGAGTGTACTTAGTAGGATGTAATCTAAAATGTGTAGAATTTACCTGCTGTATTACAACACACTTCTTGGGCCACTGTACGTAAGAGCCCACTGCCTCAGCAAGTGTCTACATTTCCTCCATTGGGACTGGCAACGGAGAATCGTTGTAGCCTGGCATGGCCATGTCCACCTATACCTTTGCGAACCCCAACCTTAGAGGTACGCAGTGGATCTGGATCCGGACATCCTCCCCTGAAGGATATACGAACCCGTGGGCAACCACTGCCTGTCGGTCGCCTAGGTGAGTCAGTAGGCTGCAGCTCTCCGGCTTCTACAAATTTGTAACAATTAAAACAGGTTAGCGAAACAACTCTAACAAAACTTAAGTGCACAGTTGAAGCCTTGCAATACCTCAAGTAGATCCACTGGATCTGCGAGGACCTTGGAAGAGCAACTGCTCATCCGACCCGCGGGGTACTGTCGCCCTGGGGATCTGCATCTGCACTCTTGGCCAGCAATCCTTGTTTCAGCTGTGCAAACTCTTCCCTCATATGTGCGACCGAGGACTCGACCTCAGCCTGCACCTCAGCCCGTATCTCCGCCCGTACCTTAGCACGTACCTCAACCCGTATCTTCTCAGAGAGCTCCGCTTCCTTCTCCTTCCAGGAGCAGGCCTTCTTCCTCGGTGGAGCCGGATCTGTGAAACCGGCCTTCCACGACACAATGACTCCCAAGGTCTGTGTCTACTCGGGATGCTCCTTATTTCCTAGAGCCCGGGTGAGGATGTTATTCTCCCTCTACGGGGTAAACAATCCCTTCATTGCCTCCTTCTCCAAACAGATCTGTTACATTTAAAGCTACCTTGTGAGACAAATACATATATACACTTGTGCGCACACAGTTTATGAGGTTAGCCAACTTACCATTCGCTTCACAACCTCGGCGTCCCTAGGGTTTGGGAACTCCACAGACCCCGTGGACGACATGGACCCTCTCCCCCTCCACCACCGCTTGCACCTCGCATCCCGAATCTCCGAGAGCGGCAACTCAGGGGAGTCGAATTTTGCTCGTCTTCCTTCCTCCACTGCTCCTCCTTCCCCGCATAGCCTCGGGATCTGAGCCGATGCGGGTGGTCGTTCCTCTTCTGGATCGCCTTATTCTTCTCGCTAAGGGCCTTGAACTTGTCGGTCCCCTTCTGCTTGGTGAATTCCTCCCATACCTCCTCCGATATGAAGGGTTACTTCTCACAAGGAGATTTCTCCACAGTGAGGAAGGTACTGACGAGCCAGCTCTTAAAGGTTTTCCATGTTCTGTTCATATCCTTCAAGCAGGTCGTCCTAGATTTATCGTCGGGGATGTTCCACTTAGCCTGTTTTCAAACAATGCATACAAGCACGAGTTAGTTAAACTTTAGGATAAGTCAAGAGAACGTGATTACCAAAGAGTTCAGCGATTGCGGTTAATTTAACCTTCACTTCCGCCCACAACCTATCCCTCTCGTCCTCCGTCACGTCCTTCCAGCTCTGGACAGTGATCTTCACCCTGTCTTTCTCCAACAGCCCAACGTAGGCCGCGTACTTCCCAGCATTATTCCTGATCGGCCTCCCAAATTGGTTGAACTCACAAGAAAGGGTGGTGCGTTTGGCCAAACGGCCCAACGTGGTCGCACCTCACCCCACCCTCTTACGCTAGGACGAACCAGCAACTTCAGTTACGTTGGCCCTAGTCGAACCACTACTATCATCCGATGAAGATGACGACATGTCTTTCCCAAAAAAACCATCAACAAACCATCAAAAATTTAATGGAAACAGAAACCAAATCATTTTACAAAGCAAAAGGACCTATTTTATTCTATCGGTAAACACAGCAACTACCAATAGAAGATGTTTTTGAACACCAGTACCAACATATAAAGTACATTATATGGCAATTGGATACAATTGATCACAAATACAGCAGTATAGGTAATTTCAAATCTCAAAATAGGTTCATATGGCAATTAATTCTTCTTGGAGTTTCATTACTCAGTTGAGGATTAATTGGAGACTAATTCTTCTTGGTTTCAATGAGAGTGTAAAAAACTGAAAGTATTCTCTCTAGGTGACATTGCAAGGTTCATGTCCTTCTAGATCCTAAGTTTTAAGAGTTGTTGAACTTGTATGACAAAATGAACACACATAGAAAATAGGGTACTGATTGTTTCTTGGCCTGTGTAATATAGCAGGGCAGATTGACACAATTAGATGGCATGGAACAAGAAGATATGAACCATAACAAAAAAAAAATAGTACTAAAATTCTTGAAGTGTTCAGAAATTTTTTCTATCGGTAAACACATGATCTACCAATAGAATATAACAATTTTTTCTATTGGCAAATAGATGAGATACTGATAGAAGATGTTTAAGAACACCTCCAACATATAAAGTACATTACATGGCAATTGGATACAATTGATCACACATACAGCAGTATAGATAATTTCAAATCTCACAATAGGTTCATTAGAGCACTGGAACATATTTACAAAATGCCTGCGGAATTTACAACATCCTACACAATAGGAAACCCTAGTTTAATTCCAAAACATGAGCGGAGAAAAATAGAGAACCATAGTGTAAAAACACTAAGATCAAATAAGGAAGATGCTGGAAAAAGAACGACGAATTAGGGTATTTTACGGCAATCAGCTGTGACGATGGAGAGGCGATGTAGAACGCAGCAGCGGCTGGCGAAGGACCAAAATAAGGACCGGCGGTAGTGGCGAACCGTGATCCAGGTGGCGATCGTCGTGCGGCAGTGAGGAAGTGGTCGCCGGTGAGGGTTGGGGTTTTCGCGCTCGAAGAGACACAGTTCTAGAAGTTGGAATAGTTTGATTGGAGGGAAACTCTCGGGCGAAGTTTAATAAAGTAGTGAGGGCCTTTTCTAACGGTACAAACAAGAAATATCGTCAGACTAATTGTTTTCTTCTAACGGTACGACTAAATAATACCATCAAACCATGTAGGTGCACTTTTCTCACGGTAGTTTGAGAAAATTCCTTCAGACTGACCAACTTTTTCTAACGGTACGAACACAAAATACCGTTAGAACAAGTAAATTTTTTCCAGAGCTTAATTTTTGAAGTGGGCAGGGCATTGGAAAATGATGTTTCAGGCCTCTTAGAAAAGCAAGAGGCTGCAATGGGATTTTGGCAAGAAAATTCGAAGGGAAGAATTAAGTTCTTACAATATAAAGGTATTGTACATGTTAGGACATGCTGTGGACTAAAATTGAGATATATTAATGCTGTGAACTAGATTATCATTAAGTTCTAAAGAAAAATGTATTGCCTGATGTATTAATGATAAGTTCCTCACCTTGATGCACAACTTGTGGGCTGTTTTCCTGGCATTTTTCCTTCAAATAGAAATTAATAGTCATCAATGGTTCTCAACCCATAATCCTTCTTCGTGATCATCTCACAGATACATTGTTTCGTCGATATCTTCAGTAGGGATAGATTGAATGTCCTCTAAAAATGGAGGTATTTTGTCGAACTGGTTATACTCCTCTTCGTCGACAACATCTTCGACCCCAACAATATGTCTTTTGCTGTGGAGGACAACGTGCAACTTTAGATTGGCCGGGTCAAGGATGTAGAATACTTGTGTGGCTTGCTTTGCAAGTACGGATGGATCGTCTTGGTGTCCAACTCTATCGAGATCGACGAGAGTAAACCCGTAACTGTCAACTTTAACACCTCGAGGGATTTCGACCCATTGGCATCGAAACAAGGGAATCTTAAATAATCCGTAATCGAGCTCCCATATTTTGTCAATAGCACCATAATATGAGTTCACCGCCCTTACTGCCCTGGCATCCTCGGAATAGCAAATAGTGTCACTCCGCTACATTGCGTACTGCTCTTGGCGTCCTGAGCTCTTTTGTAAAATAAAAACCCATTGATATTGTACCCCTGCCAAGTCCCTACAGTGAATCTTGGGCCTCTAGCGAACCATGTCACAGTTTCACTTATGGAGCCCGCGACAGCTCGCGTGACTCTTTCTTGGATCCACCCAGCAAATTTCCTGTTATGTTCTCTAGTGACCCAAATCTCTGGCTTCGAAGGATTCTGTGACCGTAACATTGCCTTGTGCTCGTGTATGTATTGCTCGACCTTCGCCATGTGTTGTAAGACCCAAAAATGTGATTTTTTGTACACATCACGGGCGGGGCCGATAGCTCTGAATCCAATCGTTCCGATGCCCTGAAGCCTACCCTCGTGTCAGGACTTAGGAACGCCAATTGGGTCAACCCCGGCCATATAATCTGTGCAAAATTCAATCACCTCCTCGGTGGCATAACCTTCCATGATACTCCCCTCGGGCTGACGACAAGTCCTTACATATCCCCTCAATACACCCAAAAATCTCTCAAATGGGTACATATAGCGCAGACACACGGGTCCACAAAACTTAATTTCTCTGATAATGTGAACAATCAGATGGACAATAAGATCAAAAAAGGATGGAGGGAAATACATCTCGAGCTGACAAAGAGTTGTAACCACGTCGCGTTGCAAAGCGTCTAGTCCATCCGGATCAATTACCTGCGAGGACACAGTTGCGCCAAATATTCATATCAGAAAAATCTTCTAATTAAGCTCCACAAATGGAGCTAATTAATTATAACTTATAGTATGAGTGCACGTACTTACCTTGCAAGATATTACGTTGAAGACATAACATAGCTTTGTGATTGTCTCTCTGACTTTAACTGGGAGAATACCTCTGATAGCAATGGGAAGCATTTGTGACATCAGCACATGACAGTCGTGGGACTTCGTGCCAACCAGTTTCAGGTCCTTCATGGACACCAGTTTTTTCAAGTTCGCGGAATACCCACATGGAACTTTCACATCGTGCAGGCACCGACATAGTTCTGTTTTTTCGCTTTTGGACAACGTATAGCAGGCTGGCGGGAGGTATGTACGCTTTCCCTTCTCCAAAGGTGCAAGCTCAGTCCTTATCCCCCATTTCCACCATGTCATAGTGAACTTTGACACCATCCTTTGTCTTTCCCGGAATGTTCAACAACAAACCAATCAAACTGTCACAGACATTTTTCTCTACGTGCATGACGTCAATGCAATGTCGAACTTGTAAGTGCTCCCAGTATGGTAGATCCCGAAGAATCGATCTCTTCTTCCAAATATTTTTTCCTCGAGGTTTACAACACTTACCGAACTCAGCTTTGATGTCCTTCATGCGTGAGTAAATCTCCTTATTGGTCAGAAACACTGGGGCTGATCCCTTCTCAGGCTTCCCGTTAAATGATTTCCTCTTCTTACGGTAGGCGTGATGCACCGGAAGAAACCTGTGGTGACCCATGTACACTGTTTTCCGGCAGTTTCGCAACCACATGCTCTCAGTTTCATCTAGGCAAATAGGGCAAGCCTTCGCTCCTTTCATACTATACCCCGAAAAATATCTGTAGGACAGGAAATCATTTATGGTGCAAAATATCAAGGCCCACAAGATGAAATTCTCTTTCTTGCATGCATCCCACACCTGCACCCCCTCGCTCCACAATTTCTGTAAGTCCTCGATTAAAGGCGCTAGAAACATGTCAATATCATTTCCGGGTTGTCTGGGTCTTGAGATTAGTAACGACATCATGATGTACTTGTGCCTCATGCATAACCAAGGAGGAAGATTGTAGATGCATAAAAGAACCGGCCAAGTGCTATGCCGACTGCTCATATTACCGTGTGGGTTCATACCATCTGTACTTAGCCCGAACCTTATATTCCTAACTTCGCCGCCGAACTCATCAAATGCTCTGTTGATGTTTCTCCATTGAATAGAATCAGCTGGGTTTCTCAGTTTTCCGTCTTGTTTCCAGCCTTCAGCATGCCAACACAAGTACTTCGCGACTTTCGGATTTGCAAATAGCTGCTTCAATCTAGATATCACAGGCAAGTACCACACAGTTTTGGCCGGAGGTCCTTTCTTTACCTCGTGACATTCACTGTCAATCCGGTCCCTACGCGTATACCTCGATGCGCCGCATCTTGGACAAACATGCAAATTGGAGTACTCGTTACGGTGCAACACACAATCATTTGGGCATGCGTGTATTCTTTTGATTTCCATTCCCAACGGACACAACAGTTTTTGGCTTGGTAAGTAGATCTTGGCAACTCATTTCTCTCTGGAAGCATGTCTGCTAGAAGATCTAATACTGTCGTGAAACTCTTATCGCTCCAACCGTTGCCTGCCTTCAAGTTATACAATCTCAGCACAGAAGACAGCTTTGTAAATTTTGCACATCCAAGGAACAGAGGCTTCTCAGAGTCAGTAATCAGTTTCTCAAATTCACAGAAGTCATTTTTGTTGTAATCTTCCTCTACATCACATAACATCTCATCTAGATTTTCATCATCATCTACGTGCACATTGGAATGAACATTATCAAAATTTGGATGATCATCGATAATATTGCAATCCACATCCGGGTCCTGCTGATTGGTAGCGATGCTTGTTTCCTCAAGATCTTCGCCATGCCATATCCAACGGGTGTATCGCGCGTTAAAACCACGACGAATCAAATGACTCTTAATTTGATCAGAGCTGCTAAACCTCTTCAAGTTCATACAATCTATACAAGGACAAAGCATATCTCAGGAGGTTTCCCAAAAGAGGAGGAAAAACTATCTCGGGTGCAACTGAGAGGGGAAGAAGATGAGAGAATCGGCAACGCGAGATGGTGGTTTGCAAGCATCCTTTGGTTCTTCGCTGTGAGATTTGTCTGGGTGATTGGTTTGTTTGTTCCTGTTCCTTCTCTGTTTGCCTCTTTGGTGTTCATTCTTGGAAGTTTGTTACTGGTTGGTTCTTGGAGTTTGTTTGATTTCATGGATTTGGCTCATTCTTCTTTGGATTGGCTGATGGGTTGCCTTTTCTCAAATGATATGTGGGATTTGTTTCGTGCTCCTGTTACTAATCATCTTCAATTTGCTCTCGAAGATTTTTATCTAGTGGCCTCCTTTGGTCGTCGTAAGTTTCGTCTTTCTGAGGACTCTTTGGGTTTAATCCTTGCTGCTCATTTCGGTGCTGTTGCTAAAGACTTTAGAGTTTTTATTTTAACTGAGTCCAGCTTTAGATTCTCTGTGAGTAGCAAGCAGGTGGGGTTTGCCATCTATAAGATTAATAAAATCATTCATAAGGACTTTGCTATCTTTTTCTCTCTATGGAACAATGGCGGACCTCATTGGCAAAGAGAACTGAATAAGTGGTTCATCGAGCAAGATAAGGCTTGGCATTTAGTGAGTTCTAAGAGGAGCAATTTGTCTTTTCTTTCAAGGAGAGATAATCATTTTGATGGTAAATCTGTGTTTGATCATCTCCAAGTCCCTGCTTTTGGTTCCTTTTACAATTTGAGTAATCAGAAGATTTCAGTGTTTGATCGTCTTAAGTTTCCCAACAAGCACTCTTTGAGGTTTTCTTCTTCAATTTTGAATTATAAAAGGGACTTCTTTTGTTTTAATTGCCTTGCTCCAGGACATTTCAAAAGAGATTGTGTATCTTCGGTCCGGTGCTCAAGTTGTTTTAATTATGTTCACATTAAGAGCGATTGTTTTAAGAGGTATTTAGAACTGAAGAGTAAAAGGGTTTACGTTCCCAAAAATAACTTGGTTAAGAAGGGGGTGCATCTGTCTCTGCTTTGCCTTTCGCGCCCTTTGCTGGTGGGAGTAAATCAGATCGGACGGTCAGTTTTAATCCCTCATTTGGAACTGAGCTTTCTCCTATGGCCAAGATGCTATTGAACAAAGGAAAGAACGTCTCCCATCACTTTGATAGTTTCTCTGAATTCTTCGGTTTTTGTGCTAACCCCTCTGTCATTCGAAAGGTCGCTCCAGCTGTTTTAGAGTTTAACTCTTCCTCCTCCATCTTCGTGCTGGCCTCAATTCTTTCCTCCACTCTTGTGGTTTCCTCCATTCACAAAATGGCTAATTACTGGGTGAATCCTGCTCCATTTCTTCGTGAATGTTTGGAAGAGATAATTATTCAAGGAAGACCTTTGTACACTAGATGCGTCTCCACCAGGAGTGAGACAAATGAAAATTGGGCTATCGTTGGTGTGGCGCCGGAGCCAGTGGAACCAATGCAAGTGGTTAGAAACTACCTCCTAAATGCTAGAGGTATTCATGCTCATGTTTCTCCCTCAGGTCTTACTGACGCTTCAGTTCGTCTTCATTCTCCTTTACAAAGAGACATTCTCATGAATGAAGGACTTCACGTGGAGGCCGATTTTATGTTGTTTTTTAATCGACATGATAATAGTTTCAATTTAAGGAGGGTTGGTTTTAGCTAGGAGGTTTGGTTGCTTCTACTAAACTTCTCATTAGACTTTTGGTCGATTTCTACCCTGAGCAAGGCTGTGTCCTCTTTTGGTCTCCTACGGGAATGGGATACTGACTATCAATAGACGGGTGATAGGTCGCATGCCCTGGTGAAATGCTTAGTTACTTCTCTTTTTGACATCCCTCATTACTTGGTGATCACTGAACCCATTGAAACTCTGGGGCATAGCTGGACGCTGCAAGTAGTCATTTGCCTTTCTAGGCCTACCAATGCTTTAGAAGGAGATGAGGATGATCTTGAGGATCCTCAACCCCCTCAAGATGATGATATTAACTTCAATGAAGATGAAAACTTGGAAGATCCTGCTAATCAAGATGAAGCTCCTAAAGACATGGGGGGAGGGGCTGATCCGATTTGGGATGCTCTCATTCCCTAACGTCTTGAAGCTTGGGATCCTTGGGACCAGATGGAAGATTCTTCATCTTCATCTAATCGGCTTCAAGCTTTTGGGAGTTTTGCTGAAAACTGTGAATTACTGAAACATTGGAAGATTCCTTGCTTAGGGTCTTGTATCAGATCTGTCAACTCTGTCTTATGCTTGAGAACTTCATGGGGTTTGCTTAATCCTGCTGCGACAAGGATCTCATCCCCTCAGGGGTTCCATTTGAACCTTAAGAGGAGTGTCTCTTCTTCTCATTTGGTTAAAGTTAAACGTAGGACTCCTTTGGGTGTTTCAGGTCTACGCAGAAGCCCTAGACTAGCGGCAAAGTTTAAAGGTTTCAAACCAGGAACCTCTACTTTTGTTGCGCCTGAGCTTTCCATTTATATGCTCCAAGCCATTGGCTCTTTCTGCGGGATACCTTTGGAGCTGATCTCCAAGGAGAAGCTTCAAGCTCCTTTTATCCAAAATATCGATGATTAAGATGATTGTTTTGCTTGTCTTAGAAAGTTGCAAGTTCTTTTGTTAGACCTTTAGTTGGTGAAGCTGGATGGTCTGTAATGTTGTTTTATCTAAACTTTATCTGCTGGATATTAGTTGCTTGTTTAAACATGGCTTTGCCATGTGTTTCAATTATCTGGAGGTTATCGTGATTTATCAATGAATGCTTTTAAGAAATTTAGCATCCTTGTTTGGAATATTAGAGGCCTTAATGCCGCTGAAAAACAAATGGTGGTGAGATCAAAAATAAATGAGAATAATTGTTCTATACTATGTCTTCAAGAGACTAAAATGGAAATGATTAATTTCTCTCTAATTAAAAACATTTGTCCGAAAGATTGGAATGAGTTTGATTTTATTCCCTCTAGGGGTAATTCTGGTGGTATTTTAACTGCTTGGAATTGTAATCTGTTTCAGCGGATGGATGCTGTTCATATTGAGTTCTGTCTCACTATATTACTTAGGAATAAGCTCTCTGGAGCCCATTTGTTAATCTCTAATGTCTATGGCCCTTGCTGTCGTAAAAAAAAAGCTGACTTTATCAGCTGGTTTTGTGATAGCTCTGTTCCTTCACATATGCTCTGGTTAATTATGTGTGATTTCAACCTCATGAGATATCATTCTAACAAAAATAAAGGATTGTTTAATTCGGGAGAAGCTGATTGTTTTAATGAGGCCATCAATCATCTTCTTCTTGAGGAATTTCCATTGTCTGGATCCAAGTTTTCCTGGTCTAATATGCAAGCTCAACTGACATTGGAAAGACTAGACTGGTTTTTTGCAAATGAAGGATGGATTAAGGCTTATCCCCACACTCTGGTTAAATCTTCTTCAAGGATCATTTCGGATCATTCTCTGGGTATCATCATTATTTCTTCTTCTCTTCCTGTTTCGATGATCTTTCGATTTGAAAACTTCTGGATTTATAGGCCTAGTTTTATGAATTTGGTGGAAAATTCTTGGAATTCTAGTCCTTTTGATCCTAATGTTACCAGAAGAATTAATAATAAGTTCAAGTTTCTCAGAAGGGCCCTAAAGTATTGGAATAAGAGTTTCAAGTTCTCACAGTCTCAAATAGATTATTGTCAAAGTGTTGTTACTCTTCTGGATGGTATTGAGGAACAGAGAAACTTATTTAGGCCAGAATTTCACTTCAGATGCATTCTAAAGAGACATTATTGCAATCTACTCAAGTTCAGGAATGATTATTGGAAGCAAAGAGGCCGTCTTAGATGGGCAAAACTAGGTGATGAAAATTCTAAATTTTTCCATTCTGTTGCCTCAAGTAACTTCAGAAGAAATTATATTGTTTCTTTAAAAAATGATTGCAATGAGGATCTCTCCTCCCATTCTGATATTGCAAATCATTTATGGATTTCATACAAAAACAGATTTGGCTCTTCGGACTTCTCTGGTATGTTGTTCAATCTTAGTGAGGTTCTTCCTTCTTTTGTCGAGGAACTTTCTGGTCTAGATTTAGCTTTTAGCTCAATGGAGATTGAGTCGGTGGTTTCCCGACTTCCAACTAATAAGAGTCCTGGTCTGGATGGTTTTAACGGCAACTTCTTTCGTGCTTGCTGGCCAATTTTAAGAAGGGATTTCTATGGTCTTTTTCATTGCTTCTTTGAAGGTCATGTTGAACTGGATAGACTGAATTCTTCTTTTGCCACTCTTATTCCGAAGAAACAGGGTGCTCAAAAAGTTTCGGATTTTAGGCCAATATCTTTACTTAATTGTTCAGTGAAAATTATCACTAAACTCCTGGCTAATCGTCTTCAATCGGTGATCTCGTCAATAATTCACCGCAATCAATATGGATTTATAAAATCCAGATCCATTCAAGATTGTGTTTCCTGGACTTATGAATATATTCATCTTTGTAAGTCCTCTCAAAGGAACACGGTGTTGCTAAAATTGGATTTCGAAAAAGCTTTTGATCTTATTGAGCATGGAGCTATTTTGGAGATTCTTAAGGATAAAGGCTTTGGAAACAATTGGCTAAAATAGTTTCAAATGATTCTTAACTCTAGTTCCTCCAAAGTTTTACTGAATGGTATTCCAGGAAAGCAGATCATTTGTAAAAGGGGAGTGAGACAAGGTGATCCTTTATCTCCTTTATTATTTGTGCTAGTTGCTGATCTTCTTCAATCTATTCTGAACCAAGCTAAGAACATGGGTCTGATCAGTCTTCCTATCTCAGTGGTTGATAATGATGATTACCCCATTATTCAGTATGCTGATGATACCTTGATCATTGCCAAAGCGGATGATAAAGAAATTTTCCTTTTGAAAGCTCTCTTGAATACCTTTACCAGTTCTATAGGTTTAAGAGTTAACTTTCTTAAATCCTTTCTGATCTCAATTAATTGCACAGAGGATTTAGCATTGAATCTTGCTGGTATTCTTGGATGTCCTGTGGGCTCTTTTCCTTTCACCTATCTAGGGCTTCCTCTTGGCATTGCCAAACCTAAGGTTGAAAGTTTTGAGATGATAATTGAACGGATTGAAAAGAGGTTAACGGGTTGGCAATTCTCTTTCCTTTCTTTTGGTGGAAGGTTAACCCTTATCAATTCGGTGTTATCTTCCCTGCCTATGTTTTTAATGTCAACTCTGAAGATTCCCTCCTCTGTTATAAGCAGAATTGACAAGATAAGGAGAGCCTTCCTTTGGAAGGGTCATTCGAATTGTTTGGGAGGACAATGTCTGGTGGCTTGGAAGAAAGTCTGTAAACTAAAATCTATTGGAGGACTTGGAATCATTAATCTAAGATCGCAGAATTTGGCACTGCTCTTAAAGTTCTTGTTCAAATTTTTCAATAAAAAACCTGTTCCCTGGGTTCAGCTTCTTTGGAAGTCCTATTACAGTTCTAATCTCCCTCAGGATTTCCAACTGGTTGGTTCTTTTTGGTGGAAAGATTTATTACGATTGTTAATCATTTTCAAAGGACTTTTTATTTGCATAATTGGGAAGGGAGATACTTGTGATTTTTGGAAGGATCTCTGGAATACAGAATTGTCTCTAGCAGAATAGACTCTCCTCCTTCTGGATCCACAAAGTTCTCCACGCCTTCATCTTGATCAGGGTACGCTCCATCTACTGAGTTGTATGTTGCAAGGGTGAGCACTTATGTACTCAGCAAGTCATAGGTAAGAGTAGATACATATAGTAGTGATGATATGAACCTAGACTAGTCAAGAATTATGGATGTTTGTAAAATAACCTTTTTCTTTCATATCTCATCTCATCTCATCTCATCTTATGGCAGCACTTTTCATAACATAGCATCACTATTCATGTTCACTAAATTATAGCACTACCGCGACACGTCGACACACGACAGCCCACGGCAGCACTCCTTATCATGACAACACATGTCATTTGGGTAATCTTGATTCAACAAATTTTATTTAGAAAATATACTTGTGTCACACCCCGTGGATTTAATCCACCGCAGCAGACTCCTATAAACCCGGGAGCTCGGAGTATTCCAATACGTTTTTAATTCTGCAGAGAGGTACCAATTTACCCGCAAGATATTCCACTTTCATGCCTTTCCTATCAAAATGATTGGACCCCTGGCTCAGTTCATACTGTGAGTGGCTGTCACGTCTGCCATGACAGTGACATCACCTGTGAGGGGCCCAGCTCGGTGCAGCTGGCCCTTTAACCACTTGACTTCCCAGGATGAGTCAATCACAGGATTATATTGCAGCAGCAAAATAGTACAATAGTCATAATTGTATGGCCATCAGGCCTTAGTACAAAACGAGATACAGTGCCGTACAAGGCACAAGGGTCTAACAAAACAATACATCTAGTCGGCGGAAGCTAGGCCCAAAAGCAAACCACAGGAAACAGAGGTTGACAGCAAGACAGCACCACATCAGGGTTCCGGAGGAAACTGCTCATCATCTCCTGGGTCCGCAGCATCTTCGGGGTATCCTCCAAGGTCGTAGAATGCTCCATCTATTGATGAGTTGTTGCAAGGGTGAGTACTTACGTACTCAGCAAGTCATAGGGAAGGTAGAGATACATACATATATATGACATGAACCTATGCTATTGGGGAAAGAGTGAAGGTTTTTTTTTTTCCCAAAATACATTTCTTTCTCAATTCTTACTCAACTTCTGATCATACCCATGGCAGTAAATAAATCATATTGATGGTGATACATATATCCCATATCCAAGGCGATATATCCTCATATCCCACTACTCTTATTCAAGTCTTTCAATCATATGCTCTTAGCAGTATTTCATAACTTAGGGCATAAACCACATGCCTCTTAATTATCATATGATCTCTATATTATGGTATTACCGCGACACGTCAACACATGACAGCCCACGGCAACGCCCCTTATCATGACAACACATGCCACTTGGGTAATCTTGAGCTAACAAATTTTAGTTTATAAACAATACTTGTGTCACACCCCATGGATTTAATCCACCGCAGCATACTCCTAGAACTCGGGAGCACGAGGTATTCGAATACATTTTTAAACTCTGCAGAGATGTACCTCTTTTTAAATCCACTTTTTCACTCGACTTCCAAGTCGGGCCAACTCCATGCGACTTATACGCATGTGACAAGGCCGAGATCACACAACGTTTTTGCAGTCTAGTATTAACAGTATCCCTGCCCGGTAAATGGACAACACCATCCCAAGTACCGTTGTGGGTCCTCCCCACTGCCTTACTTCCTAGCCTGGGTCTATGTTCCCGTAGGACACATAACCTCTTTCGATTACAGTCGCGCACGACTTAATCTGGCGTAGGGCGTCTTCCTTCTTTACACCTTGTCCTCTCATAATTTTTCTGATCTCACATCACTCATGGACGAACTGCGTCCCACCAGTTTCCACGCGAGAAACCGGATCGACAAGCCATGCAGGGAACTGATAATACTAAGAAAGCTACTAGGTTGCGCCTGTCCCATACCAGGTAAGTGGTTGGTACGTTTTTCATGCCACTAGACGCACAACACAAGGTTCTAGGTCCTTATATGCCAGTGACCAGATCATACCACGAACCATGCACCTTCAGTGCCTACACATTCAGTGCAGCCAAGCACCTCCAGTGCTTCCACCATTCCATACCAAAATACTGGTCACGGCTAGGGGTTCCATTTCATGAATATAAATGTACATGTTTATACTTTTATTAGTTCGAGGCTTGCTATCTTATCAAGTTCACATTTCTCAAGTATTCAATCTATCACTGCCATAATATCATTGATCTCAACATGTGCAATATTAATGAAATATCTACTCATGGAATAGCATAGCAATTCATAAAATATGGGTTTCAATATGTTCAAAGTATGACTTGCCTTCCGCGTCGTAAGTATCAGCAGTCGACGACGGTTCAGCGACAAGATCTTCAACTCCGGACTCTTGCTCTGAACAAGATCAAACAAGCAAACAGGCATTACAATCAATTCTATTCTACTAACTTGCTACATGCAAAGGTGCAAGGAGAAAATACTCTGGCAATACAAGGTTTGAAAGCGATGTGGTTTTAATTATGGAAACCAGGGTTAAAGTTAGCTGTCAAGGTTTACAAGGTTCCAAAATATCAGGGTAATATCAAGGTGCTGACTGGTTCGCTCAAAAACAGCGAATGTCTTTAGGTTGGCATTCGGTTCAAGGCATCGACATAAGGTCGATGGGTGATAGAGGGCTCAACTCAAGTTGTGACAGTAGAGAAAAGTGTAGATCACAACATCAGGAGTCTAAGGGACAAAGTTATTTTCAAAGTGCATGGCTGGAAGTGGGTGAAAAGGCTCAATGCCACTGGCTGACACAGGCTGGCATAGGCTTGACACGGCCAGAAACTAGGGTTAGCCATATCTTTTGACTCAGGACTCCAAATGATGCACCACTTTGTCTGGTGGTTAGGCATTTGTAACAGGAACAAATGTCTCAACAGGACCTAGGGCAGGAGGTGGCCGGAAAGTGATGAAAACCGGCGAAGGAGTTGGCTGGCCTGGAGCACATGCAGTGTGAACAGTACAGCAAACTAGGGCATAGCTATATCTCACAATCTAGGCCGAATTAGGAGTCGTGATAGAAGACAAAGTTGCTCAGAATGGTCCAAAACATCTAGATGGCAAGGTTTCTATGGCTGGATTGGCTGGATTTAGGGGATATTGGCCGGGGAAAAGATTAACTCAAGCCTGATTTGGGCATTTTTGATCTAGGGCAAATAAACTTAATTCCTTGCTTGTGGATAGTCTCTGGGGCATAAGTAAGCTACTGGTGAAGTTAGATTAACTAGAAATGCACCAGAAAAGCTTGAACAGCAAGCTCAGTTCACAAGCAAAGTTCTAATTTGGGGTTTTTCACATTTTAGCAAATCTGTCGATTTTGGTTGCTTAGGGATGTTAAGCAAGGTCTAGTGAGCATATTTGATTACTAGTTCGAAAGCTGAATCGATCTGGTTGAGGGTTAATTGCTCGCCGGAGCTACTGGAGTAAAACTGAAATTGCCGGCGACTGGAGAGGTTTGAAGTCAATTACATGCTCGGGCATGATGAGGGAGGTAAGAGGAGCTTACTGGAGTATCTGGATTGGAGGGGGAAGCAGTGTAGAAGCTTGGCACCGTGAGCCTCCTTTGCTGCTCGCCGGGGAAGAAGAAGACATAGTGAGTTTGAGGGCTTAGGTGCTTCTGGTGGTGTGTGATACTTCACTGAGACCAGGGGCTATTTATAGAGGATTCGGAGGTGTTGCAACGGCTGGAAAACGCCTGGAGACTTGGAGCGGCGAATTGACCAGCCGGGCGGGACAGCAGCGAAGCGACGTGCTCCAGCGGCCGTGCCGGCTTTGCAGGTTGGCGTGTGCTGTCCCAGGTGATGCAGCGGCGAATTGATGGGCTCCTCCGGCATGCTTGCAACGTGGCATCAATCTTCTGCCGTGGCTGCAGCGATGGCGTGCGCGCGCGGGCAAAATTGGCGCTGCTGGTGCGACCGCGGTGGCTCCACGGTGGCGAACGGCGTGCGCACATGTGGCAGGGACGCAGTGGCAAGGGTGGCGACCACGGGGCTTCACCGGCGATGAAGTTCCTGGCGTGGCAGCGCGGTGGTCGCGGTCGTGCACGGCTGCTGGTCGCGCACAGTGCCTCTGGTCGAACCAGGGACCAAAATGCAAGGATTCTTATTTGAAATCTGGACTGATTTGTAATTTCTGTCTTAGAGATGGTTAATTTGAGAATTGATTCCATGGCTGAGTATAACATTTCTATTAGTACTCATCCAGCTCAAATTTAGAGAAAATTTGATAAGATTTGGGGGATTTCACCTATTTTCGAAAATAGGGTAAAATTAGGGTAAAATAAGTCTGGATTTTGTCGATTTCGAATTCTGGTGATTGGAGAGAGATTTTGAAGTCTGATCAAAAGGGAGATCTGTATCAAATAGTATTTGGGAGGTGTTTCCTGAAGAAATTCTGGAGTTGGAATTAATTTGCAGATTTTAGCCTTTTCAGGCTTCCAGGTAAACAGAAAAGGACTTATTCGCAGTAAAATTTGGACTAAACTGCGAAAAGTGTTTAGATGAATTAATTTGGCTCCCAACTTTTTGAAGTGAGTTGAGGATGAACTTAGGAACATATTCCAGGGGTTACTTGAGTCTGAATAGGGTTAGATTAAAATAATTCAATCATCTGAAAACTGGGGTACTTAGGGTAAGTCTGAATTTTCCTGTTTTCGAAAACGGAGAGAGGCTTAGGTATTGAGAGTTAGGTTCAGAATTTGATCTGGCTCCTGAAGACTTTTATCCTCAGGGTAACTGATAGGTTAAATCTGGATGGTCAGATCTTGATCTGGAACTAGAGAATAGATTTGGAGATTTTTAGGGTTTGGGAGAGATTAGAGTTCAACTGATCTGGCTACTACTACAGGGATACATGCATGCAGGATTTTCATGCAAAACTTTTCACCCCCAAAACTAGGGTGTTACAGTGGCAAGGTGGAGATAACAAAAACTTTTGTTATGTTTCACTTACAATTCACCCCTGGCCCTGTGGATCTCTCGTGAACTACAGTTGTGGCAGGTTGTACCCAAACCTCCACCCCTTTGCATATTCCCATTACTGGGTCAGCGTGCAAGATCACCTTCAGTGATATGTGTGGGAGCCGTACTCCATGTAAATCGTGCATCACAACACATCACATGTAGGGGTTTCATGTGCGATCCACATAAGTACTTGTTCAGGCCTGTCCCATACCAGGCTTGCGGTTAGCACGTTGTTATGCCACTAGACGCACAACACAAGGTTCTAGTCCTTATATGCCAGTGACTAGACCATCCACAAACCATGCACCTCCCGTGCCTGCTATCCTTTGCAATTAAGCACCTCCAGTGCTACAGCCATCCATACCAAAATTCTGGTTACGGCTAAGGGTTTTATTTCATGAATATAAGTATATAAATACATAAATATATATTAGTTCATGGCTCAAAATTGTTTATTTCACATTTCATAGATAACCAGTCTAGTACTGCCAATTCATAATTCAACCATTCTCAATCTTTCACATGCAATATTATCTATATTCAAGGTTATGTTATAACAACTCTTAAAATATAGGTTCAAGATGTCCAAGAATATGACTTGCCTTCCGCGTCGTAAAATACAGCAGTTGATGACGGGTCAACAGCAAAATCCTCAAAGTCAACTTCTGGATCTGCTCAACGACAAACAAACACACAATGATTACTTATTATATTAAAATGTTTTATGACTTATATGCAGATATGCTTAACAAGAATAACTGCACGATACTGGAGATAATTTGGATTGCAAGCTGAACTGAGTCGAGATTCTAGGGTTTTAAGGAATCTGGGCTAAGGGTAGGTGTTAGATGTTCTTAGGGTTTGAAGGCTGCAATAAGGACATCAATTTTGTGGCTGGTTTGATCAAAATTAACGAATGTCAACAGATCGACATTCGGTTCAAGGCTCTGACATAGCTTCAAGGAAGGCTAGAGTGCTTATCTCAAGTTGTGGTAGTAGAAGAAAATGTAGATTATAGCTCTACAATTTCAGTGGACAAAGTTATTTTTAAAATGCACAGACAGAAGAAAGTGAACAAGGCCAATGCCACTAGCTGACAAGCTCTGGCATAGGGCTGACAATGTCAAAATCTAGGGCTAAGCATAAAATGCTGTTCAAGGGCTCAACTGGTGTGCTAACTTTGTCTAGAAGGTAGGCTTGAGTAACAGGAAGAAAAGACATAACAGGATCCACGGCTGAAGATGGCTGGACGGCTAGAAATCCGGTGATGAACTGCGGTGATCTCACTGCACTGAAATAGTTCTGGACACAGATCTTGGCAAGGCTATAACTTTCAATCTAGACCGATCTAGGTGTCGAGCTAGAAGACAAAAATGCTCAAGAGTTCAAGGCACACACACTGGACAAAGTGGTTAGGGCTAAAACGGCTGGGAAAAACATTCCGGTGGCCGGCGCCGGAGAAGAAGGCACTGGAATTGGGCATTTTTGATACAGGTCGATTGAACTCAATTCCTTGCTCGAGGAGTATCTAAGAGGTATAAGGAAGCTGTTGGTGAAGTCAATTTGACTGAAAAATCACCAGAGAAGCCTGGTGACGAGAGTCGGCGACGGTGAAGTTCAAAATCAGGAAAAGCTTCAATTTGAGTTCAATTGAGGATTCTGAGCTTACAGGCTTGCTACACTCAGTTCACTGATCAATTTAGTCTACAGGTTCGAAGGCTAATTTGGGCTGAATCGGGCTGCATTGCCAGAACAGGGCAATTTGAGAATTCCGGTGATCGCCGGCGTTAGAAGTCACCGGTGAGCAATTAAATACTATCACACAGAGAGAAGGATAAGGGGAACACACTGGTGGCTTCAATTTGAAGATTGGTGCAGTGGGGCGTGCTGGCACCGTGAGCCTCCTCGATGGCTTGCCAGAGAAGAAAACAAAAACAGAAAGATTTAGAACTTAATCGATTTCTGATGAAGTAGGGATGATACAAGTTACTGGAGTGCTTTAATAGGCATGGCGAAGCTTACTAAGAAGAAACAGCAAGGAAATTGGCCCCAGTGACGAGACCGATTGGGCGCAGAAGCAACAGCGGTGAAGAAACAGCGATGAACGGTGATGCGACGGCGACAACGGTTCTGCAGCTGATCACATTGTCACTTCATCGGGACTTAGTGCTAGCTGGAGCAAGCGGTGGCGACAACAATTGGCACGGCACAAAAGTTACTGACAAAAGCTGTGGTTGCTGCTGCTGGTCGCGCAGGGGGCGATGGCTATTCGTCGACGTTGCCACGGCGATGGCTGAAGCGAGGACACGTACACACAAGCATGCACGGGCACAAGCGCAAGCGAAGCTTGGCTAGCGATGAGCAAACATGGCGCACAAGCACGGCGAGGCTCTGGTCGAAAATCAGCTGGGAGCTCTGGTCAAATTTGGACTAATTTGCAATTTTAGATTTTGAGTTTTGGACTGATCTGTAAATCTGGAGATTTGGAAGATTAAAGCTGAAATTGATTGCACTGATCTGGCAAAATATATTCAACAAAATATTTGGAAAAGATATTTGATAAAATCTGGCACATTTGAATAGTTTTTGATATAAACTGAAAATAGGGTATTTGTTGGGGGAATCCCCAGCGGTCCCACGAAGTCCCAAGGAGCCCCCGGTAAAACCCGGTGAGACCCGGAGAGTCACCGGGCCCCTGGTGAGATCCAGAGGGTCACCGGGCACCCGGTGAGATCCGGAGGGTCTCCGGGACCCCGGTGAGATCCGGAGGGTCTCCGTAGCCACGGTGAGATTCGGAGGGTCTCCGGAAACCCGGTGAGACCCGGAGAGTCACCGAGTCCCCGGTGAGATCCGGAGGGTCACCGGGCAGCTGGTGAGATCCGGAGGGTCTCCGGGACCCCGGTGAGATCCCGGTGAGACCCGGTGAGATCCGGAGGGTCTCCGGAGACCCGGTGAGCCCCGGAGGGTCACCGGGCCCCGGTGAGATCCAGAGGGTCACCGGGCGCCCGGTGAGATCCGGAGGGTCTCCGGAACCCCGGTGAGACCCGAAGAGCCTCCGGGCTCCCAAGGAGCTGTTGCAGACCGTGGGGCCTCTAGGAAGCCCGTGGCGCCACGTGTCGAGCATCCAGGCCGTCCGTCAAGCCAAAGGACGTCTTCGCCCCTCCATCCAACGGTCGCAGCGAGGGCATTTTCGTCTTTTGCATTTCTTGGGGGCTATATATACCCCTCTTGTACCCTTTTTCAGGGATTCCAATTCATTTATATTAACTCAACATTCGGTTCTCTCGGAGACCTCTCCCCGAGAGCTCACCTCCCCAGCGGACTCGCGTCCGGAGAGAGCCAACAGGACTAGGGCCCCCACTGGGACCCGAACCTGTATAAACCACTGTGTCACTTTCTGTGTTGCCCGGCGGGAGGAGACCAGTAACTCGGTCTGCTCGCGCCGCTGTACTTGTGCTGCGCACGTCTGAACCTGCCGGGATATCCGTAATACCACGACAGTTGGCGCCGACCGCGGGGACTTCGCGACGAATCGCCATGGCTCCCGCAACCACCAGAGCTCAAGCCCTCTCATCTCCCGAGGGTGCTGGTCCTAGCAACCCGACTCCGCATTCACGAGATGAGGCTTCTGCGGCCCTGCCGCTCAGGGGTGTACGGGCGGAGGACTCGCTTCCTCTACTCGCGGCCTCCGGTCAAAGGGTCCTCGTTTCCGACCCAGCGACCGCAACTGAGCTTCCGGGGCCTAGTGCGCCCCAACTCTCCGTTCCGGTCTCTGGAGATTCTATGCTGGGGGCTTTGATCCAGGGCCAGCTTCGTACCCAGCACACCCTGGAGGAGCTGCTGCGCGTCCTGGTGCGGCCCCCAGCTCCCGTCTACCCGCCTCCGTATCCGTTCATGGGGGCACTACCCCAATTCTTCATGGGGAACCCCGCCTTTCCCGGGCCGGGGATGTTCCCCGTTCCCGGAGGCGCGCCCGGGCCGTATCCGATCCCGGGGACACTTCCTGCGCTGGGGAGTCAACCCGTCTCCGAGCCCTCCCCCGCCTCTGGGAGTCGCCCGGCCCCGAGTCGAGAACCCCCGCGAGCGGCCACCGCCATGCTGGGGACAACCCCGGCGCCCGAGCCCGGCAGCCTTTGCGGGTCGACGCCCGGGATCGGTGCAACGCCCGCCCCCGCGGACGCCCCGGGTACTCAAACTGCGACCACTCCCACCGCCGAACCGAGCGCAGACCCGGCGCGTGGCCTGGTCCGCGCGCCAGCAATGTCCACTGGGACTGTGGCAAACGCGCATCAGCTCCCTCCCCCTCCGGGGCCTCCCCCGCGGGCGCCCCCAGCGGATCAAACCCGCTTCACAAGGGAGGAGGTCGAGCGAATGCGTACCGCCAAGTCCGGAGAAACCACCTCCCGTCATCGGTCAGGACTCCCCCGAACCCGCGGGCGCGCGGAGACGCGCTCCCAAATCGCCCGGGGCAAAAGACCGTTCAAAGAAGCTGCCACCACTCCTGAGGAATACCTTGACGCCCAAGAGGTTAGCTCGACCAACCCGGAAGAAAAGAGACGACACCGCCAAACCGGCGGACCGCTGCCACCCCTTCCGGACTCCGACAATGAGCACGCGTCCCCGGCAAGTGATGACGGCGACGATGGATCCCCCAAGGAAGTTGAGGGGACCAACCAATCACTGTGCAGTCGTCTCCGCAAACGTCCCCGCTGACCGGGAGGCCAGGGACCCCTCCAGCAAACGTCCCCGAAGAAGTGATCGTCGCGAGCCACGGCCTCGGGACGCTTTCGGCCTCGAGGGCGGAGGCGGCTCACGCGACAGAGCCAAAGGCAGTCGCGCCCCCCCTAAGTCAAAGGGTTACGCGGGAGGACAATCCTCCCGCGGGCGCGAAAGCCTCGCCAAGGAGAGCAAGGAGGGCACAACCAACGTGTGGTGCACCTTCCACAGGTCGAATACCCACGCTACTCGAGAATGCCATCAGCTTCTACAACACTTCGTGGCCTTCCTCGACCAGCACGGCTAGGGGGGAGGGGGCCCTGCCTCCTTGCCTCCCCCGACAGCTTTGCCCGCGCTCCCCGCTCCCGCGGGTGAGCAGCAAAGACAAACGCAAGAAGGGAGCCCAGCTCAGGAGCTCCCCTTCCAAACCTCCCAAAGACGCATAAACGTCATTACGGGGGGATCTGCCGCGAGACAGGACTCCAAGCGCCAGCGCAAGGAGTATGCGCGAGAGGTGAAGGTGGTGGGGGTGCGCACGCGTCTCCGCCACCGAAGTGGTCGGACGTCCCCCTCACCTTCACGGCGGAAGTTGCGCGCGGGGTTTGCTTCCCGCACGACGACGCGCTCATCGTCTCAGCTACAGTCTACAACTGCCAACTGGCACGCATCCTCGTCGACGGTGGGAGCTCCGCCGACGTCTTATACCTAAAGGCGTTCAGCGAAATGCAAGTCGATGAGAAGCTACTGCAGCCCGCACTCGGGCCGTTACAAGGCTTCGTTCCCGGGAAGACCATCCACCCGGTGGGAAAGGTCGATCTACCAATGACTTTTGGCACCCCAGAAAACTACCGGACGGAGATGGTCCGATTCGATGTGGTGGACCTCCCCTCTTCATACAACGCTATTATGGGGAGGACCACGATCAACCACCTGGGGGCGGCAATTCACCAGAATTATCTCTGCGTAAAAATCCCTGGGCCTCACGGTGCGATCACCGTTCGAGGCGACCAAAACGTGGCCTGCGCTCTCTATGAGCACGCCGCCGCCGCCATCGGGAACATCAACGTGATCAAGACCCCGGGGGGAGCGTCCCCCCCTGAACCTCATGCTACCCCGGCCGTTCCCCGCGGGAGGCCATTTCCGAGGCCACGCCCCGAGGGAGACCTTCGGAAAGTCCAACTGTCCGCGGGAGATGAGGAGAGAACCGTTAGGATCGGAGCAGACCTCACCGAGGAACACGCCGAGCGGCTCGCGGTTTTCCTTCGCGAAAACTCAGACGTTTTCGCGTGGGAACCCTCGGACATGCAGGGCGTCGCCCGGGACATCATTGAGCATAAGCTCGCTGTGATCCCCGGCTGCTCCCCGGTCAAGCAGAAGTTGAGGAAGTTATCCCTCGAGTGCCAAGACGCCATCAAGGTAGAGGTCTCCAAGCTTCTAGAGGCGGGGTTCGTGCGAGAAGTCCTCCATCCCGAATGGTTGGCAAACCCTATCCTCGTAAAGAAGTCAAGTGGCAAGTGGAGGATGTGCGTGGACTTCACCGATCTCAACCGCGCTTGCCCAAAAGATAACTACCCACTCCCGCGGATCGACCAACTGGTCGACTCGACCGCAGGGTGCGAACTGATGAGTTTCCTCGATGCATATTCGGGGTACCATCAGGTTCGGATGGCTGCAGAGGACGAGGAAAACACGAGTTTTATAACTCCCCTCGGCACCTTCTGCTATCTTCGGATGCCCTTCGGGTTGAAAAACGCCGGGGCAACCTTCCAGCGTCTTATGACGCTGGTCCTGAAGGGCCAAATCGGCCACAACGTCGAGGTCTACGTTGACGATGCGGTCGTCAAAAGCCTTCGCACCGCCGCACACATCGACGACTTGGCGGAGACCTTTTGCAGCCTCCGCAAGTACGGGTTGAAGCTCAACCCGGAAAAATGCGCCTTCGGCGTACGCGGCGGGAGGCTGCTTGGCTTCTTGGTGTCCCAGCGGGGCATTGAGGCGAATCCCAAAAAATTCGGGCCCTGCTGGACATGCCTCCCCCGCGTTCCGTCAAAGACGTGCAGAGGCTTGCAGGCCGCCTGGCCGCTTTGGGTCGTGTCGTCTCGCGGTCAGGAGAACGCGGACTCCAGTTCTTCAAAATCCTCCGGGATCTCGAGGGGTTCAGGTGGACTCCCGAGGCCCAGACGGTGTTCGACGCTCTAAAGAAGTACCTCGTGAGCCCTCCGATGCTCGTGAGCCCGTCCCCGGGGGAACCTCTGCTACTATACCTTGCTGCGACCCCCGTCGCAGTGAGCGCAGTGCTCGTGAGAGAACAGGATGGGCAACAACGCCCTGTGTACTACGTCAGCGAGGCCCTTCAAGGGGCTAAGATCCGGTACACTCAGGTGGAGAAGCTGTGCTACGCCCTCCTCATGGCGTCGCGGAAGCTCCGCCACTACTTCCTCGGGCACCCAATCACGGTCCCGTCATCTCTCCCGCTGGGGGAAGTGGTGAGAAACAAGGAGGCCACCGGCTGAATTGGCAAGTGGGGAGCCGAGCTCGCTCCTTTCTCCCTTACCTTCACGGGCCGCTCCACCATCAAGTCGCAAGTCCTCGCAGACTTAGTGGCGGAATGGACCACGACCGCTGAGACGGACGGAGGGGCTCCCCTCGCCCCCCCCCAGTGCCTGGACCATTGGACACTCATGTTCGATGGCTCCTTATGCCTCGCCGGAGCTGGCGCGGGGGTGGTTCTCTGGAGTCCCGAAGGGAAGATGCTGGAGTACGCCGCCCGGCTCGAGTTCCCAGCTACAAACAATGTCGCCGAGTACAAGGCCTTGCTCCTGGGATTGCGCCTCGCGCGCTCCCTGGGAATCCGCCGCCTCCTGGTGAGAGGAGACCCCCAGCTGGTGGTCAACCAAATGGGCAAGTCCTACTTGTACCACGATGCGAACCTGAGTCTATACTTGGGCGAAGTGCGGAAGATGGAGAGACACTTTGAAGGCTTGGAGGCCCGGTACATCCCCCGACGGGATAACAACCGGGCCGACGCGTTGGCCCGGGCGGCCAGCGCCCGGGAACCTCTTCCCAAGGGCGCCTTTCTGGAGATCACCACAAGACCCTCGATAACCCTTCCGGATGCGAACCCTAAGGTTCGCGTCCCGGAGGTTTCCGAGATCACTCGGACTGCCTCGTGGATGGATCCCCTCATCTCCTGCATAAGGGACGAGGGGGAACCTTCCGGTGACGTTGAGGCGAAGCATCTCCGCGCTAAAGCCAGGGCGTACGTTCTGCTGGACGGGAAGCTTTACAAGCAGGGGGCTTCCGCCCTTCCTCGCTGCCTCCCGCGGGCCGACGGACTCCAGCTGCTCAAGGACATACACTCGGGGAGCTGCGGATCCCACTTGGCTCCGCGGGCGGTCGCGGCGAAGGCCCTTCGCCAAGGATTTTATTGGCCCACATTGGTCCGCGACGCGCAGGATCTAATCTCCGCGTGTGAGGCCTGCCAAAAGATGGCAAAAGGCACCAGGCTCCCCTCCGCGATATTGCAAACCATCCCTGTTACTTGGCCCTTCGCGCGCTGGGGGATGGATCTCCTTGGTCCCTTCCCCCCGGCACCTGGGGGCTACAAGTACGCGGTGGTCGCCGTGGATTACTTCTCCAAGTGGGTGGAAGCTGAGCCCATGGCCAGCATCACTTCCCGCGCAGTGCAACGATTTTTCTGGAAAAATGTCGTATGTCGCTTCGGGGTCCCCCAAGAAATCATCGTCGACAATGGGACCCAGTTCGACTCGGCATATTTCTGGGAATTCTGCGAAGGCTTAGGCACTACCCTCCATTTTGCCTCTATGGCCCATCCCCAAAGCAACGGGGCCGTCGAAAGAGTCAACGGCATGATCCTGCAAGGCCTACGTCGACGGCTCGAACAGACCACCTCCAGGCGAGGCGCGTGGCCAGAAGAGCTTCCAAGCATCCTCTGCTCCATGCGCACGACCCCTAGCCGAGCGACAGGGCGCACGCCTTTTTCGCTCGTCTACGGGGCCGAAGCAGTTCTCCCCTCAGAGATTGGTTTTCGATCGCTGCGGGTCGAGCTCCTCGACGGAGCTCCGACCGCGGCGCATCAAACCAACGAGGATAATCAACGGTTGGAGGTCGACCTCGTCGAAGAAGAACGCGACCGAGCACTTCTCCACCACACCATCTACGAGCGCCAGATGGCACGCGCGTACAACCAGCGCGTGCGCGAAAGGGCCTTCCGCCTTGGGGATCTGGTCCTCAAGCACGTGACAGACCCCCAGGCCCAGGGCAAACTATCCCCCAAGTGGGAAGGCCCATACAGGATCTCCGCGGTCCTGGGCTCGGGAGCCTACAAGCTCTCCACACTTGAAGACCACGAGCTGACGCACACCTGGAACATAACCTTGCTCCGCAAGTTTTATGTTTAGCCTCCAGGCTCACCACCTCCTCCGCCGCGCTTCCGCGGGGGGAGGTTTATGTACTTAGTTCCCTCCCCGGCCGCGCTTTCGCGGGGGGAGGCGTTGTATCTCATCGCTTGTTAATACAAGTGGATTTTGTGCTCAACTCTGGAATTTCTACGTCATTAAATTGAATGGCTTTTTTCTACACCGCTGGAATTATTTTACAGGAGTTTTTCTTCCGCCTAAAAGGCGACGTCTCCTCTATAAAAATCCCCTCACCGTGAGGATGCCCTCTCCGTGAGGAAGTGGGCTACCACAACCTAAAGTCCCTACGACGGGAGCACAGCTCCGATTGGGTGGCTTACAGTAACCCCTCGTGGACTGAGGGGGTAAGCGGCAACCCAGTTTTCACAAACTGTGGTAACAAGTCACTTCGAGAGATTAGTCCCCCCTCGAACGCTCTACACCCGCTGCCGGCTTACAAAACCCTCCTAAGGGAATACACGTTGCCTTCCGCGGCAGACGGAGAACTCGGCTTTCGGAGTTTGCTCTCTCAAAGCATAGTCCCTCCTCGGTCGCGCACCATCCATAAGCCCCCGGGACTCCCGCAGGGGAACCGCGAAGGCTTTCGGTGGACACCCACGCCAACCCCCGAGACTCGACGAGGGACTACACAAACTAAGCACCCGGTGCAGTCCGGGCCCCTTCACTCCTTACCCACAGCGCGCGGAGCTGAGCTGCATCCCGCTGTGGGGGGGGGGAGGAGGAAAACCGTGGACCCGAACAGAAAAACAACGGCTTTACGCGAAAGGCTTTGAAGTTTCTGAAGCAAAGTCACGACGAATAAACAAATCTACATCTTAATTGATACAACATCACACTAGGGAACAACCCCTCCAGTAGGACGAAAGCGCCCCCCGGGTGAAACCCGGGCGCGCGAGTATGGCCCGGGGAGTTAGGCTCCCGCAGGAAAATGCCTCGAACGATTCCCAACAAGCAACTATAGCTAATAATCCCAGAGACCTTCTGAGATCTCCCGGGAGAGATCCTTGTACAAACTCCTCATACGCCGAAGAGCCCGCCGAAGGAGATCCTCTGGCCAACATTTGTAGCCGGCCGGGGGGAGTATCCTGAGCGGGGGGACTTTTAGAGCCCCCGACCTCGGTGGAGACAACTCGGCGCGACAATCGTCGAAGTTTCCCAAGTGCCACTCCGGGAGCCAACGCAGAAGGGCCGGCTCACCGGAGGCACCTTCCTTTGCGAAGTCGGCAAGAACGGGCTCGAAGTCTAGCCCGAAGGATGCTCCCCCGGCCGCCAGACTTAGTAAAATCGAGGCCGCTCGGGCACCACCTGGGATAGACCCCCCGGGCGACCCTCGATCGCTCTCGAAAAGATGGTCTTCAGGGCAAGAAAGCCCTGGAAAGGCGACGTCTAAAGATACCTGCCGACAAGTTTGACACATTTAATGAAAGAACTACTTTATTCCAGTTGAAAGATATTTACAAGTTTCCGGGGCTCTTTCTAAGGAAGCCACCCGGAGCAAAAAAAGACCCAAAAGCAGAAGCCTAATCTAACCGGGGGGGGGGGGGGGGGGGAGGAGCTCATACTTGCCCGTCCTTGTTCCCCCCCGGGGGGACGTCCGTGCTGGCCGATGCGCCCTGACCCGAGCGCCTCCCGCCCGTCTCCATGGCCCCGGTGATCCGGTCAAAGAGGACCTCGGTAGACCGCTCCAACTCAGCCCGCTGAGGGTCGAAGAAGGCGGGGAAGCTCCGGGGGACAAGCTCCCCAATGACTCGGGCACCCTCCCCGCGATGCTCAACGAGGGCCGCCGCCAAGGCGATCACCGGGATGGCGAGGCCTCGCACCCGCGCCACCGCAGCGACCGGGATCAAGGCGACCTGCGCACCATGAAAGTGCACGGCCTCCCCGACCGATGTCGGAGCCGGGTCAGGGCCTGCCCCCCGACTGAGCTCGATCCCGAGCTCCTCGAGGGTAGTGCGGATCGCCCTACCCCCCGCGACCATGGCCTGGACGCCCGAGGCTGCGGCCTCTCGCTCCACCTGCAGCTCCCTCTATAGCCGAGAGGCCGCGTCCTCAGCGGCGGCGAGTCGAGCCTGCACCGCGGCGAGCTCCCCGAGCGCCCGCTCCTTCTTGGAGCGCTCTGAAGCCGCATCCCTGAGCGCCTTCTCCTTCCCGGCACGCTCGAAGGCCGCTATGTCCTCGGCGGCCCGGAGGCTCGTGGTGAGCTGGGCCCTGAAGCCCCGGGCTAAGGCGACCGTCTGCATAGAAACCGTAATTAGAACGCAACTAACGAAGGAGCATGAGACAAGTAACTTACCCGAAGCCCGGAGGCGATGACCGCGTCGACGTCGCCCTCGTCGCCCCCCGGGTCTCTCCCTCAGGAGGCCTCCCCACCGGGCGGAGCACCCTCTGAAGTCCCGCCGTCGGAGGAGCCGAAAGCCTGATCCGGCAGCGCCGGAACCCCGGGGCGGACGAACAGGCCCTTACCCCTCCCGGGTATAGGAAGCGCCGCCGTCGCAGGCCGAACCACCGACGAACCTGTCTCCGGGGCCGAAATCGAGGCCATCGGCAGGCCGCCCGGCATCCGAAACCGGACGGAGACCTCGCTAGACGAGGGCTGCGGCCGGGTCCCCGCAGGGGCCGGAGGCGGCGAAGGACTGGGGGCGTACATCTCCGAGTCCGAGCCCTGACCCTCTCCTGCCGGGACGACACCCAAGGGATCCGACCCGCCCGGGGTGTCGGGAGCGGCGCCAGATGGCCCGGCAGCCGCCGTCGCAGTCCCCTTCGTGGGAGAAGGCGGAGGAGAAGACCGGGGCCTTGCGGGACTCCGGGCTCGGGACCTCGCGGGGCTGCCCGACGGACGAGACCGCTTCGAGGGTCCGCCGGAGACCTCCTTCCCCCGCTTGCGTGAAGCAGGGGTAGGCAGAGGGGTCCGGGCTGTGAGCCTCAACCCGAACGCCTCCGCGACGACGTTTCGGGGAGGGCCTTCCCCGATGACGCGCAGCACCCTCTCATGCTCGTCCTCGTAGTACCGGCCAACGAGGGTCGCCGCGACCTCCTTGGCCCGACCATAGGACCTGACTGCAAGAGCAAAAAATGAAGCAAATGTTAGGAAGAATTCCCCGGTGGGGAGAAAGAGTCCGAATACTTACGGTCCGCCACCGCCATCCGGGGTGGTCTGTGCGCCGGCGACATTCCCCTCCCCCGACGAGTGTGGAACGGTGCCACTCGGAGGAGGGCCATCTCCTCCGCGAGGTCCCGCATTGACCGCCGGGATCGAGCCTCCGCCATCGCGGAGAGGAGGCTCATCTCCGCCACAGTCCACTCCGGAGCCACCGGGCCACTAGATCGCGAGTACGTCGATGGCTCCCGAGAGTAGGTCACCCCCGGGTCTCCTACCCGGAGGTAGAACCAATGCCGGAGCCAGTCCCCCCAGTGGTCCCAGCAGGCCAGCACCAGGTACTCGTCGACGCGGCCAGGAGTCAGCTGGATCATGATGGAGCCGAAGGCTGACCTAGGGCCGCCCCTCCTCACCACCGGGCCCCTCGCCGCCGGCTCGTAGAAGTACCGTAGGAGCCGCATGGTGGGCGTCACGGCGGTCGTCTCGCACAACCATATAAACAAACCCATCCGAACAAGGGTGTTCGGGGTGAGGTGGTTGAGCGCGAGGCCATATACCTGCAGGAAGTCGCGTAGCAGCGGGTGCACTGCAAGCCGAAGGCCAGCCTCCATGAAGGCCTCGAAAGCCACCACCTCCCCATCCCGGGGGCTCGGCACCTGCTCCGTAGGGCCGGGGATCCTGATGTCTCCGGCCTGGAAGTAGCCACACTCCAAGAAGGCCTCAAGGGCCCCCAAGGAGAACTTGGTGGCCCCGAGGAAGTCAGAGGTCACCTCCGCAGGCAGCTCGGAGACCTTCGCGTGACTCTTCGGCGCCATCAGGAACGAACTTTGAAGAAACCACCAGAAATCACCGGAAACCACCGGAAATCATCGGAAACCACCGGAAATCACCGGGAACCACCGGGCGCTTCCGGACAAAACTCACCAGAAACTACCGGGCGTTTCCGGACAAAGTCACCGGAAACTACCTGGCGCTTCCGAACGAGGTCACTGGAAACCACTGGAAATCACCGGGAGACAACTGGAGTTTGTGGGATTTCGAGGGTTGTGGGCGTGCTCAAATTGAGGGCCCCTCCCCCCTATTTATAGGCGATGGGGGGGCCCGGAAGCCCGACACGTGTCCACAAAGCCATCAGAGCCGCGGAGCTGAACCGTCACGCGCAAAACGAGCCGACGCGGGCTTGGGAGCATCGAAACTATGCGTCGGTTCACGGATAGACGCGTCCCGGGGAGGAGCGATTAGGAAGCCGAAGCGCCGCTGGGAGCGTAAAGGACTTCTTGGAATACGAAGCGTCACAGTTTGGAGATTCACATACCCATCGGAGCCACCAAGGGCCCCCGAGGGCCTGGGGGGCTGCTGTTGGGGGAATCCCCAGCGGTCCCACGAAGTCCCAAGGAGCCCCCGGTGAAACCCGGTGAGACCCGGAGAGTCACCGGGCCCCCGGTGAGATCCGGAGGGTCACCAGGCACCCGGTGAGATCCGGAGGGTCTCCGTAGCCACGGTGAGATCCGGAGGGTCTCTGGAAACCCGATGAAATCCGGTGAGACCCGGAGAGTCACCAGGCCCCCGGTGAGATCCGGAGGGTCACCGGGCACCCGGTGAGATCCAGAGGGTCTCCAGGACCCCGGTGAGATCCGGAGGGTCTCCGTAGCCACAGTGAGATCCGGAGGGTCTCCGGAAACCCGGTGAGACCCGGTGAGACCCGGTGAGACCCGGAGACCTCTGGGTCTCCGGGGACCCGGTGAAACCCGGTGAGACCCGGTGAGACCCGGTGACCTCCGGGTCTCCGGGGACCCGGTGAAACCCGGTGAGACCCGGTGAGATCCAGAGGGTCTCTGGGACCCCGGTGATACCCGGTGAGACCCGGAGGGTCTGCGGAAACCCGGTGATATCCGGAGGGTCTCCGGGACCCCGGTGAGACCCGGTGGGACCCGGAGGGTCTCCGGAGACCCGGTGAGACCCGGAGAGTCACCGGGCCCCGGTGAGATTCGAAGGGTCACCGGGCACCCGGTGAGATCCGGAGGGTCTCCGGAACCCCGGTGAGACCCGAAGAGCCTCCGGGCTCACAAGGAGCTGTTGCTGACCGTGGGGCCTCTAGGAAGCCCGTGGCGCCACGTGTCGAGCATCCAGGCCGTCCGTCAAGCCAAAGGACGTCTTCGCCCCTCCATCCAACGGTCGCAGCGAGGGCATTTTCGTCTTTTGCATTTCTTGGGGGCTATATATACCCCTCTTGTACCCTTTTTCAGAGATTCCAATTCATGTATATTAACTCAACATTCGGTTCTCTCGGAGACCTCTCCCCGAGAGCTCACCTCCCCAGCGGACTCGCGTCCGGAGAGAGCCAACAGGACTAGGGCCCCCACTGGGACCCGAACCTGTATAAACCACTGTGTCACTTTCTGTGTTGTCCGGCGGGAGGAGACCAGTAACTCGGTCTGCTCGCGCCGCTGTACTTGTGCTGTGCACGTCCGAACCTGCCGGGGTATGCGTAATACCACGACAGTATTTTAGGGTAATTAAAATCTTAGTTTTGGTCGATTTCAAATTCTGGCATTTAGGATGAGACTTTGGAATCTGGACAGAAAGGAAAATTGTTTGAAATAGCATTTGGAAGAGGTTTATTGAAGAAATTCTAAATTTGGTGATGATTTGCAACATTTAGCCTTTTTAGGCTCATGGAAAATTTGGAAAAGGACTGATCTGCGATACCTCTTCGACTGATTTGTGAAAAGTGTCTAGATGAAGAAATCTGGCTGCCAACTTTCTGGTTTAAGGTATTGGCATACCCATGATCATAATTTAAGAGTAATCTGCTCTGAATAAGATCAAGATTTGGCTAAATCTGAGTTCAGAGTATTTAGGGTAATTAACTTAATTTTGTTTTCGAAAACAGAAGTTTGACAAATCTGGGATTTAGATATGGAATTGAATCTGGCTTCTGAAGATTTTTAGGTTCAGAGTAATTAATAGATCACATCTGAGCAATCTGATCTTGATTTGGGTTTATGGAATAAATTTGGAAATTTTAGGGCTTGATAAAGATAATGATCTGGCTACTACTACAGATATATGCATGCATGCTGTTCATGAAAAAGGAAGTTTTCACCCCTAAACTCAGGGTGTTACACTCGCCCCCTTCTGCAATTGCTCTCCCCGTGGCCCCGGCGCCGCCGGAGCCGGAGAGGCTTGAGGTTCGGTTCGTGGAGGCTTCACCTCCGCGAGTCTAATGGCCGGTGCACGAGGGGGGGAGCCCCTCGGTCTGAGAGGTCCCCCTGGAGATGGAGGTCCCGGGGGCCTTGGCCCGGGAAGGGGAAAGGGCTTCTTATCCCCCCCCGGGGAGGTACCCCCTCGGAGAGCTCGTCGGCCTCCTCCTCGGACACTTCTTCGGTGGCAAGGACACCGGCCACCGAGACTTCGGCCCTCATCACCCCCGCAACTTTAACGAGGGGACCCGCCGCTGGTCCCGAAGGGTCCGGTGACGACGGGAGGGAGACCCCCCTGCTGTCCGGGGGGGAGGTTGACCGTTCGCGGAGAGTCTGCACACCCGAAAGGTCCGGGACTACGTCTCGCAAGGGATGCTTCGTGAGCGCTGCAGGGAGCTTCAATCTCTCCAGATCCAGGTTCATTCTCGAGCCGGTGGCCCGTTTCCTTCGGTACTCCAACTTAGATTTTCAATAACACTTGCGCTTGTAGGGGGTGGCCATCGCCTGGGGGATCGAGGCACGCTTCAATTATGCGCTGAAGGAGGTGGAGGGGAAGGCCGTCGCCTACTTGGAGGAGCGGGATGGTGCCCTCCGGGAGTTGGCCCGTGTCCAGGCCCAGCTCCACACTTCTGAGATAGCAAACGACCGGCTTCGGAGGGAGGCGAAGGCCAAGGAGGATGCCCTCCGGGAGCTCGAGGGCACCGGCGTCCGGGAGGTGGCGGACGCGTGCCGCTCCGTCCGCTCGGCCCTCGAAGGGCTCGGGAGAGAGCCTTGGCTCGGGAGGCACCTCTGAGGCGGTGCCGGCGACACTCATGGAGGCTGTGTGTCTTCACAATGCACAAGTCTCCATGATCCCGGAAGCCGAGGATGCCCTAGCACGGGGCCGGGCGATCCCGGTGGTGGCTGCTGCAGCCGGGCTCGTGGAGCACCAGGGGGTTGGCGCCCGGCAATCGGGGGCCGCAACCCCCAGAGCTTTCCGGAGTTCTTCGAGCCATCTAGGCGAGAAGTGCAGCAGCTCGGCGGCGGCTTCTACGATAGGATAGTCTGGGTGAGATTCTCGGCCCCGGCGCCTCCAGGGCAAGATGCTATGGCTCCGGCGGGAGCCTCCCGGGGGGAGGACGCCAACGAACAAGTATGAGCCTCCCCCGGGCCTTTAGATAGGGCCTTTTTTGTTTTAAGGTTTTTGGTCCTGGTAGCTTCCTAGAGAAAGCCCCGAACACTTGTACAAAAATATTTTGATGCAATAGAAATGCAATTTTTCCTAAGTCTGGATTAAATTTTACCAGGTTTCCCGGGAGGTTACTCCCGGATCTTGGGGAGTCACTTCTAGGGAAAGACCCCCGAGGTTGGAGCGCAACCTTATGGGCGTCCCGATGATATAGGGGGCTCCGGAGGTGGAGCCCCCGGTCTCCGGCGGGTGTCACCCGGGAGAAGCCCAGGCCGCCTACATTTTGTTAAGTCTCTTTTCCAAGGGGCACGGCAGGGGTGTTTCCCAGGAGACAATCCGGTTGCGGTGGCATCCGGAGTGGCACTTGCACAGCTTCAACAACCACCGCGCTAAATTATCCCCCCCCCCCCGGGGACCGGGGTCCCGGAGGGTTCCCCCGCTTCGAATACTTCCACTAGCGGGCTACGAATATTGGCCCAAAAACTTGCTCCGGGAGGCCCAACGTCGTATACGTAGCTTATACCGGGACCTGGCACGGGAGATATCGAAGGGCCTCCGGGATTATTAGGCGTAGGATCTTTCCGGGTTGTACCCCAGGTTGTATCATGTTTAATGTAATGATACCCACCGGAGGGGGAAGATGTCCTCCGGTTGAGTTTTTAATAAAGCTAAGTTTGCTTGTGTACTTTATGAATTTTCGATAGTCTGGAACAGGGTGATTCCCGGGTGCTCCTTACCCCCCCCCCTCCATAGTGGGCCGGAGGGTAGCTCCGCGCGCTGTGGGGGGTGACAAAGCCCCCGCCCCAGGGCAAGAACCCTTCACTTAATAATTCAAGTTTTCCCAAGGTTGTAAAAACTTCCGGGAACAATATTTCGAAAGCCCTGGCGGGATCCTCCAGTCGTCGTGAGAACGGGGAGCCGGGGATGAGGTCTCCGAGGAAGAACATTCAAGAAAATCCGAAATTCCAAGAAATTCTCTCCGGGATAAAAACCCTCCGGTCACCGTGAAAACGGGAAACCGAGAAAGGGCTTTTTGGGAGACCCAATATTTCTGGGAATATTCCCGGGAGAAAACCCTCCGTTCGCCGTGAAAATGGGGAGCCGAAAATGAGATCTCCGGGAGAGATCATCCAAGAAAATCCGAGTGAAATTCCCGGGGATAATTTTTTCGGGAGACAACCCTCCGGTCACCATGAAAACGGGGAGCCGGGAATGAGATCTCCAAGAAAGAATATCTGAGAATTCCGTCTCGCTAAGGAGAACTGACTCCCGGAGGAGGATGCGCCTGATGACGGGTCTCAGTGTTTGAGTAGGGGACTAGTCTCTCAAATTGACTCGTTACCGCGGTCCTTCAGGACCGGGTTACCGCTTACACCCTCAGTCCACGAGGGGTGATCGTAAGCCACCCTACGGGAGTGGGACTCCTGTGGTAGGGACTTGTTGGGTCGTGATAGCCCACTTCCTCGCGGGGAGTGCATCCTCGCTAAGAGGGCATCCTCACGGGGAGGGCATCACCGTGAGAGACAGTAATATAAAAACCTGCAATGAGCCATAGCTGAGGAAAAACCAGTTGTATTGATAATGAATTAAGGTTGAAGAGCTTATAAGCCCCCGAGCCAAGGATTGCTGAGATCCTGTAGGGGCCCTCCCACTTGAGGGAGAGTTTGCCCTGGGCTTGGGGGTCCGTGACGTGCTTGAGGACGAGGTCCTCGAGGCGGAAAGCCCTCTCGCGGACGCGCTGGTTGTATGCGCATGCCATTTCTCGCTCGTAGATGGCGTGGCATAAGGATAGTCTGCAGTGCTACGGGGGGGAGGTTCGAACCCTTGGCCATCTTCTAGCAGGCTTCGTACGTGGAGACAAGGTCTCGTGCGTCACGAATCATCGTGGGCCAATAGAAACCCTGGCGAAGGGCCTTGGCCACGATGGCACGCGGGGCCAGATGAGACCCGCAGCTTCCCGCGTGAATATCCTCGAGAAGCCAGAGCCCTTCCGGCTGTGGAAGGCAACGGAGCAAGGCGGAAGCCCCCTGCTTGTAGAGCTTCCCCTCCAACAGGAGGTATGCCCGAGCTTTGGCCCGGAGGTGCTTGGCCTCGGTCTCGTTGGGAGGATCCCCCTCCCCCTTGATGAAGGAGACAAGGGGATCCATCCAAGATGAAGTCCGAGTGATTTCGGTGACTTCCGGGACGCAGGGCTTGTCACCCGCGCCCGGGGAGGTCACCGAGGGCTTTGCAATGATCTCCAAGAAGGCCCCTTTGGGGAGCAGTTCCCGGGCGCTGGCTGCCCAGGCTAGGGCATCGGCCCGGTAGTTGTCCCTTCATGGGATGTGTCGAGCCTTTAGGCCATCGAGGTGCTTCTCCATCTTGCGCACTTCCTGCAAGTAAAGGCTCAAGTTCACGTCATGGCACAAGTAGGACTTGTCCATTTGGGAAACTACAAGCTGGGAGTCTCCTTTTACTAGGAGGCGTTGAATCCCCAGGGAGCGCGCAAGGCGCAACCCGAGGAGCAAGGCCTCATATTCGGCGACGTTGTTCGTGGCACGGAACTCGAGCCGCGCCGCGTACTCCAGTTCCCTCCCCTCGGGGCTCCGGAGGACTACTCCCACCCAGGCCCCGGCGAGGCATAAGGAGCCATCGAACATGAGTGTCCAATAGTTGCTGCATCGGGGTAGTGCGAGGAGGTCTTCGTCCCCAGGCCCGGAAGCAGGTGTCCACTCCGCCACAAAGTTGGCGAGGACTTGCGACTTGATAGCAGAGCGCCCCACTTCCCTATCCGGCCGGTAGCTTCTTTGTTTCGGAGCACCTGCCCCAAGGGAAGGGACGACGGGACAGTGATGGGGTGCCCCAAGAAGTAATGACCAAGCTTCCGGGACGCCATCAGAAGGGTGTAGCAGATCTTCTCCATCTCCGTGTACCGAGTTTTGGCCCCTTGGAGAGCCTCGCTCACGTAGTACACGGGACGCTGTTGCCCGTCATGCTCCTTTACCAACACTGCACTTATGGCGACTGGGGTCGCGGCGAGGTAAAGGAGCAAAGGCTCTTCCGGAGACAGGCTCACGAGCATTGGGGGCCTCGTGAGATATTTCTTCAAATCGTCGAAGGCCTCCTGGGCCTCGGGGGTCCATCGGAACCCTGCCAGCCCCCAGAGGATTTTGAAGAATTTGAGGCCGCGTTCCCCTGACCGTGAGACGAAATGACTCAGCGCGGCCTAGCGGCCGGTGAGCCGTTGAACGTCTTTGACCCAGCGTTGCGGGAGCATGTCCAGGAATACGCAGATCTTTTTGGGGTTGGCCTCTATGCCCCACTGGGACACAAGGAAGCCCAGGAGCATTTCTCTGGGTTGAGCTTTAACCCGTATGCACGGATGTTGTGGAAGGTCCGCGCTAAGTCACCGACGTGAGCAGCCGCGCTGGGACTTTTGACGACCGCGTCATCGACGTAGACTTCGATGTTGCGATCGATCTGGTCCTTGAAGACCAACGTCATGAGTCACTGGAAGGTCGCTCTAGCATTCTTTAGCCCGAAGGGCATGTGGACGTAGCAGAAGGTTTCGAGGGGAATTATGAAACTCGTCTTTTCCTCGTCCCCTTCCGCCATCCGGACTTGGTGATAGCCCGAATATGCGTCTAGGAAGCTCATCAACTCGCACCCCGCGGTGGAGTCGACCAACTGGTCAATTTATGGGAGCGGGAAGTTGTCTTTGGGGCAAGCTCAGTTAAGGTCGGTGAAGTCCATGCACATTCGCCACTTGCCGTTCGACTTTGTTACGAGGACAAGATTCGCAAGCCACTCGGGGTGCAAGACCTCCCGAATGAACCCCGCCTCTCTGAGCCTGGCAATCTCAACCTTGATCACCTCTTGGCGTTCAAGGGAGAGTTTCCTCAGCTTCTGCTTGACTGGGGTCTGGCGGGGTGATGAGGAACGGGGTCCCGATCTTTCGACAGGTAGGGGATAGTTCGATTGGTGGAGACTCGACGTTGATGATCCGACTTTCGACCAGAACCGATCTAGGCTTGCAATCGTTACACCACTGCTCCGTTCATTATCAACCGTACCGAGGCGCGGTTGACCTAGCCACGAAGGCCTGTTCCTGCAAGCGAATCGAAGAACACGTGCAAGAACATAGAAGAAGCAATCTCGAATTGCAAGTATGTATTAAGATCATGAAGTGTTGGGGTTCCACAAACCGAAAGACAGCGAACTGCGACAGCAGAAAAATTCTAAGCAAAACCCAAGTCTAACAATGATGGCTACGAGGTTTTAATATGCGAGAGGGGTGGCGTCTAGGGTTTGGAGCGCACCCCCCACGCGGGATACACAGGCCGAGGCCCAATAGACAGGTGACGCAGCACCGCACGGCCCAATAGAATCTGCTCTCCATTTGTTTCGACTATTATGATTGACTCAGAAGGATTTTGGATGTGGGACCAGATCCGTTGGAATGGTCTCGTCGAGGGCTTATCCGTAATGTACTTGAACGGCCCAAACGGAGTTCGTATACATCTGCTACGCCCGTTTGAAGACAAGTTGCTCCGCCGTGGCCGACCCGGACTCCAGCTCGTGGTAGACTTGATTCCCGACCCGTCTTGGAGCAAAGTGACACCCTCCCTGATCAATACCATGATTCCTGAGCACAAGCACAATATTATTAGGTAGTAACTCGCTCTTGTCAATATTCTCTCGTGTACTAAGAAACGAGCTCACCTGGTGATGTAGTTGACGTGCACGTGCCCTTGTTATTGGTCCTTGCACAACGGGTGTTGGAAGAATGGACGCATCGTTAGGGGTGATGTCCTCATCACGGGGGGTCACCACGAGCTTGCGCTCAATGACACCCCGGGCGACGCCTCGCATGTCGAAGGGCTTCCAGGCAAAAACATCGGAGTTTTCGCATAGGAAAGCCGTGAGTTGCTCCGCGTGCTCCTCATGGAGATCCGCCCCGATCCTAATGGTTTTGTCCCTGTCGTCCGGGGACAGTGGGATCTTCCAGAGGTCTCCTTCTGGGCACGGCTTAGGAAGTGGCCTCCCGGAAGGTATCACGACGGCGTCTAACTTCGGGGGAGAGGCCTCCCCCCCGGGGTTTTGATGATGTTGACGCTCCCGATCATCGCGGCGGCGCGCTCGTATAAAGCGCGGGCCACGTCTTGGTCTCCCTGGGCGGTGATCACACCGTGAGGCCCAGGGATTTTCACGCAGAGGTAGTTCTGGTGGATCGCGGCCCCCAAGCAGTTGATCGTAGTCCTCCCCATGATCACGTTGTAAGAAGAGGGGAGGTCTACCACATCAAACCGGACCATCTCTGTCTGGTAGTTGTCCGGGGTGCCGAAGGTCATGGGGAGATCCACCTTCCCCATGAGGTAGATCATCTTCCCTGGGCAAATCCTTGCAAGGGCCCTGCTGCGGGCTGTAGGAGCTTCTCGTCCACCTGCATCTCCCTAAACGCTTTTAGGTTGAGGATGTCGGCGGAGCTCCCACCATCCACGAGGATGCGGGCCAGATGGCAGTTGTAGATAGTAGCGGAGACGATGAACGCGTCATCACGAGGGAAGCGAACCCCACGCGCGTCTTCTGCCGTGAAGGTGAGGGGGACGTCTGCCGCACCCCCACCACCTTTACTTCACGCACGTACTCCTTGCGTTGACGCTTAGAGTCCCGCCTGGAGGCGGACCCTCCCATGATGACGTTGACATCCCTTTGGGAGTTTTGGAAGTGGAGAGTCTCTGACGGCTCCCCCTCCCGCGTTTGTCCCTGCTATCCCCCCGCTGGAGCAGGAAGGGCTGGTAAGGCCGGCTAAGGGGGCAAGGAGGCCGAAGTCCCCCCCTGCCCATGCTGGTCGAGGAATGCGACGAATTGTTGGAGCAGTTGATGGCATTCCAGGGTGGCATGGGTATTGGACCTGTGGAAGGTACACCACAGACCTTCCCTGCCTCCTGCCGCGGGGCTTTCCCGAACACGGGACGACTGTCCTCCCCCACGGCCTTTCGGCTTGGGGCAAGGGCGGTTGCCCTTCAAGACGTTGTGCGAGCCGCCTATGCCCTCGAGGACAAAGGTGTCCTGAGGCCGTGGTTCACTATGACCCCCCTGCTTGGGGCGTTTGAGGGGGTCCCTGGCCCCCCGGTCGACAGGGGCGGGGGCCCCCTGGTTCTTCTTCCAGAGGTCATCCTCTTCCGCCTGAGCGTACTTCTCAAGTACATTGAAGAGCTCGTCGGTGGATGAGAGGCAGCTTCGGGAGAGTCTCCGGTGGAGCTCCCCTGGGAGGATCCCGCTCTTGCACACCTCAATGACCGTGGAGTCAGGGACGTGAGCTACTTTGCTCTTGACTTGAGCAAAGCGCTTGAAGAAGCTGCAGATGGTCTCCCCGTCCTCTGCTGGATGGTATACAGCTGCGAGGAATCCAGGGGACGTACATAGTTCCCCTGGAAGTTCGCGCAGAGCTCACGTTTGAGCTGCACGAAGGATTTGATGGAGCCGGCCTTCAAGTTGTAGAACCACGAGCGGGCGATCTCGGTCAGGTAGAGGGGGAAGATGTTGCACTACACCGTCTCATCCCTCCCAGCCGCCGAGATGGCTGTGGAATACACTTGCACAAATTCATAAGGATCGGCCTCACCGTTATAGTGTGCGATGTGCGGTGGGCGGTAAGGCCATGGCCATCGAATGCACCGGAGTCTGCGGCACAGTGGCTGGTTAGCCCCTTCGACCTCTTGAGGGGAGTCCCGGTTGCTGTCCCCTTTGACAGGGGACGCGTGCTCGTTGTCGGAGTTGGGGAGGGGCCCTAGAGGTCCGCCGGCATGGCGATAGCGCCGCTTTTCTTCCAGGTTGGTGGAGCTGATCTCCAGGACGTCCGAGCGCTCCTCAGGAGCGGTTGGTTCTTCGGCAGGTCTCTTCCCCCGGCTAGAGCGGGAGCGAGGCTCTCGGCGTCCACGACCTTGGGGAAGCTCCTCCCCAGACTTGGTGGTACGCATTTGCTCAACCTCCTCCCGGGTGAAGCGGACTTGGTCAGCTGGGGGTGCCCTCGGCGGGTGGCCCCGGGGGCGGAGGGAGCTCATGCACTGCAGCTACCGGCCCGGGTGCTACCGGGGCCGATGAGGGGGAAACCCTTGTGGCAACGTCCGGAACCGGAAAGGGGGAAACCCCTGTGGCGCCCGGAACCGGAAAGGGGGAAACCCCTGTGGCGACGTCCGAAACTGGGGTGCCGTTGCGGGGGGAGGTCCGTTGCGACGCAGGGGCTGCTGTGTCGACCACCGCCGGTGCGGTAAACGTGACCTGCGGGACGGGACTGGCCCCCGGCGCAGGGAAAGCCCCCGGCATGATGTGGGCCCCCGGTCTCGGGAAGAAACCCGGAGTAGGGTGACCCCTCGATATAGCGAAGGCCCCTGGCATGAGATAACCCCCAGGCACTGGGAAAGTTCCCGGCGTCGGGAGGGCTCTGGACAGGGGACCCGGCGGGGGAGGATATCCTTCGGTGGGGTCGTACGGAGTGACCGGCCCTCCGGGGACCAGAGGGGCCGCGGGGTGGCCCATCAACGGGGCCATAGCACCCAGGAACGGATACTATGGCTGATAAATGGGGGCCGGTGGCCGCGCCAAGACACGGAGTAGCTCATCCATAGAGCGCTGGGTGCGGAGCTGGCCCTCCACTAAAGCCTCAAGCAAGGCGTCCAGGGGGGCCGGCGTGACCGTCGGGGGGAGCCGGGGTGACCGTCCCGGGGAGCCGGGGAGCCGGGGTGACCGTTCTTGGGGGAGCCATGGCGATTCGTCACGGATCCCCATGGTCGGCGCTAACTGTCGTGGTATGACGAATACCCCGACAGGTTTTGTGGACGTTCCTAGAGAAGGAAAGACGGCGCGAGCTGACCGTGCGACCGGTCCTCTCCCATCGGGCAAACTCAGCAAGTGACATGGAGGTTTATACAGGTTCGGGCCTCGGTGGAGGCCCTAGTCCTGTCAGCGTGCTCCCAACCGAAGTTGGCTAGGGGAGCTCTCTCAGGGGAGAGAAGGCTCCGGAGCACACCTATTTGATTGTCTATTAGCGTACAAAAATGAATTGTCCTCCTCACATGAGGTGTTACAAGGCGGCGCCCGGGACAAGCCACCAGGGGGCCTTGTCCCCAGGCAAAAGGCGGCGCCCGAGACAGGCCACTGGGGAGCCGTGTCCCCTGGTGAACGGCGGCGCCCGGGACAAGCCACTGGGGGGGGCCTTGTCCCCGGGCAAATGGCGGCGCCCGGGACAAGCCACTAGGTGGCCTTGTCCCCGAGCAAATGGCAGCGCCTCTCACCAGAACTTGGTCCCACGGAGATTTCCTCCAACAGGATGATAATCTGAAACTTTATTGGCACTATCTTTCTTAGGGATCAAAGTGATAAGAGAAGAATTAATTCTAAAAAACTCAGCTTGCCCCTCAAAAGACTGATGAAAGAGATCATAGAAATCATGCTTGATGATCATCCAGCAAGCCCGAAAGAATGCTCCATTAAAACCATCTGGACCAGGGCTCTTGTCTAAAGGCATATTAGAAATAACAGAATCAATCTCAAACGAAGAGAAATTTGTCTCGAAGACAACAGGTTCAAACAGAGAAAGAGAACAAAGCTCAGATAGATTAAATAATATGCCCTCGAAATCCGAAGAACCAATCCTATCCTTAAAGGACAACCAGAGGTGTTGCACAATATCCAAATGGTTGAACAGCTTTGTATTCAAATCATTTTTAATAGAAACAATATGGTTGATTCTGAAATTATTAGACGCCACTGAATGAAAGAATCTTGTGTTTTCATCCCCCAATTTGGCCCAACGTAATCTTCCTCTTTGCCTCCAATACTCATGTCTATTCCTTAAGAGGTCTTTCAAATGAGACTTCAAAATGTTTCTGAAATTAAATTCCATACAGGAAAGATCCCTTTGTTCTTCCAAACCATCCAAAAGATTCAGAGTAAAATAACAGTTTTTCTCAAAGATTTGAGAAATCTTGAATTTCTTACTCCAACTTTTCAAAGTTCTTCTCAAAATCTTGAATTTAGAATTGATTCTCCTGGTACTGCAATCCACTTCTGGGTCCTGCTGATTGGTAGCGGTGCTCGTTTCCTGAAGATCTTCGCCATGCCATATCCAACGGATATATCATGCGTTAAAACCACGACGAATCACAGACTCTTAATCTGATCAGAGTTGATAAACCTCTTTAAGTTCATACAATCTATACAAGGACAAAGCATATCTTTCTCTCCTTCTTCGCCTTTTCTTGCTCAGCAAATTTAATAAACCCATTCACACCCTCCAAATACTCAAGAGTAGTACGTTTTATTCCATACATCCAATATTCTCGGTCCATCTACAATTAATTCACAAAATTTACAAACTGAAACAAATAATTAATGACTCAAGGCATGCATGCATGAAACATGGTCAATTAGGCTATATGTATACAGCTACTTACATTAATGGATATATATGAAACCCTAACTTGATGCATTAATTGTGAGAGCCAGCTAGCTAGCTTATTAACTTCAGCCATAAATCATTCCTAGCTTAACTTCAGCAAGCTATATCTAGCTAGCAAACCTCCTAGCTTGGACCCACAGCTACTTTAATTGGAAGTAGATAGAGAGAGGGAGAGAGTGAGAGAGTGATCGCACTACTACATAAATGCTTTTCACTATCGGTTTAAAATCGACTGTTCTATCAGTTCTCTTACCGCTAGTGATCGGCACAATAGAAGAAACGTAGCACACCTCTATCGGTTGGAAACCGATAGTAAAATACCTACACTTCCAACGTTCAGTAATCGCTAACGACAATTCTTCTATCGGCTCAATGATCTCAACCGATAGTGATGTTTGATTTCTTGTAACGGTTATTCACTGGAAACCGATAGTACTGTATAGTTTTTTCTATCGGTTAGGTACTCGACACGGTTAGTACTGGAAACTTTCTTCTATCGGTTAAAGGATATAAACCGATAGTATTAGAAAGAAGCATTACCAGATATAGCAATACAAAGATACACACATTGGACATATCAAGCTAGTCAGAGAAAAATTTAAATCAGCAGTGGTACTTACGCATCTATGTGCCACGTGAGGGTGAAAACATGCGCTACCCTGTCGCTCATCGAATCGAGGTAATAGACCTCATTCATCCATGGGCAAATGACGACGAGGACCCAGTGGCCCCTACATTGCATATAAAAGCAAACCGTTTCATACATATGTTAGGAGTAACATACAAGAATGAGTTAAATTAGTTGGAAATGCACTAACCTTTGGTGGTACAGCGCAAGAATGAACTCTCGGTCCTGTTGCGCTAGTAGTGCCCTTGATATGTATTCCTCCGCATGTGCTTGGTCGTGCTCTGGCATCGTAAGGCTTATTTTGTCTGGGTCGAGGAAACCCACCTTGTCACATGCCCTCATTGACGCCAGCCTATACATGCACCTGGATGCAAAGTAGACATTAGTAATTAGTGCATATAAAGTGATTAGATTTATGAAATGAACTGTGATAACTTCACACAACAGCAAACTCACAGGACTCCAGTCCGTATGATGGACATATCAAGCTCCTGCCAGTTGAGGAGGTCGAACAAATCCTCGTGGGCCACCGATATGCTCCCGGCCTCACGGTGAAAATGACCTGGCCTGAAGTGAACGAAGAAGTTGATGTGGCGCCTAGACCGGGTCAAGTACCACTCGTGGAGACTTCTGGTTATTTGATCCATATTGCACAGAAGGTACTCTAACATGAGTGGGAACCCGTTCTTGAACATACACGGCTGGCTTTGTTTCGCCTTGCTTTGGCCTTGCCCTTGCCTTTGGGTGGGGAGTGAGTGTATACCTTCGAAGGTTGGGGCGCGGTGCCACCGCCCTAATTTGATGGCGAAGGGGCTTTCTGAGGAGGCGTGCATCCTTTGGGTGGGTTTGAGGCCGTCGGAGGAGGCATGGGGGCCGAAGGAGCTCGGTCATGCGTTGTTCTGGGGATGGTGTCCTCAGGAAGTGAGCTGGCATCCATCATCCACTTTAAGTTATGAACGCGTAAGTTAGATTTTGCAAATTGAGTATATTAACTGAGTTGTAAGCTAGAATGGCTAGGGTTTACCTCTTGTAGTCTAACACCCTTTTTGGGCCACTGTATGTACGAGCCCATGCCTCGCCAATTGTTCGCATTTCATCCATTGGGACGGGCAACGGAAAAGAGCTATAGCCTGGGAGGGCCATGTCCACTTGTACCTTTGCGAACCCAAGCTTCAGAGGTACGCAGTGGATCCGGACATCCTCCCAAGACTGATATACGACCCCGTTTGCAACCACTACAGGGTCATCACCTATGTTGATCTATAGGCTACAGCTCTCCGGCTTCTGCAATTTGCAACAATTATAACAGGTTAGCGAAACAGTTCTAACATAACGGGAGTGGCATCAACCGAACTGCATATATAGCTCAATAGTTGTAATACCTCAATCAGGTCCACCGGATCCACGTGAACCTTCGAGCCGCAATAACTCGGCCTGCTAGCATCGACCTCGGCAGCTAGATCTAAACCCTTGGACTGCACAACTCGGCTGAGGCGTTCATACTTCTCGTTCATTTGAGAGAACATGTCAGCGAATTGTGCAGTCACATCTGACCATATCCTGTCAGACAGCTCCGATTCCCTTTCCTTCCAGCTACGAGCCTTCTTCGCCTTTTTCCCGGGCTCCGAGAAGCCTTCCTTCCATGGCACCACACCCCCCACGGTTCGCGTCCTCCCTGGATGCTCTTTCTTCCTGTCGCGCCCCGAACAGGGTACCACGACTACTCCTGTGGAGACCCAGCTCGCTGCAGCTGTCCTCATACATACATACCACTAACTTCTCAAGATAAGTCAAGCACAGGAGTTCATTGTAGCAGAGTAACTTTCAAAATGTCATTCATAAACAGTATGGCCTGCTGGCCTGGCACAATAAAAGGGTGATACAATGCCTTCACGGCACAAATGGTCTAAATATAACAAAAAGACAACTACTCGGCGGAAGTTAGGCGAAACCCCCACAGTCGTAAGAAGTTGACAGCAGAACAACACACATCAAGGCTCTAGCAGAATTGGCTCTCCTCCTTCTGGATCCACGAAATCTTCCAAGCCTTCATCTTGGTCATGAAGCACTCCATCTATTGTTGAAAGGTTGCAAGGGTGAGCACTTACATACTCAGTAAGTCATAAGTAAGAGTAGAGATACGTATAGTAGAGATGACATGATCCTATGCTATTGAGGGAAAAGAGGTGAGAGGGTTTTCCAAAAATACTTTTCTTCCAAGCTTTTCAAATCTCATGCTTATGGAAGCATTTCATATAATTAGGGGACAATCCACGTGCCTCTTAGCTATTATATGATCACTAGATTATGGTACTACTGTGACACGTCAACACCTGACAGCCCACGGCAGCACCCCTTATCATGACAACACACGTTATTTGGGTAATCTTGACTTAACAAATTTTAATTTATAAAACGATACTTTTGTCACACCCCGTGGATTTAATCCACCGCGGCATACTCCTAAAACTCAGGAGCATGAAGTATTCGAATATATTTTTAACTCTGCAGAGGGGTACCAATTTACCCGCAAGATATATCCACTTTCATGCCCTTCCTATCACAAGGATTGGACCGCTGACTCACTTCATACTGTGAGTGGCAAGGTGGAGATAACAAGAACTTTTGCCATGTTTCACACACAGTTCACCCCGGACCCTGCAGTTCCACTCAGAAACTACAGTTGTGGCGAGGCTACACAGCCCCCACTAATTGGCATCTTCCCACTCAGGGTCAGCGTGCATCATCACATCCAGTGATTTGTGTAGGAGCGCACCCCGTGTCAATCGTGCATTTGTCCTATTAGGGTTTCATGTGTGATTCACATACTACTTGTTCAGGCCTGTCCCATACCAGGCTTGCGGTCGGCACGTTAATCATGCCACTAGATGCACAACACAAGATTCTAGGTCCTTATATGCCAGTGACCAGTTCATACCACAAACCATGCACCTTCTGTGCCTGCACATCCAGTGCTTCCACCATTCCATACCAAAATACTAGTAACGGCTAGGGGTTTTATTTCATGAATATAAAATATATACATATACTAGTTATGGCTCACTACCATATTTCACATTTTCTCAGGCATCCAGCCTAGTACTGCCACATCATTCTTTTCTCATCACATGCAATACTACTTTATAATCAAGGTAATATCTTAACAATTCTTAAAATATAGGTTCAAGATGTTCAAAAATATGACTTACCTTCCGCGTCTTAAGAAACAGCAGTTGATGTCGGGTTTGCGACGAAGTCTTCAAACTCGGGCTCTTGTTCTGAACAAAGATCAAACAAGCAAACAGGCATTACAATCAATCCTACTCTTACTAATCCACTATATGCAACAATGCAAGGAGAGACATTTAGGCGATACAAGATTCGAGAGTTCTGGGAAGCGATTAGGGTTAAACTATGGAAACCAGGGTTAAGATTAGTTTTCAAAGGTTTACAAGGTTCCAAATGTCTCCAAATATCAGAATGATATCAAGGTTGCGACAGGTTCGCCAAAAAATAGCGAACGTCTTTAGGTCGACATTCGGTTCAAGGCATCAACATAGGGTCGACGGATGATAGAGGGCTCAACTCAAGTTGTGACAGTAGAAGAAAATGTAGATCACAACATCAAGAGTCTAAGGGACAAAGTTATGTTCGAAATGCATGGCTGGAAGTAGGTGAAAAGGCTCAATGCCACTGGCTGACATAGGTTGACAAGGGCTGACAATGCCCAAGAATGGCATTGACATGGTTTGAATAGTTCTCAGTGGCCAAATTAGGTTTTGATTCAAGCATATGGTGCAAAACGTAGTGAGGCAACTATTTGACAAAGTAGTTTTTGGTTTGCATGACCAGATGTGGGTGAACAGGGCTAATGCCACTGGCTGGCATAGTGTGGCATAGAGTTGACATGGCCAGAAACTAGGGTTTGCCATAACTTTTGATCTAGGGCTCCAAATGATGCACCACTTTATCTGGTAGGTAGGACATGCTAACAGGAACAGATGTCTCAACAGGATCTAGGGCAGGAGATGGCCAGAAAGTGATGAAAACATGCGAAGAAGTTGACTGGCCTAGAGCACATGCAACATAAACAGTACAGCAATTAGGGCATAGCTATAACTTCTGTTCTAGGCCGAATTAGAAGTCGTGATAGAAGACAAAAATGTTCAGGAGGGTGAAAAACATCTAGATGGCAAAGTTTCTGGACCTGGATCGGCTGGATTTGGAAGATACTGGCTAGAGAAATGATGAACTCAAATCTGATTTGGGCATTTCTGATTTAAAGTGATTGAGCTTAATTCCTTTCTTGTGGATGGTCTCTAGGGCATAAGAAAGCTACTGGTGAAGTTAGATTAGCTAGGGATGCACCAAAAAAGCTTAAACAGCAAGCTCAGTTCACAAGCAAAGTTCCAATTTGGGGGTTTCTAGGTTTCAACAAAATTGATGATTCTGGTTGCTTAGGGATGTTGAGAAGGGTCTACTGATCATGATTGATCACTGGCATGGGGGCTAAATCGGTTTAGTTAGAGTTTAATTGCTCACCGGAGTTCTAGATGAAACACGGCGATTGCCGGTGACAGAAAGCATTTAAACTTAATTCCGAGCTTGAGAAGTATGAGGGAGATGAGAGAAGCTCACTAGGGGTGATGGATCGAAGAAGGAAGCAGAGGTTGAAGCTAGCACCGGAGCTCCCTTTGCTGCTCACCGGAGAAGAAGAAGAAGACGGCGAGGTTGAGAACTTAGGTGTTTCTTGTAGGTGTGTGATGTTTCACTGAGACCAGAGACTATTTATAGAGGATTTGGAGGTGATGCAACGGCTAGAAGTGCTCGGGGAGTTGTAGCCGGCCGGATGTGACTGGATGGCGACTTCACGGCGAGCTGGCGTCGAGGTGAGTCGGTTCAGCGGCCGTGAGGGCTTTACAGTTGGTGCTGCTGCGAACTGACAGTGAACTGATGGCTGGGCGCGGCGAGGTCTCCACGTGGCACAAAGTTCCTGCGCCGACCGTTGCTGGTGGCGTGCAAACGGGAGGAACAGCTGGTCGTGATTTACGCTGGAGAAGATCCACAGTGGCATATGGCGAGCACACACGCGGCGTCGAGGCACTGGCGAAGATGGCCACCACGGGCTGGCTTCAACGACGACGTGGCTATTGCAGCAGTGCAGTAGGTCGTGGTCGTGAGTTCTGGTCGCGAGCTGAGGAGCTGCGATCGTGGCTGGAGTTCTAGGCCGAATAGCTATAACTTCAGTTCTAGGCCGAATTAAAAGTCATGACAGTATACAAAAATGTTCAGGAGGGTGAAAAACATCTAGATGGCAAAGTGGCTGGAGCTGGATCGGCCGGAATCGACGGCCAGCGACCGGAGCAGGAGAAGAAGACATGGAAATTGGGGGTTTTCGATTTAGGGCAAATGAACTCGATTCCTTGCTTGTGGATGGTCTCTGGGGCATAAGAAAGCTTGGTGTGAAGGTAGATTAACTGAATATGAACTAGAGAAGCTTAAACAGCAAGTTCAGTTCCTAAGTAAAGTCCAAATTTGGGATTTTCTAGGTTTCAGTAAAATTGATGATTCTGGTTGCTTAGGGATGATAAGAAAGATCTATTGAGCATATTTGATCGCTGGCTCAAGAGCTAATTCGATCTGGGTGAGGATTAATTGCTCGCCGGAGCTACTGGAGTAAAACTGAAATCGCCGGCGACTGAAGATATTTAAACTAAATTCCAAGCTTGAGAAGTATTAGGGTGAAGAGATGAACTCACTGGAGGTGCTGGATCGAAGAGGGAAGCAGAGGTTGTAGCTAGCACCGGAGCTCCCTTTGCTGCTCACCGGAGAAGAAGAAGAAGACGGCGAGGTTGAGAACTTATGTGCTTCTGGTGGGTGTGTGATTTTTCACTGAGACCAGGGACTATTTCTAGAGGATTTGGAGGTGTTGCAACAGCTAGAAGTGCTCAGGGAGTTGAAGCCGGCCGGATGTGACTGGATGGCGACTTCACGGCGAGTTGGCATCGAGGTGACTCGGTTCAGCAGCCGTGAGGGCTTTACAGCTGGTGCTGCGATGTGAAGGTGAACTGATGGCTGGGCGCGGCGAGGTCTCCACGTGGCACAAAGTCCCTGCGTCGACCGTTGCTGGTGGCGCGCAAACGGGAGGAAACAGCTGGTCGATGCTCACGCCGGAGAAGATCCATAGTGGCCAACAGTACACACACACGTGGCACTGTTTAGATGGTGGTCGAAGCTTGAAGCAGCAACAGAGCGTGCTCGAAGTCGAAGCAAACACGAGCACAGCAGTGTACAGGTCGAAGTTGATGGGAGCTGCAGTGGTGCACGTGGTCGCATGTGAGCTGGGGCTGCGATCGTGTGCTGGAACCAGGTTGTGGTCGAAGTCGAAGGCAACAGCTCGTGGTCGAAGATACAGCTTTGGTCGATTGCACTAGTTGTGGTCGAACCAGGGACTGAATTGTGAGGGTTTTAGTTGAAATCTGGACTGATTTGAAATTCTGATCTTAGAAATGATTAATTTGGGATTTAATTGCATGGTTGTGTATAATATTTCTATTAATACTCATTTAGCTCAAATTTGGAGAACATTTGTTTGATAAGATCTGAGGGATTTCAGCTATTTTTGAAAATAGGGTAGAATTAGGGTAAAATAGATCTGGATTTTGTCGATCTCGAATTTCGGTAATTGGAGTGAGATTTTGAAGTTTGATCAGAAGGGAAATCTGTATCAAATAGCATTTGGGAGGCGTTCCCTGAAGAAATTCTAGATTTGGAGTTGATTTGCGGATTTTAGCATTTTCAGGCTTCCAGGTAAACAGAAAAGGACTTATTCACAGTAAAATTTGGACAAATCTGCGAAAAGTGCTTTGATGAAACAATCTGGCTCCCAACTTTTTGGAGTAAGTTGAAGATGTATCTGGAAACATATTCCAAAAGACACTTGAGTCTGGATAGGGTTAAATTAAGATAACTCATGTCAAAAGAATTTTTAGCACGTTTTAAGATGCAAGCTTAGGGTAAAATGTATACCAATTAAGCACTTATCACACCGACTTGCAAGGGAGGTGCGGCCTAAGCACCAATTCATCCATGGATCATGGTGGCAGCGTGCACACGCAAATCATGACTGACGCGCATGTTGCCGAGACCCAAGGTAAGCCTCTACAACCTTTCCATCTTAGCATCGAAAGCATGCAACCGATTCTCTAAAGCAAACTCTCCGAATAGCGATGTCGAAGCATCAATGGTGGAATCACTCGTAACCTCACCTCTTATTTACCAATGTTCTTATGCCTTTCTAAACGGATTGTGAAGATGGTGCAAGTTATGGTGGCAATTAGAATGAGAAAAAGTAAAGGAGAGGTAATCTAAAACTTGGGTCGATCTGTGGAGCTCGGTTAGGTAAAATGAGAAAAGTAATATGAAATTTAGTAATTGCAAAAATTGAATAATAATCCAATGGAAATCATGTCTAAGTTGTTGTTAGCGAAAGATTGGGCTTGCATATTAAAATTTGCAACTAAGACAAGAGACCAAAAGAGTTTAAACGGTTTGCAAAACTAAGCCGCTACTCTCTTTCTTCTATTTCCTTCTTAAGTTGTGCTGAAATATCTTGTTTTGGCTTCCAAATTGCATACCTTTTTTTCTCTGTTTTTGTTTGTTTTTTTTTTCTAAGAGATGACACAATGAATTTACTAGAGGGGCATTAGGGTTGCAGTGAGAAGAATAGAAAACATCAAAAAGAAAGATGATGGGAAGAACAAGAAAAACCACTCATGATTAGTAACTTTAACTAGACTCTGATGGATTAAAAATCGAAGACGCAAAATTAAAAAACAAATGCAAATAAAAATTCTAGCTAAATTTTTTTTGTATTTTTTAATTTTTGGACTATAGGAAAAAAATTAAACTAACAATAGATTGTTCCTACTGTTTGAACAAAAGCTCTGATACCATATGATATGCCTGAGCATGTGTGAACACGCACAAGCACAAGAATGACCCAATCTTCATGACGTAGGAACTTAACAACTTGATAAATTGGTGGTTATGATTGAATGAAGAGGCAGCAAACAGCGAGAGAGCGATATGCGAACAACACGCCACCTACTACCAAGACAATTGCCCTTCCATGCGCTGGTAAAACCAATCCACTCAACTACACCGTATAGACGTAGCGCACAAATTAGGAGAAACTGAAGTTTCTTTTTTGCAAATCCCATCCAGGAATTTACTAGAACAAAGGAAATAAGAATTTTATTGCAAAGTGTCTAATAATCAAATATCAAATTCTTAGTCATACCTCAAAAATGGGCATAAGGTACATATTTATAGTACTAAAACAAAGAAGTAAAGTAGAATACTAACTATTAATTAAACTAGGACTTTGAAACAAACTAGAACAAGGACTTTGACTTAAATTAGGAATCCTAATAACATTAGGACTCCAAAAACCAATCTAGAAGGTCATCTACATGGAATCCGGACGGAATTGTACGGAATGAACCATGTGCTCCAACTTTAGAAGCTCATAACTTTCAATCTGTAGCTCTGATTCACGATCTATCTAAATTGGTAGTTTCATAATGTCGAGGAGAACGTTACAATGTCATGTTGATGAATTTTTTTTCATTTTGAGCATGCTCAAATTTAATGTCCTCCTCATCATTGCCTTACTTTTTATACTTCAATTTCTAGTAGCAACTTGATTCAAACCTTCTAGTCCAACTGGCATTAGGATTTGATGCATTTGTTTGAACCTTAAATTGAATTGATCTCAGGTGGCAAGTGAGAATCCTAGTCAAACTCATATTCATATTTGGTTAAGATTCGCCAACTCTGTTCCCAATCTCAATTTGGATAGGAATTAGGATATTGATCAGTTTCCATAGCAATATTAGTTGGTTGATCACACCTCTAGATGCCCTTGATAGCTTGTACTCCATTATGGCATGTTCTTGCGCTTGTTTTAGTTCGAGGGTAGCAAGGTTCACATCACTTTGTTTGATAATTTTTGTTGTAAAATGTGGTGTGATTTGTGTTAGGAATAATGTGCATACTAGAGTTTGTTAGTTGTTATATTGTTGCCTAATTACTACAAAAAAATATATATTTAAAATCAATTATTAACACAATTCCCAGCGGTACATTTACTACAAATATTTCATACATTCAAATTTCAATGTCTAAATTCTCAATGATATATTATCTTGTAATAATTTATTTCAAATAGTTATACAGCTTAGAAGAATATATTACAAGTGGACATGCCAATGGGAAAAATTCAAACTTTCCAAGCAATTTACAGTTGGGAATACTCTTTGCCATTGGAATTAGAACTGGGAATACTCTTTGCCATTGGAATTACAGTTGGGAAAAACTTTTTGTAGAATCTTTTTCCCCAACTGTAGCAACCTTTATTCCTAGTAGCTAAAATACTGCCAATGCTAGCTTTATCAACTACTCTACTACTAGCATCGAACTGCCATCTTATAGCGAAGGAGGAACTTAATGTAAGCATTGATCGTCTCCTACAAGAAAATGGGAAAGAGGAAGTAGCTAGCCACCAAAGAGATCTTCATCATGGTACACCGCATGCCTTTGCTCAAGGCATTGCAAAGGAAAGGGAGAGGGAGAGGCGGAGGGAGAGGTTGGCTGCTCTCAATGGCCGTCCTAGTCCTCAGGCCCAACAACCTATTCCATCTAGTTGTGGGCGACATAGGAGTGATCAGTACAATGCTCACTCTCACTTTGAGTCCAACAATGAGGATGATTGTCATTATCGGCCCTATCGGGATAATGAATGTCATCGAGGAATATGCTATGGCCAATTTGGTCCTGATTGTGACCGTAATGCTGATGAGTGCTTTGGCAAGGTCAAATTCAGAATATCAAAGTTTGATGGGAGTTTAGATCCTAAAGTTTATTTGAACTGGGAGATGAAGGTGGAGAAGATCTTTCGTGTCCACAACTACTCTGAGCGGAAGAAGGTTGATTTCCCCCTTTGAATTTGATGATTATGCACTAATCTAGTGGGATCAGTTGCATAAAGACAGGGAAGAAGAAGTCGAGTACCCTATTCGTACTTGGAGAGTAATGAAAGATGAGATGAGACGCTGGTTTGTACCAAAAAATTACAAGTGGGATCTCTTCAACAAATTTTAGCACCTCACCTAGGGCTCATGATCTGTTGAGGAGTATTACAAGGAGAGGGAGAAGGCGAGGATTCATGCGAACTTGCACGAGTCAAAGGAGCAAACCATGGCGAGGTTTTTGTCTTGACTGAACTGCAACATCCAGGGAATTGTGGAGTTTTAGCCATACAACACTGTGGTTGACTTGGCACATCATGCAACTAAGGCAGAGAGACAATTGAAGCAAGATGCCAGGTTCGGCCGATTCACTACCACCTCCACATGGCATCCAACCAACAACAAAGGTGAATCGGCCCTATCTTCCTCCATTGGTCGTAGCACATCTAGTGCTGTTCGTGGTGCTTCTACCACCAAAGACAGCTCTAAAACTGTGGAGAAGAAAGGGACCAGCAGCTCTCACACTTCGTTGATGGGTTCCACAGCAAAGAGTAGAGAGATTCAATACTTCAAGTGCCTTGGGAGATGACATATTGCTTCTCAATGTCCAAACAATCACATGATGTTTGTCAATGATCTTGGGGAGTATGAATTAGAAAGTGAAGAGGAGATTGAAGCTCCTAAGTTGCACGATGAAGATGAGCACGAATCTAGTAGAGAGGAGTTGTTTTATGAGTAAGGTGAGTGCCTTTGTGGAGAGAAAGGTGCTTAGTCCTCAAATGGTTGTTGTTGACAACGGGCAACGACATAATCTCTTCCAGTCTCATTGCAAAGTCCAAGGGAAGGTATGCAAGTTTATAATTGATGGGGGTAGCTGCAATAATATTGCTAGTAAGGAAATAGTTGATAAACTCAGACTTAAATTGTTGCAACATCCTCATCCTTATCGCATGCAATGGTTAAATTCTTGTGGTGAATTAAAAGTTACACATGTGGTGAGGATTCGATTTACTGTTGGTGGGTACACTGATGTTGTGGAGTGCGACGTTGCACCCATGTATACTTGCCACTTACTTTTGAGGCGCCCATGGCAGTATGACCGTGATACACTGCACAACGGTCGCTCCAATAACTATACATTGAAGCACAAAGGAAAGGAGTGCATTCTTCATCCCATGACTCCGGAAGAAATCATGGAGGATGAGCTCAAGCGAATCAATTCAGAATGTAAAGTAGTGAGTGATAACCACAAAAATAGTGAGAATGCGAGCCACAAGACAAAATTGAGTGGTAAAAAGAAGAGTGATAGTGAGGGCTTAGTGCTGTTAGCCACCAAATCTGATTTGAGAGATGTGTTGAACCTAAAGAGAGAATTTTTGTACTCTTGTACAAGCAATCATGTGTTTCAACTAATGACTTAACCTCTCTTCTAGCATTGTTTCTAGTGTATAGTAGGAGTATGCGGATGTCTTTCCAGTGGAAGTGCCAGTCAGTCTTCCACCCATGCGCAACATAGCGCACCAGATCAACCTCATTCCTAGTGCCACACTACCCAACCGTCCACCTTACGGTGCCAATCCTGAGGAGACAAAGGTGATTCAAAAACAAGTACAAGAACTACTTGATGAGGGGTATGTACATAAGAGTCTTAGTCCTTGTGTTGTTCTTGTTCTTTTGGTGCCTAAGAAAGATGGGTTATTGAGAATGTATGTAGATTATAAAGCCATTAATAACATTATTGTTCACTATCATCATCCTATTCCTAGGTCATTGATATGCTAGATGACCTTAGTGGTTTTGTTATTTTCTCCAAAATAGATTTGAGAAGTGGAAACCACCAAATAAGAATGACACCTGGAGATGAATAGAAGACTACTTTCAAAACTAAGTTTGGTTTGTATCAGTGGTTAGTGATGCCTTTCGGTCTAACTAATGCACCTAGTACTTTTATGCGCTTGATGAATCATGTTTTGAGGCATTTTATTGGCAAATTTGTAGTAGTATATTTTGATGATATTCTGATTTACAACAAGACGATTGATGAACATGTTGAGCACATTAGACAAGTACTTGTTGTCCTCAGGGAGAAACGATTATTTGCTAACCTCGAGAAGTGCAATTTTTGCACCGATCGAGTTGTGATTCTTGGCTTTGTTCTTTCTAGACAGGGGATGATCCGGATGGATCTTCAGGTCGAATACGTCTATTCGCAGGTCGAATGCGTAAAGGATTCGAACAATCTGGTCAGATCGTATTCTGATCAACATCTACATGGACAGAATATCTCAAAAATTCCTATCGGCAATATGTAGTGTGCCGATAGAACCGTTCGCCTTCTACAAATATTTTTATTCTATCGGTAATGTATTCTTTTACCATTAGACTATATCAAAAATTGCTTAGAACTGTTCGTCTTCAAATAGTTTTATTCTATCGGTAATGAATGTTTATACCGTTAGAATATAGAAAAAATATTTTAGAACTGTTCGCCTTCTACAATTAGTATTATTCTATTGGCAATGTACGTATATACCGACAGAGTGTGGACAAAAATTCCTATCGGTAATTAATGTTTATACCGTTAGAATATAGAAAAAATATTTTAGAACTGTTCGCCTTCTACAATTAGTATTATTCTATCGGCAATGTACGTATATACCGACAGAGTGTGGACAAAAATTCCTATCGGTAATTTGTATTACGCCGATAGAGCCATTCGACTTCTACAGATGTTTTTGTTCTATCGGTAATTGATTATTACCGTAGGAATATATATAAAATGACTAACGGTATGAGGTGTTTGTACCGATAGAATTTATCTAGTACTATAAATACAGGGGTATGTCTCTTCATTCTCACAGTTCATCTGGGGCTCGTAGTCCTAACCCGTAAGCTCCATGGACGGCCGCTGCACCTCCGCACCTCCATCGACGCCCTCTAGACTTCCGCATCCCAAGCAAGGTACGTAAATCATTCTAATCCGATTATGGCAATTATTCTGCTTTTTTTTTGTATACTTCATTTTGATGTGTCTTCTTTTCAATATGATTATTGTTGGGGGAAATCTCCACGCGGTCAACTCCAGGTAAGTTCATGACAGCCCGGGGACAGTGGCCTCCGGTGCCTGCCCCGGGCGCCGCCTTTTAGGCTCCCGGGACCGTGCCTCCGGGGCATGTCCCGGGCGCCGCCATTTGGCCCCCGGGACCGTTCCCCCCGGTCGGGTCCCGGGCGCCGCCATTGGCCCGGGGACAGTGGCCTCCGGTGCCTGCCCCGGGCGCCGCCATTTGGCCCCCGGCACCGTGCCCCCCGGGCATGTCCCGGGCGCCGCCATTGGCCCGGGGACAGTGGCCTCCGGTGCCTGCCCCGGGCGCCGCCATTGGCCCGGGGACAGTGGCCTCTGGTGCCTGCCCTGGGCGCCGCCATTTGGCCCCCAGGACCGTGCCCCCCGGGCATGTCCCGGGCGCCGCCATTGGCCCGGGGACAGTGGCCTCCGGTGCCTGCCCCAGGCGCATCCATTTGCCCGGGGACAGTGGCCTCCGGTGCCTGCCCCGAGCGCCGCCATTTGGCCCCCGGGACCGTGCCCCCCGGGCATGTCCCGGGCGCCGCCATTTGCCCCCGGGACCGTGCCCCCCGGGCATGTCCCGGGCGCCGCCTTTTGGCCCCCGGGACGAGGCCTCCGGGGCATGTCCCGGCCGCCGCCTTTTGGGCTCCCAGGACCCTGCCCTCCGGAAAGGGTCCCGAACGTCATCGCCCTTCTAAAAGGTAAAGTCCCTGTTTGTTTATCACGTGCAGGTCACGCGAGGGACGCCTCGGGAATCAGCGACCACCTGTCAAGCATCCAAGACGTTTGACCGGAAGAAGGACGGTCCTACCCTTCAATCCGACGGTGGCTTCCGGGGTAGTTTAGGCTTTTTGCTTCTTTTTGAGGCTATAAATAGCCCTTGTACCCCTCTGTTGTAAAGGATCAACTCATTATTATTTGGAATAGCTAATCCCACAGACGTGCTCCGGAAGCCTCTTCCCCGGAGAGAGCCTCCCCAACCGACTCCGGTCGGGAGCGCGTCGACAGGACTAGGGCCCCCACCGGGACCCGAACCTGTATAAATCCACGTGTCAATTCTTGTGTTTGTCCGGCGGGGGAGGACCGGTCACCCGGTCAACCCGCGCTGCGTAATCTCCGCTAGGATCGTCTTCAAAACCTGCCGGGGTATTCTTAATACCACGACAGTTGGTGCCGTCCGTGGGGACCCGTGACGAATCGCCATGGCTCCTCCAAGAACAAGGGCTCGCACCCTTCCCGGTGACCCGGGTCTCGGACACCCGGCGCCGTCCGCCCGGGACACGGCTGTCCCGGCGGTCCCTTCCGGAGGCTACCTGGCCCAGGTACTGCCTCCCTCCTTTCCTCTTAACTTAGGTGCTTCCACCTCCAGGTCGTTCCCGGTGACCGCGGGGATCTCGGCCGGGACAAGCGTCCCCCCCGACGGCTCCCCCGGCTCCCCGGGACGCCCTGCTTGAAGCTCTCGTGGAAGGCCAGCTCCGCGCCCAGCGCTCTATGGACGAGCTCCTTAGCGTGTTGGCGCGGCCTCCGGCCCCCACGTTTGCGTCGCACACATATCTGGGGATCATGCCCCTGTTTATGGGACACCCGACGGCCCCTCCAGTCTCCGGGGGGCTGCCTACCCCGTATGATCCCGCCGGGGGGTTCCCTCCCCCCGCGGGATATACTTCCGAACACTTCTCGGCACCCGGGCCTGTCCCGGTGCCGGGAGGCCTTTCATGCCCGGGCCCTTCGTGGCACCAGGGGGGTACCCCGTCCCCGGCCCGCTTCCGGGGCTGGGGGGTCATTTCATGCTGGGTGTTATTCCTACGCCGGGAGCCAGTCCCGCCCCTCGCGTTGCGTTTACCGCATCGGGGCCGGTCGACAGAGCAGCTCCCGTGCCGCAGCGAATTTCCCCCCGCATTGGCTCCCCAACCCCGGACGTCGCCGAGGGGGCTCACCCCCCACTGGTTCCGGATGCCGCAGGGGCCCCCTCTCCGGATCCAAACGCCGCCCCGGGAGCCTCCTCCCCGGTTCCGGATGGTGCAGGGGCTCCCCCCTTTCCGGTCCCGGGGGCCGTCGCAGGGGGCTCCCCCCGGCAGGCCCCGGTAGCTTCCGGGCCGGCTGCTACAGTGCAGGAGCTCCCTCCCCCGGCGAAGCAGGTCCGCTTCTCCCGGGGGGAGGTCGAGCGAATGCATTCTCCCAACCGCGGGGAAGAGCTTCCCCCCGGCCGTTGTCGCAGGGAGCCTCGCTCTCGCACCGGTCGGGGGAAGAGACCAGCCGAAGAACCATCCTCCCCGGAGGGAAGCCCGGACGTCCGGGAAATCAGTCCCGGCCCGGAAGAGAAGCGTCGTCACCACCACTCTGACGGCCCTCTTGGGCCGCTACCTGACTCAGATAACGAGGGGGCGTCCCCCGTTAAAGAAGACAGTGACTGGGGCTCCCCCCGGGAAGTGCAGGGGGCGAACCAGCCTCTGTGTCGAAGACTCCGCAGCATCCGATGGCCGCGGCCCTACCGTCCCCCGCACATCGAGCATTATAATGGCGAGGCGGACCCTTACGAGTTCGTGCAGATCTACTCCACAGCCATCTCCGCGGCGGGGGGGGACGAGAGCGTCCAATTCAACGTCTTCCCCCTCTACCTCACCGGCATTGCCCGCTCCTGGTTTTACAATATGAAGGCGGGCTCCATCAAGTCTTTCTCGCAGCTGAAGCGGGAGTTCTGCGCCAACTTTCAGGGAAATTACGTACGTCCCCTGGATTCTTCACAGCTATACACAGTGCGCCAGAGAACCGGGGAGACCATCAGAAGCTTCTTCAAGCGCTTTGCCCAAGTAAAAAGCAAAGTGGCCCACGTCCCGGACTCTACGGTCATCGAAGCCTGCAAAAGCGGCATCCTCCCGGGGGAGCTCCACCGAAGGCTCTCCCGGAGCTACCCCTCTTCCGCCGACGAGCTCTTCAACGTGCTCGAAAAGTACGCTCAGGCGGAGGAAGACGATATCTGGAAGAAGACCCAGGGGGCTCCCGCCCCCGTCGACCGGGGGGCCAGGGATCCCCCCAAACGCCCCAGACAGGGGGGGCATAACGAGCCACGGCCTCGGGACACTTTTGTCCTCGAGGGCGGAGGCGGTTCGCGCGACCCCCCGAGGGGCAACCGCCCCTTCCCCAAGCCGAAAGGCCATGGGGGAGGACAGTCTTCGCACGGCCGAGAAGGCCCCGCGGAGAGAAGGCGGGAAGGACCGTGGTGCAGCTTCCACGGGTCCAGTACCCACGCTACCCGAGACTGCGACCAACTACTGCAGCACTTCGCGGCATTCCTCGACCAGCGCGGGCAGGGGGGGGAGACTCCGGCCTCCTTGCTCCCTCGGCCTGCTGTTCCGGCCCATCCCGCTCCCGCGGGGGGTGAGCAGGCACAGGAGGGGGAGCCTTCAGAAGCTCTCCCCTTCCAAACCTCTCAGCGCCGCATCAACGTCATCGTGGGAGGGTCCGCCTCCGGGCGGGACTCCAAGCGCCAGCGTAAGGAGTACGCGCGTGAAGTTAAGGTTGTGGGGGTGCTACACACGTCCCTGCCACCAAAGTGGTCGGACGTCCCCCTCACCTTCACGGCAGAAGACGCGCGGGGGGTTTGTTTCCCCCACGACGACGCGCTCATTGTCTCCGCGACAATCTACAACTGTCACCTGGCACGCATCCTTGTGGACAGTGGGAGCTCCGCCGACGTCCTATTCCTGAAGGCTTTCAAAGAGATGCAGGTGGATGAGAAGCTCCTGCAGCCCGCAGCCGGGCCCCTACAAGGTTTTGTCCCGGGGAAGGCGATCCACCCCGTGGGCAAGGTAGATCTTCCTGTGACCTTCGGCGCCCCGGAGAACTACCGGACCGAGCTGGTCTGCTTCGACGTAGTGGACCTCCCCTCCTCCTACAACGTGATTATGGGGAGGACCACCATCAACCGGCTGGGGGCTGCCACCCATCAAAACTACCTCTACATGAAGATCCCCGGGCCGCATGGCGTGATCAACGTCCGGGGAGACCAAGACATGGCCCGTGCTTTGTATGAGCGCTCAGCCGCCACGATCGGAAGTGTCAACATTATTGAGGCGCCCAGGGGGGAGGCCTCCCCCCTGGAACCAGACGTCGCGGCAGTATCCCCCGGGAGGCCCCCCCTCAAACCGCGTCCGGAAGGGGGCCTCCGGAAGGACCTGCTGTCCCCGGGGCCAGCAGTGCCGCCAAGTACAAGGCTTTGCTCCTCAGGTCGCACCACGTGCGTTCCCCGGGGATCCGACGCCTCCAACTGAAGGGAGATTCTCAGCCCATATTTCACCAAAAGCACGGGCCTTACCTGTGCCGTAACGCAAATTCTAGTCTTTTATTTGCAGATGCAAAAGATGCAGAGGCACTTCGATGGCACCAAGGGGGGTACCCCGTCCCCGGCCTGATCCCGGGGCCGGGAGCCCACTTCTTGCCGGGGGTTTACCCTGCGCCGGGAGCCAGTCCCGCCCCCCGCGTTGCGTTTACCGCACCGGGGGCGGTCGACAGAGCAGCCCCCGTGCCGCAGCGGACTTCCCCTCGCATGGGCTCCCCGGTTCCGGACGCCGCCACCGGGGCTCCCCCCTCGCCGGTTCCGGGTGTTACAGGGCCTGCCCCCTTCCCGGTTCCGGTCGAGGCCACTGGGGCCCCCCTCCACTTCGATTCCGGTCTTCGCCACAGGGGCTTCCCCCTTTCCGGTCCCGATCGTCGCTGCTTGAGGGCCTTTCGCCTTAGGGACCCTGTCCTCAAGGCCATTAGGCCCCCCAAGCCCAGGGTAGGCTCTCCCCCAAGTGGGAGGGCCCCTGCAAGACCTCTGCAGTCCTGGGCTCGGGGGCTTACAAGCTCTCCAACCTTTAAGAGCAGGAGCTGAAGCACACGTGGAACTTTGCGTTTACTTCGCAAGTTCTATGTTTAGCCTTACGGGAATGTCCCCTCCCCCGGGGCGTTCACGCCGGAGGGGGAGGAGGGACGCTGTATTTTCCTCCCCTTTCGCGGCTTCGCAGGGGGAGGCTCTGTACTTCATTTCATTAGCAATACATAGGTCTTGCTTTGCAAACTGTCTCATTGCAGGTCTTTCTCATTACCGCCCCTAGCGGCGATGCCCTCCCCGCGAGGAAGCCCTCCCCGCGAGGATGCCCTCCCCGCGAGGATGCCCTCCTTGTGAGGATGCCCTCCCCGCGAGGAAGTGGGCCAACCCCAACAAGTCCCTACAACGGAGCCTGCACTCCCGTAGGGCGGCTTACGATCAGCCCTCATGGACTGAGGGTGTAAGCGGCAACCCGGTCACAGTGGCCGTGGTAACGAGTCACTTTGGGAGACTAGTCCCCTGCCCAAACACTCAAGTCCCGTCTTCGGGCACTTCCTCCTCCGGGAGTAGACGCTCTCCTCAGCGGGACGTCTAATGGCTTTCTGGATTATCTTCCTCCTCCGGGAGTCGACGTTATTCCCGGCTCCCCGTTCTCACGGCGACCGGAAGATCGGCCCCTCGTGGCTTGATTGGATCTATCTTCCTCCTCCGGGAGTCGACGTTATTCCCGGCTCCCCGTTCTCACGGCGACCGGAAGATCGGCCCCTCGTGGCTTGATTGGATCTATCTTCCTCCTCCGGGAGTCGACGTTATTCCCGGCTCCCCGTTTTCACGGCGACCGGAAGATCAGCCCCTCGTGGCTTGATTGGATCTATCTTCCTCCTCCGGGAGTCGACGTTATTCCTGGCTCCCCGTTCTCACGGCGACCGGAAGATCGGCCCCTTGTGGCTTGATTGGATCCATCTTCCTCCTCCGGGAGTCGACGTTATTCCCGGCTCCCCATTTTCACGACGACCGGACGATTGGTCCCCAGCGACCTTATTCCCGGCTCCCCGTTCTCACGGCGACCGGATGAATGCCTACCGGAGACCCCATTCCCAGCTCCCCGTTCTCACGGCGACCGGACGATTGTCTCTCGGAGAAGTCGGATTTCTCGGGCATTTCCTTCCCTGAAGACCCCATTTCCGGCTCCCCGTTCTTACGGCGACCGGACGAATGTCTCCCAAGAAGCTCGCCTCTGGAAATCCCATCGGGTTCTCTTGGACATTCCTTCCGCCTAAGGCCTTATTCCCGGCTCCCCGTTCTCACGGCGACCGGATGATTATCTCCCGGAAGGTCTTCTCCTTGAAAACCTCGCTTTAAAATTTTCTAACTTAGAAAATTTCCTATGCTACAGGTGTCTTCCTTCCCGGGGGCCTTGTTACCCCCACAGCGCGCGGAGCTATTCTCCGGCCCGCTATGGGCGGGGGGGGATAAGGAACCCCCGGGTGTCGACCGCACCACCCGCGAAGAAACTTAGCTCATCCTTGTTAACATGAGTCGTCCAGACCATCCAAGAAGAAGAAAATAAAGAGGCGCAATAAAAGGAAACAATGCGCTTTATTGATCAGCAAACCCGGAGGACATCTTCCCCCTCCGGTGGGTTTCGGAAATGATACAACCCGGGTCCTAACCCGGGGGATTTTCTACGAGCCTAAGGCCCCTACGCCTAAAGCTCCCGGAGGCGCTCCCTCAGCTCCCGGGCCAAGTCCCGGTACAGCGCCCGGACTCGACGCTGAGAGTCCCGAAGTACGTCTTCGGGCCAAAACTCGTACCCAGCCGGCGGAAGTATCCGGAGAGGAGGTATCATCCGGGCCTCCGGGCGCGGGGGAGTTAATTCAGCACAGCTGTTGTCAAAATTATTCAAGTGCCACTCCGGGCGCCACCTCAACCGGACAGGCTCCCGGGCAGTACCCCCGTCGCGCTCCCCGGAGACAAGGCTCAGCAAAATCAAAGCCGCTTGGGCGTCCCCCGGAGAGCCTCTCCCGGACCGTTGCCTGGGAATAACCCCCCGGGTACCCTGGTAACATTCCATTGCAGACTTAGAAAAATTTCAAATATATTTCATTGCAAAATGTTTTTGTACAAGTGCCCGGGGCTTCTCCTAAGAAGCTACCGGAATCAAAATGTCTAACAAAAATAAAAAGGGGTCCTAGCTAAAGACCCGGGGGGAGGCTCATACTTTAGCATTGGGGTCCTCCCCCCGGGGAGCTTCCTCCGCGTCCGGTCCAGGGGCATCTGCGGCCGGAGGGGCCGGTGTCGAGAACCTCGTCCGGATGATCCGGTCGTAGAATCCCTCTGCCAGCAGCTCCACCTCCCGGCGCGTTGGCTCGAAGGCGTCCGGGAAGCTCCGGGGGATGCGACCCCCGATCGCCCGGGCGCCGACCCCCCGGTAGTCAACGAGGCCCGCGGCGGCCGCGATGGCGGGGATCGCCCGGCCCCGCGCCCGGACGTCCGCAGCCTCCGGGATGGCGGAGACTTGTGCGTTAAGAAAACGCACACCCTCCGCGAGGGTCGCCGAGGGCACCTCCGGACCGCTCCCGGAGCCCAGGCTAACGCCAAGGCTTTCCAAGGCCGAGCGGATGGAGCGGCCCGCGTCCGACAGCGCCCGGACGCTGGAGCTCTCGAGCTCCCGGAGCGCCTTCTCCCACACCTTGGCCTCCTCTCGGAGGCGGATGTAGGCGCCCTCCGAAAGGTGCACCTGCGCCCGGGCCCGGGACAGCTCATCAAGAGCTTCGTCCCGCTCCCGGAGGGCCGCCTCCCGCTGCTCCACGCAAGCCGCGGCCCGGCTCTCCGCCTCCTTGAGCAGCCGGGTGACCCGCTGCTCAAGGCCCCAGGTAACAGTCGCTACCTACAAAATACATAAAGAGTTAGAAAAATCTCAAGTGCAGGAAAAAAGCCGAAATATTAAGAGCTCAGGTTACCTGGGCTCGAGGGACTCGAGCCCCTCAAAACGCTCGTGGAGCGTTCCCCACGCTACGAAGGCCTGCACCTTCCGACTGTGCAGGCCTTCCGCGCAGCGGGCCACCTCCCCCGCGGGGACCAGAGAGGTATCTTGCCCGGCGCCCCCGTTGCGGCCAGGAGAGGGCCCCCGGACCTCGGAGTCCGGGAGAATAGCCGGCGTCGCCGGCGTCTTCGTCGACGAAGTTTCCTCCGAGGAGGACGAAGATGAGGATTGGGCAGGGACCTCCGCCCGGGGGGGGATCATCGGGCCTTTCCCGGCCCCAGGCCGGAGGGCCCTCGGAGCCTCCTGCTCCGGGGGGACCTCGAAGACTGAGGGGCTCCCCCCCTCCTCATCAACCGGCCAGAGGCACGGAGGCGCCGCCTCCGAGAACCTCACCTCCAGCCTCTCCGGCGCCAATGTCGCCGGGAGAGGCGAGAGGAGCGCCACTCGAACTGGCGACGGGGCGTAGTCCGCGGAATCGGACCCCGCCCCGCCGGTAACAACCTCCTTCCCCAGGGCCTCGACGGGGGCCTCCGGGGGCTGAGGCGTCGCCTCTGCCCGGGGCGCCGCCCGGGCATGCTCGGCTCCGGGAGCCGCGTCCCGGGCCCTCATCGGCATCGTTGCCGGCGTCGTCGTCGGGGCGGGGGTCTTTTGGACCCGGGGCCTTTTGGGCTCCGAGCCTCCGGCCGCATCCTTCCCCCGCTTATGAGACCCGGGGGTGGGAAGGGGCTTCCTCTCCGGAAGCCTGAGCCCGTAGGCCTCGGCCACCAGGTTCCGGGGAGGCCCCTCCCCCACGAGGCGCACGATGCACTCGTGTTCGTCGGCGAAGTACCTCTCCAGGAGGTGCTCCGCCTTGTCCCTCGCCGTCGGGTACGGGCGCACTGCAAGAGGTAAAAAGTTAGTCGATTTCTCATAAAAAAACTGCAAGTACAAAAATGCAGGGGACTTACGCCGCTTCACCGGCTTGACCGGAGGCCGCTGCTCCGGGCCCATGCCGATCCCCCTTCCCCCGCGTGAGAAGGGGGAAAGCCGCAGGAGCGCCAGCTCCTCCGCGGCGTCCCGCATCGAGCGGGCCTTCTTCGTCAGCACCACCTTCCCGAGGAGCTCGAACTCCTCGTCCGTCCACACCGGCGGCTTCGGTGCGGATGACCGGCTGTAGGTAGGAGGTTCCGGGACGTAGACCACCGCCTCGTCCCGGACCCGGAGGTAGAACCACCTCCGGAGCCAGTCCCCCCAGTGGTCCCGGGAGGCTGCCGCCGGGTAGTCCACCACCCGGGAGGGCAGCATCTGGACCATCACCGAGCCGAAGGGGGACTTCGGTCCTCCCTTCACCAGGTGGGAGCTCCGCGCTGCCGGCTCGTAAAAGTACCGGAAGGCGCGGAGGGTGGGCTCCCGCCCGGTCGCCGTCTCGTACAGCCAGATGAAGAGACCCATCCGGACGAGGGCGTTGGGGGTGAGGTGGTTGAGCGCCACCCCGTACTCCTTCAGGAACTCCCGGAGCATCGGGTGCACCGGGAGCCGGAGCCCTGCCTCGAGGAAGGCCTCAAAGGCCACAACCTCTCCGGGCCTGGGGCGGGGGCCTCCGTCCTTCTTTAGGGGGACCCGGATGTCCCCCTCTTCAACGACGCCCTTCTTGACCAGGGACTCCGTGTCCGAGGCCGAGAACTCGGAGGCCCAGAGGAAATCCACGGGGATTTCCTCCGGGGGCACCTCCGTGGTGTTCGCTCGACCTTTGGGCGCCATTAGGTCAGTTCTTTCTTTTTTGGGTGGCTAAGTTTTCAGGTGGCTAAGTCAACAACTCCCGGACGCTCGCTACCGGAAACGGCTACCGGGAGAGCTGAAGCTGGAGTTGAAGATTTGGAATGAGCTTCCGGAGCCCCCTAAGGCCCTATTTATAGAGGCTGGCCGTGATCTAGATGCGCGCCACGTAGCCCCCTCGGGGCAATCTGGACCACTGAAATTCAAACCGTGCGCGGGAAACGAAGGGACAGGCGCGTAAATCGGGACGCCAGTTCGAACCGCGCGTGCATTTATTGCGAGAACGGCGCGGCCATAAAGCGTCTGGCACAGAAACCGAAGCGTCGCCGGGGCTCCGGTGATTTTCGTCCGGAGTTTTCGTCCGGAGATTTTCCCGGTACTGTAACCATTCCCTCCGGGGGCTCAAGCTTCGTCCCCGGAGGGCATGGGGGGCTGCTGTTGGGGGAAATCTCCACGCGGTCAAGTCCAGGTAAGTTCATGATTGCCCAGGGACAGTGGCCTCCAGTGCCTGCCCCGGGCGCCGCCTTTTGGGCTCCCGGGACCCTGCCCTCCGGAAAGGGTCCCGGACGTCATCGCCCTTCTAAAAGGTAAAGTCCCTGTTTGTTTATCACGTGCAGGTCACACGAGGGACGCCTCGGGAATCAGCGACCACCTGTCAAGCATCCAAGACGTTTGACCGGAAGAAGGACGGTCCTACCCTTCAATCCGACGGTGGCTTCCGGGGTAGTTTAGGCTTTTTGCTTCTTTTTGAGGCTATAAATAGCCCTTGTACCCCTCTGTTGTAAAGGATCAACTCATTATTATTTGGAATAGCTAATCCCACAGACGTGCTCCGGAAGCCTCTCCCCCGGAGAGAGCCTCCCCAGCCGACTCCGGTCGGGAGTGCGTCGACAGGACTAGGGCCGCCACTGGGACCCGAACCTGTATAAATCCACGTGTCAATTCTTGTGTTTGTCCGGCGGGGGAGGACCGGTCACCCGGTCAACCCGCGCTGCGTAATCTCCGCTAGGATCGTCTTCAAAACCTGCCGGGGTATTCTTAATACCACGACAATTATGATCTTTGTAGGTCCTTGGATGATGCTCATGAGGGGCAACGTATTTCACGGTTCTTCATCGCAGTACGCTGCCTACGTTGGCTTGTTGGCGAAAGAAACGGTGAAGATCACCGTCGAGAACTGGAAGGACGTGAAATGCGAGATCTTGGTTGGCTCGGTCGAGAAGATCCTTAAGCCCTGCGTGTTTCTCAAATCAGGACCTATAGAAAGCATCTTACTTTTTTTGCATGCACCAGCTTGTGGCCAGATGCTTACCTGCTTGGAGAAGAAGAATTGTTCTTATTTGCACAGCCATTCTACACCATCACTACACAGAACAACATCTTGGAAGGTCGGTTCTTTTTGTTAATGGAGTTGAGTTGAGTTGAGTTGATCGAGTTTGAGTCCGAGGAAATCACCAATACGTACAAATGTAAGTCGACTGCAGTTCCAGTTCCTCGGGCGTCTTCGAACTGAACTCCTATGGTTAAGTCCAATGTGGTTCAGACATTTGTTGTTTTGGATGAATGGATTTGTTATGTATCAGGTCTAACTTGTAGTCGCTAGTTGCATTGTCGTAACCTGCAAAGGTTCTCTTTTATGTAAAATGTACGGGCCACTGGGTCCTCGTCGTGATCTGTTGTTAATTTCAGACGTGGCTTTTCTAATATACATCGAATGTGTGAATTGTTGCATTTGTATATTGCTGTATATTTGTGTATCATGTATTGCTAATTGGGACATGAACTTGAATGTGTAGGGAGTATTTATGTATTTAATTGTATTGGTTGGTAGGTGTGTATTTGTACTGCTGTTTCAGACATGTACCTGAATTTGTATTGGTGAACTGGCATGTGTAATTTCTTTGGCAAATGAAGTCCCGAGTACCTAAGAAAAGTATTTTTGTGTCTCCAAGTTAATCCACAAATTAGCATTTCTTGAAATATTGCTTTATCTTGTAGTTAAGATCTGTTTGATGTTACATTGGTATGATTCCTTCGATGTGAGAACTGGTGTCATGTGCGTTACAAGTACCTCCTCTAACGGTAAATACACATATTTACCGATAGAAAACACATATATTTGCTCAGTCATGCATCATCTAACGGTAAATACACAAATCTACCGATAGAAAAACTCATGTTCGTGTGTCATGCATCATCTAATGGTTAATACACATATTTACCGATAGAACAAAAACTGTGCTTGTTCAGCAATGTACATTCTCTAACGGTATATGTGTGTTTTTACCGATAGAATATGTGAGAGGCAAATTACCTTAGTTAGTCTAACGGTTATTTCATGTATTTACCGTTAGAAAAAGCTCCATTATAAGGAAAAGCCCACTCGACCATTGCTGAGTTGCTCTGTAATTTATTTGTTGCACTCTCTGTCCCTCTGTTTGTGATGAAAGTTCCACGCTCGCAGCTACACTGCTAGGGTGATCAGCGCAAGCTGGAGGGAAGTTGATTGCGCCCCTCTCTTTAAGGTATGATTAATTGTCGACAGTTATCTCTCTCTCCCTCTAGATCTCCCTCCCTCTCTACTTGCAAGCTAGCTGTATTGTGTAGTTCCAATTAAGTTTGTAGCTGTAAGCTTGGGAGCTAGGTAGTTGGAAATGCGTCATGTTTTAGGAGCTAACTAGCTTGTATTGTGCAGTTAGCTAGGTTAATTAGTGTTAATTCCGTCAGGCTAGGGTTCAACACATCTGTTGTAAGAGGCTGTACATGTACATATACATAACTTAATCGGGCAGGTTTCATGCATGCATGGCTGACTCGTTAAATTTTGTTAATTGTAGATGGACAGGAAATATTGGATGTATGGAATAAAACGTACTACTTTTGAATATTTGGATGGTGTGAATGAGTTTATTAAATTTGCTGAGCAACAAAAGGAGAGGAAGGGAGAGAAAAATATGCTCTGTCCTTGTACAGATTGTATGAACTTGAAGAGGTTTAGCAACTCTGATCAAATTAAGAGTCATTTGATTCGTCGTGGTTTTAACGCGCGATACACCCGTTGGATAAGGCATGGCGAAGATCTTGGGGAAACAAGCACCACTACTACCAATCAGCAGGACTCAGATGTGGATTGGAATAATATCGATGATCATCCGAATTGTGATAATGTTCATTCCGATGTGCACGTAGATGATGATGATGATGACAATCTAGATGAGATGTTACGTGATGTAGAGGAAGATTACAACGAAAACGACTTCTGTGAATTTGAGAAACTGATTGCTGACTCTGAGAAGCCTCTGTTCCCTGGATGTGCAACATTTACAAAACTGTCTTCTGTGCTGAGATTATATAACTTGAAAGCAGGCAACGGTTGGAGTGATAAGAGTTTCACGGCACTATTAGATCTTCTAGGGGACATGCTTCCAGAGGGAAATGAGTTGCCAAGATCTACTTACCAAGCCAAAAAACTATTGTGTCCGTTGGGAATGGAAATCGAAAGAATACACGCATGCCCAAATGATTGTGTGTTGTACCGTAACGAGTACTCCAGTTTGTATGTTTGTCCAAGATGCAGCGCATCGAGGTATACGCGTAGGGACCGGATTGACAGTGAACGTCACAAGGTAAAGAAAGGACCTCCGGCGAAAACAGTGTGGTACTTGCCTGTGATACCTAGATTGAAGCGGCTGTTTGCAAATCTGAAAGTCGCGAAGCACTTGCGTTGGCATGCTGAAGCCCGGAAACAAGACGGAAAACTGAGACACCCAGCTGATTCTATTCAATGGAGAAACATCAACAGAACATTTGCTGAGTTCGGCGGCGAACTTAGGAATATAAGGTTCGGGCTGAGTACAGATGGTATGAACCCACAGGGTAATATGAGCAGTCAGCACAGCACTTGGCCGGTTCTTTTATGCATCTACAATCTTCCTCCTTGGTTATGCATGAAGCGCAAGTACATCATGATGGCGTTACTAATCTCAGGACCCAGACAACCCAGAAATGATATTGACGTGTTTCTAGCGCCTTTAATCGAGGACTTGCAGAAATTGTCGAGCGAGGGGGTGCAGGTGTGGGATGCACCCAAGAAAGAGAATTTCATCTTGCGGGCCCTGATATTTTGCACCATAAATGATTTTCCGGCCTACTGCAATTTGTCGGGGTATAGTACGAAAGGAGCCAAGACTTGCCCTATTTGCCTAGATGAAACTGAGAGCATGTGGATGCGAAACTGCCGGAAAACAGTGTACATGGGTCACCGCAGGTTTCTTCCGGTGCATCACACGTACCGTAAGAAGAGGAAATCATTTAACGGGAAGCATGAGAAGGGATCAGCTCCAGTGTTTCTGATCGGTAAGGAGATTTACTCGAGCGTGAAGGACATCAAAGCTGAGTTCGGTAAGCATTCTAAACCTCGAGAAAAAAATGTTTGGAAGAAGAGATCGATTCTCTGGGATCTACCGTACTGGGAGCACTTACAAGTTCGACATTGCATTGACATCATGCATGTAGAGAAAAATGTCTGTGACAGTTTGATTGGTTTGTTGTTGAACATTCCCGGAAAGACAAAGGATGGTGTGAAAGCTCGTCGTGACATGGTGGAAATGGGGATAAGGTCTGAGCTTGCACCTTTAGAGAATGGAAAGCGTACATACCTCCCTCCGGCCTGCTATACGTTGTCCAAGAGCAAAAAAACAGAACTCTGTCGGTGCCTGCACGGTGTTAAAGTTCCATGTGGGTACTCCGCGAACTTGAAAAAACTTGTGTCCATGAAGGACCTAAGACTAGTTGGCACGAAGTCCCACGACTGTCATGTCTTGATGTCACAAATGCTTCCCATTGCTATCAAAGGCATTCTCCCAGTTAAAGTCAGAGAGACAATCACAAACCTATGTTATTTCTTCAACGCAATATCTTGCAAGGTAAGTACATGCACTCGTACTATAAGTTCATTACCTCCATCTGTGGAGCTTAATTAGAAGATTTTTCTAATATGAATATTTGGCGCAATTGTGTCCTCGTAGGTAATTGATCCGGATGGATTGGACGCTTTGCAACGCGACGTGGTTACAACTCTTTGTCAGCTCGAGATGTATTTCCCTCCATCCTTTTTTGATGTTATGGTCCATCTGATTGTTCACCTTATCAGAGAAATTAAGTTTTGTGGACCCGTGTGCCTGCGCTACATGTATCGATTTGAGAGATTTATGGGTGTATTGAAGGGATACGTAAGGACTCGTCGTCGACCCGAGGGGAGTATCATGGAAGGTTATGCCACCGAGGAGGTGATTGAATTTTGTACATATTATATGGCCGGGGTTGACCCAATTGGCGTTCCTAGGTCCCGACACGAGGGTAGGCTTCAGGGAATCGGAACGATTGGATTCAAAGCTATCGTCCCCGCTCGTGATGTGTACGCAAAATCACATTTTTGGGTCTTACAACACATGATGGAGGTCGAGCCATACATACACGAGCACAAGGTAATGTTACGGTCACATAATCCTTCGAAGTCAGACGTTTGGGTCAGCAGAGAACATAACAGGAAATTTGCTGAGTGGATCCAAGAAAGAGTCACGTGAGCTGCCGAAGGCTCCGTAAGTGAAACTGTGACATGGTTGGCTAGAGGCCCAAGATTCACTGTAGGGACTTGGTAGGGGTACGACATCAATGGGTATTCATTTTACACAAGAGCTCAAGACGCCAAGAGTAGCACGCAATGTAGCGGAGTGACACTGTTTGCTATTTCCGAGGATGCCAGGTCAGTAAGGACGCTGAACTCATATTACGGTGCTATTGACGAAATATGGGAGCTCGATTACGGATTACTTAAGATTCCCCTGTTTCGATGCCAATGGGTCGAAATCCCTCGAGGTGTTCAAGTTGACAGTTACGGGTTCACTCTCGTCGATCTTGGTAGAGTCGGACACCAAGACGATCCATTCATACTTGCAAAGCAAGCCACACAGGTATTCTACATCGTTGACCCGGCCAATCCAAACTTGCATGTTGTCCTCCACAGCAAGAGACGTATTGTTGGGGTCGAAGATGTTGTCGACAAAGAGGAGTATAACCAATTTGATGAAATACCTCCATTTTTAGAGGACATTCAATCTATCCGTACTGAAGATATCGACGAAACAACGTATCTGCGAGATGACCACGAAGAAGGATTATGGGTTGAGAACCATTGATGATTAATTTCTATTTCAGGGATAAATGCCAAGCAAACAGCCCACAAGTTCTGCAGAAAGGTGACGAACTTATCATTAATACATCAGGCAGTACATTTTTCTTTAGAACTTAATGATAAGCTAGTTCACAGCATTAATATATGTCAATTTTACTCCACAGCATGAGTTCTAACATGTACAGTACCTTTATCCTGTAAATACTTAATTCTTCCCTTCAAATAGCACTTGCAAAAATATCATCGCAGCCTCTTGCTTCTTCAAATTAAGCTCTCCAAAAATCAATTTTTCTGACGGTATTTTGTTATTTCTACCGATACAAAAGGACATTCGCTACTTTAATGTGTCTCAGGCACTTCGAAAGTTTCGCTGCAAAAGGTGTACTTATTCTATTGGTATTATTATATTGTACCGTCAGAATAAATTCGTTAGTCTCGCGGTATTTGTTTTCTGACGGTGTTTTTCTGTTTGTACTGATAGAACAATACTCTGGCGCTTTGAATTCTCAACCGTGTCGCCATGCGTCGCCTTGGAAATTCTATAAGTACCTCGCCATGCGTTGCGGTATTTTTTTGTTTTTCTAATCCTCGAACGCTTCGACTCCTCATCTTCTCTTTCACAATGGCAACCTCCATGGGATCGTCAGCCACGCCTTCCCCGGTAAGAACTCTAAATCTCTTGGGTTTACCCCTGTATTGTTAATCCATGTTCACTACATTCTTGACCTGTTGCTTTGCACAGGGAATGGGAGCCGTGGAAAACACTGGCAAAGTGAAGGCCGAACTGAGGGCCCTCCAGGAGGAGCATAAGCTCCTTACGGACAAGCACACTCAGCTACGGCTTGACCTTGATGATCTCTTCCAGCGTATTCAGCGCATGAAGACGGATGGTGACAATGCTAGGGCGAAGACGAGGCGTCTTCGCAAGGAGAAGAAAGCCGCGGATATGACCATCGCTGGCTGTGGTTTGACTATGAAGGATACCATAACGAAACTGAGGGAGGTCACAGGCCTTCTCGACGCGGTAGTAGTTGATCCTAGGGACAACTTGTCGCTAGAGGAGTCCTGTGTCCTAGCTGCAAGTCAAACTGACTCTATTCTACATGCAGCCAGGGCTAAGACCACCCCTTGACCTAGCATTTTGTGTTTTAATTTTTTTTAAGTGATAAAACAATAATGAATGAACAATTTCTTTTGATGTCAATTTTCCAATTTTCCGGCTATCTTCCCACTTTCTTTATCATTCTGCAGCTTTCAAGCACGGTCTGTTTGATGTTAAATTGTGTTTACCTTTTCATTTTCTGATGGTATTTTGTTGTTTTTACCGATAGAAAAATGGAACACAATACTATAATCTCGTAAACTTAATTAAAAAATTTTTCTGGGGAAAATTGGTCTCACGGGAATTTATTGTTTATACCGATAGAAAAAAGGAATCCACTAATTCAAATATTTTTCCGGGAAATTTACTTTCTCTATCGGTATTATTTTGTTGTACCGATAGAAACGTACATAATTCTATCGGTATTATTTTTGGTGTACCGATAGAAAATGTCATACACTAGTTTATTACTCGTACACGGCCCTTGAGTTTCCCTCCAGTCGAACAGTTCCAACCTAGAGCACTGCGTCTCTTCGAGAGCGAAGAAAACCACAACCTCCGCCGTGACCACTCACTTCCTCTCTCCCACACGACGATCGCCGGCTGGACACTGGTTCGCCACAGCCACCGGTTCTTATTTTTGTCCTTCGCCGACCGCCGCTGCGTTCTACACCCCCTCTCCATCACCAGCACTAATGGCCGTAAATACCCTAATTCGTCGTTCTATTTCCAACATCTTCCTTATTTGATCCTAGTGTTTTGTACGTACTAATTCTTCGAGTTTTGCAATTACACTAGGGTTCCCTATTGTGTTGGATTATGTACATTCCGCGGGCAATGTTGATTTAAATTAGGGTTGACATAATATGTTCCAGTGCTGTAATGAACCTATTTTTAGATTTTAACTTATCTATACTGCTGTATGTGTGATCAATTGTATGCAACTGCCATGTAATGCACATTATATGTTGGAGTTGTTCGTACACATATTCTATCGGTATCTCCTGTATTTGCCGATAGAAACAATTTGTCTGCTCTATCGGCAGCTCTTGTGTTTACCGATAGAAAATATTTCTGAACAACGTACTATTAAAACTTTGGATCTGGAAGGACATGAGGCATGCAATGTACGTACTAGTTTGGTTGGGAATTTTTACTCACTTGGTATGAATATATGGCAATGTGGATGGGTCTTCGATGTATATGTTTCAAATGCATATCTCTTGGTTATCTTTTGCATTACCTGTATGTCATATATGACTTTTCCCAAACTAATAGATGTGATGAAGTCCTGATGACTTGCATACAGGTAATGCAAAAGATAACCAAGAGAGGGTGCTATAGACCATATTATTCCTTTTTCCTCTGTGACCTACATTCTGTGCTACTTCAATATCTTTATATTCCATTAGCATTAGGTTTGTCAGATTATGCACAGTGGCACTTAGATGCTTGTGTGCATATTTACGTGTGAAATAATAATGCTGGCCCATGAATATTAGTATAGAAAATCATTGAGAATGTTATGTGATGACAGTGAGTAGTGGCTTATCAACAAAATTTATTCATGTATTTCTGAACAGTTCAAGAAGTAATTTATTCATGTATTTCTTTTAGTATTATTTTGTTCGGACATCCCTTTTGCAGCCCTAATTAGATTCCAGTCCTAGGCTGAGTTATGGAACTCCAAGAAGAATTAATTGCCATATGTTGCCTGCTTCCTATATGAAAATGTGTAGACGAAAACGCTGAGAAATAGAATTTTATCTTGTATTAATTGCATGGTAGCTTTTGTGTTTATCGATGGAAAAAATATTTAAGATAGGTCCTTTTTCTTTGTAAAATGATTTGGTTTGTGTTTCCACTAAATTTTTGATGGTTTGTTGATGGTTTTGTAGGGAAAGACATGTCGTCGTCTTCATCGGATGCTACCAGTGGTTCAACTAGGGCCAACCCCAACGTAACTGAAGATGCAGCTGTTACATCCCGGCGCAAGAGGGTGGGACGAGGCGCGACGACGTTGGGCCGTTTGGCCAAACGCACGGATCTTTCTTGTGAGTTCAACCAATTTGGGAGGCCGGTTGGAAAGAATGCTGGGAAGTACGCGGCCTACGTTGGGCTGTTGGCGAAAGAAAGGGTGAAGATCACCATGCAGAGCTGGAAGGACGTGACGGAGGACGAGAGGGATAGGTTGTGGGCGGAAGTGAAGGTTAAATTAACTGAAATCGCTGAACTCTTTCGTAATCACGTTCTCTTGGCTTATACTAAAGTTTAACTAACTCTTGATTAATTGTATGCATTTTTTGAAAACAGGCTAAGTGGAACATCCCCGACGATACACCTAGGACGGCCTGCTTGAAGGACATGAACGGAACAGGGAAAACCTTTAAGAGCTGGCTCGTCAGTAACTTCCTCGCTGCGGGGAAATCTCCTTGCGAGAAGTACCCCTTCATATAGGAGGAGGTATGGGAGGAATTCACCAAGCAGAAGGGGACTGAGGAGTTCAAGGCCCTTAGCGAGAAGAACAGGGCGATCCAGAAGAGGAACGACCACCCGCATCGGCTCGGATCCCGGGGCTATGCGGGGACGGAGGAGCAGTGGAAGAAGGAAGAAGAGAAAAATCCTGTCATCGACACCCCTGAGTTGCCGCTCTCCGAGATCTGGGATGAGAGGTGCAAGCGATGGTGGAGGGGGAGGGGGTCCGTGTCATCCACCGGGTCTGTGCAGTTTGCAACCCCTGGGGACGTCGACGTTGTGAGGCGAATGGTAAGTTGGCTAACCTCGTAAACTATGTGCGCACAAGTGTATATAAGGCAATTTGTCTCACAAGGTACCTTTAAATGTAACAGATCTCTTTAGAGAAGGAGGTAGTGGAGGGATTCTTTACCCCACAGAGGGAGAACGACATCCTCACCCGGGCTCTAGGAAATAAGGAGCATCCCGGGCGAACACGGGCCGTGGGAGCCATTGTGTCGTGGAAGGCCGGTTTCGTAGATCCGGCTCCACCGAGGAAGAAGGCCCGCTCCTGGAAGGAAAAGGAAGCGGAGCTCTCCGATAAGATACGGGCTGAGGTGCAGTCTGAGGTCGCACAAATGAGGGAAGAGTTTGCACGGTTGAGAGATGCATTGCTGAGCAAGTTGCGCTTCGAAGGTCCTCGCGGATCCAGTGGATCTACTTGAGGTACTGCAAGCCTTCATCTGTGCAGTTAAGTTGATGCCACTCCCATTCTGTTAGAGTTGTTTCGCTAACCTATTTTAATATCTACAAATTTACAGAAGCCGGGGGGTTGCATCCTACTAAATCACCTAGGCGACAGGCAGGAAGTGGTTGGACACGGCTTCGTATATCCGTCTGGGACGAATGTCTGGGTCCATTGCGTACCTCTGCGGTTGGGGTTTGCAAAGGTACAGGTGGACATGGCCATGCCAGGCTACAACGATTCTCCGTTGGCACTCCCAACAGAGGAACTGCAGACACTTGCTGAGGTAGTGGGCTCCTACGTACAGTGGCCCAAGAAGTGTCTTCTAATACAACCGGTAAATCCTACACATTTTAGATTACATCCTACTCAGTACACTCAACTTGCATAATCTAACATACGTGCTCATTAATTGAAGTGGCCTGCTGTTGGGCTACCAGGGGACTGCGCCCCCAGCTCGGGGCATGAGGCCCGATCTCGTGCGACCCTTGACACATCAAAGACGGCCTCGACCCCACCCAGCGCATCCACGCCTTCACCTCGGTAGAAAGCCGCCATCACCTTGCCCTTGCCTTCGAAGGTACGCGCTCAGTCCCCGGCAAAAGGCAAGGGCAAAGGCAAGGGAAAAGGGCGACAGGGACAGCCGGAGAGGTTCAAGAACGGGTTCCCACTCATGTCGGAGGCAGCTTTGCGTAAATTGGATTGATCAACCAGAGACCTCTACGAGTGGTACCTACACCGAGCTCGGCGCAATCTGAACTTCTTAGTTCCCTACAGGCCTGGGCAGTTCCACCGTGAGCCCGGGACTATATCCGTGGCACACGAGGATCTGTTCGACCTCTACAACTGGCGGGAGCTCGATATGTCCATCATACGGACTGGAGTCCTGTGAGTTTGCTGATGCTATGTATTGCTGTTTTCTAACTCTGTTTGCTAACTCTGCATTGTTGTAGTTCATTTGAAATGTAGTAACTATCTGTGCAATACTAATGTCGTCCTTTGCATGCAGGTGCATGTACAGGCTAGCATCGGAGGCTGCGTGTGACAAGGTGGGTTTCCTTGACCCAGAGAAAATAAGCCTCACGATGCTAGAGCACGACGCCACGCACGCTGAGCAGTACATATCCAAGCCGCTGATGGCGCAGCAGGACAGGGAGTTCATTCTGGTGCCGTACCACCAAAGGTTAGTGCATTTCGTACTAATTTAACTCGATCTTGTATGTTACACCTGAGATATACTTTGAGCTAACGGTCCTCTTTTATGTACAATGCAGGGGCCACTGGATCCTCATCGTGATCTGTCCGCCGAGGAACGAGGTGTACTACCTCGATTCGATGCGTGACAGATTATCGATCGAATATGTGGTCAAGGGGAATATGGAGGCGTAAGTAACTTATATGTTTGATTTAAATTTTCACCTCACTAGCTAATGATAATACATTAACTGGCAATATTAACTGAAATGCAGGGCTTTTGATAAATATGTGTCCGCTGGAGGGAGGCATGCCGCACCGCAAGGCTCCCTACTAGCTTGGAAAGAATATGAGGTACTCACGAGACTTTTTGTTTATGCTTAATTAGTTTATGGAAACAATAGCTAACATGTCTTCGCATATGCAATTATCTCAGTGCCATCAGCAGCCGCAATCGTGGGAATGCGGGTTTTATGTGTTGCGCTACATGTACGACCTAGTGCAGACAAACTTTGCCCAATTCCCCCAGGTAAGCATCGATAGCTAACTCAAATTTGAAAATTGGGTGTCACGTTCTAAATTAGGAAGTTAGTTACTAAGTATTCACACATGCTTGCAGATCGCCATGTCGAAAGACTCATACGAAAATGCAAAGATTAGAGATCTTCGACAAATCTGGACTCAATATGTCTGGAGGAAGTTGCGCTCAACCATCCGCCATGATAATTTTCTCTTTTTCGTGTATAGACTGTTTATATACATGTGAATAAATATATATGTCAATAAATGTCCACATTGGATTGCAATTTGTATTTGTCCATATATATGTGAATAAATGTGAATAACTGTCTAATGTGTCAATCTGTTTTGTGAATTTACCCTTCTTTGCATCTGTACTGTATTGTGTATCCAATCTATAATGTATTACATCTGTACTATATATGTGAATGTAAATAACGTACTGTATATGTGAATGTTCTATCGGTAAACTAATCCACAACCGACAGACTACCACCACTTTTCTATCGGTAAACTCATCCACAACCGAGAGACTACTACCACTTTTTCTATCGGTAAACTTGAAATTAACCGTCAGAATAGTATGATTTTTCCTGCCGGTGAACTCATCCACAACCGAGAGACTACTGTAGTTTTTTCTATCGGTAAACTTGAAATTAACCGTTAGAAGAGTATGATTTTTCCTGCCGGTGAACTCATACACAACCGAGAGAGATAAGATTTTTTCTATCGGTTATCTCATTTCCAACCGAGAGAGTACTAAGCTTTTTTCTGTTGGTAAACTTGTAATTAACCGTTAGAATAGTGGTATTTTTCCCACCGCTACACGTCAGACTACGACGGTATTTCTATCGGTATACTCAAAAGGTGCCGATAGAATAGTAAGATTTTTGCTGTCGGTAATCTTGTAATTAACCGTTAGAAGAGTGGTACTTTTCCCACTGCTAAACGTCAGACTACGACGGGTTTTCTATCGGTACATTCCTAATATGCCAATAGAATTGTGAAGTTCTTCTGTCAGTTATTTACCGATAGAAAATGTTTTGTCTTGTTCTATCGTATCTATCTCTATTGGTATGAAAACTAATAGTAGAAGGGTGTTTTTTACCGATAGACGAAAGCTTTTCTGTACTAGTGACAGCAATCAACACATTCAATATATATTACACAAGTCAGTTACTATCGATCGTTGATAGCCACTTCTTCCATGACATATTGAGCCCAAATTGTGTCTTGATCTCTCGATCGATCCTTTTGTTTGATACACCATGCTGACCTTTTATATTGGTCGAAAGGGCGCCAAGTCGTAACGGTATCAAACGGTTGCTTGGATGCGGTTTAGAGAACCCCTCTTTAACTCCCACGCTGGTTTAACACGTGTTATTTGTAGATAACCGCACGTATTAACCTCCTGACGGTTGTTCTTCTACGTGGAAGAATCTTTGGGATACTTGGGATATTCCTGTTACAGGGACAGAACATTCCCACGTTCCCTGGTCGAAAAAGTTCTGACCGTACGATGTTGGCTGACCGCGCAACATCTTCAGCCTTCTGTCCGCGCACAGCATACGAACTTCTGACCGCGCACTAGCTACGGTCTGATCGCGTAAAGACTGCGATCTGATCGCGCACAACCTGCGACCTCCGGCTGGTACTTCTCGAAATGACTTGAGTTCGCACCGCCAGGCACGTGTCTAGCTCGAATCTATCTTGAACCAGTCGTGCACTTATTTTGAACTGACTCGGGTGTCAATCCTCGTCGCATCTCCGCCGGGGTGGATTCCCGGCGCCTTGAAGCTTCGATCATCGCGTCAAGCGTTTATGGCAGCGCCATTGTTCATTAAGGCCTCGTCTCGATTGGAGCACGTCGTTCGACCATAATGGCCGCTCGCGGTTTGAACCAGTGATGCATCGTTTCGCGCACCCGTCCCTTCCATTCCCGCGCGCTGTTTGAATTGGGCGGTGCGGATGCACCGTGAGTAGCCACGTGGCGGCCATCGGGGCCACGTTCGAGTCCTATAAATAGGGCTTCGAGGGACCCGAAGAAGTCACTCGAACCTTCAATCCTCAAACACCACCGGCGCTCTTAGCTGTCCCGGTAGCTCTCTCCCGGAAGGCCAGTCACCGGAAACTCAAGCCCTTTCCCTTAGAGCCTAAGCCACCGGACGCCAGGGAGGTGGTGGTCTTCGAGGCTTTTCTCGAGGTCGGGCTCCGGCTCTCGGGCACCCGTTGTTCCAAGAGTTCCTCCGGGAGTATGGGGTGGCGCTCAACCACATGACGCCAAATGCCTTCGTCCGGATGGGCATCTTCATCTGGTTGTTCGAGATAGCCACCGGACTGGAGCCGACGCTCCGGTTGTTCCAGTACTTCTACGAGCCAGCGGCAAGGAGCTCCCACATGGTGAAGGGAGGGCCGAAGTCCCCATTCAGCTCCGTCTTGATCCAGCTACTGCCATCCCGGGTGGCGGAGTACCCGGTGGCAACTTCCTGGGACCACTCGGGGGACTGGGTCCGGAGGTGGTTCTACCTCTGGGTCTAGGACGCTGAGGTGACCTACTCGCCGAAGCCCCCCTCCTACAGTCGGTCATCCGTCCCCAAGCCCTCGGTATGGACCGAGTAGGAGCTGAAGCTCCTCAGAAAAGTAGTTGGCTCCCGGGGCGTCCGTTCCAGGAGGGACACCGCCGAGGAGCTGACACTTTTCAAGATCTCCCCCTTCTCACACGGGAGGAGGGGGATCAGGATGTGCCCGGCACAGCGCCCCCGCAAAAGCCGGTGACTCGACGTAAGTTTTCGGCTACTCCGCTCGGTTTTTTTCTGATTTTTCTAACTCTTTGCTTTTCTAGTCCGGCCGTATCCGTCCACCCGGGAGAAGGGGGAGAACCTCCTCGGAAGGTACTACGCCGATGAGCATGTTCGCATCGTGCGCGTTATCGGGGAGGATCCTCCCCGGAACTTGGTAGCTGAGGCCTTCGGGCTGAGGCTACCGGAGAGGACGCTTCTCCCCACCGCCGGCTCTCACAAGCGGGGGAAGGAGGTCGCCGGGGGTTCTGAGCCGAAGCGGGCCAAGGCTCAGAAGGCCCCCGGTCCGACAACAACGTCGGGCTCTATGCCCGTGAAGGCCCGGGACGCCACCCCCGGGTCAGGGCGCATGCGGGCGCCTTCTCGGCACGAGGTGACGCCGCCCCTCCCAGAGAACTCCGGGGGGGGCGGTGCAGGCGTGGGAACTTGCGCGCGTTCTCGAGGCCTCCGGAGAGGCTCGGGGAAAAGAGCCGACCGATGATGGGGGGGGCATCCGACTCGGCGAATTATGCCCCCTCACCGCCTTCGGCGATCGCTCTCCTAGCGGCCCCGGCGCCACCAGAGCCGAAGAGACCGGCGGTTCGATTTGCGGAGGCTTCCCCTTCACGCGTCGAATGGCCAGTAGACGAGGGGGGAGCCCCTCGGTCTATGAGGTCCCCACGGCGACGAAGGTACCGGGGGCCCCGCGGCCCGGGAAAGGGAAAGGGCTCCTCATCCCCCCGGGGGGGAACACCTTGGAGAGCTCGTCGGCCTCTTCCTCGGGCACATCTTCGGCGGCAAGGACTCCGGCCACCGCCACTCCGGTCCACATCACCCTCGCGACCTTTGTGAGGGGGCCCGCCGTCGGTCCTGATGGGTCCAGAGTTGTCAGATGGGAGACCCCCCTGCTGTCCGTAGGGGAGGTCTTCCGGTTCGCGGAGGGGCTCTAGACCCAGAAGGTCCAGGATTACGTCTCCCAAGGGACGCTCTGCGAACGTTGCGGGGAGCTGTAGTCGCTCCACATCTAGGTTCATTCTCGAACTGGCGGTTTGCTTTTTCCGGGATTCCAACTCGGGTTTTGACTAACTCTCGCGTTCATAGGGGGCGGCCATCGCCTGGGGCATTGAGGCACGCTTTGACAAGGTGCTGAAGGAGGCGGAGGGGAAGGCCGCCGCCTTTTTGGAGGAGCGGGATGGTGTGCTCCGGGAGTTGGCCCGAGTCCGGGCCCAACTCCACGCCTCCGAGAACGCCAACGACCGGCTCTGGAGGGAGGCGAGGGCCAAGGAGGAAGCCCTCCGGGAGCTCAAGGTCTCCGGCGTTCGGGTGATGACGGACACGGGCCGCTCCGTCCGCTCGGCCCTCGAAGGGCTCGGGGTAAGCCTTGGCCCGGGAGGTAGCTCTGAGGCCGCGCCGGCGACGCCCACGGAGGCTATGCGTTTTCTTAACGCACAAGCCTCTATGATCTCGGAGGCCGCCGATGCCCGAGCACGGGGCCGGGTGATCCCGGTGGTGGCTGCCGTGGCGGGGCTTGTGGAGCACCAGGAGGTCGGCGCCAGGGCGATCGGGGGCCGGATCCCCAGGAGCTTTCCGGAGTTCTTCGAGCCGTCCCAGCGAGAAGTGGAGTAGCTCGCCGGCGGCTTCTACGACCAGATCGTTTGGGTGCGATTCCTGGCGCCGGCGCCTCTGAGGGTGGACGCTACGGCTCCGGCGGAGGCCTCCCGGGGGGAGGACGCCATTGAACAAGTATGAGCCTCCCCCAGACCTTTAGATAGGCCCCCCCCTTTTTTTCTTTTTGGTTTTTTCTCCCGGTAGTTTCTTAGAAGAAGCCCCGGACATTTGTACAAAAATATTTTGATGCAATAGAGAAAATATTTTCTAAGTCTTTGAATTGAATTTACCAGGCACCCCGGAAGGTCGCTCCTGGGAAAGAGCCCCCGAGGTTTGAGCGTGATCTTAGGGACGCCCCGATGCTGCGGGGGGCGTCCCCAGAGGTGGGGACCCAAGCTCCGGCAGTTGTCACCCAAGGGATGCCCAAGCCGCCTTCATTTTGCTAAGTCTCCTCTCCGAGACACGGTAGGTGTGTTCCCCGGGAGCCAATCCGGTTGCGGTGGCTTCCGGAGTGGCACCTGGACAACTTCGACAGCCACCGCGCTAAACTATCCCCTCCACGACCGGGGCCCGGAGGGTTCCTCCGCTTTGAACACTTCCACCGGCGGGCTATGACTATTGGCCCGAAGACTTGCTCCGGGAGGCCCAGCGTCGTATACGAAGCTTGTATCGAGACTTGGCCCGGGAGCTATCAGAGGGCCTCCGGGATTATTAGGCGTAGGAGCTTTCCGGGTTGTATCTAACGTTTAATGTATCGATGCTCACCGGAGGGGGAAGATGTCCTCCGGTCAGATGTTTTTAATAAAGCTAAGTTTGCTTGTGTACTTTGTGAATTCCCAAATGATGGTCCGGAACAGGGCGATCCCCGGCCGCAAATTACCCCCCCCCCCTCCCCACAGCGGGCCGGAGGGTGGCTCTGCGTGCTGTGGAGATGAAAAATTCCTCAAAACATTTTCCAAAGGTTCCGGTGAGAAATTTCCCGGTTGCCATGAGGACGGGGGGCCGGGTCTTCCGAGAACGATTTTTCGAAAATTCCAGCAAGAAATCCTCCGGTCACCGTGAGAACGGGGAGCCGGGAATGAAATTTTCGGGAGACAGTCTCCGAGATTTCCGGGAATTTTTCCGGGAGAATGTCTCCAAAATTCCTGGGGATAATTTTTCCGGGAGAAAACCCTCCGGTCGCCGTAAAAACGGGGAGCCGGGAATGAGATTTCCAGAATTTTTCTGGGAGAAAGTCTCCGAAATTCCCGAGGATAATTTTTCCAGGAGAAAACCCTCCGGTCGCCATGAAAACAGGGAGCCGGGAATGGAATCTCCGAAAAAGAATATCTGAGAATTCCGTCTCGCTAAGGAGAAAATCGACTCCCGAAGGAGGATGTGCCCGATGACGGGTGTGAGTGTTTGAGGAGGGGACTAGTCTCTCAAATTGACTCGTTACCACGATCCTTGAGGACTGGGTTGCCGCTTACACCCTCAGTCCACGAGGGGTGATCGTAAGCTGCCCAACGGGAGTGGGACTCCCGTCGTAGGGACTTCTTGGGTAGTGATAGCCCACTTCCTTACGGGGAGGCATCCTCACTAAGAGGGTATCGTCACGGGGAGGGCATTGCCATGAGAGACGATATTGTAAGGACCTGCAATGGGCCAAATGCTGAGGAAAAACCAGTTGTATTAATAAGGAGTTAAGATACAACGCCTCCCCCCACAAGACCGTGATAGGGGAGGGAATGGTGAGTACAATGTCCCCCTCCCCTCCGGTGTAACCACTCCAGGGGAGGGGATGAGCCTGTAGGCTAGATGTAGAACTTGTGAAGCAAGCGTACGTTCCACGTGTGCTTCAGCTCTTACTCTTGAAGGTTGGAGAGCTTGTAAGCCCCCGAGCCTAGGACTACTGAGATCCTGTAGGGGCCCTCCCAATTGGGGGAGAGCTTGCCCTGGGTTTGGGGGTCGGTTACGTGCTTCAGGACGAGGTCCCCGAGGTGGAAAGCTTTCTCGCAGACGCGCTGGTTGTATGCGCGCGCCATTTCGCGCTCGTAGATGGCGTGGCAGAGGAGCGCTCGGTCGTGTTCTTCTTCCACGAGGTCGACCTCCAGTCACTGATTTGCTTTGTTGGCTTGGTATGTTGCGGTCGTAGCTCCTTCTAGGAGCTCAACCTGCAGTGACCGGAAGCCAATCTCCGGGGGAAGAACCGCCTCGGCCCCATATATAAGGGAGAAGGGGGTGCGTCCCGTCGCCCGGCTCGGGGTCGTACGCATGGAACAGAGGATGCTAGGGAGCTCCTCCGCCCACGCACCCTGTTTGGAGGCAGCTTGTTCGAGCCGTCGGCGTAACCCCTGTAGGATTACGCCGTTGACCCTTTCGACGGCCCCGTTGCTCTGGGGGTGAGCTATCGAGGCGAAGTGGATGGTGAGACCCAAGCCTTCATAGAATTCCCGAAAATATACCGAGTCGAATTGGGTCCCGTTTGTAACAGCCCCAAAATTCTATTCTTAAATCCTCCCCTTCTCAGATTTTCCTTTCGATCTAAATCTTCCGAAATTCTGTTTAATTATCTTCTTATTTCGATCAGCGAAATTCTTTCACCTGTTCAACCCTAAATCATCCCCCCAATATTTTTCTCATGCATGAATATTTTTAAGTTCATGGCATCATGATTTTATGCATCAAACAAATCATTTTTTCACATGAAATAATAATTTTCTTATTTGGAAATTACATAAAGGAATATATTTAACTTAAAGTAATGCATTAAAAATTCGGTAAAATTTTTTAAAATATCTTAATTGCACCAGTAACCAGGTTCCACAACTTCCCATTCAGTGAAACTTTGCATTTCAGCCCCTAGGTTTTCAAAATTTGCAAATTAAACCCTAGAATTGACATAAAGCATTACTTTATGCATTTTTACCTGCTACCCCCAAGAAATTCACACAATACACAGTGGAAGGATCTGTTTAACCTTGTTAGATGTATTACATGTCAGCATGTCACAGTTACACCTCGTTTTCTCTCTAATACCACTCTTTAAAGGTCTTGGCATGGCTAAAAACCCACTCAAACCAGCATATTTTCACAAGTCCTTCTGTAGAGTGGTAGAGGAAACACTTAGACACGCAGAGCATTCAAAAGTTTTGCATTTGGTTGAAAAATTTCACATAAAATATCAAAGTGGGTGATTTCTGCTCTTCTGCCGCTGGTTTGGCCGCGCTCCAGCGCCGGCCGCCGTCACCTCGTCATCGTTTCCCTCGCTGCAGCCGTCTTTTGCTTGTCTGAGCTTGTCGTTCAGGTGTGCACCTCAGCCTTCTCCATTTTTCTCTTCTGGAGCTCTTCGTTTTGGCCACCGGAGCTCCCTCCACTAGCGTGATTTTGTTTTTTTCCCACCGCCGGCGTTCCTCTCTCTTCTACCTCCGGCCACCGTGGTTATCTCCCCGATTCCAGCCCCTTTTCCCTCCATTTTTGCTGCCTTCTCACCCCCAGGTACTCCTCCTCCATCTCCCGTCCTCCCCGGCCTTCTTCCCTCTCCGGCGAGCCCCCACCGGAGCTCCCCCGTGAACTGCGCCCGAGCCGTGCGCCCGAGCCGGCGTGCAGGCGCCGTGGCTCTCCTCCGGCTGTGCCTCCCTCATCCAACCACCTACCTCCTGCTCTAGCTCCCCAACCGCCATGCTCCATTCCCCGGCCGTGGCCCAACTCGGCGCCGGCAAGCTTCGCCGTGGCCGTGGCCAGTGCCAGCCAAATGGCACTGCAACAGTATTGCATGTGCTGTCTTTGTGTCTTCGTCTTTGTTGCCTTATGTCGTTCTCTGTCTTCTGGACCTCTGATTGAAAATCCGTTCGCGTCGTTTTGTTCATTTCGCCGTTTTCCTTCGAAATGTGTTCTCTGATCCTTGATCCGTTGTCCAGATTTCCGTTTCGCTGTTTTGAACTCCGTCGTTCCCTTCCCCCGATTTTGTCGTCTCCATCGCAGAAGTCTCCAAATCCAGATCCGTCTGAACCACCCTATCACAAATTGCTCCTGCCACATATTCTCCTTCAGCCACCACCTCGGATTCTAATTCTAAAACCTTGATCCGCTGTTTTTCAGTCTTTTTCAGATCCAACTCCGAGGCTGTTTTGCCTAGACTTATTAGGTTTTAGATTTTGCATTTGTTAGCCTCATACTTGTGCATTTTGTTTGATCGGTGCTCTTTTCGTGTTTAGAAACCGCCCATCCGGAAGCCGAGGAGCAGCCGATCGAGGACATCGCTGAAGATCTTATCGCGGGAATTCAAGGCAAGTCACCACCACCTTGATCATGTTGACCCCATGTTTTCCAGTTAGCTAAGTATTTTGTTATTTGAGTATTATGAATGCTAATTAAGTAAACTGTGTATGTTCAAAAAAACCTGTTTAGCTATTGTCCTACATTGAATAGTTATTCTTGATTCTCAAGCCATGCGTATAATATTCTTGATGCCCTAGGTTAATGCTAAAGCATAACATTGTTAATATGGGTTATTCACATAAATGAGCAAAAATGATTTTTCAAAACTAAAATGCCTTTTTAAAATGTCTACCCTAGAGAGGACAGGTGTGTCAGTCGGAACATGGAAAATACTGTGATGCTTATGATGATGATGTGATAACATGATAATGTTGGAAACATGAAATGTTGTGAATTGTGTAAAATGTGAATAGGGAAACTCCTCTCTAGAATAGCTAAGGACTAACAAACTGTGCTAAACATCTAGTAGCATGTTATGGTACCTCCACAAGCCTGGTATGGGACGGGCACGACCAAGTATCCTTGCCGAACTATTGCCCTAGCTCTACATAGAGTCTATAACCTAAATAATAAAGTTGCAATAATACTGTTCACTGGTCAGGGAGGGAAGATCCCTCTTGGCCCACTTACACTGTCGGCTGGGACGAGCCCAGCTGATTCGTCTGAGTGAAAGATCGTGCAACTGATGTGGTTCCTGGGCACGCGTGCAGGATGTGGTTTCCCAGCACAAACCCCTCGTGTGTCCGCTCACTATTGGTGGAGAGGGTTTCCCACCGCAGCCCAATACTGAGTGAGGGGTAGGGTGAAGGTATGAGAGGGAAGATCCCTACAATGCTTCACAACTATATTAGGAACCCCACCCGGAGGTGGAATTCCTGGGTCACTGACCGGTGGTGAACCTTTTACGGGGCAGTGCTAGTATAATGGCAAGGCAGGGTGAAAAGTGTGTTATTCTCAACTCAGTGGCGCACTTGAAGCAACGTGATCGAACCTGGCATAGGAGACTCATATGCTTAAAGTAGCGTGTTGGGCAAAAGGCCTATGCTCGTGGTCAACAGTGGTAGTTGAGAAGTCTTGTGGGTAAAGCGGTACCCCTCTGTAGAGTTTAAAATGTATTTAAATACTCCGTGCTCCTGGAATTGGAGTGTGTTATGGTCATTGGATTTCATCCATGATTGTGAGGCACAAGTAGTTTTCATAAACTATTTTGTGAACTGCTTTAAATTTTGCACTCTTGAACTGTTATATATATATATATATATATATATATATATATATAAGGTAAGTTTTCAAAGAATGTTTTGAATGTTTTTCATGACTATCAACTGTTAGGTGATGAAAAAGGTTTGGAAAAGAACCTCAATCATTTCCTTGAATTCCCTATCATGTTATATATATTGCATTTGTTAAGTGGTGATTTGTTGAGTACTCTGTACTCACCCGTGACTGACTTGCTCCATCAGAAGTTGAAGAGCCAAGCGACTTGGGTTCACATGAGTGTGAGCCTGAGCCTTATGAAGACTTCTTCGAGTATGATCCGAGCTTCTAGGTGTCGCATACCCCGGTTGAGCGACTGTGGGCGAAGATTAGCGTTCCGCTCCTTCCGCGTTTTGTTGACAAAAAACTGAACCGTTATTTTGTACCTCGTTGTGTTAGTATTGTAAGGCCCTAGTGCTGTCATGTGTGAACCTTGTAATATTTTGTGGATTATTTATGTATTGTGCTGGTGGTTGTGATATTCATTTCTGGTTCGCAACTGACTCCTAGGAAGTTGTGACAGGGGAGTGCTGTTCCATACCGTGGTGTTCGGTACGGGGCGGGGTTCCCCACACTGTTATCGACAGTGATTTCTCGGGGGACCCCGAAACGACATACGATATTCTTCCAGAAAAACCGCTGTATCGCTCGGGACGTGATGCTGGCCAGAGGTTCGGCCTCTACCCACTTTGTAAAGTAGTCGACTGTGACCACCGCATACTTGTAGCCCCTGGGCGCTGGGGGGAAGGGGTCTAGGAGGTCCATCCCCCAGCGTGCGAAGGGTAAAGTGAGGGGGATAGTCTGCAGCGCTACAAAGGGGACTTTAGAACCCTTGGCCATCTTCTGGCAGGCCTCGCACGCGGAGACAAGGTCTCGGCGTCGCGAATTACCGTGGGCCAATAGAAACCCTGGCGAAGGGCCTTGGCCGCGATGGTGCGCGGGGCCAAATGAGACCCACAACTTCCCGAGTGAATGTCCTCAAGAAGCTGGAGCCCTTTCGGCCGTGGAAGGCAGCAGAGCAAGGCGGAAGCCCCCTTCTTGTAAAGCTTTCCCTCTAGCAGGAGGTATGCCCGAGCCTTGGCTCGGAGGTGCTCGGCCTCGGTCTCGTTGGGAGGGTCTCCCTCCCCCTTGATGAAGGAGATGAGGGAATCCATCCAAGATGAAGCCTGGGTGATCTCGGCGACTTCCGGGACGCAGGGCCCATCGTTCGCGTCCGGGGAGGCCACCGAGGTCTTCACGATGATCTCCAAGAAAGACCCTTTGGGGAGCGGTTCCTGAGCACTGGCTCCTCGAGCTAGGGCGTCGGCCCGGTCGTTGTCCCTCCGCGGGATGTGCCGGGCCTCTAGGCTGTCTAAGTGCTTCTCCATCTTGGGCACTTCCTGCAAGTAGAGGCTCAACGTCATGGAACAAGTAGGACTTGTCCATTTGGCAAACTACGAGCTGGGAGTCTCCTTTTACTAAGAGGCATCGAATCCCCACGGAGCGCGCGAGGCGCAACCCAAGGAGCAAGGCCTCGTATTCGGCGACGTTGTTCGTGGCGGGGAACTCGAGTCGTGCCGCTTATTTCAGTTCCCTCCCCTCGGGGCTCCGGAGGACTACTCCCGCGCCGGCCCCGGTGAGACACAGGAAGCCATCAAACATGAGCGTCCACTGGTCGCTATGTCAGGGCGGTGCGGGGAGGTTTTCATCCCCGGGCCCGGAGGCAGGGGTCCACTCTGCCACAAAGTCGGCGAGGACTTGTGACTTGATGGTGGAGCGCCCCATGAGGGAAAGGGAAAAGGGGGCAAGCTCGGCTCCCCACTTTCCTATCCGGCCGGTGGCTTTTTTGTTCCGAAGCTCCTCCCCCAAAGGGAGGGATGACGGGATAGTAATCGGGTGTCCTAGGAAGTAATGACGAAGCTTCCGGGATGCCATTAGAAGGGCGTAGCTGATCTTCTCCATCTCCGTGTACCAAGTTTTGGCCCCTTGGAGGGCCTCACTCACGTAGTACACGGGACGCTGTTGCCCATCTTGTTCCTTTACTAATACCGCACTTACGGCGACCGGGGTCGCGGTGAGGTAAAGGAGGAAGGGCTCTTCCGGAGACGGGCTCACGAGCATTGGGGGCCTCGTAAGATACTTCTTTAGATCGTCGAAGGCTGTAACATCCTGAGTTAGGGGTGAAAACTTCCTTTTTCATCAATAGCATGCATGCTTGTATTTGTAGTAATAGCCAGATCAGTATCTATCCTAAACCCTAAAATCTCCAAAATCTATCCTGTGACCTCAAATCAAGATCAGATTGTTCAGATGTGATCTATCAGTTATCCTAAACCTAAAAGCCTTCAGAACCCAGATTCAATTCTATCCCTAACTTCCAGAATTATCAACTCTTTTCTGTTTTCGAAAACAGAATATCTGCTATTACCTTTTACCCTAAGTTTCAGAAATCCAGATTTAATCAAAATCTTAGCCAAGTTCATACCAGATTATTCCTGGAACATGATCATGGGTATGCCAATACCTTAAACCAGAAAGTTGGCAGCCAGATTTTACCATCTAAACCTTTTTCGCAAATCAGTCCAAGAGTTACTACAAATTAGTCCTTTATCTGATATCTAGAAACCCAAAAAGGCTAAAATCTCCAGATTAACTCCAAATTCAGAATTTCTTCGGCAAATCTTTTCTAGATGCTATTTGAAACAAGTTCTTCTTCTGTGCAGATTCCAAGATCTCATCCTAATTACCATAATTCGAAATCAATTAAAGTTCAGATTCAATAAAAATACCCTATTTTCAGTCTGTATCAAAGACTATTCAAATGTGCCAAATTTTATTAAATGTTCTTGCCAAATATTCTGTTGAATATAATCTGCTATATCAGTGAAATCAAATTCAGTTTAAACCTTCCAAAACTCCAGATTCGCAGATCAGTCCTTCTTCCAGATTTTTCTAAAAGCCAGAAAGGCAAAATGTTGCAAATCATCTTCAAATTCAAATCTAATTCAGGGAACACCTTCCAAATGCTTTTCAACACAAATTCTTCTTTTATGAGTATCTCAAAATCAAACCCTAAATCCCAGAATTCGAGATCAATAAGTTTCAGACCTATTTTACCCTAATCTACTCTGTTTTCAGTTCATATCAAAAATCATCCGAACATTTCAAATTTTATCTTCAATTTGTGCCAAATCATTTGTTGAATCAAGTTTACCAAAACAGCAGAATCAATTCCAGATCAAACCTTCCAAATCTTCAGATTTACAATTCAGTCCAAATCAAGAAAATCAATAATTGCAAATCAGCCCAAAATCGACCAGGCCAACTGCAGTGCACGACCAGGAACCTCGCCGTGCGTTTGCGCCGTGCACGCTCGCCGCCGGCCAAGTCCCGCTTGCATTTGTGCTCGTGCATGCTTACTGTTGCTGTTGCGCACGCGTCCTCGCCCTAGCCATCGCCATGGCAGCGCCGTTGAACAACATCTGCTCCTGTGCGCGACCAGCAGCAGCCATTGTCAGTATCTTCTTGCCACGTTACTTGCTTCACCAGCCTTTGTCGCCACCGCCTTGCACCGCCCGACATTGATGAGACTCGATGTAGCACAGTTTCGCCTTGCCAGTGTACAGTCGCTTCACCGCTCGCCGTTGTTGCAGCTGCGCCCGGCAAATCTTGTCATCTGGCACAATTCCCTTGCTACTATCTCCTTGCAAGCATCGCCCTGTGGTCTATATAAGCAGCCATACCCTGTGTCATCTCCCCTTCACCAGGACTTAGCCAATTTTGCAAAATCTCTCGCTGCAGTCGTCTTCTCCGGCGAGTCCAGATTGAGTCCTCACGGTGCCAGCACGCCCTGCTGCACCTCTCACCGAATTAACAGCACCAGAAGGTATATCTCATCTCCCTCATCGTGCTGTATCATTTAATTGAGCTCTTATGCACTTCATCGCCGGTGATCGCCGGAAATTGCTGAAATCAGTGAAATGCCCTGTTCCAGTTGCACAAGTCAAATTAGCCCGAATTAGCCTTCGATTTAATAGACAAAAATGATCAGTGAGCTATTTTAAGCAAGCCTGTGAAGTTGAATGGTGAAATTGATCAAGAACTGGAGTTTTTCGCTAGCCCGAGCTTCACCAGCCGCCGGCGAACGTCGCCAGCCTTCTCCGGTGATTCTCCGACCAATTCAATCGTGCCAGAAGCTTTCTTATACCTTCTAGATGCTCTCCAAGCAAGGAATCGAGTTCAAACATCGTGTAGCCAAAACCCCCAATATCAGTGTCTTCTTCTCCGGCGCCGGCCACCGGAAAACCATTCCCGGCCGATCCAGCTCCAGAAACCTTGTCCACCAGATACGCCTTGATCTCCTGAGCAACTTTGCCTACTAACTCGACTTCCAATTCGGCCTAAATCAGAAGATATAGTTATGCCCTAATTCCTGTCCAGTGCTGTGAATTGAAATTTCAGCCACCGAGTTCATCGCCGGTTTTCATCACTTTCCGGCCACCTCCTGCCCTAGGTCCAGTTGAATGAATTGTTCCTGTTACTGAGGCCTACATCCCAGACAAAGTGGTGCATCAATTGGAGCCCTAGATCAAAAGTTGTGGCAAACCCTAGTTTCTAGCTTTGTCAGTGCAATGCCAGGCTATGTCAGTCAGTGGCATTAGCCCATTTCACTTCCTTCCAGATGTGTATTTTGAGCATGACTTTGTCCCTTAGACTCCTGAGGTTGTGATCTACAATTTCTTCTTCTATCACAACTTGATTTGAGTCCTTGAACTGTATTTTATGCTTAGCCCTAGATTATGACATTGTCAGCCCTATGTCAGAGCATGTCAGTCAGTGGCATTAGCTCATTTCACCTCCTTCCAGTTATGTAAATTGAAAATAACTTTGTCCATTAGACTTGTGGAGTTGTAATCTACATTTCATTCTACTGCCACAAGTTGAGATAATCCTTCTACCATTCATTAACCCTATGTCAATGCCTTGAACCGAATGTCGACCTAAAGACATTCATCGATTTTGGGCAAACCAGCTGCGGACTTAATGTCAATTCCTATATCCTGGAACCCTAGAAGTTCCTAGCACTCATTTTCAGCCCTAATTCTATGATTTAGCCCTAATCAGCTTCTATGGTACCTAAATCCAATTATTTTAGAATCATCAAGATATTCATCTTTGCATTATTGCATGTAGTATAATAATGTATTGAAAAGGTTGTGATTCTTGGTTGCTTGTCTGATCTTTGCTCAGAGTCAGAGCTAGAGTTCGAGGACTTCACTGCTGACCCGACATCAACTGCTGTCTTTCACGACGCGGAAGGCAAGTCATATCCTTGGTCATCTTGAACCTATATTTTAAATGTTGCTATAAAATAACCTTGAATATAGGCAATATTGCATGTGAAAGATTGAGAATGGTTGATTTATCAATTGGCAGTACTAGACTGGTTATCTGTGAAATGTGAAATAAACAAGTTTTGAGCCATGAACTATTATATGTACCTATATACTTATATTCATGAAATAAAACCCCTAGCCGTGACCAGAAAATGGTATGGATGGCGGTAGCACTGGAGGTGCTAGACTGCAAAGGAATGCAGGCACTGAAGGTGCAGGGTTGTGGATGGTCTGGTCACTGGCATATAAGGACTAGAACCTTGTGTTGTGCGTCTAGTGGCATGAACAACGTGCTAACCGCAAGCCTGGTATGGGACAGGCCTGAACAAGTACTTATGTGGATCGCACATGAAACCCCTGCATGAGATGTGTTGTGATGATTGATTTGGAGGCTGACTCCCACTATCACTGAAGGTGATCTGACATTAGACCCAGCAATGGGAAAATGAGGTAGGGGTGGGGGTATAGCCCGCCACAACTGTGTTTCGCGAGAGATCCACACGGTCAGGGGTGAATTGTAAGTGATGCATAACAAAAGTTCTTGTTATCTCCACCTTGCCACTCACACATGGTTGTGAGGAGGGGTCTAATCATTTTGTTATGATAGGATGGGCTTGAAAGTGGAATATCTTGCGGGTAAATTGGTACCTCTCTGCAGAGTTAAAAACGTATTCGAATACTCCGAGCTCCCGGGTTTATAGGAGTCTGCTGCGGTGGATTAAATCCACGGGGTGTGACACAAGTACTATTTTCTAAATAAAATATGTTTAAATCAAGATTACCCAAATGACATGTGTTGTCATGATAAGGAGTGCTGCCGTGGGCTGTCGTGTGTCGACGTGTCGCGGTAGTGCTATAATCTAGTGAACATGAATGATGATGTTATATTATGAAAAGTGCTGCCATGAGATGGGGTATGAAAGAAAAAGATTATTTTATAAAAATCCATAATTCTTGACTAGTCTAGGTTCATGTCATCACTACTATATGTATCTACTCTTACCTATGACTTGCTGAGTACGTAAGTGCTCACTCTTGCAACCTACAAATCAATAGACGGAGCAATCAACAATCAAGATGAAGGCATGGAGTACTTCGTGGATCCAGAAGGAGGAGCGTCAGTTCCGTCATTTCCCTAATGTGTGTTGTTCTGCTGTCCACTTCTCTTTTGTGGGTGGGTCACCTATCTTCTGCTGTGTAGAAGTTATTTTGCTAAACCATGTATGCCGTGAAGGCATTGTAATCTCCTTATGTAATATCAAGGCCAGCAGGCCACACTGCTTAACTATTTTGTAAGTTACTCTGTTGCAATGTGATATACTCCTGTGCTTGACTTATCCTGGGACGTCAAGGGTATGTGTATGCTATGCATATATGAGACTAGCTGCAGCGAGCTAGGTCTCTACAGGAGTAGTCGTAGTCCCAGTCTCGGGGCGCGACAAAGGCCTCCAGGGCCTGGGGGGTCCGCCGAAACCCTTCGAGGCCCCGGAGGATTTTGAAGAATTGGAGGCCGCATTCCCCTGACCGCGAGACGAAGCGACTCAGTGCAGCCAAGAGGCCGGTGAGTCGTTGAACATCTTTGACATTGCGCGGCGAGGGCATGTCCAGGAGTGCACCGATTTTTTCGGGGTTGGCCTCTATGCTCCGCTGGGACACGAGGAAGCCCAGGAACTTCCCCCCGTGTACGCCGAAGGCGCATTTCTCCGGGTTGAGCTTCAACCCGTATGCGCGGAGGTTGTGGAAGGTCTCCGCTAAGTCGTCGATGTGAGCAGTCGCACGGGGACTTTTGACGACCGCGTCGTCGACGTAGACCTCGACGTTGTGACCGATCTGGTCTTTAAGGACCAGCGCCATGAGTCGCTGGAAGGTCGCTCCAGTGTTCTTTAGCTCAAAGGGCATGTGGACGTTGCAGAAGGTCCTGAGGGGAGTTATGAAACTCGTCTTTTCCTCGTCCTCTTCTGCCATCCAGACTTGGTGATAGCCCGAATACGCATCTAGGAATCCCATCAACAAGCACCCCGCAGTCGACTCGACCAGCTGGTCAATTCGCGGGAGCGGGAATTTATCTTTGGGGCAAGCGCGGTTGAGGTCGGTGAAGTCCACGCACATTCGCCACTTGCCATTCGACTTCTTCACGAGGACGGGGTTCGCAAGCCACTCGGGGTGCAAGACCTCCCGAATGAACCGCGCCTCTCTGAGTTTGGTGATCTCGACCTTGAATGCCTCTTGGCACTCAAGGGAGAGTTTTCTCAACTTCTGCTTGACCGGGGGTCACCGCGAGCTTATGCTCGATGACTTCCCGGGCGACGCCTTGCATGTCAGAGGGCTTCCAGGCGAAGACATCGAAGTTCTTGCGTAGGAAAGCCGCGAGTTGCTCCGCGTGCTCCTTGTGGAGATACACCCCGATCCTAACGGTCTTGTCCCCGTCGTCTGGGAATAGCGGGACCTTTCGGAGGTCCCCTTCCGGACGTGGCTTGGGGAGAGATCTCCCGGAATGTACTGTTGTGGTGTCTGGCTCCGGGGAAAAGGTCTCCCTCCTGGGGTCTTGATCATGTTGACAATCCCGATCATTGCGGTGGCGCGCTCGTATAAAGCGCGGGCCACGTCTTGGTCTCCCTTGGTGGTGATTATGCTGTGAGGCCCGGGGATCTTCACGCAGAGGTAGCTCTGGTGGATTGCGGCCCCCAAGCGATTGATCATGGTCCTCCCCATGATTTTGTTGTACGAAGAGGGGAGGTCCATTACATCGAACCGGACCATCTCTGACCGGTAGTTGTCCGGGGTGCCAAAAGTCATGGGGAGATCCACCTTCCCCACGGGGTGGATCGTCTTCCCCGGGACGAATCCCTGCAAGGGCCCTGCTGCAGGCTGCTGTAGCTTCCCGTCCACCTGCATCTCCCTAAACGCCTTTAGATACAGGATGTCGACCGAGCTTCCGCCATCCACGAGGATGTGGGCCAGGTGGCTGTTGTAGACGGTAGCGGAGACGATGAGCGCATCATCATGAGGGAAGCGAACCCCACGCGCGTCTTCTGCTGTAAAGGTAAGGGGGACATCCGACCACCTGGGTGGCCGAGACGTATGCAGCACCCCCACTACCTTTACTTCGCGCGCATACTCCTTGCACTGGCGCTTGGAGTCCCGCCCAGAGGCGGAACCTCCCATGATGACGTTGACACGCCTTTGGGAAGTTTGGAAGGGGAGCGTCTTTGATGGATCCCTTCCCGCGCTTGTCCCTGCTGTCCCCCTGTGGGGGCAGGAAGGGCCGGTAAGGCCGGCTCAGGGGGCAAGGAGGCAGGAGTCCCCCCCTGCCCATGCTGGTCGAGGAATGCGGCGAAGTGTTGGAGCAGTTGGTGGCATTCCCAGGTGGCATGGGTATTGGACTTGTGGAAGGTACACCACAGGCCTTCCCTGCCTCCTACCGCGGGGCTTTCACGGCTGCAGGAGCAGGATGACTGCCCCCCCATGACCTTTCGGCTTGGGGAAGGAGCGGTTTCCCTTGGAGGCATTGCGCGAGCCGCCTCCACCCTCGAGGACAAAGGTGTCCCGAGGCCGTGGCTCGCTACGATTCCCCCTCTTGGGGCGTTTGAGGGGGTCCTTGCCCTCCCGGTTGACGAGGGCGGGGACTACCTGGTTTTTCTTCCAGTGGTCATCCTCCTCCACCCGAGCATACTGCTCGAGTTTGGTGAAGAGCTCGTCGGCGGAGGAGGGGCAGCTTCGGGAGAGCCTCTGGTGGAGCTCCCCGGGAAGGATCCCGCTCTTACACGCCTCAATGACTGTGGAGTCAGGGATGTGAGCTACTTTGCTCTTGATTTGAGCAAAGCGCTTGAAGAAGCTGCGGATGGTCTCCCCCGTCCTTTGTTGGACAGTGTACAGCTGCGAGGAATCCAGGGGGCGCACATAGTTCCCCTGGAAGTTTACACAGAACTCGCGTTTTAGCTGCGCGAAGGACTTGATGGAGCCGGCCTTCAGGTTGTAGAACCACGAGCGGGCGATCCCGGTCAGGTAGAGGGGGAAGACGTTGCACTGAACTGCCTTGTCCCCCCCAGCCGCCGAAATGGCTGTGGAATACACCTGCACAAATTCATAGGGGTCGGCCTCACCGTTGTAGTGCTCGATGTGCGGCGGGCAGTAAGGCCGCGGCCATCGAATGCACTGGAGTCTGCGGCACAGCGGCTGGTTAGCCCCTTCTACCGCTTGAGAGAAGTCTCGGTCGCTGTCCCCTTTGACAGGGGACGCACGTTCGTTGTCGGAGTCGGGAAGGGGCCCAAGAGGTCCGCCGTCATGGCGGTAGCGCCGCTTTTCCTCTGGGTTGGTCGAGTTGACCTCCAAGACGTCCGAGCACCCCCCAGGGGCAGTTGGTTCTTCGACGGGTCTCTTGCCCTGGCCAGAGTGAGAGCGAGGCTCCCCGTGTCCACGGCCCGGGGGAGGCTCCTCACTAGACTTGGTGGTACGCATTTGCTCGACCTCCTCCCGGGTGAAGCGGACTTGATCCACCGGGGAGCCCTCGGGGGCGGCCCCGGGGGAGGAGGGAGCTCATGCACGTCGACTGCGGGCGCGGGGGGCGCAACTTGGGCTGGGTGGAGTCCATTACCGGGCCGTCCCCGGGAGTACTGTCTGGAGCCAAAGAGTGGGGACCCTGACGGAGAAGGTCCAGCGACAGCGCGGGAGTCATCCGGCGGGCCACCTCCAGAACGATGGGCATAACCAGTAGAGAGAGGCCGGTGTTCGATCTAGGGAAGGCCCCTGGCACGGAGTGAACCATTAGAATGGGGAAGACCCCAGGGATGGGGAAAGTCCCCGGCATCGGGAACGCCCCCGAGGTCGGGAAGGCTCCGGATGACGGGCCCGCCGGAGCGTAACCCCTGTTGGAACCACAAGCCCCGGGAGTGACCTGACCTCTGTGGGGCGGAGGGGCCACCGGATGTCCCATAAACTGGGGCATTGTCCCCATGAACGGGAACTGTGGGTAGATGGGGGCTGGCGGCCGTGCCAGAACTCTAAGGAGTTCATCCATCGAGCGCTGGGCGTGGAGTTAGCCCTCCACAAGAGCTTCGAGCAGCGCATCCCGCGACGCCGGCGGAGCCACCGGGGGAAAGCCAGTCCCCCCGGGAGCGTCCAAGGTTGCCGGATTGGACCTGGAGGCCTGTCCGCCGGAAATTACCAGAAGAGTTAGAGGTGGTACCTGGGTTTGGCCGTGTCTGGGCGGCAGCCCCGAGACGGCCGCGCTTTGAAGGGGTGGCGCCGGGTCACTGGGACCGGCGTCATCGGGAAGGGTGCGAGCCCTCGTTCTTGGGGGAGCCATGGCAATTCATCACGAGTCCCCACGATCGGCGCCAACTGTCGTGGTATTGCGAATACCCCGGCAGGTTTTGTTGAAGTCCCTTGGGAGAAAAGACGACGCGAGCTGACCGCGTGACCGGTCCTCTCCCGTCGGGCAAACGCAGCAAATGACACGAGGGTTTATACAGGTTCGGGCCTCAGTGGAGGCTCTAGTCCCGTCGACTTGCTCCCAACTGGAGTTGGCTAGGGGAGCTCTTTCGGGGAGATATGGCTCCAAAGCATGCCCGTTTTGTTGGGTATTCGAGTAAAAATGAGTTGTCCTCCTTTAGATGAGGGGTTACAAGGGCTTATATAGGCCCAAAAAATGCAAAAAGACTAAACTGCCCCGCTCGCAGCCGTTAGATCAAGGGGCACTAGCGTGCTTCTCCCAGTCAGGAGCCTTGGATACTTGACAGGTGTCTCCGCCAATTCCCGAGGCGCTTCTCGCGTGATCCTCACGTGACCCAGAGCAGGGGGCCCTTTTCCCCGGGCAATGTGGCGGCGTCTGGGAGTCTTGCCTCTTACCTGGACTTGATCCCACAGAGATTTCCCCCAACATAGTATAACTGCATACTCATCCTTATCTTCTTTGATGGTTGTCATGTTCATAAGGAAGTTACATTATCCTAAGATCGTGTTTGGGAGAACGCAACCACTACCCAGGATTGATACGAGTCTTCAATAACCATGGTCGCGTACTGGCTATGACCATGTATTGGTTTTGCTCTTGTCTCCACAGTCTCTATGGTGGTGGGAAGTTGTGTTCACGACCTTAGTACTCATGGGTATATAAGACCATAGTCGCTTTCCATTATCTCTGCGACCATGGAAAGGTATAATTAACTTAGGTCTTGCTCTATAGTCTTTGAAATGATATGAGTGACTAACTCTGGTAATAATCTCCATCAGCTAGCCCCCGAATTTGAAATGACAAATAATTACTTTGTCGTTTCAAATTCACATAATTAGTTTATATCTTTTTTATGCAATAACTCTAGAGAAAATACATTCCATCGTGTATTGTTAAGTATTCCGAGAAAGAACTTTGGGTGTGATTTGTCAAGCTATCATGACAAATAATGAAGAATTTTTCAAAAGCTTTTATTAAGTCCCAAAGCAGGTAATTTTAATATGCCCCTTTGAAACTCATGGTTGAGAATTCGAAGCGTCTCTTCGTTTTTCAAGGCCGGGAACATGGAGCGTCCTTTCAGAGTTCTATAAATAGCCAACTTTGATGTACTGGAGTTTTCAAGCTTTCAAAAATTCCTCGAAGTCTTCAACTCTTCTAGCTTTCTTCTTTTCTTCTTCATTCTCATCTCAATGGAAACTCAAAGTCCTGATCGATTTGAAGACATAGAAGAAAATTCAATAGTTCCAAAGAAGCAAGGTGGTGACAACATTGGATCATCCAGCAGATCTTCACCGAAAAAACTAATGAAGCTTGATGAGCTGGCTGCACAAAGCGATCATGATGCTTTGGACGTGCAAGCTTCTTCACCATCCTCTTCTGTCCCTAGAGTAAGTTTTCTTATTCGTCTAATTCTTTTGTCTGTAGAACTTGGACTTATGTCATGTTCATGTAGAGGGACGAAGATGAAACTTGGAGGGTGATCAGTGAACAACTTGTTGAAGCCCAGGCGTCTCTGAAGGAGAAGGATGCATTATGCAACTTCCTTCAAGAGGAGAATGAATTCCTTGAAGAGAAGTACATCAGGCGACGACACAACCTCAAGACTCTCCAGAAGATCATTGAACGCTTGAAGGCAAACAACGATCGAGCTAGGAGTCTGCAAAGCAGGCTCGAGAAGCCGAGAAGCTTGTTCGACAGGAGAAGCACGCCTTAGATGTAATTATCGCAAGCTGTGGACTCACTGTGAAGGCTTCCCTTGAGAAGCTGAGGGAAGTTGCCGGCTCTCTTAAAGCTGACATTGTTGATTCTAAGAAGGACAACTTCTCTCTTGAAGAGTCCAGCATCTTGCTTTCAAATCAAGCTCACTCATTAGCTTCCATATGTTCTGAGTCAAAGCCGAGGTCGAACTCCTAGTATGATGTATCTATTTTCATTGTCAATTACAATTGAAATAAATAATGAAATTTTTGTTTGGCTTACTTCAATTTTCAGATTGTGTTAAATAATAGCATGTTCACGAGTGGCTTGCAGTCATGTATTAATAACATAATCAATCTCTGCGATGAAAACACATAAATGTCTTCTGCGATCATGATGTTTGCAGGTAATATTACGGGACCACAGACTCTCGTGACAATAAAATCAAGACTCAGGAATTCCGCAACCATAGTATTGCACGGATGACTAACTTGGGTAATAACCTCCACCAGCCAGCCCCCGGATCCAAAATAATATGGCGCTTTCGAAAAGCAATGCTTCGGATTCCAAAAAAGTGCCTTTTTGTTTTGGATTCAAACAAGTCTCAAGGGAAATATTGGGTGTGCCTATCAAATCCATCATGGAGGGCATTAAATGTTGGAGACGTGCATAGCGGATTAAAAGCTGTTACCTTTGGAAGAAAACTCATCGAAGAAACTCCAAAACCCTCTTTTGCTTCCTAGCACTCTCCGCCTTCCACTTTCCTCAAAACCTCTTCATCCTTTGATCTTAGACCAATGCGTCTTGGAGCCGATCTTTGCACCGCAACATCTAAAGTCTAGTGGCTCTAAAGAAGGAGGAAATCCTCCTTCAAGATCACTTATCACATGGTGCTGGGCCAGAGAAGAAGAAACCCCAGTAGTGAAAGAGAATGAACTAGTGGTGTTTGAGGATTCTTGCGTTGTGGATTTATTTTAAGCATCTTAGAGCATTTTGGCCTGGAATTGGTAAATCTTCACCCCAATTCTATGTTGATTCTTGCTATTTTCCAGCATTTGTTCGAGGCATATGTTGGGATTTTGCCCAGCATTCCTCTTTTTCGCCGTTTCTATTTATTGGCTTGGTCAAAAAGCTCCAATGCTTCTGGGTGTATCTACTTCTGTCTGAGGGAGAAAAAAGACTACCCATTTCTTCCTTTTTGCGACTCCGTTCATGGATGGAGCCAGCAATGGTTTTACTGCGTGGCCCCTAAGGAGAGCCATCTCTGGTTCAAGAATCATCGGCTCAAGAAGAGTAGTGATACAGATTCTGCCCCTACACTCAATGATGAGTTGTAGAAGCAGGCCCAGGCAATCGTTCATTTGGTGAATGAGGGTTTGACAGCATGGGACGTGATTCTGAACTTTGTGAAGAACAGAATCAGTCCGCTGAAGAGGAGAGAGCACCCCACCTGGGAGGAGCATTCAATACAAGATGGCACCTTGGATTACAACCAAGGTAATATCTCCCTCATAAATTGGTACATTTTTTTTCAATCTGTTTTATATGTTGTTAGCTAATTGTTTTCTGCAATAGCTTTGCCAACTTCTGAGGTTGACAGGAGGACAAATGCTCTCTTAAAACTATGTAGCGCAACCTTAGAAGGTGATATTTGAACACTGAGACCACAGAGTATGGTCGGCAGCGATGACAACTTGATACAAGAACGTCTAAAGGTAATTCTCTTTCGGAAAACATGTAAATGTAAATTTTCATACAACAATAATCAAAGGAGATAATTTTTATTTGTGTAGCTGCTCGAGGGCCAAATGATTAGAATGAAAAGAGCCATTGATTATGTAGGGTCTTCTGGTGGTCCTTCAAAGAAATTGAAGAAAACTCCAAAATCCAAAGGACCAACCACATCCACAACCAAAAAATTGAAGGCTCCAACCCCTACTAAGGCCAACTCAAAAATGACCACAGGAGAGGCTTCCTCCAAAGCCACTAGAACTAGTCCAAAAGTGTCAATGGTAAAAATTCTTACCTCTCGTATCTCAGCAAATACGATTGGGAATTACTCCTTGCTTATACAGGGAGAAGGAAGCGATGAGGAGGAAGATGAAACTCTCCTGATCCTTCGGAGGAAAAGATCAGTAGAACCTTTGAAGAGATCCGCACCAAAATTGCTATCCTCGCTTTTGTCTCTCAAAAGCAGAGTATTGAGTTCCCGAAATCTCTTGGGACTCAATATCAAGTAAATATTTTCCTCTCTAACTAAGTTATATTACTTAGTTAGGAATAGCTTATTCAATTATAAACTTGTCGGGGGAAATCTCCGCGGGACTAAGTCCAGGTAAGTTCCGTCACGTTTGCCCGGGGACCTAGCCTCCGGGGCCTCCCCGGGCGCCGCCTTTTGGCTCCCGGGACATGGCCTCCGGCGCCGTCCCGGGCGCCGCCATTCGCCCGGGGACCTGGCCTCTGGCCCCTCCCCGGGCGCCGCATTTTTGGCTCCCGGGACTTGGCCTCCGGCACCATCCCGGGCGCCGCCATTTGCCCGGGGACGTGTCCTCCGAGGCCTCCCCGGGCGCCGCCTTTTGGTTCCCGGGACTTGGCCTTCGGCGCCGTCCCGGGCTCCGCCATTTGCCCGGGGACCTGGCCTCCGGCCCCTCCTCGGGCGCCGCCTTTTGGCCCTCGGGACTTGGCCTCCGGCGCCGTCCCGGGCGCCGCCATTAGCCCGGGGACCTGGCCTCCGGTCCCTCCCCGGGCGCCGCCTTTTGGCTCCCGGGACTTGGCCTCCGGCGCCGTCCCGGGCGCAGCCATTAGCCCGGGGACCTGGCCTCCGGGGTCTTCCCAGGCACCGCTTTTTGGCTCCCGGGACTTAGCCTCCGGCACCGTCCCGGGCGCCGCCATTTGCCCGGGGACGTGGCCTCCGATCCCTACCCGGGCGCCGCCTTTTGGCCCCCGGGAGCCGCCTTTGGACCGGGGACTTGGCCTCCGGGACGTGCCCCGGGCCTCATCGCCCTTCTAAAGGTAAAGTCTCGAATTGTTTGTCACGTGCAGGTCACGCGAGGAGCGCCTCGGGAATCAGCTGCCACCTGTCAAGCATCCAAGGCGTTTGACCGGGAGAAGGACGGTCCTACCCTTCAATCCGACGGTGGCTTCCTGGGTAGTTTAGGCTTTTTTGCTTCTTTTTGGGGCTATAAATAGCCCTTGTACCCCTCTGTTGTAAAGGATCGGATCACTTTTATTGGAATAGCTAAACTCACAGGCGTGCTCCGGAAGCCTCTCCCCCGGAGAGAGCCTCCCCAGCCGACTCCGGTCGGGAGCGCGTCAACAGGACTAGGGCCCCCACCGGGACCCGAACCTGTATAAATCCTCGTGTCATTTCTTGTGCTTGTCCGGCGGGGGAGGACCGGTCATCTGGTCAACCCGCGCCACGTAATCTTCGCTAGGATCATTCTCAAAACCTGCCGGGGTATTCGCAATACCATGACAAAACTGGATACACAGGACTCCTTTGACCATGGTGTTGGGGGAAATCTCCACGGTATCAAGTCCATTTGCCCGGGGACAAGACCCCTCGGTGGCTTTTCCCGGGCGCCGCCTTTTGCATGGGGACAAGGCCCCCCGGTGGCTTGTCCCGGGCGCCGCCTTCCGAAGACAAGGGTCTCCGGTCCCGGGTCACGTGAAGGTCACGTGAGATGCGCCTTGGGAATCGGCGGACACTTGTCAAGCATCCAAGGTTCCTGACCAGGAGAAGGACGTCGCTGCCCCTCGATCCAACGGTGGCAGGCGGGGTAGTTTAGTCTTTTTGCATCTTTTGGGGTTATATAAGCCCTTGTACCACCTCATGTAAAGGGGACAATTCATTATTACTTGGACTAGACAATCTAATAGGTGTGCTCCGAAGCCATCTCTCCCCCGAGAGAGCTCCCCTAGCCAACTCCGGTTGGGAGCACACCGACAGGACTAGGGCCTCCACAGAGGCCCGAACCTGTATAAATCTTTGTGTCACTTGCTGTCTTTGCCTGACGGCAGAGGACCGGTCGCACGGTTAGCTCGCGTCGCCTTTTCTTCGCTAGGATCTTCCACAAAACCTACCGGGGTATTCTCAATACCACAACACATGGTAATGTCTACTCCAATAAGCGAAACTGAACCAGGTGCAGTCAAAGAAGAAGAGACTACTATGGTAGAATTACCTACCATGAGTGAAGTTGCAGCTTCGCAGGACATCGAAGAAAACCCTGCGACTAACATTGATAAAGTGCTTATAGATGTTCAATCTATTGAACCCGCCAATGATGGTGAAGCAGAGGTCGCAACTGCAACCGCTACCATGGGAACGAATGAACATGAAGATACGTTTGTTTTCCCATTGGTTGAAGAAACTGTTCAATCTACTGATCCTCAACACCCTGCTTTGGAAATAATTCCTGAAGCACACAACATTAGGCAGGCACGCGATGGCTTGGCTTCCTCCAGTCAAGCCATTGGATCTAAAAAATTTCTTGAACATCTTATGAAAGTAAGTAAAACTTATACCCATATCGTTCAATATTTATCTCAAATTTGCCTTCAGATATCTTATTTTGTTCTTTTCCAGAACTCTACTCGCAGCGCGACCATGGTTGGTCTGCTGATAGAGCAATTTAAGGTCACTAAAGCAGAGTGCGACCGTGTAAAGCAGTAAGTATTTTGCTTTACTTTCAATCCTTTTTAATGAACTGGTATAATAACTGTTTGTTGTTGCATGGGAAACTTTGCATTAATAAAAGAGCTTCCCAAAGAACACAAAAGTTGCAATGGCTGAAGCTCTGAGGGTAATCAAAGAAAAACATTATGAAGCCCTCACATCCTCGGAGGAGAAATCACGATCATATGATTCTCTCCAAGGGGAAAAAGAAAATCTCACTTTGGCTTGCAACAAATTGCAAGCCAATGTTGATCGTAAGTTCATTTTAGCAGAATTTATCATTACTTTTCTGAACTATTTAAGAACAAACTATATTGAATTTGTTTCTTTCTCTGATCAGATCAAAAAGCAATAAATCTCAAATTGACCGAGGAAAAGGAACAACTTGAGGAGAAATTTATCAGGCGAGGAATCGACCTTGATAAACTCCATGACATCAATAACCACCTCAAGTCAGTCAATGACAAGGTCAAAGAGAATGCAAAGCTAACTCTCAATGAGAAGAAGAATTTGGAAGAAACTATCAAAAACTGCAATCTCGTTGAGAAGAAGACCTTTGCTAAACTAAAGGAAGTTGCAGACTCATTTGATGCAGAGATTATCAGTCCTGAGAAGGATGAATTATCACTTGCTGAGTCCTGCAACCTGGTCGCTGCTCAATATGATTCTCTCGTTGCCAATATTCCAGAGTTCATGAGGAGGCACAAGGAGGCACTAAAGACCGATGCCAGTGAAGTAACCTCTGCCATACTCTGTAAAAATGAGACATCACCATGGTCCGGATTTATACTTGAAACCAGTGGTGGAAGATATTGTTTGTGACAGTGAGGATCAGTTGAATGCGATAAAGGACGAGATTAAGCCTCTCATAGATAAATTACTACATGATATCGGCCTTCCTTGATGTATTTACTTTCATTCTAACTTTTGAGAGATTAACAATGAAAATAGAAAGACAAATGTTGATCAGATTGAAAGTTTCAGATTTTAGGTTTTGAGTAAATTATTTTACACTTGTAAAGGCACCTGAAAATCCATGCAAATGACTTCCAACAATTTTGAAATAAATTAACAGTAAAGACCAATTATAGAAGATAAGATATCATGTAGAAACTCTCTTCAAATAGCCAACCAATTCAAAGATATAAAAATGACAAATCAGCCAAAAGCCACAAGAAGTCTGAATTTTGCAAATTTCACATTTGATTTGTGAAAAGAATCAATTATTGCTCAAATCAAATCCAATTGAAATGAAAATTTGCAGAAATGATTTTTATTGCATGAAATATATTTTTCAAAAAGAATTTTCCAAAAAGGATTTTACAATCAAGAGTTATGGTCAAATGATCTTTTTGTTAAGAAAGAAGGTTGAAGTTTGACAAACTTTTGCAAATTGAGTTCAAATTTTCTTTTCATGGGATTTTTGACATGAAATAGCTTGCAGGAGTTATTCATATCATTTTGAGCTGAAGTTCACGAGTAAAGACCATAGAAATAGCTAAACTCATGTTTTGCATGTATAAGATATTTCGTGTCAAAGCAAGTTTTCCAGTGAGATTCAAACACCCATAAATTTCAAATTGAAACTCTTTTGAGAAAGTTTTCAATTTCAAACTTCTTCGGGTAATAATATCTAGGAGTTTTGTAAAACAAGTTTTGGCAAAATCCAAATAGATTTTGATTAGCGCTCGAAACCGATTTGGTTAAAAAATAAGATATTCGAAGATCATTTTGGGGCTAGTTTTTGATAAAAACATTTTTTAAAATCATTTTTCATCCAAAGCCTCTAAAAACATTTTAAATACATTTTGAAGACCGTTTTGATGGGAATTGAGGATTTTTGGCCTTTTGAATGAAAATTTCACATTTTGGAAAGAAGAGTTCATTTTAAAAGCTTATGTAAATGTTAAAGAAGAATGTGAAGCTAATCTAAGGTGAATCTCAGGTAAATTATGGTATCTATGTTAGAGGAAGAAAGGAATTTATACAGGTTTGGGCCCTCTGGTGATGAGTAATAGCCCTACGTCTTGTTGGAATTTCACTATGTAAAATGAGGATTACAGGAAGCGAATTAAGGATGTTCTTAGGTAAACTAAGAACAATCTTGTACTCTTTAGCTTATAGTTAGTGTGAACCTACTACGGCTAGTTCTAATGTCTTGTGTCTTAAATCTCTTGCATTGTGTTTGATCTCTCCCGGCGATCCTCCTTTTATAGTTTGTTGCCGATCGTCGGTTACAGAATCAAAGGGTCACTGAGAGGCAGACGTGCACCGGCCATAATGTGCAGTTATGCCTGTTCTTGATGGTTACTATAAACTTCAAGAGTTAAAATATCTAATACGGCGATAGTGATAAAATAGGCTCAACCACTATTTGTGATTGAATGAGTCTAATCATATAGCCGTTAAATATTTATCTCTTTAGTAAGCCATGGTCGCCTATTAACTACGACAATGCACAGTTATTTTCATGTCCTTCACGACCTAGGCGATCATGGGAAAATGTCTCCATGTCCATGGTATTTGTGAGACCATAGTCTCTGCAACCTCGGTATTTGTGGATATCTCAAGGCTACAATTCCCATGACATCACAGCATAAGACCATGGAATAAGCTATGTCCAGTATGTCTTGGACTATTCTACTGTCTCCCTCTCGGATTATTGAGACCATAGAGAGGTAATAATCTCATTATGTAGCCCTTGCGACTATGGAATGGCAAAGGTGATGAACTCAAGTTATAATCCTCGTCAGCTTGCCCCCGAATTTGAAATAAAGAGATATATACTTTGTTATTTTAGATTCAATTATAAATATTCTGACGTTTCACCTTCTCTGGTAACAAAAAGACGTTCCTTTTTTTCCACCATGTGTCGTTTCATTTCCCAAGAAGATCTTTGGGTGCAATTTTGACAGGTCATGATGAAGCGTTTTGCTACAACTCGAGACAAAACTTAATGTGTATTTTAAGAACTTGAGGCTTGAGAACACAAATAGTTAACTCTGGGCTTTATAAATACTTAGCTTTTACATTCTATGATTTTCAAGCTCTCACTTGTTAAGTCTTTGAACTTCTTTCATCTTTTCTTCTCTATTCTTGTTCTAATGGCAAGCCAAGGTTCTAAACAAGTTGTTTTGAGTGACAAAGAGGAATTGGCAATAGAAGATAGTCTTATGCGGGCATTTCAAGAGGTAACTCTCTTTTTGAAGAATCTGCATTAATCTTTCTTCCAGTGTAAGAAACATAATGCTCTCTGGACTTCTTTAGGAACTTGAGGGTCCCACTACCTTAAAGAAGCGAACTGGTGATGATATTGGATCATCAAGTGGATCCTCATCAAAGAAACTAATGAGGTACGAGGAATTAGCAGCCATTGCTTCTCGAACCATGGTGTCAGCCTCTTCTACTCAAAGTGATTATGATAGAAGGAAAGAGGCTGACAACATACAGTCTTTGACTGTTGGCTCATATGCTTCTGAATCAAAGTTGAGGTATTGATTATCTCACTAACTAAGTTGTTCAATCAAGAAATAACTCAGACTTTAATTGAATATGCAGGGCGGATGGTACTGTTCTTGTACTAATCCCTTCGGTGGTCCAGCCAGCATTTGCCTCTAAGGTAAGTGCGTTTTCTTCCTCAATTCTTCTTGTATGCAACCTGGATTAAACCTTTTGTCTATAGGAGGACAAGGCACTGTGGGTTCTCAGCAAACAACTTGCTGAGATCCAAATTCTTCTAAGGGAAAAGACTACTTTATGCAGAACTCTCCAGGAAGAAAAAGAAGAGATCGAGGAGCGTTTCATTAGGTGAGGACTCAACCTCGAGACTGCCTTCAAGGTCGTTGAACGCCTGAGGGAGAATTATAATAGGGCTCGTGAGGATACAAGGTTGGCTCGCGAGGAGAGAGATCTTGTGCGAGAGCAGAGGGAACTCTTTGATGCAATAGGAGCCAACTGTAGTCTCACAATACAAGTCGACATCGAAAGAAAAAGGAACATTGCTAAATCTCTTGGGGCAGCTAGTGTTAATCCTGCTAGCTATAGCTTGTCCCTTGGAGAACTTTGTATTTTGCTATCGGATCAGGTTGACTCTTTGGTCGCCAGTATCCCTTTCTTGTGTAAAGACTGTAAGAAATAAAGTCATTTTCTTTACACTAAGAGCTTTAGTTGATTACGTATAATCTATAATTTTTTTTTGATATCAAATTTCTATCTCTGCCATCAAAAGCGATTGCAGGCAAAAAATCTCTGCGAGAAAGAAATGACTGCAGGCAAATATATCTCTGCGACCATAACATTCACAGATAATATAACTATAACCAAGGTTGCGGCGATAAAAAATCGAGACCATAGAATTCCGGGCTATAGTATGAGTGACTGACAGCTAGCCCCTGAATTTGAAATGAAATGACTTTTCGAATTTCAAAAATATTCATCTTCGTTCCTGGTGTGGGGATGGATCACTGCTGCGCCAACGCATATCAGTTTCTCCACATGGGTGGCCCGATCTTCACGCCGTAGGATAGAACAAAGATAACTAGCTGCGAACAGCCGGGGTAACTGGCTTTATACACTACTACAGAAATGCAATCCACTAACCCATATCTTCTAACGGTTATAAGCAATATGGGAAAATCCGATAGAATAGGACGACATCGGCGGAAAAGAGGCTTTTTACTATAGGTTATATACTGGTACACCGTTAGTGAAATGCAAACATTTTTTACTATCGGTCATTACTGTACCAACCGATATAATAGATGAAATAGTACTATCGATTTTTCTTTCGTAACTGATAGTGAAATTACGGACTTTATACTATCGGTTCGTACTGTACCAACCAATATAATAGATAAAATTGTACTATCAATTTTTCTTTCGTAACTGATAGTGAAATTACAGACTTTATACTATCGGTTCATACTGTACCAACCGATATAATATATGAAATAGTACTATCGGTTTTTCTTTCGTAACTGATAGTGAAATTACGGACTTTTTACTATCGGTTACTACTATACAAACCGATATAATAGAGTAAATTTTACTATCGGTTATATAAAACAAACCGATAGTAGAATGACGTCATATAAACTAATGATTATGACAGTGTGGACCTTATTTTACTATCGGTTTTGTTTTTGAACCAATAGTAAAATTGTACAACTTAGGTTGACCCCCGCTCTGTGCTCTGCATCCTCGATTCAATTCTACCGTACGTGCATCCATGCTCCAAGCTAGAGTGATCTGGAGAAGCTAGCTGAGAGGTTGATAATTCGATCCCCCTCAGTATTGTCATCTTCTGATCACCTCTCTCTCTCTCTCAATCACTCTTTCACACTCTCCCTCTCTCTCTCTACATGCAATTCATTAAACTAGATACATGTAGCTCCAAACTAGCTAGAAGGCTAGGTTGGCTAGCTAACTATAGCTTGCTGAAGTTAAGCACCTAGCTAGCTGGCTCTTCCAATTAATGCATCAAGTTAATTAGGGTTTCATACATATCCATTTAATGTAATTAAGCAGCTGTACACACATATGGCATAGCTAATTGATGATGTTTCTTGCATGCATGCCCTGAGTCATTAATTATTTATTTCAATTTTTCAATTTTGTGAAATAATTGTAGATTGTCGCGCCCCGAAACTGGGACTACGACTACTCCTGTAGAGACCTAGCTCGCTGCAGCTAGACCCATATATGCATAGCATACACATACCCTTGACTTCCCAGGATAAGTCAAGCACAGGAGTATATTCACATTGCAACAGAGTAACTTACAAAATATTTAAGCAGTGTGGCCTACTGGCCTTAATATTACATAAGAAGATTACAATGCCTTCGCGGCATACATGGTTTAGCAAAATAACATCTACACAGCAGAAGATAGGTGACCCACCCACAATGAGAAGTGGACGGCAGAACAACACTCATCAGGGCAATGACGGGACTGACGCTCCTCCTTCTGGATCTAAGAAGTTCTCCATGCCTTCATCTTGATCATTGAACGCTCCATCTACTGATTTGTAGGTTGCATGGGTGAGCACTTACGTACTCAGCAAGTCATAGGTAAGAGTAGATACATATAGTATTGACGATATGAACCTAGACTAGTCAAGAATTATGGATGTTTGTAAAATAATCTTTTTCTTCCATACCTTATCTCATGGCAGCACTTTTCATAACATAACATCATTACTCATGTTCACTAAATTATAGCACTACCGCGACACGTCGACACACGACAGCCCACGGCAGCACTCCTTATCATGACAACACATGTCATTTGGGTAATCTTGATTTAACACATTTTATTTAGAAAATAATACTTGTGTCACACCCTGTGGATTTAATCCACTGCAGCAGACTCCTATAAAATCCGGGAGCTCGGAGTATTCGAATACGTTTTTAACTCTACAGAGAGGTACCAATTTACCCGCAAGATATTCTACTTTCAAGCCTTTCCTATCATAACAAAATGATTGGACCCCTGACTCACTTCATATTGTGAGCGGCAAGGTGGAAATAACAAGAACTTTTGTTATGTATCACTCACAATTCACCCCTGACCCTGTGGCTCTCCGTGAACCACAGTTGTGGCAGGTTGTACCCTAACCTCCACCCCTCTGCTTATTCCCAATACTGGGTCAGCGTGCGAGATCACCTTCAGTGATATGTGTGGGAGCCATCCTCCGTGCCAAACGTGCATCACTACACAACTCATGCAGGGGTTTCATGTGCGATCCACATAAGTACTTGTTCAGGCCTGTCCCATACCAGGCTTGTGGTTAGCACGTTGTTCATGCCACTAGACGCACAACACGAGGTTCTAGTCCTTATATGCCAGTGACCAGACCATCCACAACCCTGCACCTTCAGTGCCTGCATTCCTTCGCAGTTTAGCACCTCCAGTGCTACCGCCCTCGATACCATTTTCTGGTCACGGCTAGGGGTTTTATTTCATGAATATAAATATATACATACATATAATAGTTCTTGGTTCAAAACTTGTTTATTTCACATTACACAGATAACCAGTCTAGTACTGCCAATTCATAAAGCAACCATTCTCAATCTTTCACATGTAATATTATCTGTATTCAAGGTTATGTTTTAGCAACATTTAAAATATAGGTTCAAGATGACCAAGGATATGACTTGCCTTCCGCGTCGTAAGAAACAGCAGTTGATGACGGGTCAACAGCGAAGTCCTTGAATTCAGCTTCTGGATCTGCTCGGCGACAAACAAACAATACACACAAATATTACTTATATATTAAAATGTTTTAGGATCTATATGCAGATATGCTTAACAAGGATGATTGAACGATATTGAAGATAATTGAGATTGCAAGCTGAACTGAGTTGAGAGTCTAGGGTTTCAAGGAATTGGCTAAGAATGGGTGTTAGATGGTCTCAGGATCTCAAGGCTGCAATAAGAACATCAGTTTTGTGGTTGGTTTGATCAAAAACAGCGAATGTCAGCAGATTGACATTCGGATCAAGGCTCTGACATAACTTCAAGGAAAGCTAGAGAGCTTATCTCAAATTATGACAGAAAAAGAAAGTGTAGATCATAACTCTACAAATTCAGTGGACAAAGTGGTTTCCAAATTGCATAATCAGAAGTTGGTAAATAAGGCCAATGCCATTGGCTGGCATGCACTGGGACAATGTCAAAAATTAGGGTTTAGCAGCAAATATAACTCAAGGGCTCAAATCAAGTTGTGATAGAAGAAGAAATTGTAGATCACAACCTCAGGAATCTAAGGGACAAAGTTATGCTCAAAATGCACATCTGGAAGGGAGTGAAAAGGGCTAATGCCACTGACTGACATAGTCTGGCAGAATCTGACATGGCCAGAAACTAGGGCTTGGCATAACTTTTGATATAGGGCTCCAAATGATGCACCACTTTGTCTGGGAGGTAGGCAATTGTAACAGGAGCAAATCACTCAACAGGATTCAAAGCTGAAATGGCTGGAAGATGATGAAAATCGGTGAAGAAAAGTGGTGGCGACACGGCACAGTGAAGCCACTGGACAAAATCTTGGCATGGCTATAACTTGGAATCTGGACAGTTTCAGAGATCGGGCTAGAAGACAAATATGCTCAGGAGGTTGAAGCACACCTGAAAGACAAAGTGGATGAAGCTGAAACAGCCGGGAATAGGTTTCTGGTGAACGGCGCCGGAGAAGAATCACTGCCATTTGGGGCTTTTTGCTACAGGTCAAATGAACTTAATTCCAAGCTCAGGAAGTGATAGATGGGTAAGAGGAAGTTACCTGCACGATCAATTTGACCGGAGGATGGCTGGTGTGGCCTGGCGACGATCACCGGTGACTGGAGAAACTCAAATCTGGGGAAAGCTTCGATTGAAGCTCAATCTGGAGATCTTGATGCATAGGCTTGCTGCAAATGGCTCACTGATCATTTTCTTCCACAGAATCAAAAACTGATTCAAAGTAATTTGGCCTGCATTGCCGGAACAGGGCAATCGGGAATTTCCGGCGATCACCGGCGATAGGATGCAAGGTAATTCAATTAGATGGTACAGAACGGTGAGGGAGATGAGGGGAACTCACTGATGCTGTTAATTTGGTGAGAGGTGCAGCGGGTGAAGCTGGCACCGTGAAGCCTCAATCTGGACTCGCCGGAGAAGACGACTGCAGCGGAGGTAATTTGGAAATTTGGTTAAGTTCTGGTGATGAGGAGATGATACAAGGTATGGCTGCTTATATAGACCAGAGGGCGAAGCTTGCAATGAAGTGGCAGCAATGAATTTGGCGTCAGTTGACATGATTTGCCAGGCGCAGATGCAACAACGGCGAGCGGTGACGCGACGGCGCACAGGCGATGCAAAGCGGTTGCTACATCGGGACTCATCACTGTCGGGCGGTGCAAGGCGGTGGCGACAAGGGCTAGCCAAGCAAGCAACGTGGCGCGGTGTTGCTGACACAAGCCTGTTGTTTCTGCTGCTGGTCGCGCACAGGAGCAAATGCTGTTCAACGGCGCTGCCACGGCGTTGCCACGGCACGGCTGAAGCAAGGACACGTACACACAAGTATGCACGGTCATGAGTGCGGCGAAGCTTCACCGGCGGCGAGCAAGCACGGCGCAAGGAATCATGGCAATCTCTGGTCGTGCACAGCAACTGTCCTGGTCGAATTAGGGCCGATTTGCAATTTGCAATTCTTGATTTCGGGCTGAATTGTAAATCTGAAGATTTGGAAGGTTTGATCTGACTTTGATTGCACTAATCTGGTAGACTTGATTCAACAGATGACTTGGCACAAATAGAAGATAAAATTTGAGACATTTGGATGATTTTTGATATGAACTGAAAACAGAGTAGATTAGGGTAAAATAAGTCTGAATCTTATTGATCTCGAATTCTGGGATCTAGGGTTTGATTTTGAGATACTCATAAAAGAAGAATTTGTGTTGAAAAGCATTTGGGAGGTGTTCCCTGACTTAAATTTGAATTTGAAGATGATTTGCAACATTTTGCCTTTTCAGGCTTCTGGAAAATCTGGAAAAGGACTGATCTGCGATACTCTTGGACTGATTTGCGAAAAGAGTCTAGATGATAAAATCTGGCTGCCAACTTTTTGGATTAAGGCATTGGCATACCCTTGATCATAATCCAAGAATAATCTGGTCTGAACTTGGTCAAGATTTTGATTAAATCTGAATTTCTGAAACTTAGGGTATTTAGGTAATATAAGATATTTCTGTTTTTGAAAATAGAAGAGAGTTGATAAATCTGGAAGTTAGAGATAGAATTGGATCTGGGTTCTGAAGGCTTTTAGGTTTAGGATAACTGATAGATCATATCTGAACAATCTGATCTTGATTTGGGGTCACAGGATTGATTTGGAGATTTTAGGGCTAGAACAGAATAAAACTGGAGCTGATTTGGTTGATCTAGAAGAGACATATGCATGCATGATTTTTAAGAAAGAAACTTTTCACCCCAAAACTCAGGATGTTACATAGATGGACCGAGAATATTGGATGTATGGAATAAACGTACTACTGTTGAGTATTTGGAGGGTGTGAATGGGTTTATTAAATTTGCTGAGCAAGAAAAGGCGAAGAAGGAAGAGAAAGATATGCATTATCCTTGTATAGATTGTATGAACTTAAAAAGGTTCAGCAACTCTGATCAAATTAGGAGTCATTTGATTCGTCGTGGTTTTCACGCACGCTATACCCGTTGGATATGGCATGGTGAAGATCTTGAGGAAACGAGCACCACTACCACTCAGCAGCACCCGGAAGTGGATTGCAGTAATGATGATCATGATCAGAACATTGGTAATGTTCATTCGGAAGTCCATGTAGCTGACGACAATTTAGATGAAATGTTATGTGATGTAGAAGAAGATCAGCGAAAACGATTTAGCTAAATTTGAGAAATTAATTGTTAATTCTGAGAAGCCTTTGTTCCCCGGATGTGCAAAATTTACAAAGTTGTCTTCTGTGTTGAGATTATATAACTTGAAGGCAAGCAACGGTTGGAGCGATAAGAGTTTCACGGCGCTATTGGATCTGTTAGCGGACATGCTTCCAGAGGGAAATGAGTTGCCAAGATCGGTTTACCAGGCCAAAAAACTATTGTGTCCGTTGGGAATGGAAATCGAAAGAATACATGCATGCCCAAATGATTGTGTTCTGTACCGTAACGAGTACAAGGATTTGCATGTTTGTCCAAGATGCGGTGCATCGCGGTATAAGCATGGGGACAGCATTTATCACAATGGATGTGATGAGGTAAAGAAAGGGCCTCCGGCCAAAACTGTGTGGTATTTGCCTGTGATTCCAAGATTGGAACGACTGTTTGCAAATCCGAAAGATGCGAAGTACTTGCATTGGCATGTTGAAGGTCGGAAACAAGACCGAAAACTAAGACATCCAGCTGATTCTATTCAATGGAGAAACATTAACAGAACATTCGGTGAGTTTGGCGGCGAAGTGAGGAATATAAGGTTTGGGTTGAGTACGGATGGTATGAATCCACACGGAAATATGAGTAGTCGACATAGCACTTGGCCGGTTCTTTTATGCATCTACAATCTTCCTTCTTGGTTATGTATGAAGCGCAAGTACATCATGATGTCGTTACTAATTTCAGGACCCAGAAAACCCGGAAATGATATTGACATGTTTCTATCACCGTTAATCGAGGACTTACATAAATTGTGGAGCGAAGGGGTGCGGGTGTGGGATGCACATAAGCGAGAGAATTTCATGTTGTGGGCCATGATATTTTGCACCATAAATGATTTCCCGGCCTATGGAAATTTGTCGGGGTATAGTACGAAAGGAGGCAAGGCTTGTCCAATTTGCCTGGATGAAACTGAAAGCATGTGGTTAGCAAACTGCAGAAAAACAGTGTACATGGGTCACCGCAGATTCCTTCCGATGCATCACGCCTATCGTAAGAAGAGGAAGTCATTTAATGGGAAGCCTGAGAAAGGATCAGCCCCAATGTTTGTGACTGGTAAGGAGCTTTACTTGCGCGTGAAGGACATCAAAGTTAAGTTCGGTAAATGTTCTAAACCTCCAGGAAAAAATGTTTGGAAGAAGAGATCAATTCTTTGGGATCTGCCATATTGGGAGCACTTACAAATTCGACATTGCATTGATGTCATGCACGTAGAGAAAAATGTTTGTGACAGTTTGATTGGTTTGTTGTTGAACATTCCAGGAAAGACGAAAGATGGCATCAACGTTTGCCGTGACATGCTCGACATGGGCATAAGGACTGAGCTTGCACAATTGGAGAAGGGAAAGCGGACATACCTCCCCCTGGCCTGCTATACTTTGTCAAAAAGAGAAAAAAATAGAACTCTGTCAGTGCCTATATGGTGTCAAAGTTCCATGCGGGTATTCTGCGAACTTGAAAAAACTTGTGTCCATGAAATACTTCAAACTGGTTGGTATGAAGTCCCATGATTGTCATGTACTGATGTCACAAATGCTTCACATTGCTATCAGAGGCATTCTCCTAGTCAAAGTCAGAGAGACAATTACAAAGCTATGTTATTTCTTCAACACAATATCTGGCATGGTAAGCGTGTACTCCTAGCAAGTTAATTAGCTCCATTCGTGGAACTTGTCAGATTTTTTGGATCTGAATATTTGCTGCAACTGTGTCCTTGCAGGTAATTGATCTGGATGGACTGGACGATTTGCAACGCGATGTGACTACAACTCTTTGCCAGCTAGAGATGTATTTCCCTCCATCTTTTTTTGATGTTTTGGTCCATCTAATTGTTCACCTTGTCAGAGAAATTAAGTTTTGTGGACCCGTGTTCCTGCGCTACATGTATCCATTTGAGAGATTTATGGGTATCTTGAAGGGATATGTAAGGAATCGACATCGGCCTGAGGGCAGTATCATTGAAGGTTATGCCGCCGAGGAGGTGATCGAATTTTGCACCAACTATATGGCCGGGGTTGACCCAATTGGCGTTCCTACGTCTCGGCATGAGGGCAGGCTTCAGGGCATTGGAACGATTGGATTTAAAGCAGTCGTCCCCTCTAGTAATCTGTATGCAAAAGCCCATTTTTGGGTCTTACAACACATGACGGGGGTGGAGCCATACATACACGAGCACAAGGAAATATTACGGAAATAGAATCCTTCAAACCCAGAGATTTGGGTCACCAGAGAATATAACAGGAAGTTTGCTCGGTGGATCAAAAATAGAGTCCTGCAAGCTTCTGAGGGCGACGTAGATGAAGTTGTTACATGGTTGGCCAGAGGGCCTAGATTTACTGTAAGGACTTGGCAGGGGTATGACATCAACGGCTATTCATTTTACACAAGAACTCAGGACGAGAAGAGTACTATGCAATGTAGTGGAGTGACACTACTTGCTATTTCGGAGGATGCCAGGGCAGTAAGGGCACTCGACTCATATTACGGTGTTATTGATGAAATATGGGAGCTCGATTATGTATTACTTAAGATTCCTCTGTTTCGATGCCAATGGCTCGAAATCCCTCGAGGTGTTAAAGTCGACAATTATGGGTTTACTCTCGTCGATCTCAGTAGAGTCGCACACCAAGATGATCCATTTATACTTGCTGAGCAAGCCACACAGGTGTTCTACATCGTTGACTCGGCCAACCCAAAGTTGCACGTTGTCCTTCATAGTAAGAGACGTATTGTTGAGGTCGAAGACGTTGTGGATGAAGAAGAGTATGATTAGTTCGACTAACTACCTCCATTTTTAGATGGAATTCTTCAATCTGTCCCTACCGAAGATATTGACGAAACAAGTTACCTACGAGACGACCACGAAGAAGGATTATGGGTGGACAACCATTCTTGACTAATTTGCAATATGTAAGTGACGTATATTACTTGGATCTTTAATCGAAGAATTCTTCAAATCATTTTTCAAAAATTCTTTGGGAAAACATACGTGATGCATTGAGAATCATTTATGCAAATTTTCATTTCAATTGGAGTACTTGATTTGAGCAATAATTGATTCTTTTCACAAATCAATATGAAAACTGCAAATTTTCATTCCATGATTGGTCTTTACTATTAATTTATTTAAAAATTATTGGAAGTCATTTGCATGGGGTTTCAGGTGTCTTTATAAGTGCAAAATGATGTACTGAGACCCATCTGTAATTGTTCTCAGGAAAACCCTTTAGGGTCAATAACACTGTATTCTACTATCGGTTTCAACTTACAAACCGATATGAAATTAATCTCTACTATCGGTTTATTGTTCATAACCGATAGTATTTCATTTTGTGTTATGAGACCCTATTCTACATTTTGGTTTGCTATTGTACAGTGGATTAATTTACTATCGGTTAATAATCATAAAACCGATACTGAAATACAATGCAAAATGATGTACTGAGACCCATCTGTAATTGTTCTCAGAGAAATCCTTTAGGGTCAATAACATTGTATTGTACTATCGGTTTCAATTTCCAAACCGATATGAAATTAAACTCTACTATTGGTTTATTGTTCATAACCGATAGTGATTTATATTGTGTTATGAGACCCTGTTCTTAATTTACTATCGGTTAGTAATAATAAAACCGTTAGTGAACAATGCCAACACTCCAAACCCTAACTTACATTGTATTTACTATCGGTTTTGTGGTTATGAAACCGATAGTAAAGATTCATATATTAGGTTATAACCTCGCATGATTTTCCCTCCAATGCAACTGATCACATCCAAATACTCACGCGCAGACAACCCTAGCCTCCCCGACGTTCGCTTTTTCACTCCTCTGCGCCACCATTGCCGATCGCAATTGGGTTCTCCACCGCCTGCGGCCACTGCATCGCGCCACCACCTCCGGCCACTCCACGAATGACTGTAAGTATTCTTGACCAAACCGCTCGCGTCAATTGCTTAAATTTATATGCAATAGTTGATATGTGTTTCAATGGATTACAAATATAAAACTATATGAAAATTCATGAACTACAAACTTGATAGCCATGAGAATTACAGACTTGATGAAAATCACTAGCAATTTGTCGTACAGTGTAGTACACTATCGGTTTCTTATTTAGAACCGATAGTAAACACCATAATCTGAATTAAGACTAACATAGTTAATTACTATCGGTTTTAATTGTGAAACCGATAGGAAATAGAGTATGTCATATCGGTTTGTTATTGTCAACCGATAGTACATTAAAAAGTCTGAATTTTGCAGAGTTCATATTTCATTTGTGAAAAGAATCAACTATTTCTCAAATCAAATACATTTGAAATGAAAATTTAAGAAAATGATTTTCATTGCATGAAATATATTTTTCTGATGAAATTTTCCAAATAGGATTAATTTTACAATCAAGAGTTATCAAATGATCTTTATGTTAAGCAAAAAGGTATCAGTTCGACAACCCTTTGCAAATTGAGTTTACAAATCCATTTTAAATCTATTTTGAAGACCATGTTGATAGGAATTGATGATTTTTGGCCTTTTGAATGAAAATTTGACATTTTAACAAAAAGAGGTGGTTCATCATTGCCATTCCATTTTAGTTATGAACTTTGTCATGTACCTTTCTTCATATCAATTGCTGGTTTGTTCATGGAATTTTAGGTACAGCCATGTCGGCATCTTCCTCGGTTGATAGTAGTGATTCGGCAAGGGCGAACGTCGATGACGCTGCCTCGTCCCAGCGCAAGAGAAAGGCGCGACGATGTTGGGCCGTTCGGCCAAATGCGCGGATCTTTCATGTGAGTTCAACCAGTTCGGGAGACCGATCGGGAAGAACGCCGGCCACTATGCTGCCTATGTTGGTTTGTTGGGGAAGGAAAGGGTGAAGATCACCGTCCAGAGCTGGAAGGATGTGAAGGCCGACGAGAGGGATAGGCTGTGGGCGGAAGTGAAGGTAAAATTAATCAAAATCACTGAACTCTTGAGTAATCACATTCCCTTGGTTTATCCCAGAGATTAGGTAAGTCCTGCTTATATTCACCATTTCAAACAGGCCAAGTGGAACATCCCCGACGATGGTCCTAAGATAGCTTGCTTGAAGGACACGAACAACACGTGGAAAACCTTCAAGAGCGTCCTCGTCAGTACCTTCCTCGCTAAAGGAAAATCTCCATGCCAGAAGTACCCCTTCATAACAGAGGAGGTATGGGAGCAATTCACCCAACAGAAGGGGACCCCTGATTTCAAGGTATTTATGGTTCCTTTGCTTGGTTACACCATTGTATGCAGTAACCAGCGGTGCATTAATTTTCTTGTTTCTGGTACGAAGGCCCTCAGCAAGAAGAACAAGGCAATTCAGAGGAGGAACGACCACCCACACCGGCTCGGCTCTCGCGGCTATGCAGCGAAGGAGGAGCAGTGGAAGAAGGCTGAAGACGAGGCGTCGAATTTCGTGGACTCCCCTAACCTACAACTCTCTGAGATCCGCGATCCACAATGCAAGCGCTGGTGGCTGGCAAGAGGGACCGTGTCAACCTCAGGGACTGTGGAGTTCCCAAACCCCAGGGACGTCGAGGTCGTGCAACGACTCGTAAGTTGGCTAACTTCCTGGTTGGAATCATAGAGTGTGGTAGAAAAAACTATGATCACTAGTGTGTGCACAAGTTTGTATATATTTTTTCCTCACAATGGAGAGCTTTGAATGTAACAGATCTCTTGCTCGAAGGAGGCGACCGAGGGATTGTTCACTCCCCATAGGGAGAACGACATCCTTACCCGGGCTCTAGGGAACAAGGAGCATCCAGGGCGGACGCGAAGCGTGGGGGGTGTGGTGCCATGGAAAGAAGGCTTCTCGGAGCCCGGGAAAAAGGCGAAGAAGGCTCGCAGCTGGAAGGAAAGGGAATTGGAGCTGTCTCAGAAGATACGGTTAGATGTGACTGCACAATTCGCGGACATGTTCGCTCAAATGAACGAGAAGTATGAACGCCTCAGCCGAGTTGTGCAGTCCAAGGGTTTAGATCCAGCTGCCGAGGTCGACGCTGCAAGGCCGAGTAGTTGCGGATTGAAGGTTCACGTGGATCCGGTGGACCTGATTGAGGTATTACAACTCTTGAGCTATATATGCAGTTCGGTTGATGCCACTCCCGTTACATTAGAACTGTTTCGCTAAGCTGTTATAATTGTTGCAAATTGCAGAAGCCGGAGAGCTGTAGCCTATTGATCAACATAGGCAACAAACCTGTAGTGGTTGCAAATGGGGTCATATATCAGTCTTGGGTGGATGTCCGGATCCACGCGTACCTCTGGAGCCTGGATTCGCAAAGGTACAGGTGGACATGGCCCTCCCGGGCTACAGCTCTTTTCCGTTGCCCGTCCCAACGGTCGAAATGCAGACAATTGGCGAGGCATTGGGCTCGTACATACAGTGGCCCAAGAAGGGTGTTAGACTACAGGAGGTAAACCCTAGCCATTCTAGCTTACAACGCAGTTAATATACTCAATTTGCAAAATCTAACTTATGCGTTCGTACTTAAAGTGGACGATGGATACTAGCTCACTTCCTGAGGACACCACCCTCGGCACAACGCATGACCGAGCTCCTTCGGCCCCCATGCCTCCTCTGACGGCCTCAAACCCTTCGCCATCAAATGAGGCCAGCGGCACCGCGCCCCAACCTTCGAAGGTATACACTCGCTCCCCGCCCAAAGGCAAGGGCAAGGCCAAACAAAGCCAGCCGGGTACGTTCAAGAACGGGTTCCCACTCGTGTCGGAGTACCTTCTGCGCAATATGGATCAAATAACCAGAAGTCCCCACGAGTGGTACCTGACCCGGTCTAGGCACCACATCAACTTCTTGGTTCACTTCAGGCCAGGTCATTTTCACCGTGAGGCCGGGAGCATATCGGTGGCCCACGAGGATTTGTTCGACCTCCTCAACTGGCGGGAGCTTGATATGTCCATCATACGGACTGGAGTCCTGTGAGTTTGCTGTTGTCTGAAGTTATCACAGTTCATTTCATAAATCTAATCACTTTGTATGCACTACTTACTAATGTCTACTTTGCATCCAGATGCATGTATAGGCTGGCGTCGATGAGGGCATGTGACAAGGTGGGTTTCCTCGACCCAGAGAAAATAAGCCTCACGATGCTAGAGCACGACCAAGCACATGCGGAGGAATACATATCAAGGGCACTACTAGCGCAGCAGGACCGAGAGTTCATCCTTGCACCGTACCACCAAAGGTTAGTTCATTTCCTACTAATTTAACTCATTCTTGTATGTTACGCCTAACATATGTATGAAACGGTTCGCTTATATATGCAATGTAGGGGCCACTGGGTCCTCGCCGTCATTTGCCCATGGATGAATGAGGTCTATTACCTCGATTCGATGAGCAACAGGGTGGTGCATGTTTTCACCCTCACGTGGCACATAGACGCGTAAGTAACATAGTTGTTTTAAAGTTTTCTCTGACTAGCTAATTAATGATAACATATTAACCGGCAATGCTAAATTAAATACAGGGCTTTCAAAAATTATGTTAGTGCTGGAGGGAGGCATGACGCGTTGAAGGGCACAACAATTTCTTGGAAAGAATATGAGGTAATTAATACGGATGGAAGTACTCATGATGAATCTTTTAATTTAAGCTTAATTAGTTCTTTCGAGTTAATTAATGTGGGTTTATGTCTTTGCATATGTAATTATCCTAGTGCCATCAGCAGCCACATTCGTGGGAATGTGGCTTCTATGTCATGAGATTTATGTATGACCTGATCAGGAGAAACTTTGCCCAACTCCCTAAGGTAACCATTTTTCCTGACTCAAAGTCGAACATTAATTGGATGTGACGTACGTTCCTAACTTCATACACGCATATATGCAGAGCTCCATGTTGAAAGAGCAATATGTGTTGTCTCAATTGAAGGAGCTGCTAACAATTTGGGCTCAACATGTCATGGAAGAAGTGGCTATCAACGATCGATTGTAACTGACTTGTGTAATATATATTGAATGTGTTGATTGCTGTATTTGTGAATAAACTCAATATGTGAATAGATTCATTGATGTATTTGTGAATAAACTCAATCAATATGTGAATAAATTCAATCTGTCCAATGCATGTGTATATTACTGTATTAGTGTATTTGTGAACAAATTCAATATGTGAATATTGGTGTATTTGTAAATATTGGTGTATTTGTGAATGATCCAATGTATCTCTGTATTGCTGTATGTATTTGTGAAAGATTCCAGTACTAACCGTGTCGAGTACATAACCGATAGGAAAAACTACACAGTACTATTGGTTGTATACTACAACTGATAGAATAAATATTCCAGTACTATCGGTTCATATACTCAACCGATAGAATAAAGTTTCCAGTACTAACTGTGTCAAGTACCTAACCGATAGAAAAAACCTACACAATACTATCGGTTTAGATCCGAGCCAATAGAAGAAATAGTCGTTAGCTATTAGTGAATGTTGGGAATGTAGATGTTTTACTAACGGTTTTCAACCGATAAAAGTGTACTACGTTTCTTCTATCGTGCCGATCACTATCGGTAAGAGAACCAATAGTAGAGTGGATTTTAAACCGATAGTGAAAAGCATTTCTGTAGTAGTGATACCTGCCAAGGTTGGTTGCAACCCGTACGATGGGGAAGTCGATCCGAAGCTACAAAAACTCCGACCCGCTGTCCGAACAATCGCAGAACCACAATCCGGGACTAATCTACACAAAACGGCCGGAACCGTAGAGCACGAACTAGGGGGACCCGTAAAGATCCTTCTCGTGAGCCCAAGAGAACTCACAAGTGCAAAGGTAGAGGAACACTCAAGCAGTCTTGCTGCACTAGCATATAGCTAAAATGGTTTGATCAAAAGTGCTTCCAATAGTTGGAATACATGGGGTATTTATACTAGGAACAACCTTCCTAGTTTAGGTGTGAAAGAAACCATTAGATGAAAAGTTTTCTTGAACAACCAACCCTCCTAATTAAGGTGTAAAGGCACCCATTAGATGAAGAGTTTTCTTGGATATCCAAGAGACCAATTCGTTTGGAAAAGAGTTGCTTCAATTTTCGCGCAGGTTGGACTGGTTGTGCAGCTTCCACTAAAATGACCATAACTTTTGACTCGGAAGTAGAAATGATGCATGGTTTGATGCGTTGGAAACTAGACTTCATTATATTTCTAATTATGTGGCCCATGACCATGTTGCACGCTCATATTGTCTCCGGAATTGCTCACAAAAGGACAGACAGTGTGTGCCTTGCACCACCCTCATTCGTGCGAGCAATCTTCGTCATCCCTTCCAATGCACCTAAGTTCAACCAAAGAAGTGGACGTTGGAAGCACCATTAAGTTGTTTAAATCTGAAATGAGACTCAAGTTAGCATTCACCTAGTCACAAATTTGCTTGGCACGAGATCGAGTGATCGGTCCTTGAAATTTGGTCGAAGAGTCTTGTATGCAACCATCTTGGTCATCGGGGCAAACATCTTGGTCGTTGGAGCTTGTGATGTCCACATCAGTTTTGGATTATAATAGGTCCCAAGGAGGACTTTGGGTGCGCCCGTCAGATCCATCATGGGAGACATTTAATGCCACTGACGGGTGCGAGAGCAACTTACGGTTTCCAAAGTCTCAAAAGCCCTCTTCTTGCAAACTTCGCCACCCTACGCCGAAACAAACCCTCTTCGTCCAAAACCTCTTCTTCATTGATCCTGATCAAATGGCATCCTGAAGCCGATCCACCTTTTGTGACAATGAGAGTCTAGAGATCTTGGAGAAGGAAGACATTTTACCTTCAAGGCAACTGATCGTGTGTCGCCCGACCTAGAAAGAAGAAACACTAGCTGTTCAAGAAAATGAACTGGTGCTTTTCAAAGATTTCTTACGCTGCGGATTTCGTCTGGCAGAAAGCAATTTTTTGCTTAGCGTTCTCAATCAATTTGGGCTAGAGCTGGTAAATCTTCATCCCAACTTTGTATTAAGTTTGTCCATATTCCAGCATTTGTGCGAGGCTTTTGTTGGAGTTCTGCCAAGCATCTCTCTTTTCCGTCGTTTCTACTTTTTGGTATGGTCCAAGAGTGCAAATGCTGCTGGATGTGTCTACTTCCACTTGAGGGAGAAAAAAGATTACCTTGTTGTTCCTTTGAGGGATTCTGTCCATGGCTGGAGTCAGCGATTGTTCTACTGCACTGCTCCTGAAGATAGCAGTCTCTTCGAGAATCGTTGGTCAGAGAAAAGCAACGAAAAAGACTCCGCCCCTGATCTTGGTGAAGAGCTACAGAAACAAGCCTACGCCATCCAATGTCTAGCACAGGAAGGCTTAACAACTCAGGATGTGATTCGGGACTTCATCAAGAACCGAATCAGTCCATTGAAGAAAAGGGTGCACCCTACTTGGGAGGTGTGCTATATGCAAGATGGGACCTTGGATTATGAGCAAGGTAAAGCCTTTTCTTGTAGATTGGAAATTTATCTTCAAGCTAGATGTGCTTATTGCATTTTCCCAAACAGGTCTTTCTTCTTCTGAGGTCGAGAGGAGAACAAATGCTCTTTTGAAACTTTTTAATCCGACCACAGAAGGGGAGTTGAACATGCCAAGACCGCAGAGTCTGGTCTATGGCAGCGACGAATTACTACAAGAACGACGAAAGGGAAAATCTCCTCCGGTAAACTTGTATATATTTTTTCTTTTGGATAATAGTAATCGAAGGAATGCATTTCAATGTAAATAGTTGCTTTTTAGCCAAAAAACTGGAACAAAAAGGACCATTGATGATGCTGGGGCTTCTGGGGATCCTTCAGCTAAAAAACTAAAAAGAACTCCTTCCAAAGGGAAGGGTCAGTCATTGATGTGGAAATCTGTAGCCCCCAGCAAATCTAAAAAGGCAACAAAGGCAACGTCATACAGGGCCATTAAACCGAGTTTAGCAGCCAAAACGGTAAAATTATTTAGCCTTCACCTTTCTCTAGGTACTCTTGGAAATTATCCCTCAATAGTACAGGGAGAAGGAAACGAGGAGGAAGAAGATGAGATCCCCCTCATCTTTCGGAGAAAAAGATCTGCAGAACCCTTGAAGAGAACACCTAAGAAGATGTTCACCTCACTGTTATCTCCTGGAAGTGAGGCAATGAGTTCCATTGGAGTCAATTTCAGGTAACAAATAATTACTTCTTTAGCTGTATGGGAATATAATCTGAGCTATTCATAACCTATGCAATCATAATGAATGTTTAGGGAAAGTCCAACCCCTGCAGAATCTGTTTCAATACAAGATATTTAAACAACTATTGCAGAGGAGAACATAGCTTCAGTAGTTGAAATGATATCTATCCCTGAAGTTGAAAATACTGCTATGGCTGGAACTATCATTGATGAGGTAACTCAAAATATTCATTTGAAACTCGCCAATGATGAAGAAGCTAATGTCGCGGCTGCGACCTTGACGACGGGGACAAGTAATTAGGCTGGAACTTCTACTACCCCGTTGGTCAAAAAGATCATCCCTTCCCCTGATCAAAGGGAGAAAGGATGGAACCAGCAAATCAAATTGCTAATCTCTTGTACCCTGTTCCAGAATTACAGCTAATATGTACTGAATAGGTGCAAGATGATTTGAGACCCGAATGTACCCTTGAAGATCTCGTTGAGGTAAATAAAATCTTTACCAAGTACATCTTATTATTATTTCTGAGCAATATCTTCAGATGTTTTATTTCTGTAGAACTCTGCTCAGCACTCGACCTTGGTGATTTGTCTAATAGAGCAATTTAAGGTCGCGCAAGCAAAATGCAACCAACTAGAACAGTAAGTGTCATGCTCTAATTCCATTCCTCTATGAATTAGAATGAAACTTTGTTGTCGTAGGAAAAACTCTGCCTTATTAGAGGGTTAAAGAACGCTCTGAGAAGGAGACTGCTGTAATAAAAGCTTTAGAGGAAAACAACAAGAATCTTGCTGAAGCTTTATCATCTTTGGAGGAAAATAAGAAGGCATATGCTACTCTCCAAGAAACAATGCAAGCCGATTTGAATTGTAAGTTCACTTTTGCAAAATTGTCCATTGCATTGGCAATTTTCCATGAACTAATCAAATCTATTATGCTTCTTCAAGTCAAAAAGAATTAAACTTCAAATTGGCTGAAGAAAGGAATGCTTTTGAAGAGAATTTTATCAGGCGAGGGCACGATTTCAATAAACTTCAAAAGATTGTTGATACTCTCAGAGTAGCTACTAAAAAAAAGCCAAAAATGCAGCAAAACTTTCTCAAGATGAGAAAAATGATTTGGAAAATATCATCAACAACTACAGTATTATTGAAAATGCCACCCTTGAGAAGTTAAAAGAAGTCGCAGACTCAACCGAGGAAAAAGCTATTGATCCTGAAAAGGATAACATGTCTCTCGAAGAGTCTTGTGCCTTGGTCGCAGCTCAAGCTAATTCTCTGGTGGACAACATCCCCGAGTTTGCAAAGAGATATAAGGAAACAGTCAAGACCGATATTGGTATTGCTACTTCTTCTATCTTGTGCAAGCTCAGACATTGCCATGGGCCGAATTTAGATCTTAACTCGGCAACGGAGGATGTCACCTTTGAGAATGAAGAGTAGATGAATGCGATCATAGCTGAGGTCAAGCCCATAGTTGAAAAACTATTAAAGAACTTCAATCTTGCTCAGAGTTTTTCTCCTCATTGTAAATTTTTATTTTGACAATGAAAATAGGAATTCTTTGATGTATTGAATTACCTGCAAACAAGTACATACAAAATGTAAAATGCAAATGCATGCTTTAACAAAATTTAAATCATAAGAACATGATAAACTTTAAACTTTATGTTATAGTTATATTCTCCTAGCCCCCTCTTGAGATTACTGATGCTGAGAATACAGTATAGTAATATCGGGATAGAAAACATCCCTAGCGAGTTTCTTATGCATTGAGAAACGGCTGAAAAAGAAAGGCCTCGACTAGAGTTTATTATGAGATCTCAAGAATAACTGACTCAAAATAAATGTCAAAGCTTGTTATGAACTGACAGCCACCCGAATGATCAGAAACATACTAGTAAGTCTCGTATGCGTTAAGAAACGGCTTATTTAGAGATGTCTTATCTAGATGCGACCATGAGATCGGTCAGTAAATCCACTTTAAACACTGTAATGAGATGATTATGTAAGATCAACTCCAAGCTTAGCTTGAAGAGAAACAAAGGACAAGAAATGAGAATAGAATCATAACATAGAGTGAAAGAAACATTTTATTGTTAAAGGAAACATGCTAATTGAACAGGAAAATGGTAATGGGAAAAATTTACACATAAAATTTGCGCAATTGATCTATATTCCAAGAATTGGATAAGATCCTTCCATCTTCCATAGCTAATCAAGCCGATCCTGGTCGCAGGATTGAGACCACAGTATAAGGACCTTCCCACTGAGGAGCAAACTTATTGCAATTGGACTGGTTTTGGATTTTTCTTAAAACTAGGTCGCCTACATGAAGACTACGTGGTCACACATTCTTAGTATGATATTTACGCAAATCTTGTAAATATGCAGCAGACCTAATCAAGGCCCGATCACGCTTTTCTTCGAGAAGAGAAAGTTCATCTTCTTGAGCATCACTTTGATTATCAATATCCAAGTGACTTAGGCGAGCTGAACCAAGTTGAATTTCAACTGGTAAGATAGCTTCTACACCAAAAACCAGTTGGAAAGGTGTTTCACCCTTAGTTCGACTGGATGTGGTACGTAATGCCTATAAAACAGAGTAGAGCTCATCAGCCCAAGCCCCCAAGTGTAACTTAAGGTGGTCGAAAACTCGTTTCTTGACACCCTGTATTATATGCCCATTGGCATGTTCTACTGCACCATTGCTCTATGGATGAGCTACGGATGTGAAACGGACCTTGGTCCCAATGTTGTCGCAATAGTCTAGGAAAAGACCGCTGACAAATTGTGAACCATTGTCGGTAATGAGATGACTTGGGACTCCAAATCGTGTCGCCATGTTCTTATGAAAGAACTTCTGTGCAGCAGCAGCAGTTGTATTGCGAACTGGCTCAACTTCAATCCACTTAGTGAATGTATTAATGGCTACAAATAAAAACTTGTACCCGTTGACAGCTTGAGGCATTGGCCCTAATATATCTATTCCCCAAATAGCGAATGTCCAAGTTAAAGGAATAGCTTGCAAAGCATATGCTGGCTGATAAACTTGTCAAGCATGAAATTGACACTGTGGGCATGTCTTGACCAACTGCATAGCATCATTGAGTGCCATAAGCCAGTAATAACCCTGTCAAAAAGCTTTTCCAACTAGTGTTCGATAAGAAGCATGTGTTCCACATATGCCTCGATGTATTTTGTTTAGAAGGGATTTGCCATCTTCTTGAGAAATACATCGCATAAGTACTCCTTGACTGCCCTTTCTATATAAAGTTCCCTCAATGAGTCTATACTTGCGTGCTTTTCAAACTAACTGATCACTGTCATTTTCATCCTCAGGCAATCTGCTTCTTGCTCTAAGGTCACGACGTTAGTCATCACTTCTAACCCTTTGATAGAAGGGGATTTTAAGTGCTCGATGAACACTCATGCCAGAGCAGATGTACGTGAGGATCCAATTTTTTACAATTGGTCTACGAGAATATTATCTCTTGGACTTCAAAATTATTGAAGTATTTTTTCAATTTCCTCACCTCGTCCAGGTAATGACCCATTGTCTCATCGGAGATGTTGTACTCCTTGTTTAACTGGTTACGACTAGCTATGAGTCCCCCCTCACTACTAATCGACGGACTCCAAAGGACTTGGCTGCTCGAAGCCCAGTAAGAAGACCTTCATACTCTGCTGCATTATTAGTAGCAGCAAAGTGTAATTGGATGACATACCGGAGTTTATCACCCTGAGGTGTTATTAAAACTACTCCAACCCCTGGGTGTTGATAACTACGAGAACCATCAAAATACATTGTCCAACAGTCAAAATTTCCCAAATCCACCATGTCTTGTTCCTTTGGTACGGGATTAGACCATTCGACCACGAAATCTGCAAGAACTTGGGATTTGATTTCTACTTGAGCAGAACGGAGATCGAATGCTCCAAGTTCAAATGCCCACTTCGCAATTCGACCAGAGAATTCCGGGTTCCGGAGAATGTCCCCTAAAGGAAAATACGATGGCACAAAAATTGTATTTTCTTGAAAGAAATGTCGAAGCTTTATAGAAGCCATTAAGAGAGCACAAAGGAGCTTTTGAACTTCAGGGTAATGCTCCTTCAATCCATTAAGCACGTCACTTACATAATAAACTGGTCGTTGTACTCCATCTCTTTCCGTGACCAAAACTGCGCTGACCGCATGAGGAGTGGCAGCCAAAGATGAGTAGAGATTCTTCCTTAACAGGGGAAACCAACACTGGAGCACTAGTGAGGTATGCTTTAACTTCTTGAAAAGCTTTTTCGGCTTCATCTGACCATCGAAAACCATTATGCTTGCATAGAATCTTAAAGAGAGACAAACCACATTCTCCTAACCACGAAATGAAATGACTTAAGACCGCCATTCGACCAGTTAGACTTTCCACTTACTTCGTGGTCGAAGGGGATCGCATTTGCTCAATGGCCCAAATTTTTTCGGGATTAACCTCAATGCCTCTAGAACAAACAAGGAAACCCAAAAGTTTACCCGAAGAAACCCCAAAAGAGCACTTTTCAGGATTCAACTTCATTCCATGTTTATTACAAAATGTTTCAGTAAGATCATCCATATGACTAGAGCTCTTAAGACTCTTTACAACCAAATCAACAACAAAAGCTTCTAGATTATGCCCTATCTGAGAAAGAAAGGTCTTTTGCATCAAGCACTGGTACGTGGAACCAGCATTCTTGAGCTCAAATGGCATTCTAATGTAGTAGTAAGTACCAAATGGGGTGATGAAGGCAGTTGTCGACGATTCGAACTCGGGGTCCTTAGTCGAACTTATGTAGAATTTTGTGAGTTGTGAGACCTTTCAGGATGTCCCTCTGGGAAGGGATGATGAACCAAAGTTAACTGAAGCACAGAGAGATTTATGCAGGTTTGGGCCCTCGATGGTGGGAGTAATAGCCCTATGTCCTGTTAGGATTTCACTATGTTTAGAAAAAGGATTATAAAATTATGGAAAAGATCATCATAGGCGAGGATCTTTTCCGTGTGGTTATGTAAAACATTGTTAAACTAGCCTATGAAAGCTTGTCGACGTGTCCTCTATTGATCTTTTGATCTCTCCTTCTCTTGTCTGATGCATTGGCTTACCCTTTTATACTGGTCGAAAGGGTGCCAAGGCATAACGGCTTCGAACAGTTGCTCGGGTGTAGTTTTGGTAACTGCATTTAACCTCCACGCAGGCTTAACACGTGTATTTAAGGAATAACTACACGTATTAACCTCTTGACGGTTGTCTCTACTCGTGGAGGAATCTTCGGGATACTTGGGATATACCTGTTGTAAAGTCTAAGCAATCCCGCGTTTCCTGGTCGAGGGTGTTCTGACCGCGTATTGCTTGCAATCATCTGACCGTGCACTATCTGCAGCCTTCTATCTGCGTATCGCATACGGGCTTCTGACCGCGCACCATCTGTGGCCTGATCGCGTAGAACCTGCGACCATGTGTTCGTGCTTCCCAAGACAGCTTGAGATCATATCAACGAATAGTTTCCTGGTTCGCATCTGTCTTGAACCAGACATGCATTTATTCTGAACTAGCTCGGGTAACAATCCTCGTCAGCTAGCCCCCAAATTTGAAGTAAACGAAGAGACATATTTACTTCAAATTTTAAAACTTACACCGGATGAGTGACCCGACGCTTCAAATCCTCCACTTAGTGGCGCACTAAGTGTGGTGGTTTGTTTCCCGAGACGATCTCTGAGCGGTATTTGACAGGTAATAATGGCGCCGTAGAATTTTGTCTTTTAACCCGAGGTAAAACTGTAAATGTTTTAAAAGCTCGAGGCAATCGAAAAATGAACCGTCACCCCAGGGCTATAAATACCAGAGCCCTTTAGCCTAAAACTTTCACAAGTTTTTTCCCAGCCAAGTCTTTTCTTCAGCCATCTTCCCTTCTCTTCCGTCCTCATCTCAATGGCAGATAAAGGCATCATTGAGATTGAGAGCGATGAAGAGGAAGTGGTACCTGAATTTGACCAAGATTCACAGAAAGTAAGTCTTTTCTAGAATTCTTGGTTCAAATTGCCTTCTTATGCTCTGATCATTTTCCCAAATGGAAATTCACATAGGACCGAAGACCAGGTTCCTCCAAAGAAGAAATCCAAGGTTGACGAGGGATCTTCTAGTGGTACAAGGGCGAGAAATGCACCACCGCTCTCTCTTCCTTTGGTTTCTATGGTTCTCCCCGTTCATGCATCTCGGCAGGTCAAACCTTCATCTTTACCTTTGGAGGTCCATGATAATCTTTCAAGGCCTTCTCACCTTTCTCCATTTCATCCCAATGATTCTCGTCTTCTGACTGCTGATCAATTTTCTGGTCGGCAAGTTGTACCTCCTCGACCAGATAATCCCCAACTTGTGTTGGGGAAACAATCTTCTGGTGGGAAGGTAACTCTTCCACTATATGATAATCCTCGGCCTTTGTCGGGTGATTTACTTTCAGGGGGAAATGCTTCAACCTCTCACTTGCGAGGATTGGTAATTATTGTCATCCTCTTTGCTTGTTGCTATAGTTTGTAAAACTAACATATGCAAATGTAGGAGACGAAAATTGTCGAAGCCCCCAGCGACCATATTGCTGAGATTCAACCTCCTCCCCTCGAACAGACTCTCCAAGGGGGAAAAGAGGCCTTGGAGAAGAAAACCGAAGAGATGTCTTCGGCCATTCTGCACCTGGCAGAATGTTTTGATAGATCCTGCGAAGAGGCGCACCAATTCTGCCTGGAGAGGGACTATATATGCTCGATAACAGCGAGAACTCTCCGATTCGATCAGGGATGGTTGTGCGTCTCTGATTAGGGACGATGTAGATAGACTTAGAGTAGTTGCCAGTTCTCTTGGGGCCGTCAGTGTAGATCCTACTTACACCAATATGTCCCTAGGAGAACTTTGTAAACTCCTCTCGGATTAGGTCGATGCTCTAGTCACCTATATCCCTTTTGTATGTAAGGATTGTCAGAAATAAAAACTTCTTTTACCTTACATCATATAAAAACTTTTCATAATCTCTGTGTGAAAATATGGCCATAAGTAATGTCTTTACGACCACTCATACACAGGTAAATCTGAATACTGTGGTTAGAAATGCATTAATATGTCATATTACGACCAGTACTGATACCGCGATCAGAAATATAGCGGCGGTCAGAACCGAAATCCGATCAGGACTGTTATTGCGACCAAAACCGAAACCCGATCAGAACTACCATTGCGATCAAGATTGAAGTCTGATCAGAATCGCAGTTTTGATAACACAACAGTTGCATGCACAGCAGTTACTTATTCACAATGATCGTAGAACATCTTTATGATCAAAATGTACATTCCAAAAAGATCACAGGAACACATTGTGACCAACACGTGAAAGTTTACAAAAAACATGAAGGATAATGTCCTCCGAAAATCTTTGCACTACTACAGAATTGCTTTTCACTATTGGTTTAAAATTGCCTCTACTATCGGTTCTCTTACCGCTAGTGATCGGCACGATAGAAGAAACGTAGCACAACTCTATCGGTTGCAAACCGATAGTAAAATACCTACATTCCAACGTTCACAATCGTGAATGATAATTTCTTCTATCGGCTCAGTGAACTCAACCGATAGTGATGTTAGATTTCTTGTAATGGTTCTCACTGGAAACCGATAGTACTGTATAGTTTTCCTATCGGTTAGTTACTCGACACGGTTAGTACTGGAAACTTTCTTCTATCTGTTGTAGGATATGAACCGATAGTATTACAAAGGATCATTAACAGATACAACAATACAGAGAGACACACATTGGGCAGATTGAATCTAATTATTCAGAGATTGAATTTATTCACAAATACACTAATACAAAGATATACACATGCATTGGACAGATTGAATCTAATTATTCACATATTGAGTTTATTCACAAATACACCAATACAAGTACACACATACATCAATACAAGTACACACATACACCAATTAACACATTCAATGTATATTACACGAGTCATTTACGATTGATCGTTGATAGCCACTTCATCCATCACATATTGAGCCCAAATTTATCGTAGCTGCTTCAACTGAGGCAACTCGTATTGATCTTTCAACATGGCGCTCTGCATGCTTGTATGAAGTTAGGAAACTGATTTCATTTCAATTACTCTTTCCTAAAGACTGCCTGGTTCTAATCAAGTTCAGTATCAATTTAAGAAACTGACACGAGGGGCAAGAACAATTCTAATCGGGTTGGTCAAGAACACTTACAGTTCGTGGAGTGGCCTACGATGGCGCGATGCAGTGGCCGGCGGTGGTGGAGAACCCAAATGCGAGCGGCAATGGTGGTGCAGGAGCAAAAAAGGGGACGTCGGGGAGGCTAGGGTTTTCCGCGCGTGAGTAGAGACTTATTTGGAAATGTGTTTGGTTGGACTGGAGGGAAAACTCCCGCGCGTTTAACCCCTTATAGGGGTCTTATACTATTTTACTATCAGTTCAAAAACACAACCGTTAGTGAACTTTCCTCTCTTCTAAAGGTCCCCACTATCATAACCATTAGTATATATGACGTCTTTTTACTATCGGTTAAATAAACAAACCGATAGTAAAATTTATCTCTCCTATCGGTTCGTACACTAATAACCGATAGTAAAAATGACGTAATTTTACTATCAGTTCAAAAACACAACCATTAGTGAACTTTCCTCTCTTCTAAAGGTCCCTACTATCATAACCATTAGTATATATGATGTTCTTTTACTATCGGTTGAATTAACAAACCGATAGTAAAATTTTATCTCTTCTATCAGTTCATATACTAATAACCGATAGTAAAAATGACGTAATTTTACTATCGGTTCAAAAACAAAACCGTTAGTGAACTTACCTCTCTTCTATCGGTTCGTACACTAATAACCGATAGTAAAAGTTACGTGCTATTCACTAATGGTTTCTCAGACCATAACCGTTAGTACAAAATCTCTTCTCCACTACGGTCCTCGTACACTAACTGTTTTCTCCCAGATTGCATATAACCGTTAGAAGATAGGGTTTGGTGGACTGCATTTCTGTAGTTGTGTTGCAGAGTTTTCACGTTCTTATATTCACCCTAATTCCCAAATTCGAAACAAAGAATACTTTTCGTTTTGGATTCGGTACGGGGAACGCATAACGGGTTTCCAAGAGAAAACATCCATTATGGGAAATAAATAAAATATTCAATGGAATGTTGCCCTCAGTGGAACGTTGCCTCGGGCCTATAAAAGGAGCAAGTAGCTTCCTAAGGAAGCCACACACAACCAGCATCCAGCCTTAGAACTTCCGCTGCACAAAACCCTCATCCTTCGTCTTCCATCGCTCCTAAAGCCGCCAGCTTTTTCTCACAATATCTTGCAAAAAATGGCATCTTGGAGCCTATCAGTCCACCACACGGAGGAGAGTTTGATGGTGCTGGAGAAAGAGGAGATCCTCCCTTCGCGGTTGCTAATCAACTGGCGACCCGCGGAGAAGGACCAAGAAACCCCAATCGTCCAAGAGGGCGAGTTGGTAGTTTTCGAGGAATACATGTGATGCGGGTTTCGATTCCCCGAGAGCAGATTCCTGAAGGGGATCTTGGAGCATTACGGGTTGGAGTTGGTGAATCTCCACCCGAATGCTGTCCTGATCCTGGCGATCTTCCAGCATTTATGCGAAGCTTTCGTCGAAGTGTTCCCAAGCGTGGAGCTCTTCCGGCACTTCTACTATTCGGCGTGGTCAAAGAGCGCCAACGCTGCCGGATGCATTTACTTCCGGATAAGAGAGAAGAAGGAGTATCCGTTCCCACCCCTGCGAGATTCTGTGCATGGGTCGTATCAAAAGTGGTTCTACTACACCCCTCCGTCCGAGAGCGGGTTATGGTTTGAGAACTCTTGGCCGGAGAAATCCAGCGAGTTGGATTCTCTCCTTGCTCTAAGCACGGAGCAGAAGAAACAGGCCCAGGTGATTCTTCACTTAGTCCAGGAGGGACTAACTGCTCGCAATATTATTCGCGACTTTGTGAAGAATCGGGTGAGCCCCCTGCGTGAAAGGGCTCATCCGGCTTGGGAGATACAGTCCATGGCGGACGGCACCTTGGACTACAACACTGGTATGTCTCACAGTCAACACACATTTCTTTGGAAATATTGCATTTGTTAACCTGTTTGCTTGTGACACAGCTCTGGGTTCATCCAAAATTGAAAAACGGATGAACTACCTCCTCAAGGCGTTCAGTGCCGATGTGGAGGGAGCTAAAGGGTCACCTCGCCCACAGAGCCTAATCAATGCCGGTGACGACCATAGACAAGAGTGCCAAAAGGTACAGACTTTCTTGCCAAGCTCCATTTGTTGACCATCCACTGATTTGGCATTAACGAGAACAACTCGAATAATACAGCTCCTGGGAAAGTTCGGTGAGGCAACACGCCCAGCCGAAGATGTCGGCTTCCTGGGAAAGCCAACTCCGAAGAGAATAAAGAAGATCTCTTCGAAACGCGGAACAAGGGAAAATGTTCCCAAGAATTCTAAGGGACTTCTAGGAGAGGCTTCCTCTGCAAAGGCTCCTTCTACTGCAAAGAGAACCGCGGTAAGATACTCAATGCCCTCTATCCTCCTAGGTACAAACCAGAATCACTTCTTCATCGTACAGGGCGAAGGAAGCGAGGAGGAAGAAGATGATGTCCCTCTGATCCACCATAAGAGGAAGACAATTACCTCCCTGTCCAGTGAAGTCTTGTCTTCGCCCGCGAGACCAAAAACGACCATGGCGGCCCCCGCGACCACCGATAACCCTGTGGTTGTGGGGGAAGTCCCAATGCCTGAAGCTCAGGAAGCTTCAGAGCTTTCTACACCTCTCCCCCTGACCAAACGGGTGACTGTGGTAAGCTCCTTCACAGCTTTGATGGTCGTTATCCATTTGTGAACGTCAACTAAGTAGTGTTCGTGCAGGCAGAAGAAAAAATTCCCTCCATCTGCCATGAGATGGTTGCGGCCAGCCCTGGGGCGGCAAGCACTCCGCTCCTAACGCCTGGGGCGAAAATGATAGAACAGGACACCGCGACCGCCAGCTACCACGCAGTTGTAGATGAAGTCCTGATGCCTATGGTCCAGGAGACATCTGGTCCAACGGCTGTATCCTTACCAACCGAAGAGGTCGCCCAAGTAAGGATCATTCTAGTCTCAGTCTTTATCATTCCTCATGCGCATGTTCATGAATTTGTGCATACAGGGAGAAAAAGATAGGATCCTCTTTACGAAGAGGAAGACCAAGACAAACGACGGTTGTCCCCTTTTCCTTGGGGAACTGTGAGACCCCCATTTGAGGGTCACCTTGGCAACCGCCCAGGTAGATTGCGCACAGAAAGGTACCACACAAGCTCACAACAACAGGATTCACTTCCAATAATAAAGCTGGTAGATAAAGCAAGTACAAGGTCACGAGGACCACTACTACAATATCATAATGCCAAGGGTGGCACTAATTAAAGTTGATACAAAAAGTAGAGAGTTTTTCAAAATCAAGAATCGGTATGGAAGTACCGAACACAGAAAAACAACACAAAAAGCAACCACAAGGGTCTTCACTTCCTTCTGCAGCGGCTCTGGAAGGGCTTCCTCCACATCGGACTCAACTTGGCTCATGACCCTCCTAGAAGCTCAAATCGTCTGGAAAGACTCTTTCCTCTTCTTGGTGCTCAAGGCCAGGGAAATTGGAATTCTCCAAGTCTTCTTCTGAATTTGTTTGCAAAGGCAAGGGTGAGCATGTTTTTACACAATGCTCAGCAAGTCTCATTACAAAAAGTAGGTATATAGATGAGGAGTGATCAAGAAAAGGGTTTAAGACTTATAATTATAAATAGTATAGATTTCAATTCTTTGATCTCTCAAATGAGGGTTTTGTTTTCAGCAACGGGGTTTTGTAAATCTTAAGTTATACTTTGGAAATCGTTATGTGTGATGGTCTCCCATGAGTCATCACTTTTATCAACCGTATTATGAAAACATTCCAAATCATTACTTGTGCTATAACCCATGGATATCATCCACTACGAAAAGACTCCTGAACCTGGGAGTACAGAGTATCTGATACTTCTTTTACACTTTGCAAAGGTGTACCTCTTTTTAAATCCACTGGTTCACTCGGCTTTCAAGTCGGTACAGCTCCATGTGACCTATACACATGTGACAAGGCCGAGATCACACAACACTTTACAATTCAGTATTAACAGTATCCCTGCCCGGTAAATAGACAATTAAGTCTCAAGTACCGTTGTGGGTCTTACCCACTGCCTTACTTCCTAGCCTCTCTGGTCTATGTTCCCTCAGGACACATAGCCTTGGTCTATGTCCACGCGAGACATACGACCATTTAAGATTACAGCCGCTCACGGCTTAATCAGGTCTAGGGCGCCTTCCTTCATTTACGCCTTTTCCTCTCATCATTTTTCTGAACTCACATCACTCATGGCCGAACCTTGGCCTTCCAGTTTCCACGCGAGAAACCAGATCGTCAAACCATGCAGGGAACTGCTAATACCAAAAAGCTACTAAGTTGTGCCCGTCCCATACCAGGCAAGTGGTTGGTACGTTTACAATTCGCATAGAGACACAGCACAAGGTTCTCGTCCTTATGAACCAATAGTGAGGAGCATTCACATTCCCTGGTGCGCACCGCACCCTCTCCATACAATCCAATCCTCACTATCAATTCTAATTTCACATGTTCTTTCACAAAAAGAGTTTCAAATTCATTTCTCACATATTAGCCATTTCACACTTAACATGTATGTTTAAATAAGATTAGAGTTTAAGCATAGCATCCTAGGGTGACAAGGTTGCATGATGATTCAATCTCAAAAGGGGGTTTCCACATAAGACTTGGGTCATATCTATTCACATGTTTCTAAACATAGTTTTATCAAATACTCAGCATGCACATATCTTGAAAACAGTTAATCTACTTTATATCAAAATACTAGGTGAAACATGATCAAGGGGTTGAGACTTGCCTTGCACTGCTAGGTCTAATTACTCGGACGAATCTTCAAAGACTTCTTCCGCTCCTTCAGCTTCGGGCACTGCGGCGGACACAAGCAATACAATACACACACTACATAAGCATACATAAAATAGTTTCCATAGAAAATATTGAGTAAATAAGACATGCATGCAGGGGAAAAGGTTAGGGCAACGTCACAAGGGTTCTGGTCGAAGAAACGGCTAAAAAGGATTGAACGTCAAAGGGTCGACATTCAGTTCACGTCTTTGGCATAGCTTTAAACTGGTATTAGGATGGTTTTCTGGAGAAGTGACAGAAGGAAAAGATGTAGAACACAACTCCAGGAATCTAGGGGACAAAGTGACATTTCCATTGCTCAACCAGAAGGGGTCAAACAAGGCTAATGCCAGTGGCTGACATGCACTGACATAGTGCAGACATTGCCAAAATCTAGGGCTTGACATAACTTTTGATACAGGGCTCCAATTGATGCACAACTTTGTCTGGGAGGTAGGCATTGATAACAGAAACAAAATACTTAACAGGATCAAGGGCTGAAAGTGGCTGGAAGGTGATGAAATTCAGTGATGAATTGCTGTGATCTGGACATGAACTGGGCTTCTGGACAGTGATCTTGGCAAGGGCATAACTTACAATCCAGGCAGATCCAGATGTCGAGCTAGTGGAAGAAAATGTTCAGGGAGGTGAGGCAAAGCTAAGGGACAAAGTTTCAAGAGCTAGATCGACCGGGGAAGAATTCCGGCGACCGGTGCTGGAGAAGACGACACTGGAGATTGGGGGTTTTTGATACAAAGCATTTGAACTCGATTGCTTGCTCAGAGAGTGATAGGGTGAAGTGTGGAAGCTAATGGATAAGTCAATTTGGCTGGGGAACAGCTGGTACGGCCTGGCGACGAGAGCCAGATCATCGGCGGCGAGCCAGAACGGGAAAACTTCAATTTCAGCTCAATTATGCAATCTGAGCGCACAGGCTTGCTAGATGGGGCCTACTGATCAAGAAACTCTACTGGAGGGGAAACCAATTTGGGATGAAATGAACAGTATTGGGGAAACAGGGCAAACGGCCGTTTACGGCGATCACCGGCGATGGGGTTCACCGGCGGCCAATTGGGAGCTACTACACAACGAGATAGGTATGGGGAACTCACTGGTGCAGTTGAATTGGAAGGAGAAGCCACGGTTTGCTCTGGCGACGGTGGCCTCAAAAACAGCTCGCCGGAGAAGAAGAAGGGAGCGGCGAGGGCACTGGAAAAGATTTGACTAAGTCCTGAGATAAGGAATTTGCACAGCACTGGGGTTTAAATAGGCTCTGGGGCAAAGCTAGCGAGAGGAAAACAGCGGGGAAAATCGAGCCAGGGACAAGGATGGCCGGGCGTAGGTGCGACAACGGCGACGACGACGTGATGTGCACGGGCTGTGCAGTTGCTTTGCCAGCGTTGTCGGGACGCCTTGGAACTAGGTTTGAAACGGCGCGGATGCGGAGGCAGCAACACAGTTCCGGCGATGACACGTACACGCATGCAAGTGTCATGGCCACGGGCGTGCGCGCGCGAAAACGCTGCTGGAGCGCGGGCGATTAACCGCTGGGTTTAGCAGGGTCTTTGGTCACTGGCACGTGCGCGCGGGATGGCTCAACTGATCACGAGCATAGGCGACCGGAGAAGATGACCGGTGGCGAGGAAACACGGCGAGGCAAAGTGGCGGGGCACTGGTCGAACGGGCCTGGTCGAACAGGGACCGAGAAAGAATAGCTCGGGCCGAAATGCAATTTCGAAACTTGCTCCAGGGACTGATCTGTGAGGAAAAGTTGAATTGGAAATGGGCTTGATTGTAAATCTGGAGATCTAGGGGGCTGATCTGAAATCTGATTTCAGGAATGAGTTGCATAAGATTAATGGAACTCATCTAGCCAAAGTTTGACAAGATCGGGCAAGATCTGAAGGGTTTCGACAAAAGTGGGGAAAACGACCTTAGGGTAAAACAGGGTAATTAGGGTTTCAAAAACGGCGAGGGTCGAAACTCAGGTTTAGGGCAGGATTTGGAAATTCTTCCAGAAGGGAAAAATGTTCAGAATAGTGAATGAGAGATATTCACTAAATCAGATCAAAGTTTGGAGGTGGTCTGAGACTTTTAGTCTTTTTGGGCTTCTGACAAATCTGAAAAGGGCTGATTTGTGAAAAGGATCTAAACGAAAGGGTTTGATTGCCTACTTTTTGGGGTAAGATACTGGCATAACTGGGATCTCATTCTGATATAGGGAGGGACGAGGTAAGCCAAGATTTGGGAAAATCAGGGTGTTACAAATCTAACCTCCTTAAAAACAATCTCGTCCTCGAGATTCTGATAGGTCTGAAAATTGATAAGGGAAATCTTGATGCAGTCCTTCTTCCCTTTTCCATGTCGACTCACCTTCTGAGTGGTTGTTCCATTGAATTCTGCAGAATCAAATGGTCCTTGATTTCATTCTCCTGACCTCAAATATCTTGATGGGGTATTCTTGGTAGAATGAGTCTGATTGGACCTCTACTTCCTTGGGAGATGTCTGTTCGGTCGGTTATCAGCATAACTCTTCTTGTCTGGACTGTGCAGTCTTCGGCTTCTTCCTAATGATTCGTACATGAGCTTCTACGTCTTGAGCTATTTCCGAGCTGATTAGTTGCCTTTCTCCAATTTCTGACTAATGTAAAGGCATTCTGCACTTGCGGCTGTATAGAGCTTCAAGTGGGAACATCTGTAAACTTGTATGGTAGCTACTGCTGTGGGTGAATTCTGTGTATGGCAGTATAATTCTCCTGAAATTCTATATTTGAGCACACAGGTTTGCAACTTATCCTCCGGTATTTGATTCACTAGTTCCGTCCATTCTCTAGTCTAAGGGTGGTAAGCTGTGCTGAAGTTCGAGGCTGTGCTGAAGTTCAACCTTGTTGTTGGGGCTTCATGCAGACTTTTCCAAAATCTTGAAGTGGGTTGTGCTCCGTGATCTGATACAATCCTCTTGGTTATACCATGTAGAGTCACAGTCCTAGTCATGTAAACTCCTGCTGATTTGGCGCCATCATAAGTCATCTGCGCTAGTACGATGTGCGCTACTTTCGCCAGTCTGTCCACGATCATCCACATGGAGTTATATCCATTCTTAGTCTTCGGAAGTCCTGTGATAAAGTTTATTCCATCTTCTTCTCATTTCCATTCCAGTATGGCTAGTGGCTGTAACAATCCTGCTAGCCTTTGATGCTTGATCTTCATCCTCTTGACATGTGTCACACTTTACCGCTTACTCGGCAATCTCTATCCATGTGACTTCACCAAAATTGATTCTTCGAGTCCTAACACATCCGAGTACTTCCGGGGTGAATATAGTATGGAGTGTTATGAGCTTCTTTCAAAATTAGTGTCTTGATCTCCTTAACCTCTGGAACACACATCCTCTTATCTTGCCAAATTGCACCTTGCTCATCTTCCCGAAATTTCACTATCTTTCTGATCCTCATATCCTCTTTGATCCTCCGAGCTCCTTCATCACTTCCTTGTGATTTTCGAATCTCTTCTTCTAAAGTAGGTGTAACTGACAACATACATGGTCACAGAACCTTGATCTACTGATTTAATCATCTGCCGATGCAGTCCTCCATTAACTTTGGTGTAACAATGGTGCTGCAGTAAACCTTTCTGCTCAAGGCGTCTGCAATGACATTAACTTTACCAAAATGGTAACGCATGTCTAGGCCATGGTTCTTTATTAACTCTAGCCATCGATGTTGCCTCATGTTCAAATTCTGCTAGGCAAGACATACTTCAAGTTCTTGTGGTCTAAGTGGATTGCACATCGATTCCTTAGTAGATAATGTCTCCAAATCTTGAGTGCGTGAATCATTGGTGCTAACTTCACATCACGGTTCGGGTAATTCTTCTCATGAGACTGCAGTTATCTCGATGCAGATGCGACTGTTCTTCTTCCTTGCATTAAGACACAACTCAGTTTATGCCTAGATGCATCACGCTACATCTCATAATTCTTCCTATCATCAGGGAGTACTGGGATCGGTGTGGTTGTTAGCCTTCGTTTCAACTTCTTCGAAGCTCTTCTGACAATCTTCTGTCCACTCAAATTGGACATCCTTTTTCAACAAACTAGTGGGCGGTTTGGCTAGCTTGGAAAAATCCTTCAATGAATCGGTGATAGTGCTCAGCTGATCCAAGAAAACTTCTGATATCTGTCGCTGATTCTGGTTGTTACCACTCTTTCACGGTCTCGACTTTTAACTTGATTCACTTGCACTCCTTCGGCTGTCGTCAGGTGACCTAAAAACGAAACTTCCTGTGTCCAAATTCACACTCATCCGGCTTAGCATTAAATTGTTGCTCCCTTAGTTTATCCAAGACTTTTCGTAGGTGGTCAGGATACTCCTCTTGGTCCTTGAATGACATCCGATATGGTATTTTTGATACGGTTGCTGTTCTAGGTTTCAGTTCAACATTGAGTTCAAAACCTTAATCAGGGCACTTCTGGTAACTCTTTTGGAAACACGCTTGGGTATCTTCCAACTTCAGGGATCTGGTTCACCTCTTTCTTCGAACTGTGCGGATTTTGGGCTGGGTGTTCTACTAACATCCTCTCAGGGTTGGAACAAAACTTCTTTTCCATTAGGACTAGTAAGGGCAACGGCCTTACACTCACAATCCATTTGTCCTTCATGCTCCGACAACCAGTCCATTCTAGGTGTAACCTCTCAATCCTTGTAGTTCTAGTGCCAGTAGTTTAGCAGAGAACTCCTTTCCACTTATATTATATTTTACTCCTTTGCACACTGACTTTACTGGCATCCTAGAGTCGGGAAACTGAGTAGTGATAGGGTACTCTAGATACGTCATATTCAGTCCACTTTAAATAGCAAAGATTTTTGTCTGATGATCCTCTTTCTTCTTCTGATGTGACATAGTTGAGTCTGCCTTGAGTTGGTACCGGGTTTCCTCAACTTCTTCTATGGTTAGTTGGAAATCTTTCTCTTGCAGCTGGAGTTTCTTATCCATACTGTTGTATCGGGGCAGGTATTGGGATTAGTGTCTGAACTGCAGGCTGTTGTTGACCTTCACTTCTTCTCTTGGCTATTGGATTTGACAGATTCCTCTAGGGGATTTCTCTTGACAATGACCAATTTGTCCCTGATGGTAGCAGCGTGGGGACAATTACGTTAACAGTGGCTTTTGTGACAAGCCAGGCACTTGGCTGTCATGGGTCTTGGGTACTGTAGACTTAACTGATATTGTGGTGCTGCTTGAGTCTTTGATGAATGCATGAATATTCCTTCACTTGATATAATGTGGTCTAAGAAAGAATCTTTTTCAACCAGAGAGTACACTTATCAATCTTGGCGTACAATTGGTGATCTGCTAACCTCCTTAGCACTAAACTTAGATGCTAATTATGCTCCTCCTCGTTCTCAGGGAAAAGATGGAAATATCGTCCACAAACACGATAATGTACTTGTATAAGTATTCCATGAGAACTTTTTCCATTAAATTCATGAACATTGCCGGTGCATTCATTTATCCGGATGACATCATTGTAAACTCATATAATCCATATGTTGTCATGAATACAGTCTTTGGGATATTCTTTTCTTTGATCTCTTCAACACTGTTCAAGCTGTCCATATGGTCAATTAATGGAGATCTTTCTTTTCTTTTCTTCTTCTCTTCTTTTCTGTTCTGTTCTGCTCTGTTCTGTTCTTTTCTTTTCCATTCTGCACGGAATGTGACTTATTCTCCTTTGACGTTGGTTAGAATGACGGTCTTCTTCTTACAATCTATCTGACCTTTGTGTTTTTGGCTATCCGGTCCATTCCAAGGATGATGTCTAACTCTTTAAGATTCAAAACTAGCAAAACTGCTAGGAATCCTAGGTTGCCGATACAAAAAGGCAATATTTCTACAGCTGGATTTGATTGGGATTCTCACTGCATCCATATTAACATATCATTGATATTTCCTCCTTATGACATGGGGGTTGGTGATCCGAGTTGATCTTAATTGGTACGGGCTCTTCTTTCAGATGTGTTCCTCATGTCACTGGTATCTTCCTCGGGTTCTATTCCATGAGATCTTCCTCTTGAGTTAACCCATCTACTCTAACAGGCGGTCAAAGAAAAGATTGCTGATTCAAAGGGAAATGCAGATAGTGTACAAGCGGAAAGCTGGGATCAATCCATGAGACAAGGATTGGAAAGTGCAAGATGTTTTTCATAAATTAAATTTTTATAAAATACATAGTTTTGCCTCTATGGCTTACAAGAATATTCAGCAACCAACACACATCAAGACAAGTAACTACTACACAAAAGATCTAACGTCTGCTGTGGTTAGGCACAAAAGGTTAAACCAGGGGAAAGTCTGGGATCACACGTCGGTATTGGAAGAACCGTGAGGCTCTACTTCCTCTGAGTCCTCCTCCTGATCTTCATCTGCGCCCATCAGGCTCAATTCCAAGTTCTGGGATTTCGTAGACTACCACGCAGCACGAAAGCTATCTAAGGAGACATAACACAAAAACACCTAAAAGTTGGAAATAATATTTAAAGCCTTTTTCAAATAATCAAAAAGGATAACTACATAATATATTTTTCTTAGACAAATTAGATTTTCGTAATTAGATTTTAGTCGAATAAACTAACGATTTTCTTTCTAGGGACGCCAATGTCTATAGGGTCACGACCTACAGTCGAGCCTTTGCTCTGATACCATTCGCTGTGAGACCCCCATTTGAGGGTCACCTTGGCAACCGCCCAGGTAGATTGCGCACAGAAAGGTACCACACAAGCTCACAACAACAGGATTCACTTCCAATAATAAAGCTGGTAGATAAAGCAAGTACAAGGTCACGAGGACCACTACTACAATATCATAATGCCAAGGGTGGCACTAATTAAAGTTGATACAAAAAGTAGAGAGTTTTTCAAAATCAAGAATCGGTATGGAAGTACCGAACACAGAAAAACAACACAAAAAGCAACCACAAGGGTCTTCACTTCCTTCTGCAGCGGCTCTGGAAGGGCTTCCTCCACATCGGACTCAACTTGGCTCATGACCCTCCTAGAAGCTCAAATCGTCTGGAAAGACTCTTCCTCTTCTTGGTGCTCAAGGCCAGGGAAATTGGAATTCTCCAAGTCTTCTTCTGAATTTGTTTGCAAAGGCAAGGGTGAGCATGTTTTTACACAATGCTCAGCAAGTCTCATTACAAAAAGTAGGTATATAGATGAGGAGTGATCAAGAAAAGGGTTTAAGACTTATAATTATAAATAGTATAGATTTCAATTCTTTGATCTCTCAAATGAGGGTTTTGTTTTCAACAACGGGGTTTTGTAAATCTTAAGTTATACTTTGGAAATCGTTATGTGTGATGGTCTCCCATGAGTCATCACTTTTATCAACCGTATTATGAAAACATTCCAAATCATTACTTGTGCTATAACCCATGGATATCATCCACTACGAAAAGACTCCTGAACCTGGGAGTACAGAGTATCTGATACTTCTTTTACACTTTGCAAAGGTGTACCTCTTTTTAAATCCACTGGTTCACTCGGCTTTCAAGTCGGTACAGCTCCATGTGACTTATACACATGTGACAAGGCCGAGATCACACAACACTTTACAATTCAGTATTAACAGTATCCCTGCCCGGTAAATAGACAATTAAGTCTCAAGTACCGTTGTGGGTCTTACCCACTGCCTTACTTCCTAGCCTCTCTGGTCTATGTTCCCTCAGGACACATAGCCTTGGTCTATGTCCACGCGAGACATACGACCATTTAAGATTACAGCCGCTCACGGCTTAATCAGGTCTAGGGCGCCTTCCTTCATTTACGCCTTTTCCTCTCATCATTTTTCTGAACTCACATCACTCATGGCCGAACCTTGGCCTTCCAGTTTCCACGCGAGAAACCAGATCGTCAAACCATGCAGGGAACTGCTAATACCAAAAAGCTACTAAGTTGTGCCCGTCCCATACCAGGCAAGTGGTTGGTACGTTTACAATTCGCATAGAGACACAGCACAAGGTTCTCGTCCTTATGAACCAATAGTGAGGAGCATTCACATTCCCTGGTGCGCACCGCACCCTCTCCATACAATCCAATCCTCACTATCAATTCTAATTTCACATGTTCTTTCACAAAAAGAGTTTCAAATTCATTTCTCACATATTAGCCATTTCACACTTAACATGTATGTTTAAATAAGATTAGAGTTTAAGCATAGCATCCTAGGGTGACAAGGTTGCATGATGATTCAATCTCAAAAGGGGGTTTCCACATAAGACTTGGGTCATATCTATTCACATGTTTCTAAACATAGTTTTATCAAATACTCAGCATGCACATATCTTGAAAACAGTTAATCTACTTTATATCAAAATACTAGGTGAAACATGATCAAGGGGTTGAGACTTGCCTTGCACTGCTAGGTCTAATTACTCGGACGAATCTTCAAAGACTTCTTCCGCTCCTTCAGCTTCGGGCACTGCGGCGGACACAAGCAATACAATACACACACTACATAAGCATACATAAAATAGTTTCCATAGAAAATATTGAGTAAATAAGACATGCATGCAGGGGAAAAGGTTAGGGCAACGTCACAAGGGTTCTGGTCGAAGAAACGGCTAAAAAGGATTGAACGTCAAAGGGTCGACATTCAGTTCACGTCTTTGGCATAGCTTTAAACTGGTATTAGGATGGTTTTCTGGAGAAGTGACAGAAGGAAAAGATGTAGAACACAACTCCAGGAATCTAGGGGACAAAGTGACATTTCCATTGCTCAACCAGAAGGGGTCAAACAAGGCTAATGCCAGTGGCTGACATGCACTGACATAGTGCAGACATTGCCAAAATCTAGGGCTTGACATAACTTTTGATACAGGGCTCCAATTGATGCACAACTTTGTCTGGGAGGTAGGCATTGATAACAGAAACAAAATACTTAACAGGATCAAGGGCTGAAAGTGGCTGGAAGGTGATGAAATTCAGTGATGAACTGCTGTGATCTGGACATGAACTGGGCTTCTGGACAGTGATCTTGGCAAGGGCATAACTTACAATCCAGGCAGATCCAGATGTCGAGCTAGTGGAAGAAAATGTTCAGGGAGGTGAGGCAAAGCTAAGGGACAAAGTTTCAAGAGCTAGATCGACCGGGGAAGAATTCCGGCGACCGGTGCTGGAGAAGACGACACTGGAGATTGAGGGTTTTTGATACAAAGCATTTGAACTCGATTGCTTGCTCAGAGAGTGATAGGGTGAAGTGTGGAAGCTAATGGATAAGTCAATTTGGCTGGGGAACAGCTGGTACGGCCTGGCGACGAGAGCCAGATCATCGGCGGCGAGCCAGAACGGGAAAACTTCAATTTCAGCTCAATTATGCAATCTGAGCGCACAGGCTTGCTAGATGGGGCCTACTGATCAAGAAACTCTACTGGAGGGGAAACCAATTTGGGATGAAATGAACAGTATTGGGGAAACAGGGCAAACGGCCGTTTACGGCGATCACCGGCGATGGGGTTCACCGGCGGCCAATTGGGAGCTACTACACAATGAGATAGGTATGGGGAACTCACTGGTGCAGTTGAATTGGAAGGAGAAGCCACGGTTTGCTCTGGCGACGGTGGCCTCAAAAACAGCTCGCCGGAGAAGAAGAAGGGAGCGGCGAGGGCACTGGAAAAGATTTGACTAAGTCCTGAGATAAGGAATTTGCACAGCACTGGGGTTTAAATAGGCTCTGGGGCAAAGCTAGCGAGAGGAAAACAGCGGGGAAAATCGAGCCAGGGACAAGGATGGCCGGGCGTAGGTGCGACAACGGCGACGACGACGTGATGTGCACGGGCTGTGCAGTTGCTTTGCCAGCGTTGTCGGGACGCCTTGGAACTAGGTTTGAAACGGCGCGGATGCGGAGGCAGCAACACAGTTCCGGCGATGACACGTACACGCATGCAAGTGTCACGGCCACGGGCGTGCGCGCGCGAAAACGCTGCTGGAGCGCGGGCGATTAACCGCTGGGTTTAGCAGGGTCTTTGGTCACTGGCACGTGCGCGCGGGATGGCTCAACTGATCACGAGCACAGGCGACCGGAGAAGATGACCGGTGGCGAGGAAACACGGCGAGGCAAAGTGGCGGGGCACTGGTCGAACGGGCCTGGTCGAACAGGGACCGAGAAAGAATAGCTCGGGCCGAAATGCAATTTCGAAACTTGCTCCAGGGACTGATCTGTGAGGAAAAGTTGAATTGGAAATGGGCTTGATTGTAAATCTGGAGATCTAGGGGGCTGATCTGAAATCTGATTTCAGGAATGAGTTGCATAAGATTAATGGAACTCATCTAGCCAAAGTTTGACAAGATCGGGCAAGATCTGAAGGGTTTCGACAAAAGTGGGGAAAACGACCTTAGGGTAAAACAGGGTAATTAGGGTTTCAAAAACGGCGAGGGTCGAAACTCAGGTTTAGGGCAGGATTTGGAAATTCTTCCAGAAGGGAAAAATGTTCAGAATAGTGAATGAGAGATATTCACTAAATCAGATCAAAGTTTGGAGGTGGTCTGAGACTTTTAGTTTTTTTGGGCTTCTGACAAATCTGAAAAGGGCTGATTTGTGAAAAGGATCTAAACGAAAGGGTTTGATTGCCTACTTTTTGGGGTAAGATACTGGCATAACTGGGATCTCATTCTGATATAGGGAGGGACGAGGTAAGCCAAGATTTGGGAAAATCAGGGTGTTACAGGAACCCTCTTCGAAATCCCAAAAATTAGAGGGAGTCCGAATAAGGTAAGAAATCTCCCTTGTATGGACAATGTTAGATCTCAATGGTTACTTATAAAAAATCTCAACTGATGACGTTTTCTATTGCTCTGGCACAGAAGTCCAGTGCCCAGCCCTTTGGTGGCCTCGGCCAGTATTTGGGCTTCCCCTGCGACCGAGGTCTCCGGGGAGCAAAGCTCCATCCCTTCGGTCCGAGAACTCGTTCGGGCCATGGTAGATAGGGTTTTTGCAGAAGTCCAATCAGATATATTGGAATCTGCAACCTTAGCCAAGAATAAAGGCCAACGGGGAGGAACATCCGCTGTCCCTACTGGGGATAAGGTGAACCTAGCGGTTCAACCAAGAAAACTCTCATTCCGGGAGTATGCGGAGGTATACCAACCACCCCTTATGGATTTTGTGCTTGCATAAGAACATCTGTGTTTTGAGACTGATCCCCTTCCATGTCATAGGAAATAACCCGCATGGCAACCATGTCGATGGCTATGATGGATAGCATTGAGGCTACAGAAGAGGAAAATGGTCGCCTGCAGCGGTAAGGGAGATATATTTTTTTACTCATTCTAATGCAAACCCTTATCTTGATAATCATCCATTCTGTCACAGAGAAAATGCTTATCTAATGAAGAGCCTCGCTGAATGGGAAAATCAAGAATTCTGGGCAGCCACCCACATCTCGTTTCTGGAGAGTGAACTCCATAAATTGCGGTCACAACTCCCTTGTAAGCATATCTCTGTCCAGAGTAAATTAACTTCTTTGTATGAATTGTTTGTAATGGCCTCTTGTCACAGCGCGAGACGACCAAATAAGCCAACTCAATCAGGAGAAGACAACCCTCCAGGAGACCCTTGACTCTGTTTGCAGAGAGAATAAAGATTTGAGCTCATCACTCTCATCCTGCAGCAGTGCTCAAGGAAACATCTTCAAAAAACTAAAGATGGTGGCCGGTCTGCTGAGGGCTGATGTGGTTGAAACCGCGGTGGACGACCTCAGCCTTAGCGACTGGACCACACTGGTCGCGACCCAAGCAGAGTCACTCCTCGAGTATCTTCCCGAAGATACTAGGCGGCAAAAAGAGGCAATCAAATCCAGAGTTCGATCAACTGCCTCCGCCATCCTCTGCCAACTTCGTCTTTGCTATGGCCCAAATCTGGATCTGAATGCAGCGGCGGAAGAGGTAGAGGTCGAGAGTGAAGATCAGCTTAGGTCTATCATGGAGGAAGTTAGACCTCTTGTCGAGAAACTCTTGAAAGATCTCGACATACTGTAAATTCTTGTATCTATTCAAACACAATTTATACAATGCAAATGCATGCATTTTTCTTTAAAAAGGGCAACACTTTTCTTTGTTTCATGTTGCGACCATATTCCCCTAGCCCCTGCCTGTGATTATGTATGCTGAAAACTTAGTATTATGAGCACAGGAAAAAATATATGTGAGCGATGACAAGGGATACCCGACCAGACTAACAATCATACTAAACACAATACCCAATCTTATTACAAATAGGCAGCCACTCGGATGACCAAGGACATGCCAGCAAGCCCCGTGTGCGTTGAGAAACGGCTTATTGAGGGGTGTCTTGTTTGGAAGTGGCCATGAGATCGGCCAGCAAATCCGATCAGGATACTGTGACAATATAACCATCAACGACCAGCCCCCGAGCCAGACTCGTTACATATACGGGCAAAAGAGGAATAATCCACACATGAAACTAAAAAGCCTGTCTTGTTAAATCATGCTAATTGAACAGGAAAAATGAATTGGGCACTTACACATAAAACTTACGTAGTTGGTCGATGTTCCATGTATTACATAAGATCCGACCATCCTCCATCACTAACCGAGCTGATCCTGGTCGCGGCACCGAAACAACAGTGTAGGGGCCTTCCCATTGTGGGGAGAACTTGTTGCGACTAGATTGGTTTTGTATTCTATGTAAAACCAGATCGCCCACGCGAAGATTACGAGGTCGCACCCTTTTGTTATGGTACTTGCGCAGAGCTTGCAAGTACACCGCGGATTTGATCAGAGCTCGATCACGCTTTTCTTCTAGAAGGATGAGAACTTGTAATCATTGCCCGTTCTGATCAACTTGTTCGAATTGATCTATTCAGACAGAGCCAATACTGACTTCCATAGGCAACACGACCTCAGCCCCATATACCAAATGGAATGGTGTCTCACCGGTGGCTCAACTAGAAGTAGTACGTAGTGCCCACAGAACGGTATAGAGCTCGTCTACCCAAGCCCCCGAGCATTTCTTAAGGCGATCAAAAACACGTTTCTTGATGCCCTGCAATATTTTCCCATTGGCACGTTCGACAACACCATTGCTCTGCGGATGGGCTACAGAGGCAAAGCACTCCTTGGTTCCAACCTGATCGCAGTAATCCAGAAAAAGACCACTAGTGAACTAGGAACTGTTATCAGTAATGAAACGATTTGGAACACCGAATCGAGCCACAATGTTCTTATGAAAGAACTTTTGTGCAGCTGTAGCAGTAATGTTGCGTGGTTCGGCCTCAATCCACTTTGTAAACGTGTCAATGGCTATGAACAAGAACTTGTATCCATTGGCCGCTTGTGGCATTGGACCGACAATGTCCATCCCCCGGACCGCGAAGGGCCATGAAAGGGGAATAGTTTGTAGGGCATAGGCAGGTTGATGAACCTGTCTCTCATGAAACTGACACTGAGGACATGTTTTGACCATATTCTTGGCATCATGAAGTGTCGAAGGCCAATAAAATCCTTGTCGGAAAGCTTTGCTGACCAGTGTACGATATGACGCGTGCGCACCACATACACCGCCATGAATTTCTTTCAAGAGGGATTTGCCTTCCTCTTGGGACACAGCGCATAAATACTCCTTGAGTACCTTTTCTATACAAAACTCCTTCTATGAGCTTGTATAGACGCGCCTTTCGAACTAACCAATCGCTTTCAGTTTCATCCTCGGGCAAGGTCCTGTGTTCGAGATAAACCCTCAATGGATGAGTCCAATCTCGTTCCTGTCCAAAGTTGGTAACGTAGACTATTACCCGATTATCCTCGACCGTAGTCATGATCGATGGATGTTCCAAGTGTTCGACGAACACTCCTGCCGGAGCGGATGTACGTGAGGACCCAATTTTGGATAATTGGTTTGCAAGAATGTTGTCCTTTTGCGGGATGTATTGGACTTCGAAATGATTGAAGTATTTTTCCAATCTCTTACTTCCCCCAGGTAATGAGCTATTGTCTCATCGAAGGTGCTGTACTCCTTATTTACCTGGTTTACGACCAGCTGTGAGTCTCCCCTCACCACTAATCGACGGACTCCGAGGAATTTAGCTGCCCGGAGCCCTACAAGAAGACCTTCATACTCTACTGCGTTGTTGGTCACAACAAAGTGTACTTGAAAGACAAACTTCAACTGTTCGCCCTGAGGCATAACTAAGACCACTCCAGCCCCCGAGTGTTGAAAACTACGAGAGCCGTCAAAGTACATTGTCCAGTGATCAGAGCATTCCAATTCTTCAGGTGCCTGCGTGGGTGGCTCAGGGTTAGTCCATTCGACCACGAAATTGGCCAGGACCTGAGACTTAACCGTGGTGCGAGGCGTGAAATAGATGTCGAACGCTCCAAGTTTGACAGCCCATTTGGCAATCAGACCAGATTTCTCCGGATTGCAGACAATGTCCCCCAATGAAAAAGATGAGGGTACTGTGATCTTATGTGCTTGGAAGTAATGTCGTAGCTTACGGGAAGCCATCAGAAGTGCGTAAAGTATCTTCTGGACCTCAGGGTATCGCTCCTTAGGATCGTGAAGTACTTCGCTTACATAGTAGACGGGCTTGTGCACACCCTCTCTGTCTGTGATCAGAACAGCGCTGACTGTGTGAGGTGTGGCCGCCAAGTAGAGAAGTAATGGTTCTCCTTTGTCGGGAGACACCAAGACCAGCGGACTGGATAGAAACGCTTTCATCTCCTGAAATTCCTTTTTGGCCTCATCGGGCCATGTAATGTTGTGATGTTTTCGTAGGGCTTTGAAGAAAGATAGTCCCCTTTCGCCTAGTCGCGATATGAACCGACTTAATGCTGCCATGCGACCTGCTAGGCACTGAACATCCTTGATGGTCGAGGGAGACCTCATCTGTTCGATAGCCCTGATTTTTTCAGGATTGACTTCGATTCCTCTGGAACAAACAAGGAAACCAAGAAGTTTTCCTGAAGAAACCCCAAAAGAACATTTCTCCAGGTTTAATTTTATTCCATATCGATTCAAGTTACAGAGGTTTCAGCAAGATCGTCTAAATGCGACAATCTTTTTGAACTTTTTACAACCAAGTCGTCTACATGAGCTTCCAAATTACGCCCCATCTGGGAAAGAAAGGTCTTTTGCATCAAGCGCTGGTACGTGGAACCTGCGTTCTTGAGACCGAACGGCATTCTGACGTAGCAGTAGGTGCCGAACGGTGTGATGAAGGCAGTCTTCTCTTCATCTTCTTCTGCCATGCTAATTTGATGATACCCTGAGTAAGTGTCCAGGAAACTCATCAATTCACAACCCGCGGTTGAATCGACCAGCTGATCGATGCGGGGAAGGGGGAAGTCATCCTTCGGACAGGCACTGTTGAGGCTGGTGTAGTCGACGCACATGCGCCACTTATCATTTGACTTGCGAACCATGACCGGATTTGCAAGCCATTCCGGGCGATCGACCTCGCGAATAAATCCGGCTTTTAGGAGTTTGTCCAACTCCTCTCGAATGGCTTCCTGCCGATCAACAGCAAAACGCCTGAGCTTCTGCTTTATCGGTCGCTGTCCAGGTCGAATAGCTAACTTGTGCTCAATTACTTCCCTTGGGACACAGGGCATGTCGGATTTCCACACAAATACATCTACGTTAGCCCGGAGGAAACCAATGAGCTCGAGTTCCTATTTGTCATCCAGGCCTGATCCAACCCGAATTGTCTTGGACGGATCATCTGGGTGCAACGGAACCAGCTTGAGTGTTTCATCTGGTCGAGGAGCGTCTCGGAGGGGAAGTTGGTCCACTATCTCCAGGGATAGCCGATCACACGTCAATGCCACATTGCGACTACCTCGGACCGAAATAACGCCCTTGGGGCCAGGCAACTTGCCACACTGGTAGGCATAGTGAGTTGCCATCATGAACTTAGCAAGAGTTGGCCTACCAAAAATTGCGTTATAAGCCGAATCACAATCAATTACATCAAAAGTAACTAATTCTGTTCGGAAGTTATCCGGTTCTCCCAGCGTGGCCAGCAGCACCACTTGTCCCAATGGCATCATAGAGGGACCAGGAATTATCCCATAAAATGGATGGATTATGGGCTTGATTTTTGAACGAGGAATCTGCATCTCGTCGAGCGCCTTGACCAATAAGATGTCCAAGGAGCTACCTCCGTCGATCAGGACTCTCTCGACTCTCGCATTACTGATGATCGAGGTAATGACCAGAGGTAGCCTCAATGGTCGAGTAAGCCCCGCAGGACAATCAGAGCGATCAAAGGTCAAAGGTGTATCCGACCAACGGGGGTACTGAGGTTCACCAAGGGAAGTCTCCATTTGGTTAACCTCTCGATAAAAGGACTTAAATTGCCTCTTAGAAACAAAAGAGGAGGAACCTCTGAAAATAACATTAACATGATTACGAGGTACTTGGTAAGACATCTCTTCGTCCCCGTCGGCATCTCTTAGCACGCAAGCTTGTTCCTTAGTTGGTAAGGTCAGCATAGATCCTATCCCTTGGTAGAAGTCATCTAGCTTCTTCAACCAACTCCTGCAATTCTTGAGGTCGTGGCCTGCGGAGTTGTGGAGCGGACACCACTTCTTGCCTTCCTGCGGGTTAGTCGACTTCTTTGGCTGGTCGGCACTACGACCACCAGAAGCAGTTTTATTCTTAAACGACGGCTTGTTACCTTTGGTCGATGGAGGCTTCTCTGCGACCACGACTTCTCGGTAGTGTCCAAACCGACTCCTTTTGGACTTCTTCGACCTCCCGCCTGATGAAGATTCCAGCTGCTTTCTTGAATCCTCCCTCTTAACGTCCTTGATACCTGGTTGAGGTGGTAGGTTACCTTTATCCACCATCCGATTCCATTCAACAGCCTCAGCTGCGTCGGAATATCGATCAGCCATATCAAAGAGATCGGCTACTGATCGGGGAGGATGGATGAGCAAATCTTCCGTGAATCTCTGATATCGAACGGCGTGTTTAAATGCCCTGATAACGGAGTCATCAGATATGTTCGGGATGGTATTTCTCGCCCCGACAAATATCTTGACAAACTGACAAAGGGTTTCAGTCGAAGTTTGCCGTAGTCGATAGAGATCGTCCTCTTTACCCGACTTCTGATAACAGTTCTGGAAATTGTTGATGATGACATCACACAACATTTCCCAGTTATAGATCGAACCCTCAGGCGGATTGAACAACCAGGTTCTTGCCGATCCTTCGAGGACTGTAGGTAGATAGTTGGTCATTGCCGCCTGCTGCCTAGATGGCAGTAATGTAAATTTGGAGGAACTCAGATGGGTTCTGAGTTCCGTCAAACCTCTCTATGGCCCCTGGTTTAAACTTGTCTGTCCAAACGACCGCACGAAGGTCGGGCGAGAAAGCTTTACAACCAACATAAGGGCCATGAATTAACCTGCAGCTTTCGACCTGATCGCGGGCGACCTCACGCAAAGGAAAGTCCACTCGTAGTCCTAAGCGAGAGTCGACAGGAATTCGTTCCCTATCTCGAGAACCCTCCGCTCGTCTAGCTTCGTCATGCCGAGATGGGACAGGTGGTGGACGATTACGTCTACCAGAACCAGAGTGAGAGTACTCTCAGTTATGGGAACATGTCGCCGACCGGGAAGAGGCCGTTGGGGTCGCCTCAGATGCGACCTCGTCCAACCTCTCCGCCAGGATTCTGGTGAAGGTCGGCTTCTGCGCATCTGTGACTGTAGGAGGAAAATTACGCAAGACCTCCGCAATAGATCGAAGTCGGCCATGCATACTTCTCCTAGGGGCACCAGGTGTTATCGTCTCTTCATCCGCCGGGAAACGCTCCAGGGGCAAAGACGGTGTCTGGTCGCGTCTGCGACCACGTGATTATCGGGAAGAACTAGGAGCAGCATCGTAACGAGCCTGCACATTTTGAAGAGCCTCTAGGGCTGTTCTGCGGAGGTCGTTGTCTTGTTGCTCGCAATCTTGATCTTCCTTCTGTTTGCGTTCCTGTTCTTCCCTAGCAGCCCGTTGATCGAGAGTTTCTTTCGATAAAGCAGCGAACTATCTAGGGAGCGAGGTCGCTGACGCAGAAAACATCTCCATTTGTTCTGAGTCAGACTTGAAATCAAAGAGACGATGGAGATTATCAAGGTCAAACCTCCCCGGGCTGATCTCCTGGTCAACATCGTTCTTACCCTTAGCAGGGTCATACGATGGACCAGACTCAACCTCTAACGCATTGAGAACCTCAGTAGGTTCTGGCTCTGCGTTGGTCGTCTCCTGGTCGATAGACATGACCTGATTGGTCGAGTCGAGCTCCGGGACGTCTTCGCCTCCGGTTTCCTCCATCGGAACAGGATCACTAGGTGAAGGCATATGGATGTGGGCATAATCCTCGAGATCGAAATCATTCTCAGAATCATATGCTCCAGCCATGATTCAGCGAACCACCGGATGAAAATTAGGACGCCTTGAGAAAGGCCCCACGGTGGGCGCCAGCTGTCGACGATTCGGACTCGGGGTCCTTAGTCGAACTTATGCAGAATTTTGTGAGTTGTGAGACCTTTCAGGATGTCCCTCCGGGAAGGGATGATTAAGCAAAGTTAACTGAAGCACTGAGAGATTTATACAGGTTCGGGCCCTCGATGGTGGGAGTAATAGCCCTACGTCCTGTTAGGATTTCACTATGTGTAGAAAAAGGATTACAAAATTGTGGAAAAGATCATCACAGGAGAGGATCTTTTTCGTGTGGTTATGTAAAACACTGTTAAACTAGCCTATGAAAGCTTGTCAACGTGTCCTCTGTTGATCTTTCGAGCTCTCTCCTTCTCTTGTCTGATGCATTGGCTTACCCTTTTATACTGGTCGAAAGGGTGCCAAGACATAACGGCTTCGAACAGTTGCTCGGGTGCAGTTTTGGTAACTGCACTTAACCTCCACGCAGGCTTAGCACGTGTATTTAAGGAATAACTACACGTATTAACCTCTTGACGGTTGTCTCTACTCGTGGAGGAATCTTTGGGATACTTGGGATATACTTGTTGTAAAGTCTAAGCAATCCCGCGTTTCCTGCTCGAGGGTGTTCTGACCGCGTATTTCTTGCAATCATCTGACCGTGCACTATCTGCAGCCTTCTATCAGCATATCGCATATGGGCTTCTGACCGCGCACCATCTGCGGCCTGATCGCGTAGAACCTGCGACCATGTGTTCGTGCTTCCCAAGACAGCTTGAGATCATATGAACGAATAGTTTCCTGGTTCGAATCTATCTTGAACCAGACATGCATTTATTCTGAACTAGCTCGGGTAACAATCCTCATCAGCAGTCTTCTCTTCATCTTTTTCTGCCATGCTAATCTGATGGTAGCCTGAGTAAGCATCCAGGAAACTCATCATTTTCTTCTACCATGCTAATCTGATGGTATCCTGAGTAAGCATCCAGGAAACTCATCATTGCACATCCTGCTGTGGAATCGATCAACTAATCAATACGGGGAAGAGGAAAATAATCCTTCGGACAGGCAGTGTTCAAATTGGTGTAATTGACACACATGCGCCACTTACTGTTTGATTTCAGTACCATGCCCGGGCTCGCGAGCCATTCGGGATGGTCGACTTCGTGAATAAAACCAGCCTGCTAGAGTTTGTCTAACTCCGAATGAATAGCTTCTTGCCGATCAGGAGAAAAAATGTCTAAGTTTTTGCTTTATTGGTCGCTGTCCAGGCCGAATGGCTAGCCTGTGCTCAATTACTTCCCTTGGAACTCCAGGCATGTCTGAGGTTTTACATGCAAACACATTCACATTAGCCTAGAGGAAAGCAATGAGCTCTAGTTCCTATTTGTCGTCCAGATTTGATCCAATACTAACGGTTCTAGATAGATCATCTGGGAATAAAGGAACCATCTTGAGTTTTTCTTCTGGTCATGGGGATCCTTTGACCGCATTTGGTGCCAAGGTCGCAACCTTAACATCTTGTACAGGAAGTTGATCGACCAGTTCCAAGGAGATTCGATCACAAGTTAAGGCTTTATGCTGACTGCCCCTCACTATGATCACGCCATGACACTACCACAAAAACAGACATTTAGGACGGCACATCACAAATAGTTATGAACTTTTCAAGGAACACCATCTGCGAAGGCCTGTCGGGAGAATATGTTAAGTTATCACAGTTGGTTCTGATGTCAAAACCAACTGTGATAGTCAAGCAGACGGTTTTGACCACGGAACCACCTATGATAGTCTACTTATCACAGACGGTTTTAAACTCAAAACCAACTATGATAGTTACAATTGGTTCTCAACTGAGAACTGTATGTGATAACTAGAATATCACAGACGGTTTCGTGGTCAAAACTGTCTGTGACTATCACAGACGGTTCTAAGTTTTGAACCATCTGTGATATTCTAGTTATCACATACGGTTCTAATATCGAAACCGACTGTGATAGTCCAAACAGTACCGGTGCTTTGAATTCTCAACGGTGCATGTGTTGCGTCATTTCAGTCTCTGATCTTCGCGCGGTGCCCTAAGCTGGGAACACAAAGCATTGCCTTGGAAATTCTATAAATAGCTTGGCAGTGGAATAATTACCAACTACTTTACAACTTTGTCTAACTCACAAACTCTTCGACTTCTTAGCTTCTCTGCGCCAATGGCATCTTCAATGGCATCGTCAGCCTCGCCCTCCCCGGTAAGAACTCTCAATCTTTTAGACCTACCCCTGTATTGTTAATCCCTATTCAGTAGATTCTTGACCTGTTGATTTGCACAAGGAAGGGGAGCAGTGGAAGACTCGGGCAAGGTGAAGGCCGAGCTGAGGGCCCTCTAGGAGGAGCACAAGCTCCTTATGGAGAAGCACACTCAGCTACGGCTTGACCTGGATGATGTCTACGAGCACATTCAGCGCATGAAGACGGATGGTGACAATGCTTGGGCGAGGACGAGGCGTCTTTGCGAGGACAAGCAAGCTCGGATATAACCATTGCTGGCTGCGGTTTGACTATGAAGGATATCATCGTGAAGTTGAGGGAGATCGCAGGCCTTCTCGACGTAGTAGTAGTTGATCCTAAGAAGGACAATTTGTCGCTCGAGGAGTCCTGCGTCCTGGATGCAAGTCAAATTGACTTTATTCTAGATGCAGCCAGTGCTAAGACCACTCCTTGACCTAGCATTTTGTATTTTTAGTTTTTTTTATAAGTGGTGAAAAACAATTAATGAAAAATTTGTTCTTATGTCAATTTTCCAATTTTCCAGCACGTACTTGGACTGCTATCTTCCCTCTTTCTTTAGCTTTTGGCGAACATTCGACCATAGAAAGGTATGTGCACTGTGTGCGATCACGGAACGACTATCGCGATCATATAACAATTATCGTGGGGTGATTAAGTGCGAACATGGGAGCGGCAATCTTTGGCGGGAGGGAGTTTGGCGAGAGGGAGAACAGATCGCAGTCGATTCTGAGATCAAAACCATCTGTGATAGTCACTCACGGTTTAGATCTCCCAACCATCTAGAATTACAGATGGTTTTGATTTCAGGATCGACTGTAATAGTCCCAACAGTGTCTGACGCTTCGAATTCTCAATATGCTTGGAATATCACTGATGGTTCTGATTTAAAAACCGTCTGTGATATTTCTACGATAGTTCTACACAAATAAGCCAGTTCGCACATTCAAGTACATATCTAAAACAGCAATACAAATACACGAATATACACCAATACAAACACACAAATACACTAATTCACACATTCAAGTACATGTCCCAAACAGCAATACAAATACACCAATTCACACATTTGATGTATTACAGAAGTCACATCTGAAAGAGAACCTTTGCAATCAAACAACAAATGTAACTACCGACTACAAGTTAGACCTGATACATAACAAATCTATTCATCTGAAACAACAAATGTATGAACCACGTTTGACTTAACCATAGGAGTTCAGTTCAGAGACGCCAGAGGAGCTAGAACTGGCGTTGAGTTACATTTGTATTGGTGATCTCTTCTGGCTCAAACTCAACTCAACTCAATGCAACTCAACTCAGTTGAGTTGATTTGAGTTGCGTTGAGTTGAGTTGAGTTGAGTTGAGAAAGCCCGAGGAAATCACCAAGACAAATGTAAGATGCTTTCTATAGGTCATGATTTGAGAAACATGCTGGGCTTGAGGATCTTCTCAACCGAGCCAAATAAGATCTCACCCTTCACATCCTTCCAGCTCTCGACAGTGATATTCACCTTTTCTTTCGCCAACAAGCCAACGTAGGTAGCGTACTGCGATGACGAACAGTGAACTGCGTTGCCCCTCGTGAACATCGTCCAAGGACCTGCACAGAATCATATTGACAAAAAGACATATAAAAATGGAAGATATAGGAATCTCTGGATAATTGCCATCATAGGATTAGGATAATCCCACAATGCTGAAATTTTAGTTGCCTTGCCTGCAATGCTGAAATCTAGCCAAGGGAGTTGAAGCTACGATCGATGTTGGACTTGATTTACCAGAGAAACTAGTGGCCGTCGATGGAGGTGCGACGTCCATCAATGGAGGTTACGGGTTAGGGCTTGTCGTGCCCAAGGAGAAAAAGAAGTGGAAAAATTCGACTGGAAGCAAAACTCTAGGGAGAGAACAAGTATTTGTAGAAGTCGAACGGTTCGACTTCAAGCAAAAATCCAGGCATATTACAGATGGTTCGGACCTCAGAACCGTCTGTGATAGTACAGCAGATGGTTCATATTCTCATTATCACAGACGGTTCTGATTTAAAAACCATCTGTGATATTGAATACAAATACACAAATACACCAATTCACACATTCAAGTACATGTCCCAAATAGAAATATAAATATGCAAATATACAACAATACAAGTATGCCAAGTTATCACAGATGGTTCCGAAGTCAAAACCGACTGTGATAGTGAAGAGAACAGTTTTGACCTCGGAACCGTCGGTGATATTCTAATTATCACCAAGGTTCATATCTCAAAACCATTTGTGATATTTTTCTACACAAATGCACCGATATTACTGATAGTTTTAAAGTGAAAACCGTCAGTGATAGTTTGTTATTATAGATGGTATGATGCTAGAACCGTCTGTATTGAACCTTTTAGTTCTACACAAATGCACCGATATTACCGATGGTTTTAAAGTGAAAACTGTCAGTGATAGTATGTTATTACAGATAGTATGTTGCTAGAATCATCTGTATTGAACCTGGTATAAATGATCTTTTAGTTCTACACAAATGCACCGATATTACTGATGGTTTTAAGTGAAAACCGTCAGTGATAGTTTGTTATTACATACGGTATGATGCTAGAACCGTATGTATTGAACCTGTATAAAAGGTTTTTCAGCGGATGTTTCGAGCTAGTCGTACACTCTTTCTCAACATACTATCCAGTTGGAAGAGATCTGGGGCCAGGAAGAGTAATATCTCAAAAGGGGAGCATTAGGGGACAACAATTTGAAGATCCAAGGTTGGTACTTGCTCCTAAGACATACACATTACTTAATTTCATCATCAATATTGATCTCCATTGATTGATCAAATTAGAGGGAGAGGGAGGGGAAGCTAGAGTAGAAAATCTTAGTTGTAACTCTCATTTTTCGACCTATAGCTATTTAATTGCTTTATAATGTGTGTTATCCACTCCCCCAATTAGTTACTAACTGATTGTTTGCAGTTCAAGTAGTAGTTAACTAGTTATACCGCAAACTCCACAAACACTAGCTAGCTAGATTTATAATTTATTGCGTGTCGATTGTACGTAGAGTATTACTTAGCATGTGTATGAATTTAATTACAGATGGTCCATCGAGACTGGATGTATAATGACAATCGAGTGAGTGAAGAATACATGAAAGGTGTTTTCGATTTCCAAAAAGTTGCTGAGCAAGACATGGCGAAGAAGGGTTTACGATATATGTACTGTCCTTGTATAGACTGCCAGAATCTTAAGATGTTCACCAACTCATCTCAAATTGTCTCCCACTTGATCTGATATGGTTTCAAAAAGGGGTACACGTGTTGGGTCCACCATGGAGAAGAGCAAACTGCAAAAACAAGTGCCACTCAGGTTGAGGAACAGGACAGGTCGGATCCCAACAACAATTTCGATGAGGATATGCCAGAGGATGACAATTTAGATGACATGTTGTGTGATGTGGAAGGAAATTACAATGAAAGGGAGTTTAATAAATTCAAGAGCTTGATTGAGGACTCAGAAAAGCCCTTGTTCCCTGGTTGCAAGTCGAAGTACACAAAGTTGGCCTCCATGCTTGAACTGTTAAAATTGAAGGCAAGTAACAGCTGGACCGACAAGAGTTTCATGGCACTGTTAGATCTTTTAGCGAACATGCTTCCAGAAGGAAACGAGTTGCCAAAAAACACCAATCAAGAGAAAAAGCTGTTGTGTCCTTTGGGAATGGAAGTAGAAAGGATACACGCATGCCCTAATGATTGCATCCTTTACCGTAACGACTACAAGGATATGCATGTTTGTCCGGTGTGTGGCGCATCCCGCTATAAGCATAAGGACCGAACCAATGACGGCGACTGCGCTGAGATAAAGCAAGGACCTCCTGCTAAGGTGTTGTGATATTTTCCCGTGATTCCCCACTTGAAGCATTTGTTTGCAAACTGTAAAGAGCCAAAATTATTGCGTTGGCACTCGGAAGACCGGAAGAAGGATGGAAAGCTGAGACACCCCGCTGATTCTTCGCAGTGGAGAAATATCGACAGGGAATTTGTCAACTTCATAGTGGAATTGAGGAATATAAGGTTCGGGTTGAGTACCGATGGAATTAATCCTTTTGGGTAACATGAGCAGTCGGCATAGCACTTGGCTGGTTCTTTTGTGTATCTACAACCTTCCTCCTTGGTTGTGTATGAAGCGCAAGTACATCATGATGTCTCTACTTATCTCAAGACCAAAACAACCCTGAAACGATATTAATGTGTACCTAGCACCATTGATAGAGGATATGCTAATAATGTGGAACGAAGGGGTGCAAGTATGGGACGCATACAACTGAGAGAACTTCATCGTACGTGCTATGATATTCTACACCATCAACGATTTCCCTGTCCATGGAAATTTGTCGGGCCTTAGTACGAAAGGAGCCAAAGCTTTGTCCCCATTGCGAAGATGAGACTGAGAGCGTGTGGTTGAAGAATTGCAGGAAAACAGTATACATGCGTCACCGTAGGTTTGTTCCGAAGAATGACGCGTATCATAAGAGTAAGAGGGAATTTGATGGCCACAAGGAAGATGGTTCAGCCCCGAAGCCTATGAGCAGGAAAGAAGTTTACTCACGGGTGAAAACATAGACGTTGTGTTTGGAAAGGTCGTAAATTGAAACCCCGCACGAAGAACATTTGGAAGAAGAGATCGATATTTTGGGACTTACCGTATTGGGAGCATTTAGAGGTTCAGCATTGCATTGATGTCATGCACGTAGAGAAGAATGTTTACAACAGTTTAATCGGCCTATTACTGAACATTCCAGGGAAGACAAAGGATGGCATCAATTTGCGGCGTGACATGATCGAAATAAAAATCAGGCCCAAGCTGGCACCGAGAGAGGACGAGAAAGGCCGTATATACCTCCCCCTGCATGCTACACTTTGTGCAAGGCTGAGAGGACATAACTTTGTAAGTGTCTCTATGGTGTTAAAGTTCCATCGGGTTACTCCGCAAATATGAAAAAGTTTGTGTCCATGGGCAATTTGAAATTGCTTGGTATGAAGTCTCACGATTGTCACGTGTTGATGACATAAATGCTTCATGTTGCCATCCAGAGTATTCTGCCGCATAAGGTCAAAGAGACAATCACGAGGCTGTATTATTTCTTCACTTCAATTTCTTGCAAGGTCATTGACCCTGAGGGACTAGATTCTCTACAGAGCGAGGTGGTTTGAACTCTCCGTCAACTTGAGATGTATTTTCCTCCATCATTTTTCGATATCATGGTCCATCTCACTGTCCACCTTGTCAGAGCAATCAAGATATGTGGACCCGTGTTCCTACGTTATATGTATCCATTCGAGAGGTACATAGGTGTACTTAAGGCCTACATGAGGAATCTCTCTCGGCCCGAGGGTAGCATTGTCGAAGGTTATGCAGCGGAAGAGGTTGTTAAGTTCTGCGTCGATTACTTGGCCGATGTAGAAGCAATAGGAGTTCCTGTGTCTCGTCACGAGGGGAGGCTTGATGGCGTTGGAACTTTTGGACGGAGAGCAATCACTCCTGATTTCGATATGTACTCGAAAGCACATTTTTGGGTCTTACAACACATGACGGAGGTGTCTCTATACATCGACGAGCACAAGGAGATGCTACGACAAGATAATCCTCACCGATCCGAGGTTTGGATCATGAGAGAACATAACAGTAGATTCAACGTGTGGATGAAAGTGTGAATCACCGGGGAGTCCGCAAGTGAGAACCTTAAATGGTTGGCAAAAAGGCCAACATTTACTGTATAGATATGGCAGGGATACGACATCAATGGGTACACATTTTACACGAAAGCTCAAGATGGAAAGAGCACTATGCAAAATAGTGGAGTGAGCATAGAAGCTTTGAGTGAGGAGTTCAGCGAGACAGGCCCAACAAGGGTAGTACGTGGATTGAACTCATACTATGGGTTCGTAGAAGAAATTTGGGAGCTCGATTACGTACTGTTCAAGATTCCCCTGTTTCGATGCCGATGGATCCAAATCCCACAGGGTGTGAAGGTTGACAGTTATGGTTTCACTTATGTGGATCTCGATCGAGTTGCTTATAAAGATGAGCCATTCATACTTGCAAAGCAATCCATTCAAGTCATTTATGTCACTGACCCGGCCAATAAGAAGTAGCACGTCGTCCTTCATGGCAAGAGAAGGATTGTTGGAGTTGAAAATATCATAGACGAGGAAGAATACAATCAATTTGATGAGATGCTTCCATTTGGAGATGGCATACAGGTCGATACTGAAGACACCGATGAAACTAGTTACATACGTATGGATCACCAGGAAGGGTTATACTTTAAAGGTAGTTGTTTGGGGAAATCCCGGACACTTACCGGGCAAAGATCCGGAGGGTTCTCATGGAAAATCCTGGAGGGCTATCCGGGGAAAGTCCAGGACGCCTCTCGTGGAAAATCCCGGAGGGCTACCGGGGAAAGTCACGGACGCCTCCCGTGGAAAATCCTGCAGGGCTACCGGGCAAAGTCCTGGAGGGCTCCTATGGAATATCTCGGAGGGCTACCGGTTAAAGTCCTAGATGCCTCCCGTGGAAAATCCCGGAGGGCTACCGGGGAAAGTGTCGGACGCCTCCCGTGGAAAATCCTGAAGGGCTACTGGGCAAAGTACTAGACGGCTCCCATGGAAAATCCCTCAGGGCTACTAGAGAAAGTCCTGGACACATCCTGTGGAAAACCCCAGACTTTGCCCGTCCTCAATCGCGGCAAAGGTTCTCCGCCAGGGATTTTATTGGCCCACCGTGGTCCACGATGCGCATGACCTTGTCTCCGCATGAGAGGCCTACCAGAAAATGGCGAAGGGCTCCAAGCTGCCCTCCACGAAGCAGGGGTGGGAGCATACATCTCCCAGTCTGAGTCCTAGCTCTCCCTGGCCGCCACACCCCTGGATGGCCTGAACGGACCCGCGTCCAGGGAGGCAACCACCGGGTTCGCTGGTAGCATCATCAGGGACACAGCCACCAGGGTCACCGGTAGTGCCGTCAGAGGTACGGCCGGCGCCCTCACCAGGCGTCTTCACGGGAGTTCCCACTGAGGGGCCCTGGGGCTTCGCTCGAGCCTTTGCGGGGCTCTTCGCGCGAGCGCGCTTCAAAGGGCCCCCGGCTGCCTCCTTGCCCCTCTTGTGCGAGCTGGGGGTAGGGAGTGCCATCCGGATGGGGAGCTTCAGGCCAAAGGCCTCCGCCACGAGGTTGTGGGGAGGGCCCTCCCCGATGACGCGCACAATTCGTTCGTGCTCGTCTGCATAATACCTCCTGAGGAGGTTGATCACCACCTCCAGGGAGTTTCGTAGGATAGGACTGTGAAGAAGAAAAAGGAGTTAAAAAAATTATTGATCACCACCTCTCGGGCGCTACCCTCTCTCTCCGGGGGCTCGAGTCCGGGCACATATGTTGGTCCACCGTCGTCCGGGGCGGGAAAGCTGAAAGCCGCCACCCAGAGGAGCGCCAGTTCCTCCGCGAGGTCCCGCATGCACCTCCAGAATTGGACCTCTGCCATCCGAGTGAGGAGGTCCACCTCCCACTCCGTACACTCCAGAGCCATCGGGCCGGTCGACCGGCTGTAGGACGATGGCTCTGGCGAGTAGGTCACCTCCGGGTCACTGACCCGGAGGTAGAACCACCTCCGGAGCCAGTCCCCCCAATGGTCCCGGGAGGCCTGGACCAGGTACTCATCTGTCCGGCCCGGCATGAGTTGAATCATGATCGAGTCGAAGGCGGACTTAGGACCGCCCTTCGTCACCGATGGCCCCCTCGCCAAGGGCTCATAGAAGTACCGGAGGACCCAGAGATTGGGTTTCTCCCTGGTGGCTGTCTCGCACAGCCACACGAACAACCCCATTCGGATGAGGGTCTTCGGGGTGAGGTGCTTAAGCGAGAGGTCGTACTCTCGAAGAAACTCCCGGAGTAGCGGATGCGGCGGGAGCCGAAGCCCGGCCTCCACGAAGGCCTCGAAGGCCACCACCTCTCCCCCCTAGGGCTCGGCACCAGCTCCTCTAGCCCGGAGATCCGGATGTCCCCGGTGGCAAAAAAACTTCCGATCGAGGAAGATCTCGAGCTCCTGGGAGGAGAACTCGGTAGCCCCGAGGAAGTCAGAAGTGACTGTCGACGATTCAGACTCGGGGTCCTTTGTCGAACTTATGTAGAATTTGTGAGTTATGAGGCCTTTCAGGGTGTCCCTCCGGGAAGGGATGATGAACCAAAGTCGGTTGGAACACAGAGAGATTTATACAGGTTCGGGCCCTCGATGGTGGGAGTAATAGCCCTATGTCCTGTTGGGATTTGACTATGTGTAGGGAAAAGATTACAAAGTTGTGGAAAAGATCATCACAGGCGAAGATCTTTTCCATGTGATTATGCAAAACACAACTAAACTAGCCTATGGAAGCTTGTCGATGTTGATTGTGTTGTCTCTGTCTTTTTGGTGCATTTGCTCCCCTTTTATACTTGTCGAAAGGGCGCCAATGCACAACGGCTTCGAACAGTTGCTCGGGTGCAGTTTTGGCAACTGCACTTAACTTCCACACAGGCTTAACACGTGCAATTAAAGGAATAACTGCAAAAAATTAACCTCCTGGTAGTTGTCTTCATACGTGGAAGAATCTTCGGGATACTCGGGATATGCTTGTTGTAGGGCATAAGCAACCCCGAGTCGCCCTGTTCGAGAGCAGTCAATGTCCTTTTGACCACGCATTGTCCGCAATTACTTGACCGCATACTATCTGCGACCTTCTGTCCGCGCATTGCCTACAGGCTTCTGACCGCGCACTCTCTGCGACCTGATCGCGTAGAGCCTGCGACCATGTGTCTGAGCTTCTCAGGCCAGCCGAGATCATATCAACGGACAATTACCTGGTTCGAATCTGTCTTGAACCAGACGTGCATTTATTCTGAACTAGCTCGAGTAACAATCCTCATCAGTGACCTCCTCCGGGGGCAACTCGGATGCTTTGGTTTGGCTTTTCGGTGCCATCACCGGGAAGTAGAGGTGTTCGGAAAAGGCAAAGAAGGAAGGAAGCTTCCGGGAAAATCAACTACCAGGAAAACAAGCTACCAGGAGAGCAAAAGCGCGCTACCGGGAGAGCTAGGATTTGAGGTTGGGAGTTGTGTCCTAGGCCGCAGCCCCCCTTCCCCCTATTTATAAGCAATGGAGGGGGCCTCGGATGGGTGACACATGTCCCCCAACCCATCTGGGCCGTTGACTCGAATCGTCACGTGGATATCGAAGTGTTGCACGAAGATCAGAGCGTCGTACGGTGCACACACGCATGAACCGAGGGGTCGAGCGGGAAAATGGCCTGGGAGCCTAAGCGTCACACGTAGCCCGGGGCGTGTCCCGGAAGTCAAAGCATCGCCCGGGGCCAAGTTCTATGCATACACTCCGGGGCCACTTTGTGTCCCTGGGGGTCTGAGGGGCTGCTATTGGGGGAAAATCCCAGACACTTACCAGGCGAAGATCCGGAGGGCTCCAGTGGAAAATCCTGGAGGGCTGCCGGGGAAAGTCCCAGATGCCTCCCGTGGAAAATCCCGGAGGGCTACTGGGGAAAGTCCCGGACGCCTCCTGTGGAAAATCCCGGAGGGCTACTGGGCAAAGTCCCGGACTCCTCCCGTGAAATATCCCGGTGGCCTCCCCCAGAAGACCATGGGAATCTCTCCGAGCCCCGGACGCCTCTCGTGAAATACCACGGAGGCCTCCCGGGAAAATCCACGGAGGGATCCCGCGAAAGGTCACGTGCGGGCGACATTAGGAGCGCCTTTGGAACTTGCGAGGACACTTGTCCAGCATCCAAGCCCTTTGGCCAGTGAAATGGTGTCAACACCCCTCAATCCGATAGCTGTAGCTAGGGCTCTTTAGTCTTTTTGCATCTTTTGGGGCCTATATATACCCCCTTGTATTTCATTTGTAGAGGACTCTCAATTCATTTTACACAATCAAAGCAACAGGCTCCCTTGGAGACCTCTGTCCCCGAGAGAGCACCTCCCCAGCAGACTTACGTCCGGAGGGTGCTGACAGGACTAGGGCACCCATCGGGACCCGAACCTGTATAAAAATCACCGTGTCAATCTCTGTGTTGCCCGGTGGGAGGTGATCGGTCGCTCGGTCAGCTCGCATCGCTGTTTTCGTGTCAAACACTTCTGACAAACCTGCCGGTGGTATATTTTATACCACGACAGTAATCAACCGTCCTTATCTCTCTGTTTCCATCGGTATAGCTTATCCTCTAATTCTCGCCTTTGCAGGGTTGTGGCAAGTGTAAAGTTGAGGATAACATGGGTGTGTACGTACTATGTGAAAACTGTCGGTCCAAATCCCCATTTGTATGTAAAATTTATTTGAGCATGCTCCACATTGTATGTAAAATTTATTTCAGTGTGCTCCACATGGTAACCTATTTTCAGAGCATTTGGACTCCATTTGCAATATCTGAGTGTCTCTTGAGGTTTCATTTAAAATAAGTTTTTGAGCATTTGGACATCATTTGCATAGATTTGAGGCTTTTTGGATATTAAAATTTCAGTACTCAGAGTTACAGAGTTTCTGATTGTAAAGCACTACACACTACTACAGAAGTGCATTCCACTAACCCATATTTTCTAACGGTTATAAGCAATCTGGGAAAAATCCGATAGAATAGGACGACAGCGGCGGAAAAGAGACATTTTACTATCGGTTACACACTAGTCCAACGTTAGTGAAATGCAAATACTTTTTACTATCGGTCATTACTGTACAAACCGATATAATATATTAAATAGTACTATCGGTTTTCCATTTTTAACTGATAGTAAAATTACGCACTTTATACTATCGGTTATCACTGTACCAACCGATATAATATATTAAAATAGTACTATCGGTTTTTCATTCGTAACAGATAGTAAAATTACTCACTTTATACTATCGGTTCATACTGTACCAACCGATATAATATATTAAATAGTACTATCGGTTTTTCTCGCGTAACTGATAGTGAAATTACTGACTTTTTACTATCGGTTCTTACTGTACTAACCGATACAATATAGTAAAGTTTACTATCGGTTATATAAAACAAACCGATAGTAAAATGACTTCATATAAACTAATGGTTATGACAGTGGGGACCTTATTTTACTATAGGTTTGTGTTTTTGAACCGATAGTAAAATTGTACAACTTAATTAGGTCAACCCCTGCTCTGCGCTCTGCATGTTGGAATCATTTCAACCGCGCACGACTCCAAGCTAGAGTGATCAGGAGAAGCTAGCTGAGAGGTTGATCATATTTCCATCCCCCTCGGTATTGTCATCTTCTCATCACCTCTCTCTCTCTCTATCACTCTTTCACACTCTCCCTCTCTCTCTCTACTTGCAATTCATTAAACTAGATACATGTAGCTCCAAACTAGCTAGAAGGCTAGGTTGGCTAGCTAGCTATAGCTTGCTGAATTTCAGCAGCTAGCTAGCTGGCTCTTCCAATTAATGCATGCAGCAAGTTAATTAGGGTTTCATATATACAAATCCATTGTATGTAATTAAGCATCTAATGTACACACATATGGCCTAGCTAATTATGTTTCATGCATATATGCATGCCCTGAGTCATTAATTATTTATTTGAATTTGTCAATTTTGTGAAATAATTGTAGATGGACCGAGAATATTAGATGTATGGAATAAAATGTACTACTGTTGAGTATTTGGAGGGTGTGAATGGGTTTATTAAATTTGCTTTGCAAGAAAAGGCGAAGAAGGGAGAGAAAGATATGCATTGTCCTTGTATAGATTGTATGAACTTAAAAAGGTTCAGCAACTCTGATCAGATTAGGAGTCATTTGATTCGTCGTGGTTTTAACGCACGCTATACCCGTTGGATATGGCATGGTGAAGATCTTGAGGAAACGAGCACTGCTACCACTCAGCAGCACCCGGAAGTGGATTGCAGTAATGATGATCATGATCAGAACATTGGTAATGTTCATTCAGAATTCCATGTAGATGACGATAATTTAGATGAAATGTTACGTGATGTAGAAGAAGACTACAGCGAAAATGATTTAGCTAAATTTGAGAAATTAATTGTTGATTCTGAGAAGCCTTTGTTCCCCGGATGTGCAAAATTTACAAAGTTGTCTTCTGTGTTGAGATTATATAACTTGAAGGCAAGCAACGGTTGGAGCGATAAGAGTTTCACGGCGCTATTGGATCTGTTAGCGGACATGCTTCCAGAGGGAAATGAGTTGCCAAGATCGGTTTACCAGGCCAAAAAACTATTGTGTCCATTGGGAATGGAAATCGAAAGAATACATGCAAGCCCAAATGATTGTGTTTTGTACCGTAACAAGTACGAGGATTTGCATGTTTGTCCAAGATGCGGTGCATCGCGGTATAAGCATGGGGACAGAATTTATCACAATGGATGTGATGTGGTAAAGAAAGGGCCTCCGGCCAAAACTGTGTGGTATTTGCCTTTGATTCCCAGATTGAAACAGCTGTTTGCAAATCCGAAAGATGCAAAGTACTTGCGTTGGCATGTTGAAGGTCAGAAACAAGCCGGAAAACTAAGACATCCAGCTGATTCCATTCAATGGAGAAACATTAACAGAACATTCGGTGAGTTTGGCGGCGAAGTGAGGAATATAAGGTTTGGGCTGAGTACGGATGGTATGAATCCACACGGAAATATGAGCAGTCGACATAGCACTTGGCCGGTTCTTTTATGCATCTACAATCTTCCTCCTTGGTTATGTATGAAGTGCAAGTACATCATGATGTCGTTACTAATTTCAGGACCCAGACAACCCGGGAATGATATTAACGTGTTTCTATCACCGTTAGTCGAGGACTTACATAAATTGTTGAGCGAAGGGGTGCGGGTGTGGGATGCACATAAGCGAGAGAATTTCAGGTTGTGGGCCATGATATTTTGCACCATAAATGATTTCCCGGCCTATGGAAATTTGTCGGGGTATAGTACGAAATGAGGCAAGGCTTGTCCTATTTGCCTGGATGAAACTGAAAGCATGTGGTTATCGAACTGCAGAAAAACAGTGTACATGGGTCACCGCAGATTCCTTCCGATGCATCACGCCTACCGTAAGAAGAGGAAGTCATTCAATGGGAAGCCTGAGAAAGGATCAGCCCCAGTGTTTGTGACTGGTAAGAAGGTTTACTTGCGCGTGAAGGACATCAAAGTTGAGTTCGGTAAATGTTCTAAACCTCCAGGAAAAATTGTTTGGAAGAAGAGATCGATTCTTTGGGATCTGCCATATTGGGAGCACTTACAAGTTCGACATTGCATTGATGTCATGCACGTAGAGAAAAATGTTTGTGACAGTTTCACTGGTTTGTTGTTGAACATTCCAGGAAAGACGAAAGATGGCATCAACGTTCGCCGTGACATGCTCGACATGGGCATAAGGACTGAGCTTGCACCGTTGGAGAAGGGAAAGCGGACATAACTCCCCCCGACCTGCTATACTTTTTCAAAAAGAGAAAAAACAGAACTCTGTCCGTGACTACATGGTGTCAAAGTTCCATGCGGGTATTCTGCGAACTTGAAAAAACTTGTGTCCATGAAAGACTTGAAACTGGTTGGTATGAAGTCCCATGATTGTCATGTACTGATGTCACAAATGCTTCCCATTGCTATCAGAGGCATTCTCCCAGTCAAAGTCAGAGAGACAATTACAAAGCTATGTTATTTCTTCAACACAATATCTGGCAAGGTACGTAAGCGTGTACTACTAGCAAGTTAATTAGCTCCATTCGTGGAACTTGTCAGATTTTTTGGATCTGAATATTTGCTGCAACTGTATCCTTGCAGGTAATTGATATGGATGGACTGGACGATTTGCAACGCGATGTCACTACCACTCTTTGTCAACTGGAGATGTATTTCCCTCCATCCTTTTATGATGTTATGGTCCATCTAATTGTTCACCTTGTCAGAGAAATTAAGTTTTGTGGACCCGTGTTCTTGCGCTACATGTATCCATTTGAGAGATTTATGGGTATCTTGAAGGGATATGTAAGGAATCGACATCGGCCTGAGGGCAGTATCATTGAAGGTTATGCCGCCGAGGAGGTGATCGAATTTTGCACCAACTCTATGGCCGGGGTTGACCCAATTGGCGTTCCTACGTCCCGGCATGAGGGCAGGCTTCAGGGCATTGGAACGATTGGATTTAAAGCAGTCGTCTCCTCTAGTGATCTGTATGCAAAAGTGTAACACCCCTGTTTTTGCCAAACACTAAAATAGCCAAAATCCACATCTTGACCCCAAACCCTAATCTGCTTCAGCCATTCCCTTCTAAATGTTGTTCAGAACATTTTTCCCTTCGGGATCATCTCCAAAATCCCATCCTAAAGCTGAGTTTCAACCCTTGCCATTTTAAAACCCTAATTACCCTATTTTACCCTAAACTGTTTTCCCCAATTTTGTCGAAACCCTTCAGATCTTACCCGATCTTACCAAACTTTGGCCGGATAAGTTATAATAATCTTTTGCAACTTATCTGCGAAATCAGATTTCAGATCAGCCCTCCAGATCTCCAGATTTGCAGATCAGTCCCTGGAAGCAAAGTTCTGAAAATTGCAAATCAGCCCCTCTAATCTTTTCGGCTGTTTTCGACCAGCGCCTGGTCATTGGCTACGACCAGCGCGTCTTCGCCGGAGCCGCGCCGTGTTTTCGCCGAGTTTGCTCGCCGCCGGCCACCGCTCCTTGTCGCATGTGTTGTGAACAACCGAGCCACCCCACGCGCACGTGCCAGCACCATTGCTTCGCCTTGTCCAGCGGTTAAACGGCCGCGCTCCAGCAGCGTTTTCGCGCGCGCATGCCCGTTGCCGTGGCATTGCATGCGTGTACGTGTCGTTGCCGGAGCTACGTTGTCGCCTCCGCATCTGCGCCGTCCCGGACGAAGTTCCAAGGCACCCTGGCATTACTGGCAAAGCTGCAGCACCGCCTGAAGCGTATCACATCGCCGTCGCCGTCGTTGCGCCTGCACCCGACAAGCTTCTCCCCGGCGCAAGCAACCGCTGTCGCTTTATCCCTCGCAAGCTCCGTCCTCGTGCCTATTTAAACGCTCCCTGTGCTTTGAAAACCTGAAGCCTCCAGAAAATCGGCTAAGTCCCAAACACCACCGCGAACACCTTCTTCTCCGGCGAGCCAGCGAGAGAGCTCACGGTGCCAGCTCATTTCACAACCCCTCTCTTCGATCCAAGTTCATCAGTGAGTTCCTCCCTTCTCCCTCTCTGTGTCATAGCAGCCAATTGCATCCCGGCGATCCCTAACGCCAGCGATCATCGGAAAAGCCCATTTGCCCTGTTTCCCCAATGCTGTTCGATTCATCCCAAATTGGCCTTCGTGTTAGTAGAGAAAAGGGATCAGTGAGCTTAGTAGAGCAAGCCTGTAGAATCAAAACCTTCAATGGTGCCCAAATCGAAGAAATCCCGATCTGGAAGTTCGTCAGTTTGCTGGACCTCGCCGCCAAGCTTCTCTGGCCATCTCCCAGCAAAATTGACCCCTCCATTAGCCTTGTTGTGCCCTAGAGATCATCCCCAAGCTTGGAATTGAGCTCTTTCGCCCTGTATCAAAAATCCCCAATTCCAAAGTCATCTTCTCCGGCACAGTTCGCCGGAATTCTTTCCCGGCTGATTTAGCCGACACCACCTTGTCCCTTAGCTTCGCCTCACCTCCCTGAGCATTTTCTTCCACTAGCTCGACACCTGGATCTGCCTAGATTGTGAGTTATGCCCTTGCCAAGCTCTTGTCCAGATCAATGTCTGTGCCGTGTCGCCACCGCAGTTCATCGCCGGATTTGGCCACCCTCCGGCCACTTTCAGCTCTTGTCCCTGTTGAGTATTTTATTCCTGTTAGTAATGCCTACCTCCCAGACAAAGTGTTGCATCAATTGGAGCCCTGGATCAAAAGTTAAGCCATGCCCTAGTTTCTGGCCATGTCCAGCACTATGTCAGTGCATGTCAGCCACTGGCATTAGCCTTGTTTGACCCCTTCTGGTTGAGCAATGGAAATGTCACTTTGTCCCCTAGATTCCTGGAGTTGTGTTCTACATCTTTCCCTTCTATCACTTCTCCAGAAAACCATCCTAAGATCAGTTTGAAGCTATGCCAAAGCCATGAACCGAATGTCGACCTTTCGACGTTCAATCCTTTTTAGCCGTTTCTTTGACCAGAGCCCTTGTGACCTTGCCCTAACCTTTTCCCCTGCATGCATGACTTATTTACTTAATAATTTCTATGGAAACTATTTTCTGTATGCTTATGGTATGTGTTTGTGTGTTGGTTGATTGCCGCAGAGTCAGAAGCTGAAGGAGCAGAGGAAGTCTTTGAAGATCCGTCTGAGTACTTAGACCCAGCATTGCAAGGCAAGCCTCATTCCTTTGATCATGTCTCGCCCAATATTTTCATATGAAGTATATTCACTGTGTCTTACTATGCATGCTTATTTGAGATACAAGTTATGTTTGAATGACATGAGTAGATATTACCTAATGAATCATGAAACCCCTTTTGTTATTGAACCTTCATATATATGCTTTTGTCACCCTAGGACTCATATACTGAATATCCACATTAAAACTTGAAATGGTCAAATACATGAGAAGTTATAATGAAAACCGTTTTGTCAAGAAAACTGATAAAAGGGATCAGTAGTGAGGATTGGATTGTATGGAGAGGGTGCGGTGCGCACCAGGGAATGTGAATGCTCCTCACTATTGGTTCATAAGGACGAGAACCTTGTGCTGTGTCTCTATGCGAATTGTAAACGTACCAACCACTTGCCTGGTATGGGACAGGCACAACTTAGTAGCTTTTTGGTATTAGCAGTTCCCTGCATGGTTTGTCGATCTGGTTTCTCGCGTGGAAACTGGTAGGCCAAGGTTCGGCCATGAGTGATGTGAGTTCAGAAAAATGATGAGAGGAAAAGGCGTAAAAGAAGGAAGGCGCCCTAGACCTAATTAAGCCGTGAGCGGTTGTAATCTTAAATGGTCGTATGTCTCGCGTGGACATAGACCAAGGCTATGTGTCCTGCGGGAACATAGACCAGAGACGCTAGGAAGTAAGGCAGTGGGGAAGACCCACAACGGTACTTGAGACTTAACTGTCTATTTACCGGGCGGGGATACTGTTAATACTGAACTGTAAAAGCGTTGTGTGATCTCGGCCTTGTCACTTGTGTATAAGTCACATGGAGCTGGTCCGACTTGAAAGCCGAGTGAACCAGTGGATTTAAAAAGAGGTACACCTTTACAAAGTGTAAAAGAAGTATCAGATACTCTGTACTCCCAGGTTCAGGAGTCTTTTCGTAGTGGATGTTATCCATGGGTTATAGCACAAGTAATGTTTTGGAATGTTTTCATAATGCGGTTAACAAAGTAGTAACTCATGGGAGACTACTACATCTAATGTTTTATTGAAAACCTGTTTAATGTTTAAAGTATCATTTTCATGACAAAGTACTGTTTTACCGAACAAATGACTTGGAAATCTATATATCTCTATCCTTATGAAACTAAAACCCCGGAATCATATGTTTCACCCTCATGTAAGTACAATTGCATTATTCCCCGGAATGAGTGTTGCTGAGCACCAAGTGCTCACCCTTGCATTTATATCCCACTGTAGAAGAGGGATTCGAGGATCCCGATTCCTTCAGTTATGAGTACTCAGCAGAAGATGGAAGTGCCCCGGACGAGCCCACGTTCTAGAAGGATTTTGCACCAAGTCAAGTCAGATGTGGGAGAAGCCTCTCCAACTCCGCTGCTGATTGAAGTTAAGCTGTTTGTCGTTGCTTTGTGCTTTATGTTGTGTGTTCGGTACTTGGATACCGATTCTGGTTCTGATAAACTGGTTATTTTCTTAGCAACTCTACTTAGCGCCATTTTCGGTGCTTTGGCTATGTAATATTGGCCATGTTGGCCTGATACTTGTTTAATGATATTACTATGCTTGTGTGGTTTGGAGCTCATGTGACATCCTGCTGTGTGTAACCTACCTGGGCGGTTACCAAGGTGATCCTCAAATGGGGGTCTCACAAAAAGCCCATTTTTGGGTCTTACAGCACATGAAGGGGGTGGAGCCATACATACACGAGCACAAGGAAATGTTACGGAAACAGAATCTCTCGAAGCCAGAGATTTGGGTCACCAGAGAACATAATAGGAAGTTTGCTGGGTGGATCGAAAATAGAGTCCTGCAAGCTTCTGAGGGCGACGTAGATGAAGTTGTTACATGGTTGGCCAGAGGGCCTAGATTTACTATAGGGACTTGGCAGGGGTATGACATCAACGGCTATTCATTTTACACAAGAACTCAGGACGAGAAGAGTACTATGCAATGTAGTGGAGTGACACTACTTGCTATTTCGGAGGATGCCAGGGCAGTAAGGGCACTCGACTCATATTACGGTGTTATTGAGGAAATATGGGAGCTCGATTATGTATTACTTAAGATTCCTCTGTTTCGATGCCAATGGGTCGAAATCCCTCGAGGTGTTAAAGTCGACAATTATGGGTTTACTCTCGTCGATCTCAGTAGAGTCGCACACAAAGATGATCCATTTATACTTGCTGAGCAAGCCACACAGGTGTTCTACATCGTTGACCCGGCCAACCCAAAGTTGCACGTTGTCCTTCATAGTAAGAGACGTATTGTTGGGGTCGAAGACGTTGTGGATGAAGAAGAGTACGATCAGTTCGATGAACTACCTCCATTTTTAGATGGAATTCTTCAATCTGTCCCTACAGAAGATATTGACGAAACAAGTTACTTGCAAGACGACCACGAAGAAGGATTATGGGTGGACAACCATTCTTGACTAATTTGCAATATGTAAGTGACGTATATTACTTGGATCTTTAATCGAAGAATTCTTCAAATCATTTTTCAAAAATTCTTTGGGAAAACATACGTGATGCATTGAGAATCATTTATGCAAATTTTCATTTCAATTGGAGTATATACTTGATTTGAGCAATAATTGATTCTTTTCACAAATCAATATGAAAACTGCAAATTTTCATTCCATGATTGGTCTTTACTGTTAATTTATTTCAAAATTATTGGAAGTCATTTGTTTGGGGTTTCAGGTGTCTTTACAAGTGCAAAATGATGTACTGAGACCCATCTGTAATTGTTCTCAGGAAATCCCTTTAGATAAATTTAACAGTATTGTACTATCGGTTTCAACTTCCAACCCGATATGAAATTAACATATACTATCGGTATATTGTCATAAAACCGATAGTAAAATACAATGCAAAATGATGTACTGAGATCATCTGTAATTCTTCTAAGGGAAATCCTTTAGGGTCAATAACATTGTATTTTACTATCGGTTTCAACTGTGAAACCGATATGAAATTAAACTATACTATCGGTTTATTGTTCATAACCGATAGTGATTTATACTGTGTTATGAGCCCCTGTTCTTAGTTTACTATTGGTTTGGTATAATAAAACCGATAGTGAACAGTGCCAACACTGAAAACCCTAACTTACATGTTTGTACTATCGGTTTATTGTTCATAACCGATAGTGATTTATACTGTGTTATGAGCCCATGTTCTTAGTTTACTATTGGTTTGGTATAATAAAACCGATAGTAAACAGTGCCAACACTGAAAACCCTAACTTACATGTTTGTACTATTGGTTTGGTGGTTATGAACCGATAGTAAATATTCATACATTAGGTTATAACCTTGCACGATTTTCCCTCCAGTGCAACTGATCACATTCCAATTTCCAAATACTCGCGCGGAAAACCCTAGATTCCCCAACGTTCGCTTCTTCGCTCCTCTGCGCCACCATTGCCGATCAGAATCTGGTTCTCCACTGCCTCCGGCACTGCATTGCTCCACCGCCTCCGGTCACTCCACGATCGACTGTAAGTGTTCTTGACCAAATCGCTCGTGTGTATTGCTTAAGTTTGTATGCAATGGTTCATATCCCATTCAATGGATTACAAATATAAAACTAGAGTAAAATTCATGAACTACAAACTTGATAGCTATGAGAATGACAGAATTGATGAAAATCACTAGCAATTTGTCATACAGTGTAGTCCACTATCAGTTTCTTATTTAGAACCGATAGTAAATACCTTAAACTGAATTTTCTGTTAATTATTTCCCATTTTCTAATTTTCATCTGAAATTTTGGTTCATTTACATTTTAACATACTTTATGTTCCTGTTGTGAGACTAGCATATTTTGCACTGCTAATCTTATAGATTTTACTGAATACAAACTTGATTACTATCGGTTTTACTTGGAAAACCAATAGGAAATAGAGTATGTCATAGTTTGCACTGCTAATCTGAATTTTCTGTTAATTACTTCCTATTTTCTAATGTTCATCTGAAATTTTGGTTCATTTAAATTTCAACAGACTTTATGTTCATGCAGAGAGACTAGCGTAGGGCACAACAATTTTAGTTATGAACTTTGTCATGTACCTTTCTTCATATCAATTGATGGTTTGTTCATGGAATTTTAGGTAAAGCCATGTCGGCATCTTCCTCGGCTGATAGTAGTGATTCAGCGAGGGCGAACGTAGATGGCGCTGCCTCGTCCCAGCGCAAGAGGAAGGCGCGAGGCGTGACGATGTTGGGTCGTTTGGCCAAACGCGCGGATCTTTCATGTGAGTTCAACCAGTTCGGGAGACCGATCGGGAAGAACGCCGGCCACTATGCTACCTATGTTGGCTTGTTGGCAAAGGAAAGGGTGAAGATCACCGTCCAGAGCTGGAAGGACGTCAGGGCCGACGAGAGGGATAGGCTGTGGGCGGAAGTGAAGGTAAAATTAATCAAAATCACTGAACTCTTGAGTAATCACATTGCCTTGGTTTATCCCAGAGATTAGGTAAGTCCTGCTTATATGCACCATTTGAAACAGGCCAAGTGGAACATTCCCGACGATGGTCCCAAGATAGCTTGCTTGAAGGACATGAACAACACGTGGAAAACCTTCAAGAGCGTCCTTGTCAGTACCTTCCTCGCTAAAGGCGAATCTCCATGCGAGAAGTACCCCTTCATAACGGAGGAGGTATGGGAGCAATTCGCCCAACAGAAGGGGACTCCTGAGTTCAAGGTATGTATGGTTCCTTAGCTTGGTTAACCATTGTATGCAGTAAGCAACGGTGCATTAATTTTCTTGTTTCTGGTACGAAGGCCCTCAGTGAGAAGAACAAGGCAATCCAGAGGAGGAACGACCACCCACACCGGCTCGGCTCTCGCGGCTATGCGGGGAAGGAGGAGCAGTGGAAGAAGGCTGAAGACGAGGCGTCAAATTTCGTCGACTCCCCTGACCTACCACTCTCCGAGATCCGCGATCAGCGATGCAAGCGCTGGTGGTTGGCCAGAGGGACCGTGTCGGCCACGGGGACTGTGGCGTTCCCAAACCCCAAGGACGTCGAGGTCGTGCAGCGACTCGTAAGTTGGCTAACTTCCTGGTTGGAATCATAGAGTGTGGTAGAAAAAACTATGATCACTAGTGTGCGCACAAGTTTGTGTATATTTCTTCCTCACAATGGAGAGCTTTCAATGTAACAGATCTCTTGCTCGAAGGAGGCGACCGAGGGATTGTTCACTCCCCATAGGGAGAACGACATCCTTACCCGGGCTCTAGGGAACAAGGAGCATCCAGGGCAGACGTGAACCGTGGGGGCTGTGGTGCCATGGAAGGAAGGTTTCTCGGAGCCCGGGCAAAAGGCGAAGAAGGCTACCGGCTGGAAGGAAAGGGAAGTGGAGCTATCTCAGAAGATACGGGCAAATGTGACTGCACAATTCACGGACATGTTCGCTCAAATGAACGAGAAGTATGAACGCCTCAGCCGAGTTGTGCAGTCCAAGGGTTTAGATCCAGCTGCCGAGGTTGACGCTGCCAGGCCGAGTAGTTGCGGCTCGAAGGTTCACGTGGATCCAGTGGACCTGATCGAGGTATTGCAACTCTTGAGCTATATATGCAGTTCGGTTGATGCCACTCCCGTTACGTTAGAATTGTTTCGCTAACCTGTTATAATTGCTGCAAATTGCAGAAGCCGAAGAGCTGTGGCCTATTGATCAACATAGGCGACAAACCTGTTGCGGTTGCAAACGGGGTCGTAAACCAGTCTTGGGAGGATGTCCGGATCCATTGCGTACCTCTGGAGCCTGGATTCGCAAAGGTACAGGTGGACATGGCCCTCCCGGGCTACAGCTCTTTTCCGTTGCCCGTCCCAACGGACGAAATGCGGACAATTGGCGAGGCATTGGGCTCGTACATACAGTGGCCCAAAAAGGGTGTTAGACTACAGGAGGTAAACCCTAGCCATTCTAGCTTACAGCTCAGTTAATATACTCAATTTGCAAAATCTAACTTATGCGTTTGTACTTAAAGTGGACGATGGATACCAGCTCACTTCCTGAGGACACCACCCCCGCCACAACGCATGAGCGAACTCCTTCGGCCCCCATGCCTCCTCCGACGGCCTCAGACCCTTCGCCATCAAATGAGGCCGGCGGCACCACACCCCAACCTTTGAAGGTATACACTCGCTCCCCGCCCAAAGGCAAGAGCAAGGCCAAAGGCAAGGCCAAACAAAGCCAGCCGGGTACGTTCAAGAACGGGTCCCCACTCGTGTCGGAGTACCTTCTGCAGAATATGGATCAAATAACCAGAAGTCTCCACGAGTGGTACCTGACCCGGTCTAGGCGCCACATCAACTTCTTGGTTCACTTCAGGCCAGGCCATTTTCACCGTGAGGCCAGGAGCATATCGGTGGCCCACGAGGATTTGTTCGACCTCCTCAACTGGTGGGAGCTTGATATGTCCATCATACGGACTGGAGTCCTGTGAGTTTGATGTTGTCTGAAGTTATCACAGTTCGTTTCATAAATCTAATCACTTTGTATGCACTACTTACTAATGTCTACTTTGCATCCACGTGCATGTATAGGCTGGCATCGATGAGGGCATGTGACAAGGTGGGTTTCCTCGACCCAGAGAAAATAAGCCTCACGATGCTAGAGCACGACCAAGAACATGCGGAGGAATACATATCAAGGGCACTACTAGCGCAGCAGGATCGAGAGTTCATCCTTGCGCCGTACCACCAAAGGTTAGTGCATTTCCTACTAATTTAACTCATTCTTGTATGTTACGCCTAACATACGTATGAAATGGTTCGCTTATCTATGCAATGTAGGGGCCACTGGGTCCTCGCCGTCATTTGCCCATGGATGAATGAGGTCTATTACCTCGATTCGATGAGCGACAAGGTGGCGCATGTTTTCACCCTCACATGGCACATAGATGCGTAAGTAACATAGTTGTTTTAAATTTTTCTCTGACTAGCTAATTAATTATAACATATTAACTGGCAATACTAAATTAAATACAGGGCTTTCAAAAATTATGCTAGTGCTGGAGGGAGGCATGACGAGTCGAAGGGCACAACAATTTCTTGGAAAGAATATGAGGTAATTAATACGGATGGAAGTACTCATGATGAGTCTTTTAATTTACGCTTAATTAGTTCTTTCAAGTTAATGTGGGTTTATGTCTTTGCATATGCAATTTTTCCAGTGCCATCAGTAGCCACAATCGTGGGAATGTGGCTTCTATGTCATGAGATTCATGTATGACCTGATCAGGAGAAACTTTGCCCAATTCCCTAAGGTAACCATTTTTCCTGACTCAAAGTCGAACTTTAATTGGATGTGACGTACGATCCTAACTTCATACACGCATATATGCAGAGCGCCATGTTGAAAGAGCAATATGAGTTGGGTCAATTGAAGGAGCTGCGAACAATTTGGGCTCAATATGTCATGGAAGAAGTGGCTGTCAACGATCGATAGTAACTGACTTGTGTAATATATATTGAATGTGTTGATTGCTGTATTTGTGAATAAACTCAATATGTGAATAGATTCATTGATGTATTTGTGAATAAACTCAATCAATATGTGCATAAATTCAATCTGTCCAATGCATGTGTATATTACTATATTAGTGTATTTGTGAACAAATTCAATATGTGAATATTGGTGAATATTTGTAAATATTGGTGTATTTGTGAATGATCCAATGTATCTCTGTATTGCTGTATGTATATGTGCATGATTCCAGTACTAACCGTGTCGAGTACATAACCGACAGGGAAAACTACATAGTACTATCGGTTATATACTATAACCGATAGAATAAATATTACAGTACTATCGGTTCATATACAGAAACCGATAGAATAAAGTTTCCAGTACTAAACGTGTCTACACAATACTATCGGTTATATACTACAACCGATAGAATAAATATTTCAGTACTATCGGTTCATATATAACACCCGATAGAATAAAGTTTCCAGTACTAACTGTGTCTACACAATACTATCGGTTTATATATAACAACCGATAGAATAAAGTTTCCAGTACTAACTGTGTCTACACAATACTATCGGTTTATATAAGAGCCGATAGAAAAAAATATTTACATTACTATCGGTTTAGATTCTAGCCGATAGAAAAAACCTACACAATACTATCGGTTTATATAAGAGCCGATAGAAAAAACGTACACAATACTATCGGTTTAAATCCGAGCCGATAGAAGAAATAGTCGATAGTGATTAGTGAACGTTGGGAATGTAGATGTTTTACTAACGGTTTTCAACCGATAGAAGTGTGCAACGTTTCTACTATCGTGCCGATCACTATCGGTAAGAGAACCGATAGTAGAGTGGATTTTTAACCGATAGTGAAAAGCATTTCTGTAGTAGTGACATCATTGCATAGAAGAGGGAAACTATCACAAATGATTCTGAGTTCACAACCGTCTGTGATATATAACTATCACAGACGGTTGTGAACTCAATCGTCTGTGATAGACTCTCAGACGGTTCTGAGATCAGAATCGTCTGTGATAATCTCTCTACATAGTGTAATGCGGGCTTTGTCCTACTCATTTCCACACTTTGCGACTCTTCACCTCACTTGCCCTAGCTCTCTCCGCCCTCCCACCATCCGGCGCAATCACCTCCATCGCCTCCCCATCGTCCATCGTGATCATCTCCATCGCCTCCCCACCGTCAGGCGCGATAACCTCCATCGCCTCCCCACCTTCTGGTACGATCACCTCCGTCGGTTCCCCACCGTTTCTACCATTCTTAGTCAATTTTAAGTTTCAGATTTACTTACACTGTTCTCTTTTTCACTTATGTTAGGAACTGATTGTGGGACCCTCATTTGAGGAATCCAGTGGCAACCGCCCAGGTGGGTTGCACTTAGAAATGGTACATTGCAAGCTCACACAACAAGATGCATCATATAAAAATGAAAGTAATTAAAACAAGTGTTGATCACAAGGACCAACATTACAATAACATAGCCCCAAAATGACGCAATTTAGTGTTGATACAAAATTAAGAAGTTTTCTTCGACACAGAGGTCGGCACTGAATGAGACAAGAACAACAAGCAAAAGGACTTCAACGATCTTCATCTTCAACTGCAGCGGCGTTGCATGGGTTTCCTCCACATCGGACTCAACTTGGTAAGTAACCCTCTAGTAAGCTGGATCTTCTCGAGCGGTTTCTTCTTCTGCCATGTTGGGTTCAAGATAGAAGCACTCGGGATCAATGATGTCGTGGTATTGCGAATAACCCGGCAGGTTTCGTGGACAATCCTAGCGAAGAAAACGCGACGCGGGTTGACCGGGTGACCGGTCCTCCCCCGCCGGACAAACACAAGAAATGACACGGGGATTTATACAGGTTCGGGTCCCTGTGGGGCCTTTGTCCTGTCGGCGTGCTCCCGACCAGAGTCGGCTGGGGAGGCCCTCTCGGGGGAGAGGCTTCCGGAGCACACCAGTTAGTTTGGCTATTCCAATAATAATGAATCACCTCCCCTTACAACAGGGGGTACAAGGGCTATTTATAGCCCCAAAAAGAAGCAAAAAAGACTAAACTACCCCGGACGCTACCGTCGCATCGGGGGGTAGCGATGTCCTTCTCCTGGTCAGGCGCCTTGGATGCTTGACAGGTGGTCGCTGATTCCCGACGCGCTCCTCGCGTGACCAGCATGTGATCAACAACAAAAGACTTTACCTTGAGAAGGGCGACGAGGCAAGGTCCCCGGGCCAAAGGCGGCGCTCGGGACTGGCACCGGAGGCCACGTCCCCGGGCGAAAGGCGGCACCCGGGACCGGCACCGGAGGCCACGTCCTGGGAGCCAAAAGGCGGTGCCTGGGGTAGGCACCGGAGGCCACGTCCCCGGGCGAAAGGCGGCGCCCGGGACGGGCACCGGAGGCCAGGTCCCGGGAGCCAAAAGGTGGCGCCCGGGGCAGGCACCGGAGGCGACGTCCCCGGGCGAAAGGCGGCGCCCGGGACTGGCACCGGAGGCCAGGTCCCGGGAGCCAAAAGGCGGCGCCCGGGGCAGGCACCGGAGGCCACGTCCCCGGGCGAAAGACGGCGCCCGGGATCGGCACCGGAGGCCAGGTCCTGGGTGCCAAAAGGCGGCGCTCGGGGCAGGCACCGGAGGCCAGGTCCCGGGAGCCAAAAGGCGGCGCCCGAGGCAGGCACCGGAGACCACGTCCCCGGGCGAAAGGCGGCGCCCGGGACCGGCACCGGAGGCCATGTCCCAGGAGCCAAAAGGCGGCGCCCGGGGTAGGCACCGGAGGCCACGTCCCCGGGCAAATGGCGGCGCCCGGGACCGACACCGGAGGCCAGGTCCCGGGAGCCAAAAGGCGGCGCCCGGGGCAAGCGCCGGAGGCCACGTCCCTGGGCAAATGTGATGCAACTTACCTGGGCTTATCCTCTCGGAGATTTCCCCCAACAGCAGCACCCCGTGGGTATGGCACATGTCACCGGGAAAATGTCTGGGCCAAGCCACCGGAGCCGTGACGCTTCCATTCCCGTGCCGCGCGCTTATTACCGCGCCCTTGGGCCATAAATACGCTCGTGGTTCGAACCGGCGCCTCGGTTTGTGCGCTAGTCCCTTCGTTTCCCGCGCATGGTTTAAACTTCAACGGCCCAGATGTACCGCGAAGTGCCACGTGGCGCCCATCTAGGCCATGCTTCGTCCCTATAAATAGGGCCTTGGGGGTCCCGGGAAGCTCATTCGAAACTTTCAAACTTCAGCGCCCTTAGCTCTCCCGGTAGCTCTCTCCCGGTAGCTAGCTCCCTGAAACTTTAGTCACCGAAAAAAACCAAACCTGATGGCACCGAAGGGTCGAGCGAAGACCACGGAGGTGCCCCCGGAGGAAATCGCTCCGGATTTCCTCTGGGCGTCGGAGTTCACGGTCGGGGACTTGGAGTCCCTGGTCGAACGCGGAGTCATCGAGGACGGAGACATCCAAGTCCCTGTGAAGAAGAATGGAGCCCCCCGCCCCAGGCTCGGAGAGATTGTGGCCTTCGAGGCCTTCCTCGAGGCGGGGCTCCAGCTCCCGGTGCATCCCTTGCTCCGGGAGTTTCTAAAGGAGTATGGGGTGGCGCTGAACCACCTAACGCCGAACGCCATCGTCCGGATGGGCCTCTTCATTTGGCTCTTCGAGACGGCGACCGGGCGGGAGCCCACCCTACGAGCCTTCCGGTACTTCTACGAACCGGCAGCGAGGAGCTCCCACTTGGTGAAGGGGGGACTCAAGTCCCCCTATGGCTCGGTGATGGTGCAGATGCTACCGTCCCGGGTAGCCGATTACCCGGCGGCGGCATCCCGGGACCACTGGGGCGACTGGATCCGGAGGTGATTCTACCTCCGGGTCAGGGACGATGAGGTGGTGTATGCCCCGGAGGCCCCCGCCTACAGCAGGTCGTCCGCGCCGTAGCCTCCAGTGTGGACGGACGAGGAGTTGGAGCTCCTCGGCAAGGTCATTATCTCTCGGGGCACCCGCTCTATGTGGGATGCCGCCGAGGCGGTGATGCTTTTGAGGATCTCCCCCTTCTCGCGCGGGAGAAGGGGGATCGGGATGGGCCCGGATCAACGGCCCCCGGTCAAGCCGGTGACCTGACGTAAGTCTTCGTTACCTGGTTCATTGCATTCACAAATTTTACAAAATTTGACTAACTCTTACCTTTCGCAGTCCGACCGTACCCGGCGGCACGGGAAAAGGCGGAGAACCTCCTGGGGAGGTACTTTGCCGACAAGCACGAGCGCATCATGCGCATCGTGGGGGAGGGCCCTCCCCGAAACTTGGTAGCCAAGGACTTCGGGCTGAAGCTACCGGAGAGGAAGCCCCTCCCCACCGCTGGATCGCACAAACGGGGGAAGGACGCTGCCGGGGGCTCTGAGCCTAAGAAGGCCAGGGAACAAAAAGCCCCCAGCCCATCGACGACGCCGGCTTCGACGCCGGCGAAGGCCCGGGACGAAACCCCTGGGACCGGGCGCACCCGGGCGCCGGCCCGGAAGGAGGCAACGCCCCCTCCCCCGGAGAGCCCTGTTCAGGGTCGGGGGAAGGGATTGGCCGCCGGCGGGGCGGCGTCCGATTCGGCGGACTACTCCCCGTCGCCGCCTTCGGTGGCGGCCCTCCCGGCGCCCCCGGCACCTTTGGAGCCGGAGAAGCTGGAGGTGAGATTCTCAGAGGCTTCGCCTCCGTGGGTCGTGTGGCCAGTAGACGAGGGGGGAAGCCCTTCAATCTACGAGGTCCCGCAGAAGTGGAGGTGCCGAGGGCCCTCCCGCCCGGGAAGGGGAAAGGGCTGATGGTTCCTCCTCGGCGACGAAGATGCCGACCACACTGCTGGATGCTCAGGTCCGGGGACCCCTCACCAACCGCCACGGGACCGGCGTTAGGTGGGAGACCCCCCTGCTTTCCGCGGGGGAGGTCGCCCGCTACGCGGAGGGCCTGCAGACCCGGAAGGTGTAGGCCTACGTTGCGGAGGGGACGCTCCATGAGCGTGTTGGGGAGCTTCAATCTCTCCAAGTCTAGGTACTTACCCGAGTCGGTGACGCTTTCTTTCGGGACCCTACATTTGAATTTTTTCTAACTCGAGTTTGTAGGTGGCGGCCATTACCTGGGGCCTTGAGCAGCGGATCGGCCGACTGCTTAAGGACGCAGAGGAGAGGGCCGTGACCTACCTGGGGTAGTGCGATGAAGCCTTCCAGGAGCTGGCCCGGGTCCGGGCCCAGGTCCACGTCTCCGAGGCCGTCAACAGCCACCTTCGGCAGGAGGCCAAGGCGAAGGAGGAGGCCTTCCGGGAGCTCGAGGGCTCGAGCGTTCGGGCGGTAACGGACGCGGGCCGCTCCGTCCGCTCGGCCCTCGAGAGCCTTGGCGTGAGCCTAGGCTCCGGGAGCAGCTCGGAGGTGCCCCCGGCTACCCTCGCAGAGGCTGTGTGTTTTCTCAACGCACAGGTCTCCGTCATCCCCGAGGCCGCCGATGCCCGGGCACGGCGCCGGGCGATCCCCATTGTTGCGGCCGCGGCGGGGCTTGTTGAGCACCGGGGGGTCGGCGCCTGGGCGATTGGGGGCCGCATCCCCCGGAGCTTCCCCGAGTTCTTCAAGCCCTCGCGCTAGGAGGTGGAGCAGCTCGCGGGGGGCTTCTACGACCGTATCATCTGAGTGAGATTTCCGGCACCGGCGCCTCCGACAGCGGATGGCCCGGCCCCGGCCCCGGCGGAAGCCCCCCGACGGGAGGACGCCAATGAGAAAGTATGAGCCTCCCCCCAGGTCTTAGATAGGACCCTTTTGCTTTTCTTAGGATTTTGTTCCCGGTAGCTTCTTAGAAGAAGCCCCGGACACTTGTAAAAAGACATTTTGACATGCAATGGAATTAGAAAATTTTCTAAGTCTTGAATGAATGCATTGTTACCAGGAAGCGCGTGGGGTTAGTCCCGGGCGGAGGTCTGGAAGAGGTTCCCCGGGGGCGAGGCCTTCAAGCCCAGGCAGGTGCCCCCCGAGGGAAGCCCAAGCCGCTTTGATCTTGCTAAGTCTCATCTCCGGGAAGCGCAGCGGGGACGCCGTCCGGGCGCCGATCCGGTTAATATGGCATTCGGAGTGGCACTTGGACAATTTTGACAATCATCATGCCGAATTATTCCCTCCGCGTCCGGGGTCCCGGATGATCCCCCCTCTTCGGATACTTCCGCCGGTGGGCTACGAGTATTGGCCCGAGGATGTGCTCCGGGAAGCTCAGTGCCGCGTACGCTCATTGTACCAGGACCTAACCCGGGAGCTGGCGGAGGGCCTCCAGGACTATTAGGCGTAGGAGCCTTAGGATGTAGAGGATTTCTGGGTAGAATCCGGGTTGTACCGTTTCCGATGCCCACCAGAGGGGGAAGATGTCCTCCGGGTTGAATGAGCAATAAAGCTGTGTTGTTGCTTTGTAAGTCTTCTTTTCATGTTTTTCTTGGATGGTCTTGATGACTCCTTTTGAAAAGAATGAGCTAAATTTGCTCGTGGATGGTGCGGTCGATACCCGGGGGTTCCTTATCCCCCCACCCACAGCGAGCCGGAGGGTAGCTCCGCGCGCTGTGGGGGTGACAAAGCCCCCGGGGTGAAGATGAAGACCTGTAACATAAGAATTTTTCCAAGTTAGGAAATTCTAAAACGAGGTTTTCGGGGAGAAACTTTCCAGGAGACAATCGTCCGGTCACCGTGAGAACGGGGAGCCGGGAATAAGGTCTGCGGGGAAGAAACATCCGAGAAAACCCGACAAGATTTCCGGAGGAGATTTCCGGGAGACAATCGTCCGATCGCCGTGAGAACGGAGAGCCGGGAATAAGGCCTCCGGAGACGAAATATCCAAGAAATTCGTAATTTTGCCAGGAGACAATCATCCGGTCACCGTGAGAATGGGGAGCCGTGAATAAGATCTCCGGGAAAGAAATGTCCGAGAAATCCGATATTTTTCTGGTAGACAATCATCCGGTCACTGTGAGGACAGGGAGCCGGGAATAGGGTGTCCGGGGAAGAAATATCCAAGAAAGCCCGAGACACCCCGCTGGGGAGACTGTCGACTCCTGGAGGAGGATGTGCCCGATGACGGGTCTGAGTGTTTGGGAAGGGGACTAGTCTCCCAAAGTGACTCGTTACCACGGTCGCTGGGGACCGGGTTGCCGCTTACACCCTCAGTCCACAAGGGCTGATCGTAAGCCGCCCTACAAGAGGGACTTGTTGGGTCTGGGCCCACTTCCTCACGGGGAGGGCATCCTCACGAGGAGGGCTTCCTCACGGGGAGGGCATCCTCGCGGGGAGGGTGTCCTCGCGGGGAGGGCATCCTCGCCGGGAGGGCATCGCCATTAGGGGCGGTAATGTGAAGAACCTGCAATGAGACAGTTGAAGAGAAGAATCCAGTTATATTGATAATGAAATGAAATACAACGCCTCCCCCCGCGAAGCCGCGAAAGGGGAGTGAAAGGTAATTACAATGTCCCCCTCCCGCTCCGGCGTGATCGCTCCGGGGGAGGGGACAGTAAGTACGAGGTCCCCCTTCCCCCTCCGGCGTAAACACTCTGGGGGAGGGGACGGGCCTACGCAGGCTAGACGTAAAACTTGCGAAGTAAACGCAAGTTCCACGTGTGCTTCAGCTCCTGCTCTTGGAGGTTAGATAGTTTGTAAGCCCCCGAGCCCAGGAACGTGGAGATCCTGTAGGGGCCCTCCCACTTGGGGGAGAGCTTGCCCTGGGCTTGGGGGTCTGTGACGCGCTTGAGGACAAGGTCCCCAAGGCGGAAGGATCTTTCGCGCACACGCTGGTTGTATGTGCGCGCTATCTCGCGATCGTAGACGGCGTGTCGGAGGAGCACTCGGTCGCGTTCCTCCTCCACGAGGTCGATCTCCAGTCGCTGGTTGGCCTCATTGGCCTGGTATGCTGCTGTCGTAGCACCGTCCAGGAGCTCGACTCGCAGCGACCAGAAGCCAATCTCCGGGGGGAGGACTGCCTCCGCCCCGTAGACTAGGGAGAAGGAAGTACATCCCGTCGCCCGGCTCGGGGTCGTGCGCATGGTACAGAGGATGCTAGGCAGCTCCTCTGCCCATGCACCCCGCTTAGAAGCGGCTGGCTCGAGTCTCTGGTGCAACCCCTGTAGGATCACGCCGTTGACCCTCTCGACAGCCCCATTGCTCCGGGGATGGGCCACTGAGGTGAAGTGGATGACGAGCCCCAGACCTTCGCAGAATTCCCGGAAATAGGCCGAGTCGAATTGGGCCCCGTTATCCACGGTGATTTCCCAGGGGACACCAAAACGACATACGATATTTTTCCAGAAAAACCGCTGGACGGCCCGGGACGTGATGCTGGCCAAGGGTTCCGCCTCTACCCACTTTCTAAAGTAGTCGACCGCGACCACCGCATACTTGTATCCTCCGGGCGCTGGGGGGAAGGGCCCTAAGAGGTCCATCCCCCAGCGCACGAAGGGCCAAGTGATGGGGATAGTCTGCAGTGCTACAGGGGGAAGGTTCGAACCCTTAGCCATCTTCTGGCAGGCCTCGCACGCGGAGACAAGGTCTCGCGCATCGCGCATGACAGTGGGCCAATAGAAGCCCTGCCGGAGAGCCTTGGCCGCTATGGTACGCGGGGCTAGGTGAGAGCCACAGCTCCCCGCGTGGATGTCTTCAAGAAGTTGGAGTCTCTCCGGCCGAAGGAGGCAGCGCAGGAGGGCGGAAGGCCCCCGCTTGTAGAGCCTCCCCTCCAGTAGGAGATATGCCCGGGCTTTGGCCCGGAGGCGCTTAGCCTCGGTCTCGTTGGGAGGGTCCCCTCCCCCTTGATGAAGGACATGAGGGGGTCCATCCATGACAGAGTCCGGGTGATCTCGGCGACCTCCGGGACGCGAGGCTCGTCGCCCCTGTCCGGGGAGGCCACCGAGGGCTTGGTGATGATCGCCAAGAAGGCCCCCTTGGGGAGCGATTCCCCAGCGCTTGCTGCCCGGGCCAAGGCGTCGCCCCGGTCATTGTCCCTTCACGGGATATGCCGGGCCTCGAGGCCGTCGAAGTGCCACTCCATATTTCGCACCTCCTGCAAATAAAGACTCAAGTTTACGTCATGGCATAGGTAAGACTTGTCCATTTGGCAAACTACGAGCTGAGAATCTCCCTTCACTAGGAGGCGCCGGATCCCCAGGGAGCAAAGCCTCGTACTTGGTGACATTGTTGGTGGCGGGGAACTCGAGCCGCGCTGTGTACTCGAGTTCCTTCCCCTCGGTGCTCCGGAGGACTACTCTCGCACCTGCCCTGGCGAGACACAGTGACCCGTCGAACATGAGAGTCCAATGGTCACTGCGTCGGGGCGGCGCGGGGAGGTCTTCGTCCCCGGGCCCGGAGGCAGGAGTCCACTCCGCGATGAAGTTGGAGAGGACATGTCTCTTGATGGCGGAGCGGCCTGTGGGGGACAGGGAGAAGGGGGCAAGCTCGGCCCCCCACTTCCCAATCCGGCCAGTGGCTTCTTTGTTCCGCAGCACCTCCCCCAGGGGGAGGGACGACGAGATGGTGATGGGATGTCCCAGGAAGTAGTGGCGAAGCTTCCAGGACGCCATCAGGAGAGCGTGGCAGATCTTCTCCATCTCTGTGTTCCGAGTTTTGGCCCCCTGGAGGGCCTCACTCACGTAGTACACGGGACGCTGCTGCCCCCCTTGCTCCTTCACCAATACCGCGCTGACGGAGATCGGGGTCGTGGCAAGGTAGAGGAGAAAGGGCTCTTCTGGAGACGGACTCACGAGCATTGGAGGGCTCGTGAGGTATTTTTTGAGGTCGTCGAAGGCCTCCTGGGCCTCGGGGGTCCAGCGGAACCCCTCGAGCCCCCAGTGGATCTTGAAGACTTGGAGGCCTCGCTCCCTCGACCGCGAGATGAAGCGGCTTAGCGCGGCTAAGCGGCCGGAGAGCCGCTGGACGTCCTTGACGGAGCGTGGCGGGGGCATGTCCAGGAACGCCCGGATCTTTTCGGGATTTGCCTCTATGCCCCGCTGGGACACGAGGAAACCCATGAGCTTCCCCCCGCGCACGCCGAAGGCGCACTTCTCCGGGTTGAGCTTCAACCCGTATGCGTGGAGGTTGTGGAAGGTCTCTGCCAGGTCATCGATGTGGAAGGCTGCGCGAGGACTTTTGACGACCGCGTCGTCTACGTAGACTTCGACGTTGCGGCCGACTTGATCTTTGAAGACCAGCGTCATGAGGCGCTGGAAGGTCGCACCCGCGTTCTTGAGCCCGAAGGGCATGTGGACGTAGCAGAAGGTTCCGAGGGGAGTTATGAAACTCGACTTTTCCTCGTCCCCTTCCGCCATCCGGAATTGATGGTAGCCCGAGTAGGCGTCTAGGAAGCTCATCAACTCGCACCCCGCGGTGGAGTCGACCAGTTAGTCAATCCGCGGGAGTGGGAAGTTGTCCTTGGGGCAAGCACGGTTAAGGTTGGTGAAGTCCACGCACATCCGCCACTTGCCATTCGATTTCTTGACGAGGATGGGGTTAGTGAGCCACTCGGGGTGCAGGACCTCCCGAATGAACCCCGCCTCTCGGAGTCGGGCGATCTCCCCCTTGATGGCCTCTTGGCGCTCGAGGGAGAGCTTCCCCAGCTTCTGTTTGACGGGGAGGTGACCGGGGCTCACCGCGAGCTTGTGCTCAATGACCCTCCGGGCGACGCCCCGCATGTCCGAAGGCTTCCACGCGAAAACATCAGAGTTCTCGCGCAGGAAAGCCGCCAGTTGCGCTGCATGCTCCTCGGGGAGCTCCGCCCCGATCCGGACGGTTTTTTCCTCTTCGTCCGGGGTCAGCTTGACCTTCCGGAGGCCCCCTTCCGGACGTGGCTTGGGGAGGGGCCTCCCGGGAGGTATTGTCACGATGTCTGGTTCCGGGGGAGAGGCCTCCCCCCTGGGAGCCTTAATGATGTTGACGCTTCTGATTGTGGCGGTGGCGCGCTCGTATAGAGCACGGGCCATGTCTTGGTCTCCCCGGACGTTGATCACGCCGTGCGGCCCGGGGATCTTCATGCGGAGGTAGTTTTGATGGGTGGCAGCCCCAGCCGGTTGATCGTGGTCCTCCCCATGATCGCATTGTAGGAGGAGGGGAGGTCCACTACGTCGAATCGGACCATCTCGGTCCTGTAGTTCTCCGGGGTGCCGAAGGTCATGGGGAGATCCACCTTCCCCACGGGGTGGATCGCCTTCCCCGGGACAAACCCTTGGAGGGGCCCTGCCGCGGGCTGCAGAAGCTTCTCATCCACCTACATCTCCTTGAAGGCCTTCAGGAATAGGACGTCGGCGGAGCTCCTGCCGTCCACGAGGATGCGGGCCAGGTGGCAGTTGTAGATGGTGGCAGAGATGATGAGCGCGTCGTCGTGGGGGAAGTGAACCCCGCGCGCGTCTTCCGCCGTGAAGGTGAGGGGGACGTCCGACCACTTGGGTGGCGGAGATGTGTGTAGCACCCCCACAACCTTGACTTCGCGCGCGTACTCCTTACACTGGCGCTTAGAGTCCCGCCCGGAGGCGGACCCTCCCACAATGACGTTGATGCGGCGCTGAGAAGTTTCGAAGGGGAGAGCTTCTGAAGGCTCCCCCTCCTGCGTTTGCCCCTGCTGATGCCCCGCGGGAGCAGGAAGGGCCGGAACAGCTGGCCGAGGGGGCAAGGAGGCCGGAGTCCCCCCCCTGCCCTTGCTGGTCGAGGAACGCCGCAAAGTGCTGCAGCAGTTGGTGGCTCTCTCTGGTAGCGTGGGTACTGGACCCGTGGAAGCTGCACCACGGTCCTTCCCTGCCTCTCCCCATGGGGCCTTCCCAACTGCGGGAAGACTGTCCTCCCCCATGGCCCTTCGGCTTGGGGAAGGGGCGGTTGCCCATCGGGGGGTCGCGCGAGCCGCCTGCGCCCTCGAGGACAAAGGTGTCCCGAGGCCGTGGCTCGTTACGGCCCCCTTGCCTGGGGTGCTTGAGGGGGTCCCTGGCCCCCCGGTCGGCGGGGCGAGAGCCCCCTGGGTCTTCTTCCAGAGGTCGTCTTCCTCCGCCCGAGCGTACTTTTCGAGTACATTGAAGAGCTCGTCGGCGGAGGAGGGGCAGCTCCGGGAGAGCCTCTGGTGGAGCTCCCCCGGGAGGATCCCGCTTTTGCACGCTTCAATGACCGTAGAGACGGGGACGTGAGCCACCTTGCTCTTCACTTGGGCGAAGCGCTTGAAGAAGCTTCAGATGGTCTCCCCCGTCCTCTACCGGACGGTGTACAGCTGCGAGGAGTCCAGGAGACGCACGTAGTCCCCCTGGAAGTTCGCGCAGAACTCCCGCTTGAGCTGCGCGAACGACTTGATGGAGCCGGCCTTCAGGTTGTAGAACCAGGAGCGGGCGATGCCGGTGAGGTAGACGGGGAAGAAGTTGCACTACACTGTCTCGTGCCCCCCGGCTGCGGAGATGGCTGTGGAGTATACCTGCACAAATTCGTAAGGGTCGGCCTCACCGTTATAGTGCTCGATGTGCGGCGGGCGGTAGGGCCGCGGCCACCGAATGCTGCGAAGTCTGTGGGATAGGGGCTGATTAGCCCCCTGCACTTCCCGGGGAGAGTCGCTGTCTTCTTTGACGGGGGACACACCCTCGTTGTCGGAGTCGGGAAGCGGCCCAAGAGGTCCGCCGGAGTGGCGGTAGCGACGCTTCTCTTCCGGGCTAGGGCTGAGTTCCCGGACGTTCGGACTCTCTCCCGGAGAGGCTGGCTCCTCGGCGGGTCTCTTCCCCCGACCGGTGCAAGAGCGAGGCTCTCTGTGACCGCGGACAGGGGAGGTTCTTCCCCGCGCTTCAGTGAATGCATTCGCTCAACCTGGTCCGCCGGGAGTACCCTCGGGGGCGGCCCCAGGGGAGGGAGCTCGTGCATTGTAGCTGCCGGCCCGGAGGCTATCAGGGCCGACTGGGGGGAGCCCCCTGCGAAGACCCCCAGAACCGGAAAGGGGCAAGCCCCTGTATCATCCAGAACAGGGGAGGGGGCGCCCACGGCGACGTTCGGTACCGAAGTGGAGGGAGCCCCCGTGGCAATGGCCGGAACAGGAAAGGGGGAAGCCCCTGTAATATCCGGAACCGGCGAGGGGGGAGCCGCCGCGGCGACGTCCGGAACCGGGGAGCCGATGTGGGGGAAAGTCCGCTGAGGCACGGGAGCTGCTCTGTCGACCGCCCCCGGTGAGGTAAAAGCGACACGCGGGGTGGGACTGGCTCCCGGCGCAGGAAAAATCCCCGGCATGTATTGGGCCCCCGGCCCCGGGAACTGGCCCGGAATGGGGTATCCCCCCAGTGCCACGAGGGGCCTTGGCATGAAGTAGCCCTCCGGCACCGGGAAGGACCCGGGTGCCGGGAAGGGTCCAGACGTATGTCCCGCAGGGGGAGGGTACCCCCCACTAAGGTCATACGGGGCGGATAAACCTTCGGAGACCGGAGGGACCGCCGGGTGACGCATAAACGGGGACATTGCCCCCGGATATGGGTACGGCGCATACGTGGGGGCCGGTGGCCGCACCAACACGTGAAGCAGCTTATCCATGGAGCGCTGGGTGCGGAGCTGGGCCTCCACTAAAGCCTCGAGCAGGGCGTCCCGGGGAGCTAGGGGAGCCGTCGGGGGGAGACTGGTCCCGGCCGAGGTTCCCGCGGTCACCGGGACCGACCAGGAGGTAGAAGCACCTAAATTAAGAGGAAAGGTGGGAGGCGGTACCTGGGTCTGGCCGCCTCCGGGCGGAAGCGCCGGGACAGTCATGTCCCGGACGGGCGGCGCTGGGTCTCCGAGACCGGCGTCACCGGGAAGGGTGCGAGCCCTTGTTCTTGGGGGAGCCATGGCGTCTTGTCACGAGTCCCCACGGACGGCGCCAACTGTCGCGGTATTGCGAATACCTCGACAGGTTTCGTGGACGATCCTAGCAAAGAAAACACGACGCGGGTTGACCGGGTAACCGGTCCTCTCCCGCCGGACAAACACAAGAAATGACACGGGGATTTATACAGGTTCGGATCCCGGTGGGGGCCCTAGTCCTATCGGCGTGCTCCCGACCAGAGTCGGCTGGGTAGGCCCTCTCGGGGGAGAGACTTCCGGAGCACACCAGTTAGTTTGGCTATTCCAATAATAATGAATCACCTCCCCTTACAACAGGGGGTACAAGGGCAATTTCTAGCCCCAAAAAGAAGCAAAAAAGACTAAACTACCCCAGATGCTACCGTCAGATCGGGGGGTAGCGACGTCCTTCTCCCGGTTAGGCGCCTTGGATGCTTGACAGGTGGTTACTGATTCCCGAGGTGCTCCTCGCGTTACCTGCACGTGATCAACAACCAAAGACTTTACCTTTAGAAGGGTGATGAGGCCCGGGACGTGCCCCCGAGGCAAGGTCCCGGGTGAAAGGCGGCGCCCGGGATGTGCCCCGGAGGCAAGGTCCCCGGGCCAAAGGTGGCACCCAAGACTGGCACCGGAGATCATGTCCAGGGAGCCAAAAGGCGGCGCCCGGGGCAGGCACCGGAGGCCAGGTCCCGGGAGCCAAAAGGCGGCGCCAGGGGCACGCACCGGAGGCCACGTCCCCGGGCGAAAGGCGGCGCCCGGGACGAGCACCGGAGGCCAGGTCACGGGAGCCAAAAGGCGGCGCCCAGGGTAGGCACCGGAGGCCACGTCCCTGGGCGAAAGGCGGCGCCCGGGACGGGCACCGGAGGCCAGGTCCCGGGAGCCAAAAGGCGGCGCCCGGGGCAGGCACCGGAGGCCACGTCCCCGGGCGAAAGGCGGCGCCCGGGACGGGCACCGGAGGCCAGGTCACGGGAGCCAAAAGGCGGCGCCTGGGGCTGGCACCGGAGGCCACGTCCCTGGGCGAAAGGCGGCGCCTGGGACGGGCACCGGAGTCTAGGTCCCGGGAGCCAAAAGGCGGCGCCCGAGGCAGGCACCGGAGGCCACGTCCCCGGGCGAAAGGCGGCGCCCGGGACTAGCCCCGGAGGCCAGGTCCCGGGAGCCAAAAGGCGGCGCCCGGGGCAGGCACCGGAGGCCACGTCCCTGGGCGAAAGGTGGCGGCCGGGACCGGCACCGGAGGCCAGGTCCCGGGAGCCAAAAGGCTGCGGCCGGGGCAGGCACCGGAGGCCACGTCCCCAGGCAGAAGGCGGCGCCCGGGACCGGTACCGGAGGCCAGGTCCCGGGAGCCAAAAGGCGGCGCCCGGGGCAGGCACCGGAGGCCACGTCCCTGGGCCAAAGGCGGCACTCGGGATCGGCACCGGAGGCCAGGTCCCGGGAGCCAAAAGGTGGCGCCCAGGGCAAGTGCCGGAGGCCACGTCCCCGAGGAAATGTGACGCAACTTACCTGGGCTTAGCCTCTCGGAGATTTCCCCCAACATTGTTCAATCTGAATTGTACATATTTCTAAAATGTTGCATGAAACATACAATTTGATCCATTTTGAGCTGTATATATGAAATGCACGCTATTGTACATGTTTGTAAGTTCTGTGCATGTATGAAATGAACTATATATATTTCTTGTTGCATCTAGGCCCTTTTTGGGTTGATTTTGATTATTGATGACATTAAGTTTCTTAGACTAATTGTGTCTTTGAGCTATTTGTATGCAGTGTTATTTCTGAAAGTTTGCAAGTGATCCGGGAAGGTCTGCAAGTCGCAAGCACAAGGTCAAGCGCAAGGTTGCAGTGTCGCCCGAGATCGCAGTCCGAGGACACGAGCCAAAGCTGCAAGTGCAATGTCACCAAGAAGGAAGCTGCAAAGACCTAAGGTAAGTGCTTGTTTATTGTACCGATCTCAGAGTTTGGAGTTTGACCAAGTTTTATAAGAAATTCCTTTTTTTAGTTTAACGGTACTATTAAGAGGGCTTGGAAAATATCTTTTAGTTACGGTAAAAACTGAGAAACTCTTAGGTCATTTGTTGCATTCGCATTCATTCATAAGCTTGGTTAAAATATGAGAAATATATAGATTTCAAAGAGGGGCTGAAACTATTTTTTTAGTACTATTCATTTGACCAAATACTGTTCATATGACCAGGCACCATTCATTTTGACCAAATACTGTTTATACGACTAGAGGTCACTCGAGTGCTGTTCATACGACCAGTAATACTGTTCATTCGACCAGAGATTCCAACGGCTATTTACTAGCCGTTAGAGGTCGAAGTTGGCTGTTAGCTGGCCTAATTTCTTTCCATTTCAACCACAACGGCTAGTTGAGATGTTGGGCTATAAATACAAGTGTTTTGAGCAGTATTTACACACATCTCAAGCTACATTCTCATACACATTTTTGAGCAGTCTCTGTACACACTGTCGACGATTCAGACTTGGGGTCCTTAGTCGAACTTATGTAGAATTTTGTGAGTTGTGAGACCTTTCAGGGTGTCCCTCCAGGAAGGGATGATTAACCAAAGTCAATTGGAGCACAGAGAGATTTAAACAGGTTTGGGCCCGCGATAGTGGGAGTAATAGCCCTACGTCCTATTGGGATTTCTCTATATGTAGGAAAAAAGATTACATGGTTGTGGAAAGGATCTTCACAGGCGAAGATCTTTTCTGTGTGGTTATATAAAACACTGCTCAAAATAGCCTATGAAAGCTAGTCGATTTCTTCTAATGTCTTCTATTGACCTCTCCCCCCGTCTGGTGCATTAGCCCACCCTTTTATATTGGTCGAAAGGGCGCCAATGCATAACGGCTTCGAACAGTTGCTCGGGTGCAGTTTTGATAACTGCATTTAACTTCCACGCAGGCTTAACACGTGCAATTAAGGAATAACTACACATATTAACCTCCTGACGATTGTCTCTGTACGTGGAGGAATCTTCGGGATACTCGGGTTATGCTTGTTGTAGGGTCCAAGCAACCCCACGTCTTCTGGTCGAAAGTATTATGACCGCGCATTGTCTGCAGTCATCTGACCGTGTATTATCTGTGGCCTTCTGTCCGCGCATCGCATACAGGCTTCTGTCCACGCACTATCTGCAGCCTGATCACGTAGATCCTGCGACCATGTGCCCATGCTTCCCAGGACAGCTAAGATCAAATCAACGAACATACACCTGGTTTTGTCTTGAACTAGACGTGCATTTATTCCAAGCTAGCTCTGACGAGGATTGACACCCGGGTCAGTTCAAATAAATGCACTGTTGGTTCAAGACAGATTCGAGCCAGACACATGCCCGGCGGTGCGAATTCAAGTCATTCTGAGAAGCATCAGCCCGAGGTCGCAGGCTTTGCGCGATCAGGTCGCGGGCTTTGCGCGATCAGACTGCAGGCTTCGTGCGGTCAGAAGTTCGTATGCTATACGCGAACAGAATGTCGGAGATGTTGCGCGGTCAGCCAACATCCCGCGGTCAGAACATTCTCGACCAGGATACTTAGAGTTCATCTGTCCGGCTGTCCCTAAAGCGGGAATATTTCAAGTATCCCGAAGATTCCTCCACGTGGAAGACCAACCGTCAGGAGGTTAATACGTGCAGTTATCCATGAATAACACGTGTTTAATCTGCGTGGAGGTTAAGAGCGGTTCTCTAAAAATCGCATCCAACCATCCAAGCAACTATCTGATGCAGTTACGACATGGCACCCTTTCGACCAATATAAAAGGGTGGCAAGGTGCATCAAACAGGGGGGGGGGCAGATCAAGATCTCTGACACAAGCGAGATACAACACATCTCAACCACTCAAAAAGCCAAGTCCACAGCCTAGATTAGATAGTATTTTACAAGCCTTTCTGGCTTCATTCTGTATATTGACATAAGAAAAACCCTTCGCCTGTGAAGGTGTTTTCCCACCATCTTGTAAACACCTATAGTGAAATCCCAATAGGACGTAGGGCTATTACTCCCACCATCGAGGGCCCGAACCTGTATAAACCTCTCTGTGCTCCTGTTCTCCAATTTTCTACATACCTTCCCGGAGGGTCATCTTGAAAGGTCTCGCTATTACAAATTTTGCATAAGTTCGGCTGAGGACTCCTAGTCTGAATCGTCGATAGCTGGCGCCCACCGTGGGGCCTTTCTCAAGGCGTCCTAATTTTAATCTGGAGGTTCACTGAAACATGGCTGGAGTATATGATTCCGAGAACGACTTTGATCTCGAGGATTATGCTCACATTCCAATGCCTTCTCCAAGCGATCCTATTCCGATGGAGGAGGTTGAAGGCCAGAATCTCCCAGAGGTGTAATCATCTCTCCAGGTCATGTCCATCGACTACGGGCGACTAGCGCAAGGTCAGAATCCACAGAGGTTCTCAATGCGCTAGAGGATGAATCCGGTCCTTCATACGACCCCGCTGAGGGGAAGGATGATATCGACCTGGAAATCAGCCCGGGGAGATTCGACCCTGATAACCTTCACCGTCTCTTTGATTTCGAGTCTGACTCGGAACAAACCGAGATGTTTTCCCCATCAACAACCTCCCTCCCTAGACAGTTCGCTGCCTTGTCGGAGGAGATTCCCGACCAACAGGCTGCTTGGGAAGAACGGGATCGCAAACAAAAGGAGGATGAAGATCTCAAGCAACAAAACAATGAACTACGTAAAACTGCCCTAGAGGCTCTTCAAGATGCGCAGGCTCATTACGATGCTGCTCCGAGTTCTTCTCGACTATCACGTGGTCGCAAACGTGACCAGACCCCTTCTTTGCCACCGGAGCGTTTCCCGGTGGACGAAGAAACAGTAACACCTGGTGCCCCTAGGAGAAGCACCCATGGTCGACTGCGATCTATCGCGGAAGTCATGTGTAACTTTCCTCCTACGGTCACGGATGCGCAGAAACCGGCCTTTACCAAGATCCTGGCGGAAAGGTTGGATGAGGTCGCGTCTGAGGCGACCCCAACGGCCTCTTCCCGCTTGGTAACACATTCCCGCGAACGAGAGTGTCCTCACTCTAGTTCTGGCCTGCGAAGTTACCCACCGCCCGTACCGTCCCGACAGGACAAGTACCGGCGAACGCAGAGTTCTCGTAGTAGGGATCGGGTTCCTGTTCACTCTCGTTTGGGACCGTGAGTAACTTCACCGTTGCGTGAAGTCGGCCGTAACCCGGTCGAGAGTCACAGGGCAGTTCACGGTCCCTACGTCGGTTGCAAAGCTTTCTCGCCCGGCCTACGTGCGGTCGTTTGGCCTGATAAGTTTCGACCAGGGGCCATTGAGAGGTTTGACGGAACTCAGAACCCATCCGAGTTCCTTCAAATCTATATCACTGCCATCCAAGCGGCAGGAGGCGATGACCGGGTCATGGCCAATTACCTGCCTACAGTCCTCGAGGGACCAGCTAGAACCTGGCTGTTTAACCAGCCCGAAGGTTCCATCTATAATTGGGAAATGCTGTGCGACGCTATCCTCAGCAATTTCCAAAACTGTTACCAAAAGCCGGGTAAAGAGGACGATCTTCATCGGCTACGACAAACTTCAACCGAGACTCTTCGGCAGTTTGTCAAGAGGTTTGTCGGGGTGAGGAATACCATCCCGAACATATCTGATGGCTCCGTTATCAGGGCATTTAAACATGCCGTCCGATACCGGAGATTCACCGAAGACTTACTTATCTACCCTCTTCGATCAGTGGCTGATCTGTTCGACATGGCCGATCGATAATCTGACGCAGCCGAAGCAGTCGAATGGAACTGGATGGTCGACAAGGGTGACCTACCACCTCAACCAGGTTTCAAAGACGCCAAGAAAGAAGATTCAAGTAAGAAGCCGGAATCTTCATCAGGTGGGAAGTCGAAAAAGTCGAAGAGGAACCGCTCTGGACAGTACCGCGAGGTCGCAGTCGTAGAGAAGCCGCCTTCGAACAAAGGTAACAAGCCTTCATTTAATAATAAAATTGCTTCTGGTGGTCGTAGTGCCGACCAGCCAGAAAAGTCAAGTAATCCGCAGGAAGGCAAGAAGTGGTGTCCACTTCACAACTCCGCAGGCCACGACCTCAAGAACTGCAGGAGTTGGTTGAAGCAATTGGATGATTTCTACCAGGGAATTGGGCCAATGCCAACCTTACCGCCTAAAGAGCAGGCGTGCGGACTTAGAGACGCCGACGGAGATGAGGAAATGCCCTACCAAGTACCTCAAAATCATATTAATGTTATTTTTGGGGGTTCTTCTTCTTCCGTTTCCAAAAGGCAGTTTAAAGCCTTTTACCGAGAGGTTAACCAAACGGAGACATCTCTTGGTGAACCTCAATACCCCCGTTGGTCAGATACACCCTTGACATTCGATCGTTCTGATTGTCCCGCGGGGCTTACTCGACCATTGAGACTCAATCTGGTCATTACCCCGATCATCAGTAACTCGAGAGTCGAAAGGGTCCTGATCGATGGAGGGAGTTCCCTTGACATTTTGTTGGTCAAGGCGCTCGACGAGATGCAAATTCCTCATTGGAAGATCAAGCCCATAATCCATCCGTTTTATGGGATAATCCCTGGCCCCTCCATGATGCCGTTGGGACAAGTGGTCCTCCCGGTCACACTGGGAGAACCAGATAACTTCCGAACAGAATTGGTTACTTTTGACGTAATCGATTGTGATTCGGCTTACAATGCAATCTTTGGCAGGCCAACTCTCGCTAAATTCATGATGGCAACGCACTATGCTTACCAATGCGGAAAGTTGCCTAGCCCCAAGGGTGTCATCTCGGTCCGAGGTAGTCGCAACGTGGCACTTACGTGCGACCGGCTATCTTTGGAGATGGTCGATCAACTTCCCCTCCGGGACGCCCAGGTCGCCACCATCGCCACCGACGCGATCAAGGCCGCTCCTCGACCAGATGAGAAACTCAAACTGGTTCCTTTGTACCCAGATGACCCATCCAAGACAATTCGGGTCGGATCAGCTCTGGATGACAAATAGGAACTAGAGCTCATTGCTTTCCTCCGGGCTAGTGCAGATGTGTTTGCATGGAAACCGTCCGACATGCCCGGTGTAACACCCCGAGTTAGGGGTGAAAATTTCCTTTTTCATCAATAGCATGCATGCATGTATCTGTAATAATAGCCAGATCAGTATCTATCCTAAGCCCTAAAATCTCCAAAATCTATCCTGTGACCTCAAATCAAGATCAGATTGTTTAGATGTGATCTATTAGTTATCCTGAATCTAAAAGCCTTCAGAACTCAGATCCAATTCTATCTCTAACTTCCAGAATTATCAACTCCATTCTGTTTTCGAAAACAGAATATCCTATATTACCTAAATACCCTAAGTTTCAGAAATCCAAATTTAATCCAAATCTTGACCAAGTTCAGACCAGATTATTCGTGGAATATGATCATGGGTATGCCAATACCTTAAACCAGAAAGTTAGCAGCCAGATTTCACCATCTAGACTCTTTTCACAAATCAGTCCAAGAGTTATCGCAAGTTAGTCCTTATCTGAGATCTGAAAACCCAAAGAGGCTAAAATCTCTAGATTAACTTCAAACTCAAAATCTCTTCGGCAAATCTTCTCAAAATGCTATTTGCCACAAGTTTCTCTTCTGTACAGATATCAAAATCAAACCCAAAATGCCAGAATTCAAAATCGACAAAACTCAAATCTTACTTTACCCTAAATTACCCTATTTTCAGTTTGTATCGAAAACTATTCAAATGTGCCAAACCTTATCAATTACCTTTGCCAAATATCCTATTGAATATAATTTACCAGATTAGTGAAATCAATTTCAGTCTAAACCTTCCAGAATTCCAGATTTACATTTCAGTCCAAAACTCAAAGAATTGAAACTGCAGTTCAGACCATTTTCGACTAGGACAGCAGCAAGCATACGACCAGAAACCGCCATGCTTGTGCGCCGTGGTTGCTCGTCGCCGGTGAGGCTTCGCCGTGCTTGTGACCGTGCATGCCGGTGCGCACGTGTCCTCGCTCCAGCTAGTGCCGTGGCAAGGTCGCTGCTACGTCGACGACCAGTGCCTGCTCCCGCGCGCGATCAACGGCTTTTTGTCAGCAACTCCTCGCCACGTCGCCTTGCCGCGCCAGTGTTGTCGCCACCGCTTGCTACAAGCTTTGCCAGGTCCCGATGAGGCGACATTGTGATCAGCCGAAAGCTTGTCGCCGTCGCATCACCGCTCTTGCTGTTTCTTCGCCGCTACTGCTCCAGCACGCAAACAATCTCATCACAGCAGCCAATCACTTCATTGTCCCCTTCGCCATCTTCGCCTGGCCTATTTAAACGCTCCTGTGTGCAGCAGCTTCTCCACACTTCACCAGAAATCAGCCAAGTCCTGGAATTCCTGTTTTGTCTTCTTCTCCGGCGAGCCGTCGAGGAGGCTGACGGTGCCAGCGCTCTACACTTAATCTCCTACCAAATTAAAGCCATCAGTGAGTTCCCCTACTCATCCTCTCTGTGTAGTACTATTTAATTGCTCCCCGGTGACCTCTAACGCCGGCGATCACCGGAAATTGCAGTTTGCCCTGTTTCTGTAATGTGGCTCAATCCAGTACAAATTAGCCTTCGATTCTGTAAACAAAATTGATCAGTAAGCTAAATCAAGCAAGCCTATAAGCTTAGAATCCCCAACTAAGCAAGAATCGAAGCTTTTCCCTAAACCAAGCTTCACCAGAAACCGGCGATCGTCGTCAGACTTCTCCAGTGATCCTCCGGCCAATCTAATTGTACCAGAAGCTTCCTTATACCTCCTAGATACTCTCCAAGCAAGGAATTAAGTTCTTTTGGCCTGTAGCAGAAACCCCCAATTGGCAGTGCTTCTTCTCTGGCGCCGATGACCGGAAAAGTGTTCCCGGCCGTTTCAGCCCAAATCACCTTGTCTTTTAGATGTGCCTTAGCCTCCTGAGCATTTTTGTCTTCTAGCCCGACACCTAGATCGGCCTAGATTGGAAGTTATAGCCTTGCCAAATTTGTGTCCAGAAATGATCTATTGCAGTGTGTTCATCTCAGTTCATCATCAAATTTCTTGCTTTCCAGCCATTTCTTGCCCTAGATCCTGTTGACTTAATTGTTCCTGTTATCAATGCCTACCTCCCAGACAAAGTGGTGCATCATTTGAAGCTCCAGATCAAAAGTTATGCCAAGCCCTAGTTTTTGGCATTGTCAGCTCTATGCCAGAGCTTGTCAGCCAGTGGCATTGACCTTGTTTACCCACTTCTAGTTGTGTAATTTGAAAACCACTTTGTCCACTGAATTTGTAGAGTTGTGATCTACATTTTCTTCTACTACCACAACTTGAGATAAGCACCCTAGCTTTTCTTAAAGCTATGTCCAAGCTTTGATCCGAATGTCGATCTGTTGACATTCGCTGTTTTGATTAAACCAGCCACAAAATTGTTATCCCTATTGTAATCTTGAAACCCTAAGATTATCTAATCACCATCCTTAGCCAAATTCCTTGAAACCCTAGAACCTCGACTCAGTTCAGTTCGCAGTTCAAATTATCTCCAGTATAGTTCAATCATTCTTGTTGAGCATTTCTGCATATAAGTCATAAAACATTTTAATATTATAAGTAATTATTGTGTGTTTGTTTGTCGTCGAGCAGATTCAGAAGCTGACTTTGAAGATTTTGCTGTTGACCCGTCATCAACTGCTGTATCTTACGACGCGGAAGGCAAGTCATATCCTTGGTCATCTTGAACCTATAATTTAAATGTTGCTATAATATAACCTTGAATATAGATAATATTGCATGAGAAAGATTGAGAATGATTGATTTATGAATTGGCAGTAGTAAACTGATTATTTGTGCAATGTGAAATAAACAAGTTTTGAGCCATGAACTATTATATGTATTTATATATATTTATATTCTGAAATAAAACCCCTAGCCGTGACCAGAAAAATGGTATGGATGGTTGTAGCACTGGAGGTGCTAGACTGCAAAGGATATGCAGGCAATGAAGGTGCAGGGTTGTGGATGGTCTGGTCACTGGCATTTAAGGACTAGAACTTTGTGTTGTGCGTCTAGTGGCATGATCAACGTGCTAACCGCAAGCCTGGTATGGGACAGGCCTGAACAAGTAATTATGTGGATCGCACATGAAACCCCTGCATGAGATGTGTAGTGATGCAGGATAAACACGGAGCGCGGCTCCCACACATATCACTGAAGGTGATCAAGCACGCTGACCCAGTAATGGGAATAAGCAAAGGGGTGGAGGTTTGGATACAACCTGCCACAACTGTGTCTCGCTGAGAGCCACAGGGTCGGGGGTGAATTGTAAGTGCTGCATAACAAAAGTTCTTGTTATCTCCACCTTGCCACTCACACATGGTTGTGAGGAGGGGTCTAATCATTTTGATAGGATGGGCTTGAAAGTGGAATATCTTGCGGGTAAATTGGTACCTCTCTGCAGAGTTAAAAATGTATTCGAATACTCCGAGCTCCCGGGTTTATAGGAGTCTGCTGCGGTGGATTAAATCCACGGGGTGTGACACAAGTACTATTTTCTAAATAAAATATGTTTAATCAAGATTACCCAAATGACATGTGTTGTCATGATAAGGAGTGCTGCCGTGGGCTGTCGTGTGTCGACGTGTCGCGGTAGTGCTATAATCTAGTGAACATGATTGATGATGTTATATTATGAAAAGTGCTGCCATGAGCTGAAATAAGATGAGATGAGAAAGAAAAAGATTATTTTACAAATATCCATAATTTTTGACTAGTCTAGGTTCGTATCATCACTACTATATGTATCTACGCTTACCTATGACTTGCTGAGTACGTAAGTGCTCACCCTTGCAACATTCAACTCAATAGATGGAGCCTACCTTGATCAAGATGATGGCATGGAGTACTTCGTGGATCCAGAAGGAGGGGAATCAGTTCCGCCAGAACCCTGAAGTGTGTTGTTCTGCCGTCAACTTCTTTTGTGGGAGGGTCACCTATCTTCTGCTGTGTAGTTAAATATTTTGCTAAACCCTGAATGCCTTGTAGGCATTGTAATCCTCTTTATGTAATATTAAGGCCAGCAGGCCACACTGCTTAATATTTTGTTAGTACTAGGAGGAGAATCAGTTCCGCCAGAACCCTGAAGTGTGTTGTTCTGCCGTCAACTTCTTTTGTGGGAGGGTCACCTATCTTCTGCTGTGTAGTTAAATATTTTGCTAAACCCTGAATGCCTTGTAGGCATTGTAATCCTCTTTATGTAATATTAAGGCCAGCAAGCCACACTGCTTAATATTTGTTACTCTGTTGCAATGTATTATACTCCTGTGTTTGACTCATCCTGGGAAGTCAAAGGTTGTGAGATGAGACTAGCTGCAGCGAGCTAGGTCTCTACAGGAGTAGTCGTAGTCCCAGTCTCGGGGCGCGACACCCGGTGTCCCAAGGGAAGTAACCGAGCACAGGTTAGCAATTCGACCTGGACAACGACCAATAAAGCAAAAGCTTAGGCGTTTTGCTGTTGACCGACAGGAAGCCATCCGAGAGGAGTTGGACAAACTCCTACAGGCTGGGTTTATTCGTGAAGTCGATCACCCGAAATGGCTCGCCAATCCGGTCATGGTCCGCAAGTCAAATGGCCAGTGGCGCATGTGCGTCGACTACACTAGCCTCAACACTGCCTATCCGGAGGACAACTTTCCCCTTCCCCGCATTGACCAGCTGGTCGACTCAACTGCGGGTTGTGAACTGATGAGTTTTCTAGACGCTTACTCAGGATATCATCAAATTAGCATGGCAGAAGAAGATGAAGAGAAAACTACCTTCATCACCCCGTTCGGCACCTACTGCTACGTCAGAATGCCGTTCGGTCTCAAGAACGCAGGTTCCACGTACCAGCGCTTGATGCAAAAGACCTTTCTTTCCCAGATAGGGCGTAATCTCGAAGCATATGTAGACGACTTGGTTGTAAAAAGTACCAAGAGATTGTCTCATTTGGACGATCTCGCTGAAACCTTCTGTAATTTGAATCGTTTTGGAATAAAATTAAACCTAGAGAAATGTTCTTTCAGGGTTTCTTCAGGAAAACTTCTTGGTTTTCTTGTGTGTTCCAGAGGCATTGAAGTTAATCCTGAGAAAATCAGGGCCATCGAACAAATGAGATCGCCCTCGACCATGAAGGATGTTCAACGCCTGGCTGGTCGCATGGCAGCCTTAAGTCGCTTCATATCGCTATTAGGCGAAAGGGGATTGCCTTTCTTCAAAGCCTTGCGGAAGCATCACAATTTTACATGGTCGGATGAGGCCGAAAAAGCGTTTCAGGAGGTGAAGACATATCTGCCCAGTCCGCCAGTATTGGTGTCTCCTGACAAAGGAGAACCATTGCTTCTTTATCTGGCGGCCACACCGCACACGGTCAGCGCCGTTCTGATCGCGGATAGGGAAGGAATACACAGACCCGTCTACTATGTGAGCAAAGTACTTCATGGTCCTAAGGAGTGTTACCCTGAGGTCCAGAAGATACATTACGCGCGACTGATGGCTTCCCGTAAGCTACGACACTACTTCCAAGCTCACAAGATCACGGTACCCTCCTCATTTCCTTTGGGGGATATTGTCCGAAATCCAGAGAAATCTGGTCGAATCGCTAAATGGGTGGTCGAATTCTGTGCCTTCAAAATCCATTTCACGCCCCGTACGGCGGTTAAGTCTCAGGTTTTGGCCAACTTTGTGGTCGAATGGACCAACCCTGAGCCACCCGTGCAGGTGCCAGAGGAATTGGAATGCCCCGATCACTGGACAATGTACTTTGATGGCTCCCGTAGTTTTCAACACTCGGGGGCTGGAGTGGTCTTAGTTACGCCTCAGGGCGAACAACTTAAGTATGTCATCCAACTACACTTTGTTGCGACCAACAACGCGGCAGAGTATGAAGGTCTTCTTGCAGGGCTCCGGGCAGCAAAATTCCTTGGAGTCCGTCGATTAGTGGTGAGGGGAGACTCAGAGCTGGTCGTAAACCAGGTAAACAAGGAGTACAGCACCTCCGATGAGACAATGGCTCATTACCTGGGGGAAGTGAGGAGATTGGAAAAACACTTCAGTCATTTCGAAGTCCAATACATCCCACGAAAGGACAACATTCTCGCAGACCAATTATCCAAAATTGGGTCCTCACGCACGTCCGCTCCGGCAGGAGTGTTCATTGAACACTTGGACCATCCTTCGATCATGACTTCGGTCGAGGATGATCCGGTAATAGCCTGCGTTACCAACCTCGGTCAGGAACAGGATTGGACTCATCCATTGAGAGTCTATCTTGAACATGGGACCCTACCCGAGGACGAAACCGAAAGCGATCGGTTAATTCGAAAAGCACGTCTGTACAAGCTCATAGATGAGATTCTGTACAGAAAGGGTACTCAAGGAGTATTCATGCGTTGTATATCTCAAGAGGAAGGAACAACCCTCTTGAAGGATATACATGACGTTGTATGCGGTGCGCACGCGTCATATCGAACACTGGTCGGAAAAGCTTTTCGACAAGGATTCTACTGGCCTTCGGCACTCGATGATGCCAAGCATATGGTCAAGATGTGTCCTCAGTGTCAGTTCCACGCGAGACAGGTTCATCAACCTGCCTATGTTTTACAAACCATTCCCCTTGCATGGACTTTAGCGGTCTGGGGAATGGATATTGTTGGTTCTATGCCACAAGCGATCAACGGGTACAAGTTTCTGTTCGTAGCCATTGACACGTTTACAAAGTGGATTGAGGCCGAACTGGTATGAAATATTACCGCCTCAGCGGTACAAAAATTCTTTCAAAAGAACATTGTTGCCCGATTTGGTGTTCCAAACCGTCTGATCACCGACAATGGTTCTCAGTTCGCCGGTGGTCTTTTCCTAGATTACTGCGACCAGATCAGAACTAAGGTGTGCTTTGCTTTTGTGGCACATCTGCAAAGCAATGGTGCTGTAGAACGGGCCAATGGGCAGATATTACAAGGCATCAAAAACGTGTTTTTGATCGCCTTAAGACTCGCCTGGGGGCTTGGGCAGACGAGCTTTATACCATTCTATGGGCACTACGAACTACCTCTAGTCGAGCCACCGGTGAGACGCCCTTCCATCTGGTCTATGGGGCCGAGGCTGTGTTGCCTATGGAAGTAGTATTGGGTCTATTCGGACAGAACAATTCGAACAGGTTAATCAGTCCGAACAGCGGTCACAAGATCTCATCCTCTTAGAAGAAAGGCGTGATCGCGCTATGATCAAGTCCGCGGCATACTTGCAAGCCTTGCGCAAGTATCACAGCAAAAGGGTGCGAGCACGTAGTCTTCACGTGGGCAACCTGGTTTTACGAAAAATCCAAGACCAGTCTAATCGCAACAAATTCTCCCCGAAATGGGAAGGCCCTTATACTGTTGTCTCGGTGCCGCGACCAGGATCCTTTAGCCATGGAGGATGGTCGAATTTTGTCCAATACTTGGAACATCGATCAACTTCGCAAGTTCTACGTGTAAGTATTCAATCCCCTTTTCCTGTTCAATTAGCATTTTTTCACAAAACAAAAAATGTTTTGGTTTCATACGATGAATATTTCCCTTTATACCTATGTGCTGCGAATTCGACTAGGGGGCTGGTCGCCCGCAGTTAGATCATTATAACGTCCTAGTTGGATTCGCTGGCCAATCTCATGACCGCTTCCAGACAAGTCACTCCTAAATAAGCCGTTTCTCAACGCACACGGGGCTTTTTGGCAAGTCCTCGGTTATCTGAGTGGCTGCTGGTTTGCAAACAAGGGTAGGCGTTACTTTGATCATAATTGTTGGTTCGATCACACATCCCTGGTCGTTATATTCACTTCTTTCCTGCGTTTGTAATACTATGTCTTCAGTATTTACAATCACAGGCGGGGGCTAGGGGGATATGCTTACAGTATGAAAAGAACACAAAATAAGAATATATATGCAAATCAGAATATATATTCATTTTCAAAAATGAATTTCCACATACATTGCATCGTATACAATTGTTTTTGTACAGGTGTGGGGATCACTCGATCCCAAGCTCAGTCAGGAGCTTATCTACAAGAGACTTGACTTCCTCCATGACTGCCTCTAGCTGTTCCTCACTCTCGACCTCAACGGTCCCACCAATGGATTTAGATCTGCATCTGGACCATGGTGAAGTCGAACCCGGCTGAGGATGGCAGAAGCGGCTGACCGAACCCTGGTTCTGATCGCCTCTTCTCGTCGCCGTGTATCTTCCTGTCCTGATCTTCCTCTTGGAAAATAAGGCGTCTCCCCCCTGGGTGTGTTCCTCTGTGAGCACGTTTTTAGGAGAAGATGAAAACAAATGATAAGAATCTTTACCTGGGCAATCGGTCCTGTTGGCGGGGTTGCATCTGAAGGCCTGGATGGCTCCTGGACTTCTGGAGCCGGCACCTTGTTTGCAACTGCAACAGGCTCTTGTCCAACTACCTCCACTCCTGTCCGCGGGAGTGGAGGATTTTCCTCCCCGGGACTCGCAGAAGTCGCAGGGGGAAGCTCTTTTCCCTGCATAAGCATTAACTTAATGTACCGGGGAAATTAAAGAAAATAAGACTATGAGAGAATCTTACCATGGTCGTCCCCTCGACCAGGGAAGTGGAGGCAACTGGCCTTGAAGCCTCGGGGGCTTCAGGGGTTGGGGTGTTGTCTGCGGCCATGGAGCTTTTGGTGACCGCAGGGTCTGCTGCAGCTGCCTCTGCGGTAGCAATTGTCTCTGCGGAGCGAGTTGAAGCGTCACCGGATGGAGAGCCCGCGATCTTCCTCCTCCGGCGAATTAGAGGGACATCATCGTCTTCCTCTTCCTCTCTCCCCTCTTCCTGTACGACGAAGAAGTAATTCCAGTTCGCACCTGGAAAAATTGGAGGGACATAATATCTTACCGCAGTTTTTCTTGCGGTAGGAGGGACACTTCGTGAAGACCCTTCCCTGAGATTTAGCCTTGCTTTCTTGGGGGCAGGATTCCTCGTCTTGGGTCTCGAGGAAACCTTCTTCACATATTTTGTCGTCGGCTTCCCCAGGGAACCGACGTTCTCGCTGGGAAACGTCGCCTCGGCGAACCTCTCTAGGAGCTGTTCTCATTCCAATGAAGTTGATTAGTGCTGGACATACATGAGACCTGCAAAACAGAGGCCAAGTGGAAAATGTACCTTTCGGCGCTCCTGTTTAAGGTCATCGCCGGAGTGAATCAAGCTTTGGGGATGAGGCGATCCCCTGGGGCCCTCTACCTCGGCGTTGTACGCCCTGAGAAGGTAGTTAGTCCACCTCTCAATCTCGGCTGAGGGCAGGACTGTTCCCAGACACGAGTTAAATCGATGCATTTCGGAAATGACAAAAGGATTTCGGTGACAGAAATGAATACCTTCATTATAGTCTAGGGTATTGTCCGCCATGGACTTGATCTCCCAAGCCGGATGAGCCCTTTCACGCAGGGGGCTCACCCTGTTCTTCACAAAGTCTCGGATGACGTCACGTGCCGTCAACCCTTGTTCGACTAAGTGAAGGATCACCTCGGCGTGCTTCATGAACTCTGCGTTCATCGCCGGGAGAGTATCCAACTCGCTCGTCTTCTCCGGCCGCGAGTTTTCAAACCACAGCCCGCTCTCGGTTGGCGGGGTGCAGTAAAGCCATTTCTGGTGCCACCTGTGCACCGAGTCTCGCAGGGGTGGGAAGGGATACTCCTTCTTATCCCTTAGCCAGAAGTAAATGGATCCGGCGGCGTTGGCGCTCTTCGACCACGCCGAAAAGTAAAATCGTCGGAAGAGATCCACACTGGGATATACTCTGACGAACGCCTCTCACAAGTGTTCAAACACCGCCAGAATCAACACTGCGTTTGGGTGGAGGTTGATTAGCTCCAACCCGTAGTGCTCGAGGACATCCTTCAAGAACCGACTCTCAGGGAATCGGAACCCGCAACGCAAATATTCTTCAAAAACCACCAACTCGCCCTCTTGGACGATCGGGGCTTCTTGGTCCTTCTCCGCGGGCCACCAGTTGATTAGCAGCCGCGGAGGAAGGATCTCCTCCTTCTCCAACACCACTAAACTCTCCTCAGAATGGTGGATCGATCGGCTCCAGGACGCCATTTTTTGGTGGAGAGTCAAAGGAAAAGTTGATGACTTTTGGGGAAGACGAAGGCTAAGAAGAACGAGGGTTTTGTGTGGCGGAAATGTTGAGGGTTTTTGGCTGTGTGGCTTCCTCAAGAAGACACCTGCTCCTTTTATAGACCCGAGGAGACGCACTACTGTGAGTAACGTTCCATTCAAACGTTCCACTGAGTATTTTATTCATTTCCCATAATGGATACTGTCTCTGGCGGACCTGTTAAAGTGTTCAGGCATCGGATCTGAAACAAAAAGACTTCTTTGTTTCAGAAACTGAAAGTGCAAAAGGCCTGAAAAGTTTTCAGTGCTTTTCAGAGGACGTTTTTCCTTTATATGCCTTGGACATTTTCATGAAAAAATCCTATGACTCAATTTTTCGACGTATGGATATATTTTGACCGGGTTGTGGTATGATCGAGACCATGCTTCTGATTAAGCTCCGATTCTAATCGAAGTGACGGTCTGACACGAGCCTCAATTCTGGTCGCAGTATGCTTCAGTTCTAATCGCGGCTTTAAGTCTGATCGCGGTATCAGAGCTGGTCACGGTACTTATATAAAAGCGTGATTCTGATCGCAGAACTGAGATTCCCTGTGTATGAGTGGTCACGAACATAATATTTACGGCCATATTTTCGCACAGAAGATGTGAGGGATATTCATATAATGAAGAAAGTTTTATTTCTTGCATTCTTTACATACAAAAGGAATACCGTCGACCAGAGCGTCGACCTGATCCGAAAGAAGTTTGCAAAGTTCTCCAAGGGACATGTTGTTGTCAGTAGGATGTACACTGACAACCCCCAGAGAACTAGCAACTAACCTAAGCCTATCTACATCATTCCTAACAAGAGATACACTACTGTTCCTAATTACATCAGAGAGTTCTCGCTGTTGCTGAGCGTGGTTCCTCTCTCAACGGAACTGGTGCGCCTCTTGACGGGATCGTTCAAAACATTCTTCCAGATGCAGAATCGTCGAAGACATCTCTTCGGTCTTCTTCTCCAGGGCATTCTTCTCCTCTGGAAGAATCTGTCCGAGGGGAAGAGGTGGAGTAGCAGAAGGCTGATCACTGGGGCCAAGGAGAGGAGGATTATTACCTGTCCCTGCTCATGACACGTTGATATAGCCATCCTGGGAAGTAGATCATCCGATAAAATCGGATGATCATCAGATGGTGGAAGTGCAACCTTCCCACCAGAAGACTGCTTTCCCAACACAAGTTGAGAATCTTCTGGTCGTATAGTCACCGCTTGCCGACCGGAAAATTGATCACCCAAACAAAAGCAGGGGGTGTTGGAGTAGAAAGCTGAAGGAAGAAGAGATGATGACTCATCTTCTACCTTTGCTCTGCTGGAAGATCCTTCGTCAACCTTGAGTTTCTTCCTTGAAGGAGATGGATCTTCTGGCATTTGAGGCTCTTTCTTGAGAACTTCCTCTTCATCACTTTCAATTTCGATGATGTTATAATCTGCCATCAAGAGGTGTATGAAGAGAAGAATGAAGGTAACTTTAAGAAAGGACTTGGCCGTGAGAAGAAATTGTGGAGCTTTGCAAAACGAAAGACCCGGTATTTATAGCCGCCAAGGTGACGGTTCACATTCTAAATCACCTCGGGTTTTTAAAAGCATTTACAATTTCACCTCGGGTTAAAAAACATTTCAACAGCGCCATCATTACCCGTCATGTAATTCCCAAAGCCCGTCTCGGGGAACCAACCGACCCACTTAGTGCGCCACTAAGCGGAGGATTTGAAGAGTCGGGTTAAAAATCCGATGCATGACTTTAAATTTGAAATAAACACGTCCCTTCGTTTCCTTCGAATTTGGGGGCTAGCTGACGAGGATTGACACCCCGGTCAGTTCAAATAAATGCACTATTGGTTCAAGACAGATTCGAGCCAGACACGTGCCCGGCGGTGCGAATTCAAGTCATTCTGAGAAGCATCAGCCCGAGGTCGCAGGCTTTGCGCGATCAGGTTGGAGGCTTTGCGCGATCAGACTGCAGGCTTCGCGCGGTCAGTAGTTCGTATGCTATACGCGAACAGAATGTCGGAGATGTTGCGCAGTCAGCCAACATCCCGCGGTCAGAACATTCTCGACCAGGATGCTTAGAGTTCATCTGTCCGGCTGTCCCTAAAGCGGGAATATTTCAAGTATCCCGAAGATTCCTCCACGTGGAAGACCAACCGTCAGGAGGTTAATACGTGCAGTTATCCATGAATAACACGTGTTTAACCTGCGTGGAGGTTAAGAGCGGTTCTTTAAAAACCGCATCCAACCATCCAAGCAACTGTCTGATGCAGTTACGACATGGCACCCTTTCAACCAATGTAAAAGGGTGGCAAGGTGCATCAAACAGGGGGGGGGGAGAAAGATCAAGATCTCTGACACAAGCGAGATACAACACATCTCAACCACTCAAAAAGCCAAGTCTACGGCGTAGATTAGATAGTCTTTTACAAGCCTTTCTGGCTTCATTCTGTATATTGACATAAGAAAAACCCTTCGCCTGTGAAGGTGTTTTCCCACCATCTTGTAAACCTTTATCACCTATAGTGAAATCCCAACAGGACGTAGGGCTATTACTCCCACTATCGAGGGCCCGAACCTGTATAAACCTCTCTGTGCTCCTGTTCTCCATTTTTCTACATACCTTCCCGGAGGGTCATCTTGAAAGGTCTCGCTATTACAAATTTTGCATAAGTTCGGCTGAGGACTCCGAGTCCGAATCGTCGACAAGCTCGGGTAACAATCCTCGTCAGCTAGCCCCCAAATTTGAAGAAAACGAAAAGACATATTTACTTCACATTTTAAAACTTACATCGGATAAGTGATCCGACGCTTCAAATCCTCCACTTAGTGGCACACTAAGTCTGGTGGTTTATTTCCCGAGACGGACACTGGGTAGTATTTGACACGTAATGATGGCGCCATCGAATTCTTTTAACCCGAGATAAAATTGTAAATGTTTTGAAAGCTCAAGGCATTCGAAAAATGAACCGTCACCCCGGGGGTTATAAATACCGAAACCTCTTAACTTTAAAATTTCACAAATCCTTTCCCGGCTAAGTCTTTTCCAAAGCCATCTTTTCTTCTTTTTTGTATACTCCTCCATGGTAGATCAAAACATCATTACGATTGAGAGCGATGAAGAGGAAGTGGTACTTGAATTCGACCAAGATTCAAGTTGCCATCTTATGCTCTAATCATTTCCTCGAACGCTTTTTCAGAAATTCATAGAAGACCGAAGATCTGGTTCCTCCAAGGAAGAAACCCAAGATTGACGAGGGATCTTCCAGTAGGACAAAGGTGGGAGACGCATCATTGCTCTCTCTTCCTTTGGTTCCTATGGTCCTCCCTGTTCATGCACCTTGGCAGGTCGAACCTTCATCTCCACCTTTGGAGGTCCATGATAATCCTTCAAGACCTTCTTCTCAGCTTTCTCCATTTCATCCCAGTGATTCCCGTCTTTTGACTGGTTACTAATTTTCTGGTTGGCAAGCTGTACTTCCGCGACCAGATAATCCTCAACTTGTGTTGGGGAAGCAATCTTCTGGTGGGAAGGTTGCACTTCCACCACCTGATGGTCTTTGGCCTTTGTCGGGTGATCTACTTTCTGGGGGAAATACTTCAATCTCTCACTTGCGAGGATTGGTAACTATTTTCATCCCTTCCATTGGTCGTTTTAATTTATAAAACTAGCACATTTATGTGCAGGAGATGAAAATTGTTGGAGCCCCCAGCAACCAGCCAGCTGAGATTCTACCTCCTTCCCTCGAACAGACTCTCCATGGGGAAAAAGAGGCCTTGGAGAAGAAGACTGAAGAAATGTCTTCGGCCATTCTGCACCTGGCAGAATGTTTTGATAGATCCCGCGAAGAGGCACACCAATGCCGTTTGGAGAGGGACTACACTCGACAACAGTGAGAACATTCCGATTCGATCAGGGATAGTAGTGCGTCTCTGATTAGGGATGATGTAGATAGACTTAGAGTAGTTGCTAGTTCTCTTGGGGCCGTCAGTGTAGATCCTACTGACGCCAATATATCCCTAGGAGAACTTTGTAAACTTCTCTCGGATCAGGTCGATGCTCTGGTCACCTGTATCCCTTTTGTATGAAAGGATTGTCAGAAATAAAGATTTCTTTTTCCTTACTGTTGGGGGAATCCCCAGGGGCCCCACGAAGTCCTAAGGAGTCCCCCCTGGTGAGATCCAGAGAATCACCGGGCCCCCGGTAAGACCCGAAGCGTCACCTGGTCCCCGGTGAGACCCGGAGAGCCACCGGGCCCCCGGTGAGATCCGGAGGGTCACCGGGCGCCCGGTGAGATCCGGAGGGTAACCGGGACCCTGGTGAGACCCGGAGAGCCACCGGGCCCCCGGTTACCGGGCGCCCGGTGAGATCCGGAGGGTCACCGGAACCCCGGTGAGACTCGGAGCACCACTGTGAGGTCCGGAGGGTCACCGGACCCCCAGTGATTCCCAAAGAGTCTCCGGGCTCCCAAGGACGGCTACTGACCGTGAAGCCTCTAGGAAGCCAGCGAGGCCACGTGTCAAGCATCCGGACCGTCACCCTGGCCAAAGGATGTCCGCACCCTTCCATCCAACGGTCGCAGAGAGGGCTTTTTGGTCTTTTGTACTTCTTAGGGGCTATATATATACCCCTCTTGTACCTCTTTTCAGGGGATTCGAACTCATTTCTATTAACATAATATCTGGCTCTCTTGGAGACCTCTCCCCGAGAGCACACCTCCCCAGCGGACTCGCGTCCGGAGAGAGCCAACAGGACTAGGGCCCCCACTGGGACCCGAACCTGTATAAACCACTGTGTCAATTTTTGTGTTGCCCGGCGGGAGAAGACCAGTAACTCGGTCTGCTCGCGCCGTTGTACTCGTGCTGCGCACGTCTGAACATGTAGAGGTATCCATAGGACCACGACAGTTGGCGCCGTTCGTGGGGACCCTGGCGACGAATCGCCATGGCTCCCGCAACAACCAGAGCTCAAGCCCTTTCATCTCCCGAGGGCGCTGGTCCTAGCAACCCAGCTCCGCCTCCGCGAGATGAGGCCTCCGCGGCCCTGCCGCCCGGGGGCATCCGGGGGGAGGACCTGCCTCCTCCACCCGCGGCCTCCGGCCGAAGGGCCCCCGTTTCCAGCCCGGCGACCGCCACCGAGCTTGCGGGGCCTAGTGCGCCCCAACTCTCCGTTCCGGTCTCCGGAGATTCTATGCTGGGGGCTTTGATCCAGGGCCAGCTTCGCACCCAGCACACCCTGGAGGAGCTACTGCGCATCCTGCCGCGACCCCCGGCTCCCGTCTATCCGCCCCCATATCCGCTTATGGGGGCGCTTCCCCAATTCTTCATGGGGCACCCCGCCTTTACTGGGCCGGGGATGTTCCCCGCTCCCGGAGGCGTACTTGGGCCATATCCGGTCCCGGGGATGCTTCCCGCGCCAGGGGGGTCAACTCGTCCCCGAGACCTCCCCTGCCTCGGGGAGTCACCCGACCCCGGGTCCGGAACCCCCGCGACCGGCTACCGACGCGCCAGGGACGACCTTCGCGCCCGGGCCCGAGAGCCTTCGTGGGCCGGCGCCCGGGGCCGGTGCGACGCCCGCTCCTGTGGACACCCAGAGGACTCGAGCCGCGACTGCTCCCGCCGTCGCACCGAGCGCGGACCCGGCGCCTGCCCCGGTCCGCGCGCCGGCGGCGTCCACCGGACCGATGGCGAACGCGCATCAGCACCCTCCCCCTCCGGGGCCGCCCCTGCGGGCGCCCCCAGCGGACCAGACCCGCTTCACAAGGGAGGAGGTCGAGCGAATGCGTACCGCCAAGTCCAGGGAAACCGCCTCCAGCCATCGGTCAGGACTCCCCCGAACCCGCAGGCGCGTGGAGACGCACTCCCAACTCGCCCGGGGGAAGAGACCGTTCAAGGAAGCTGCTACCCTCCCCGCGGACTACCTCGATGCCCAAGAGGTCAGCTCAACAAATCCCGAGGAAAAGAGGCGATACCGTCACATCGGCGGACCGCTGCCACCCCTTCCAGACTCCGACAATGAGCATGCGTCCCCGGCAAGAGAAGACAGCGACCATGGATCCCCCAAGGAAGTTGAGGGGGCCAATCAACCGCTGTGTAGTCGCCTTCGCTACATCCACTGGCCGCGGCCTTACCGCCCGCCGCACATCGATCATTACAACGGTGAGGCTGATCCTTACGAGTTTGTGCAGGTGTACTCGACAGCCATCTCGGCGGCTGGGGGGGACGAGACAGTGCAATGCAATGTCTTTCCCCTCTACCTCACGGGCATCGCGCGCTCATGGTTCTACAACCTGAAAGCTGGGTCCATCAAGTCCTTCGTGCAGCTGAAGTGCGAATTTTGCGCGAACTTCCAAGGGAACTATGTGCGGCCCTTAGACTCGTCCCAGCTCTACACTGTCCGACAAAGGACGGGGGAGACTATCCGCAGCTTCTTTAAGCGCTTCGCTCAGGTGAAGAGCAAAGTGGCACATGTCCCTGACTCCACAGTTATCGAAGCGTGCAAGAGCGGGATACTCCCCGGGGAGCTCCACCGAAGGCTCTCTCGGAGCTGCCCCACCTCCGCAGATGAACTCTTCACCGTACTCGAGAAGTACGCTCGCGCGGAGGAGGAGGATCTTTGGAAGAAGAACCAGGGGGCTCCTGCCCCCGTCGACCGGGAGGCTAGAGATCCCCCTAGCAAACGTCCCCGAAGAAATGATCGCCGCAAGCCACGGCCTCGGGACGCTTTCATCCTCGAGGGCGGAGGCGGCTCGCGCGACGGTGGCAAAGGCAGCCGTGCCCCTCCAAAGTCAAAAGGCTAGGGGGAGGACAATCCTCCCGAGGGCGCAAGGGCCAACCCAAGGAAGGCAAGGAGGGCACAACTAACGTGTGCTGCACCTTCCACAAGTCGAGTACCCACGCTACTCGAGAATGCCATCAGCTTCTACAACACTTTGCGGCTTTTCTCGATCAGCGCGGCCAGGGGGGAGGGGGCCCTGCCTCCTTGCCTCCCTCAATGGCCTTGCCAGCGCTTCCTGCTCCCGCGGGCGAGCAGCAAAGACAGACACAAGAAGGGGGCTCAGCCCAGGAGCTCCCCTTCCAAACCTCCCAAAGACGTATAAACGTCATCACGGGGGGATCTACCTCGAGAAGGGACTCCAAGCGTCAGCGCAAGGAGCATGCGCGAGAGGTGAAGGTTGTGGGGGTGCTGCATATGTCTCTGCCACCGAAATGGTCAGACGTCCCCCTCACCTTCATAGCGGAAGACACGCGCGGGGTTTGCTTCCCGCATGATGACGCGCTCATCGTCTCGGGTACAGTCTACAACTGCCAACTAGCGCGCATCCTCGTCGACGGCGAAAGCTCTGCCGATATCTTATACCTGAAGGCGTTCAGGGAGATGCAAGTCGACGAGAAGCTACTGCAGCCCACACTCAGGCCGTTACAAGGCTTCGTTCCCGGGAAGACCATCCACCCGGTGGGGAAGGTCGGTCTACCGATGACCTTCGGCACCACGGAAAACTACCGGACGGAGTTGGTCCGGTTTGATGTTGTGGACCTCCCCTCTTCATACAACGCCATTATGGGGAGGACCACGATCAACCATCTAGGGGCGGCGATTCACCAGAACTACCTCTGCGTGAAGATCCCTGGGCCTCACGGTGCGATCACCGTTCCAGGCGACCAGAACGTGGCCCGCACTCTTTACAAGCACGCCACTGCTGCCATTGGAAATGTCAACATGATCAGGACTCCGGGGGGAGAGAGCCCCCCCGAGCCTCACACTGCCCCAGCCGCTTCTTCCGGAAGGCCACTCCCGAGGCCACGCCCCGAGGGGGACCTCTAAAAAGTCCAACTGTCCTCGGGAGATGAAGAGAAGACCGTCAGGATCAAAGCAAACCTCCTCGAGGATCACGCTGAGCAACTCGCGGCCTTCCTTCGTTAAAACTCAGACGTTTTCGGGTGGGAGCCCTCGGACATGCAAGGCGTCGCCCGGGATGTCATTGAGCATAAGCTCGCAGTGACCCCCGGCCGCTCCCCAGTCAAGCAAAAGTTGAGGAAGCTATCCCTTGAGCGCCAAGACGCCATCAAGGTAGAGGTCGCCAAGCTTCTAGAGGCGGGGTTTGTGCGGGAAGTCCTGCATCCCGAATGGTTGGCAAACCCCGTCCTCGTAAAGAAGTCAAGTGGCAAGTGGAGGATGTGCGTGGACTTCACCGACCTCAACTGCGCTTGCCCGAAGGATAACTACCCACTCCCACGAATTGACCAACTGGTCGACTCAACCGCGGGGTGCGAATTGATGAGTTTCCTCAATGCATACTCGGGGTACCATCAGGTTCGAATGGCAACGGAGGACGAGGAAAAGACGAGTTTTATAACTCCCCTCGGCACCTTCTGCTATCAACACATGCCCTTCGGGTTGAAGAACGCCGGGGTAACTTTCCAGCGCCTCATGATGCTGGTCCTAAAGGACCAAATCGGCCGCAATGTCGAGGTCTACGTTGACGACGCGGTCATCAAAAGCCTTCGTGCAGCCGCACACATCGACGACCTGGCGGAGACCTTCCGCAGCCTCCGCAAGTACGGGTTGAAGCTCAACCCGGAAAAATGCGCCTTTGGCATACGCGGCGGGAGGCTGCTTGGCTTCCTAGTGTCCCAGCGGGGCATTAAGGCAAACCCTGAAAAGATCCGGGGCCTGCTGGACATGCCTCCTCCGCGTTCTGTCAAAGACGTGCAGAGGCTTGCCGGCCGCCTAGCCGCGTTGGGTCACTTCGTCTCGCGGTCAGGAGAACGCGGGCTCCAGTTCTTCAAAATCCTCTGGGATCTCGAGGGATTCAGATGGACCCCCGAGGCCCAGACGGTGTTCGACGCGCTGAAGAAGTACCTCACGAGCCCTCCGATTCTCGTGAGCCCGTCTCCGGAGGAACCTTTACTCCTCTACCTTGCTGCGACCCTAGTCGCAGTGAGCGTGGTGCTCGTAAGAGAGCAAGATGGGCAACAATGCCCTGTGTACTATGTAAGCGAGGCCCTTCAAGGGGCAAAGACACAGTACACTGAGGTGGAGAAGTTGTGCTATGTCCTCCTCATGGCGTCGCGGAAGCTCTTCCACTACTTCCTCGGGCACCCAATTACGGTCCCATCATCTCTCCCACTGGGGGAAGTGGTGAGAAACAAGGAGGCCACAGGCCGAATTGGCAAGTGGGGGGCCGAGCTCGCCCCTTTCTCCCTCACCTTCACGGGCCGCTCCGCCATTAAGTCGTAAGTCCTCGCTGACTTCGTGGCGGAATAGACCCCGACCGCCGAGGCAGATGGAGAGACTCCCCTCGCCCCTCCCCGGTGCCAGGACCATTGGACACTCATGTTCGACGGCTCCTTGTGCCTTGCCAGGGCCAGTGCGGGGGTGGTTCTTCGGAGTCCCGAGGGGAAGATGCTGGAGTATGCAGCCAGGCTCGAGTTCCCGGCCACGAACAATGTTGCCGAGTACGAGGCCCTGCTCCTGGAATTGCGCCTCGCGCGCTCCCTGGGAATCCGCCGCCTCCAGGTGAAGGGATATTCCCAGCTTGTGGTCAACCAAATGGACAAGTCCTACTTGTGCCACGATGCGAACCTGAGTCTATACTTGGGGGAAGTGCGGAAGATGGAAAGACACTTCGAAGGCTCGGAGGCCCAACACATCCCCCGGCGGGATAACAACCGGGCCGACGCCTTGGCCCGGGCAGCCAGTGCCTGAGAACCTCTTCCCAAGGGTGCTTTTCTGGATATCATCAAGAGGCCCTCGATAACCGTTCCGGACGCGAACCCTGGGGTTCGCGTCCCGGAGATTTCCGAGGTCACTCGGACCACATCATGGATGGATCCCCTCATCTCTTGCATAAGGGACGAGGGGGAACCTTCCGGCGACGCCGAGGTGAAGCGTCTCCGCGCCAAGGCCAGGGAGTACATTCTGCTGGACGGGAAGCTCTACAAGCAGGGGGCTTCCGCCCTTCTCCGCTGCCTCCCGCGGACGGAGGGACTCCAGCTCCTCGAGGACATACACTCGGGGAGCTGTGGATCCCACTTGGCTCCCCGGGCGGTCGCAGCGACGGCCCTTCACCAAGGGTTTTACTGGCCCACGTTAGTCCGCGACGCACGAGATCTAATCTCCGCGTGTGAGGCCTGCCAAAAGATGGCGAAGGGCAGCAGGCTCCCCTCCGCGATATTGCAAACCATCCCTGTTACTTGGCCCTTCGCGCGCTGGGGGATGGATCTCCTTGGTCCCTTCCCCCTGGCACCTGGGGGCTACAAGTACGCGGTGGTCGCTGTGGATTACTTCTCCAAGTGGGTGGAGGCTGAGCCCTTGGCCAGCATCACTTCCCACGCGGTGCAACGTTTTTTCTGGAAAAATGTCGTATGTCGCTTCGGGGTCCCCCAAGAAATCACCGTCGACAATGGGACCCAGTTTGACTCGGCATATTTCCGGTAATTCTGTGAAGGCTTAGGCACTACCCTCCATTTTGCCTCCGTGGCTCATCCCCAGAGCAACGGAGCCGTTGAAAGGGTCAACGGCGTGATCCTACAAGGCCTGCGTCGATGGCTTGAATAGACCGCCTCCAGGCGAGGCGCATGGGCAGAAGAGCTTCCAAGCATCCTCTGCTCCATGCGCACAACCCCTAGCCGAGCGACAGGGCGCACGCCTTTTTTGCTCGTCTACGGGGCCGAAGCAGTTCTCCCCTCGAAAATTGGTTTTCGGTAGCTGCGGGTCGAGCTCCTGGACGGATCTACGATCGCGGCGCACCAAACCAACGAGGCCAATCAACGGCTGGAGGTTGACCTCGTCGAAGAAGAACGCGACCGAGCGCTCCTCCACCACACCATCTACGAGCGCGAGATGGCGCGCGCGTACAACCAGCGCATGCGCGAAAGGGCCTTCCGCCTTGGGGACCTGGTCGTCAAGCGCGTGACTGACCCCCAAGCCCAGGGCAAACTATCCCCCAAGTGGGAGGGCCCGTACAGGATCTCCACAGTCCTGGGCTCAGGAGCCTACAAACTCTCCACACTTGAAGACCAGGAGCTGACCCACACTTGGAACATAAACTTGCTTCGCAAGTTTTATGTTTAGCCTCCGGGCTCGCCACCTCCTCCGCCGCGGTTCCGCGGGGGGAGGCTTATGTACTCAAGGTTCCCTCCCCCGCCGCGCTTTGGCCGGGGGAGGCGTTGTATCTCACCCTCTATTAATACAAGTGGATTTTTTTTGTTCAACTCTGAGATTTCGTGGGTGTTATGTTTCCATTAACTTGAATGGCTTTTTTCTACTTCACCGTTGGAATTCTTTTACAGGAGTTTCTCCTTCCGCCTAAAAGGCGACGTCTCCTCTATAAAAATTCCCTCCCTGTGAGGATGCCCTCTTCGTGAGGAAGTAGGCTACCGCAGCCTAAAGTCCCTACAACGGGAGCCCAGCTCCCATAGGGCTGCTTACCGTAACCCCTCGTGGACTGAGGGGGTAAGCGGCAACCCAGTTCTCATGCACTGCGGTAACGAGTCACTTCGAGAGATTAGTCCCCCCTCAAACACTCTACACCCGCTACCGGGTCACGGAACCCTCCTAAGGGAATATCCGTTGCCCCCGCGGCAGACGGGGAACCCGGCTTTCGGAATTCATTATCTCAAAAGATAGACCGTCCGGTTTCTTGATCGCCCACCCCCGCTAGTCCCTGGGACTCCTAACGGGGCGCTACGTGAATTAAGCACCCAATCCAGTCCGGGCCTATTTGCTCCTTGCCCACAGCGCGCGAGCCAAGCTGCACCCCGCTGTGGGGGGGTGAGGGGGAAAAACCCCGGGCCCGGACGTAAAAACAATGGCTTTATGCGGAAGACTTCGGAGTTTCAGAAACAAAGACATGGCAAATAAACAAGTCTACGACCTTATTGATACAACACCACACTAGGAGACACTCCCCCAGTACGACGAAAGCGCCCCCCGGGTGAGACCCGGGCGCGCGAGTATAGCTCGGGGAGTTAGGCTCCCGTGGGAAGATACTTCGAAGAACGATCCCCGAGAAGCAACTACACCTAATAATCCCGGAGACCCTCTGAGATCTCCCGGGAAAGATCCTTGTACAAACTCCTCACACACCAAAGAGCCCGCCGAAGGAGATCCTCCGGCCAGCACTCATAGCCAGCCGGAGGGAGTATCCTAAGCGGGGGGACCTTTAGAGCCCCCCGCCTCGGTGGAGATAACTCGACACGACAATCGTCGAAGTTCCCCAAGTGCCACTCCGGGAGCCATCGCAGCAGGGCCGGCTCCCCGGAGGCACCTCCCTTCGCGAAGTTAGCATGAACGGACTCGGAGACTAGCCCGTCGGATGCTCCCCCGGCTGCCAGACTTAGTAAAATCGAGGCCACCAGGGCGCTACCTGGGCTAGACCCCCCTGGTGACCCTCGAACACTCTCCAAAAGATGTTCTTCAGGGCAAGAAAACCCTGGGAAAGCGATGTCTAAAGATACCTGCCGACAAGTTGAACGCACTTAGCAAAAGCACTACTTTATTCTAGTTGAAAGATATTTACAAGTTCCCGGGGCCCTCTCTAAAGAAGCCACCCGGAGCAAAATAGATCTAAAAAGAAAAGCCTAATCTAACCGGGGGGGAGGAGCTCATACTTGCCCGTCCTTGTTCCCCCCGGGGGGACGTCCGCGCTGGCCACCCGTCTCCATGGCACCGGTGATCCGATCGAAGAGAGCCTCGGCGGACCGCTCCAGCTCAGCCCGCCGAGGGTCGAAGAAGGTGGGGAAGCTCCGGGGGACAAGCTCCCCGATGACCCGGGCGCCATCTCCGCGGTGCTCAACGAGGGTCGCCGCCAATGCAATCACCGGGACGGTGAGGCCCTGTACCCGAGCCTCCGCAGCGGCCGGGATCAGGGCAACCTGCGCACCATGGAAGTGAGCGGCCTCCCCGACCGACGCCGGCGCCGGTTCAGGGCCTGCCCCCCGCGTGAGCTCGATCCCGAGCTCCTCGAGGGTAGAGCGGATCGCCCTACCTCCCGCGACCACAACCTGGACGCCCGAAGCTGCGGCCTCCCGCTCCACCTACAGCTCCCTCCGGAACCGGGAGGCCGTGTCCTCAACGGCAGCGAGCCGAGCCTGCACCGCGGCGAGCTCCCCGAGCGCCCGCTCCTTCTCGGAGCGCTCCGAGACCGCGTCCCTGAGCGCCTTCTCCTTCCCGGCACGCTCGAAGGCCACTATGTCCTCGGCGGCCCGGAGACGCGTGGTGAGCCGAGTCCTGAAGCCCCGGGCCAATGCGACCGTCTGCACGGAAATAATGATCAGAATACGAAAGACTGATGAGCATGAGATTCAAGTAACTTACCTGAAGCCCGGAGGCAATCACCGCGTCGACGTCACCCTCGTCGCCCCCCAGGTCGCTCCTTCGGGAGGCCTCCCCAACGAGCAGGGCACCCTCCTCTGGGGTCCCACCGTCGGAGGAGCCGGAAGCCTCATCCAGCGGAGGCGCCGGAACCCCGGGGCGGACGAACAGGCCCTTGCCCCTCCTGGGTACAGGGAGTGCCGCCGTCGCTGGCCGAACCGCCAAGGAGCCCATCTCTGGGGCCAGGATCGAGGCCATCGGCAGGCCGCCCAGCATCCGAAATCAGACGGAGACCTCGCTGGACGAGGGCTGCGGCCGGACCCCCGCGGGAGCAGGAGGCGGCGAAGGACTCGGAGTGTACATCTCCAAGTCTGAGCCCTGGCCCTCTCCGGCCGGAACGCCGCCCATGGGATCTGGCCCGCCTGGGGTGTCTGGGGCTGCGCCCGACGCCCCAGCAACCGCCGCCGCAGAGTCCCTCGCGGGAGAAGGCGGAGGTGAAGACCGGGGCCTCGCGGGACTCCTCCGGGCCCGGGATCCCACGGGGCTGCCAGACGGGCGAGACCGCTTCGAGGGTCCACCGGCAACCTCCTTCCCCTGCTTGCGCGAAGCAGCAGTGGGCAGAGGCACCCGGGCTGGGAGCCTCAGCCCGAACACCTCCGTGACGGCGTTTCGGGGAGGACTCTCCCCGATGACGCGCACCACCCTCTCGTGCTTGTCCTCGTAGTATCGACCAAGGAGGGTCACTACGACCTCCTTGGCCCGACCATAGGACCTAACTGCAAAAGTAGCAAATGAAGCAAGAGTTAGGAAAAATCCCCAAACAGGGAGAAAGGGTCCTAATACTTACGGTTCGCCACCGCCATCCGGGGTGTCCTATGCGCCGCCGACATCCCCCTCCCTCGGCGAGTGTGGAACGGCGCCACTCGGAGGAGGGCCATCTCCTCCGCAAGATCCCGCATGGACCGCCGGAATCGGGCCTCTGCCATCGCGGTGAGGAGGTCCATCTCCGCCACGGTCCACTCTGGAGCTACCGGGCCGCCGGACCGCGAATACGTCGAGGGCTCCCGAGAGTAAGTCACCCCCGGGTCTCCCACCCGGAGGTAGAACCAGTGCCGGAGCCAGTCCCCCCAGTGGTCCCGGGAGGCTCGCACCGGGTACTCCTCTGCACGGCCCGGGGTCAGCTGGATCACGATGGAGCCGAAGGCTGACCTAGGGCCGCCCCTCCTCACCACCGGGCCCCTCGCTGATGGCTCATAGAAATACCGTAGGAGCCGCAGAGTAGGCTCCGTCACGGCGGTCATCTCGCACAACCAGATAAACAAGCCCATCCGAACGAGAGTGTTCGGGGTGAGATGGTTGAGCGAGAGGCCGTATACCAGCAGGAACTCGCGTAGCAGCGGGTGCACCGGAAGCCGGAGGCCCGCCTCCACGAAGGCCTCGAAAGCCACCACCTCCCCGTCCCGGGGGCTCGGCACCTTCTCTGCCGGGCCGGGGATCCTGATGTCTCCCGCCCGAAAATAGCCGCGCTCCAAAAAGGCCTCGAGGGCCCCCGAGGAGAACTCGGTGGCCCCGAGGAAATCGGAGGTCACCTCCTCCACGGGCAGCTCGGAGACCTTGGTGCGACTCTTCGGCGCCATGAGGGAGGAGCTCGTCGAAGTCTACCGGAACTCACCGGGTCCTACCGGGGTGTCACCGGGAACTTCCGGAAAGATGCCACCAGAAGCTACCGGGAGTTTCCGGAAAAAGTTTACCGGGAGCTTCCGGAAAGGTTACCGGGTACTCTCGGAGAAAGTCACCGGAAATCACCAGAAATCACCGGATAAAAGCACCGGGAACTACCGGGAGACTACCGAGATTTGTGGGATTTGAGGGCTTGTGGGCATGCCCAAACTAAGGGGGCCCCCCTATTTATAGGTGGTGGTGGGGGACCCGGATGCCTGCCACGTGTCCACAAAGCCCTCAAAGCCGCAGGGCTGAATCGTCGCGCGCAAGACGAGGCGACGTGAAGGTGAACGCTTCGAAGCGATGCGTCGGTTCGCGGATAGACGCGTCCCGTGGAGAAACAGTTCGGAAGCTGAAACGCCGTCGGCGACATAAGGGACTTCGTGGAAGACGAAGCGTCATCGTCGGGAGCCTCACATACCCGTCGGGGGCACCAACTACCCCCGAGGGCCTGGGGGGCTGCTGTTGGGGGAATCCCCAGGGGCCCCACGAAGTCCTGAGGAGTCCCCTCCCCCTGGTGAGACCCGGAGAATCAACGGGCCCCCGGTAAGATCTGAAGCGTCACCGGGTCCTCGGTGAGACTCGGAGAGCCACTGGGCCCCCGGTGAGATCCGGAGGGTCACTGGGCGCCCGGTGAAATCCGGAGAGTCACCGGAATCCCGGTGAGAGCTGGAGAGCCACCGGGGCCCCTGGTGAGATCCGGAGGGTCACCGGGCCCCCGGTGAGACCCGGAGCGCCACCGTGAGGTCCGGAGGGTCACCGAACCCCCGGTGAGTCCCGAAGAGTCTCCGGGCTCCCGAAGGGCGGTTGCTGACCGTGAAGCCTCTGGGAAGCCAGCGAGGCCACGTGTCAAGCATCCGGACCATCCCCCTGGCCAAAGGACGTCCGCGCCCTTCCATCCAACGGTCGCAGCGAGGGCTTTTCGGTCTTTTGTACTTCTTAGGGGCTATATATACCCCTCTTGTACCTCTTTTCAGGGGATTCGAACTCATTTGTATTAACATAATATCCGGCTCTCTTGGAGACCTCTCCCTGAGAGCATACCTCCCCAGCGGACTCGCGTCCGGAGAGAGCCAACAGGACTAGGGCCCCACTGGGACCCGAACCTGTATAAACCACTGTGTCAATTTCTGTGTTTCCAGGTGGGAGAAGACCAGTAACTCGGTCTGCTCGCGCCGTTGTACTCGTGCTGCGCACGTCTAAACCTACCGAGGTATCCGTAGTACCACGACACTTACATATCTTGAAAAGTCTTCATAATCTCTGTGCGAAAATATGGCCATAAGTAATGTTTTTACGACCACACATACACAGGTAAATCTGAGTATTGCAATTAGAAATGCATTAATATGTCATATCGTGACCACTATTGGTACCTCGATCAGAACCAAAGCAGCGGTCAGAACTGAAATCCGATCAAAACTGTTATCGCGATCAGAACTGAAATTCGATCAGAATTGAAGTCTTGATAACGTCTTGACCAAATGACAACCCTCTACATAGCGGTTTATGCATTTGCAATGATCACAGAATATCATTATGATCAAAATGCAAACCTTAAAATGATCACAGGAACACATTTGTGACCATCACGTGAAAATTTACAAAAAACATGAAGAATAACTTCCTCCAAAAATCTTTGTAGCATTTTCACGTTCTTATGTACACCCTAATCCCCAAATTTGAAACAAAAAACACTTTTCGCTTCGGATTCATTGTAGGGAGTGCATAACGGGTCTCCAAGAAAAAGCATCCATTATGGGAAATGAATAAAATATTCAATGGAACGTTGCCCTCAGTGGAACGTTGCCTCGGACCTATAAAAGGAGCAGGTAGCTTCCTGAGGAAGCCACACAACTAGAAACCTGCCTTAGAACTTCCGCCGCACAAAACCCTCATTCCTCATCCTCCATCGCCTCCAAAGTTGCGAGCTTTCCTCACAATCTTTTGCAAGAAATGGCGTCCTAGAGCCGATTGGTTCACCACACAGAGGAGAGCCTGGTGGCACTGGAGAAAGAAGAGATCCTTCCTCCGCGGCTGCTAATCAACTGGCGGCCTGCGGAGAAGGACCAAAAAACCCCAATTGTCCAAGAGGGCGAATTGGTGGTTTTCGAGGAATACCTGCGATGCGGGTTCCGATTTCCCGAGAGTCAATTCCTGAAGGGAATCTTGGAGCACTATGGGTTGGAGCTGGTGAATCTCCACCCTAATGTTGTCCTGATTCTGGCGATCTTCCAGCATTTGTGCGAAGCCTTCGTCGGAGTGTTCCCAAGTGTGGAGGTCTTCCGACGCTTCTATTATTCGGTATGGTCGAAGAGCGCCAATGCCGCCAGATGTATTTACTTCCGGATAAGGGAGAAGAAAGAGTATCCCTTACCACCCCTACGGGACTCCGTTCACGGGTGGTACCAGAAATGGTTTTACTACACCCCTCCGTCGAAGAATGGGTTGTGGTTCGAGAACTCCCGGCCAGAGAAGTCCAGTGAATTGGATTCTCTTCTTGCTCTAAGCGCGGAGTAGAAGAAACAGGCCCAAGTAATTCTTCACTTAGTCCAGGAGGGACTAACTGCTCGCGATATCATCCACGACTTTGTGAAGAATCGGGTGAGCCCCCTACGTGAAAGGGCTCATCCGGCTTGGGAAATACAGTCCATGGAGGATAGCACCTTGGACTACAACAACGGTATGTCTTCCAGTCAACAAAAACACAAATTTCTTCTAAAATGTCGTATTTGTTAACTTGTTCGCTTGTGATGCAGCTCTGGGTTCGTCCGAAATTGAAAAGCGGACAAATTACCTCCTCAAGGCGTATAATGCCGATGTGGAGGGAACCAGGGGATCACCTCGCCCCCAGAGCCTGATCAATGCCGGTGATGACCTTAGACAGGAGCGCTGAAAGGTATGGACATTCTCAATAAGCTCCATCTTTAGATCATTCACTCATCTCGTATTAACGAGAATAACTTGAATGATTCAGCTCCTGGGAAAGTTCGGCGAGGCGAAGCGTCCAGCCGAGGATGTTGGCCTCCTTGGAAAACCGGCTCCGAAGAGAGTGAAGAAAATCTCTTCGAAGTGCGGGGCGAAGGAAACTGCTCCCAAGAAGTCCAAGAGGATTCTAGGAGAGGCTTCCTCGCCAAAGACTCCTCTTACCGCAAAGAGAACTGCGGTAAGATATTCAATGCCCCCTGTTACCCCAGGTACAAACTGGAATACTTCTTCGTCGTACAGGGTGAAGGGAGCGAGGAAGAGGAGGATGACATCCCCCTCATCCGCTGCAAGAGGAAGACGATCGCCTCCCTATCCAGTGAGGTCTTGTCTTCGCCCGCGAGACCAGAGACGACCACAGCGGGCCTTGCGACCATTGATGACCCCGTGGTTTCAGGTGAAATCCCGATGCCTGAAGCTCAGGAAGCTTCAGGATTTGCTACACCTCTCCCCCTAACAGAAGGGGTGATTGTGGTAAGATTCCTCACAGCCTCGGTGATTGTTATCCGTTTATGAACATTCATTAAGCAATGCTCGTGCTGGAGGAAGAAAACATCCCCTCCGTCCGCCACGAAGTGACTGCTGCCAGCTCTGGGGCAGCGAGCACTCCACTCCTGATGCCAGGGACAGGAATAACAGTGCAGGACACCATGACCACCAACAACCCTGTGGTCGTATATGAAGTCCTAATGCCTATGGTCCAGGAAACACCTGGTCCAACGGCCATATCCCTACCGACCGAGAAGGTTACCCAGGTAAGGATCATCACAGTTTGAGTCTTTATCATTCCTCATGTGTATGCTTATGAGTTTGAGCACACAGGGAGGAAAAGACAGGATCCTCTTCACGAAGAGGAAGACCAGGACAGACGACGACTGTCCCCTTTTCCGTGGGGAGCCATCTTCGAAATCCCAAAAACTAGAGGGATTTCGAGTAAGGTATAAAATCTCCCCTGTCTGGACAGGATCAAAGTACAGTGGTTGTTTGTAGAAATCCCAACTGATGACATTTCTATTTGCTTAGGAACAGAGACTCAGTGCCCAGCCCTTCAGCGACCTCGGCCAGTGTTGGAGCTTCCCCTGCGAAGAACAGAGACTCAGTGCCCAGTCCGGGGAGCAAAGCTCCATCCCTTCGGCCAAGGAGGTCTTCTGGGCCATGATAGATAGGCTGTCTACAGAAGTCCAATTGGATGTATTGGAATCTACAGCCCTAGCGAAGAATAAAGATCAGCGGGGAGACTCATCCGCTGCTCCTACTGGGGATAAAGTGAACCCAATGATTCAAGCTTCGGTTGAACCGAGAAAACTCTCATTACGGGAGTATGTCGAGGTACGTCAAACACCCCTTTTGAATTTTGTGCTTGCATAAGAGCATCTGTGTTTTGAAACTAATTTCCTTCCATGTCATAGGAAATGGCTATGGCGGATAGCATCGAGGCTGCAGAAGAGGAATCGGGTCGCCTGCAGCGGTAAGGAAAACGTTTCTTCACCTGTTCGAATACGAATCCCTGTCTTGATAACCCTTTCTTCTGTCACAGAGAAAATGCTTATTTGATGAAGAGCCTCACTGATCGGGAAGACCAAGAGTTCTGGGCAGCCTCCAAAATCTCGTTCCTGGAGATCGAACTCCAGAATTTGCGGTCACAGCTCTCCTATAAGCATACTTCTGTCCAGAGTAAATTAGTTTCGTCGTATGAACTATTTGTAATGGCCTCTTGTCGTAGCGTGAGACAACCAAATAAGCCAGCACGATCAAGAGAAGACAAATCTCCAAGCAACCATTGACTCTGTTCGCAGGTAGAACAGAGATTTGAGCACATCACTCTCAGCCTGCAGCAGTGCTCAAGGAAACATTTTTGAGAAACTGAAGATGGTAGCCGGTCTGTTGAGGGCTGATGTGGTCGAAACCGCAGTGGACGACCTCAACCTTAGTGATTGGACCACATTGGTCGCGACCCAAGCAGAGTCACTTCTCGAGTATCTTCCTGAAGATACTAGGCGGCAAAAATAGGCGATCAAATCAAGAGTTCGATCAACAGCCTCCACCATCCTCTGTCGGCTTCGTCTTTTCCATGGCCCAGATCTTGATCTGAATGCAACGGCGGAAGAGGCGGAGGTCGAGAGTGAAGACCAGCTTGGGGCTATCATGGAGGAGGTTAAACCCCTTGTAGAGAAACTCTTGAACGAGCTTGGCTTGATGTAAATTCTTGCACCTGTACAGATACAATTTATATAATGCAAATGCATGCTCTTTTTGTTTAAAAAGGAAACACTTCTCTTTGTTTCATGTTGCGACCATATTCCCCTAGCCCCCGCCTATGATTATGTATACTGAAGACTTAGTATTATGAGCACAGGAGAAATATATGTGTAGCGACGACAAGGGATACCCGACCAGGCTAATAATCATATTAAACACAATATCCAACCTTATTGCAAACCGGCAGCCACTCTGATGACCAAGGACATGCTAGCAAGCCCCGTGTGCGTTGAAAAATGGCTTATTGAGGGGTGTCTTGTCTGGAAGTGATCACGAGATCGGCCAGTGAATCCGATCAGGATATTGTGGCAATATAACCATCAGCGACCAGCCCCCGAGCCAGACTCGTTACATACGGGAAAAAGAGGAATAATCCACATATGAAACAACTAAAAGCACCTGTTTTGTTAAATCATGCTAATTGAAAAGGAAAAAAGGATTGGACACTTACACGTAAAACTTACGTAGTTGGTCGATGTTCCAAGTATTAGATAAGATCCGACCATCCTCCATCACTAACCGAGCTGATCCTGGATGCAGCACCGAAACAACAGTGTAGGGACCTTCCTACTGTGGGGAGAACTTGTTGCGACTAGATTGGTTTTGTATTCTATGCAAAACCAGATTGCCCACATGAAGACTACGTGGTCGCACCCTTTTGTTATGGTACTTGCGCAAAGCTTGCAAGTATACCACGGACTTGATCAAAGCTCGATCACATTTTTCTTCTAGGAGGATGAGATCTTGTAATCGTTGCCCGTTCTGATCAACTTGTTCGAATTGATCTATCCGGACAGAACCAATACTGATTTCCATAGGTAACACAGCCTCATCCCCATATACCAGATGGAAAGGTGTCTCACAGTGGCTCGACTAGAAGTAGTACATAGTGCCCACATAACGGTGTAGAGCTCGTCTACCCAAGCCCCTGAGCGTGTCTTAAGGCGATTGAAAACACGTTTTTTGATGCACTGCAATATTTGCCCGTTGGCACGTTCAACGGCACCATTGCTCTGTGGATGAGCTATAGAGGCAAAGCACACCTTGGTTCCAACCTGATCGCAATAATCCAGAAAAAGACCACTAGTGAACTGGGAACCGTTATCAGTGATGAGACGATTTGGAACACCGAATCGAGCCACAATGTTCTTATGGAAGAACTTTTGTGCTGCAGCAGCGGTAATGTCGCGTACTGGTTTGGCCTCAATCCACTTTGTAAACGTGTAAATGGATACGAACAAGAACTTGTATCCATTGGCCTCTTGTGGCATAGGACCGACAATGTCCATCCCCCAGACCACGAAGGGCCATGAAAGAGGAATAGTTTGTAGGGCATAGGCAGGTTGATGAACCTGTCTCGCATGAAACTGACACTGAGGACATGTCTTGACCATATTCTTGGCATCATCAAGTGCTGAAGGCCAATAAAATCCTTGTCGAAAAGCCTTGCCGACCAGTGTACGTATGACGCGTGCTCACCGCATACACCGTCATGAATTTCTCTCAAGAGGGACTTGCCTTCCTCTTGGGACACACAGCGCATAAATACTCCTTGAGTACCCTTTCTATACAAAACTCCTTCTATGAACTTGTATAGACGTGCCTTTCGAACTAACCGATCGCTTTCGGTTTCATCCTCGGGCAAGGTCCATGTTCGAAATAGACCCTCAATGGATGGGTCCAATCTCGTTCCTGTCCGAGGTTGGTAACGCATACTATTACCGGATCATCCTCAACCGTAGTCATGATCGAAGGATGTTCCAAGTGTTCGATGAACACTCCTGCCGAAGCGGATGTGCATGAGGATCCAATTTTGGATAATTGGTCTGGGAGAATGTTGTCCTTTCGCGGGATGTATTGGACTTCGGAATGACTGAAGTGTTTTTCCAATCTCCCCACTTCCCCCAGGTAATGAGCCATTGTCTCATCGGAGGTGCTTTACTCCTTGTTTTCCTGGTTTACGACCAGCTGTGAGTCTCCCCTCACCACTAATCGACGGACTCCGATGATTTAGCTGCCCGGAGCCCTGCAAGAAGACCTTCATACTCTGCAGCGTTGTTAGTCACAACAAAGTGTAGTTGAAAGACAAAGTTCAGCTGTTCACCCTGAGGTGTAACTAAGACCACTCCAGCCCCCGAGTATTGAAAACTACGAGAGCCATCAAAGTACATTGTCCAGTGATCAAGACATTCTGAATCGTCGGGCGCTTGCGCAGGTGGCTTGGGATTAGTCCATTCGACCACGAAGTCGGCCAGGACCTGAGACTTGACCGCGGTGCGAGGCGTGAAATAGATGTCGAATGCTCCAAGTTCGACAGCCAATTTAGCGATCTGACCAGATTTTTCTGGATTGTGGATAATGTCCCCCAATGGAAAAGATGAGGATACTGTGATCTTATGTGCTTGGAAGTAATGTCGTAGCTTACGGGAAGCCATCAGTAGTGCGTAAAGTATCTTCTGGACCTCAGGGTATCACTCCTTAGGACCATGAAGTACTTCGCTTACATTGTAGACGGGTTTGTGCACACCCTCTCTATCTGCGATCAGAACAACGCTGACCGCATGTGGTGTGGCTGCCAAGTAGAGAAGTAATGGTTCTCCATTGTCGGGAGAAACCAAGACCGGCGGACTGGATAGATATGCTTTTACCTCCTAAAATGCCTTTTCGGCCTCATCAGACCATGTGAAATTGTGGTGTTTGCGTAGGGCTTTGAAGAACGGTAGTCCCCTTTCGCCTAGTCGCGATATGAACCTGCTTAATGCCGCCATGCGACCTGCTAGACGTTGAACATCCTTGGTGGTGGAGGGAGACCTCATCTATTCGATAGCCCTGATCTTTTCAGGATTGACCTCAATTCCTCTGGAAAAAACAAGAAAACCAAGAAGTTTTCGTGATGAAACCCCAAAAGAACATTTCTCCAGGTTTAATTTTATTCCATATCGATTTAAATTACAGAAGGTTTCAGCGAGATCGTCTAAATGAGACAATCTTTTGGAACTTTTTACAACCAAGTCATCTACATAAGCTTCAAGATTTCGCCCCATCTGGGAAAGAAAGGTCTTTTGCATCAAGCGCTGGTATGTGGAACCTGCGTTCTTGAGACCGAACGGCATTCTGACGTAGAAGTAGGTGCCGAACGGTGTGATGAAGGCAGTCTTCTCTTCATCTTCTTCTGCCATGCTAATTTGATGATATCCCGAGTAAGCGTCCAGGAAACTCATCAGTTCGCAACCCACAGTAGAATCGACCAGCTAGTCGATGCAGGGAAGGGGAAGGTCATCCTTCGGACAGGCACTATTTAGGCTGGTGTAGTCGACGCACTTGCGCCACTTGCCATTTGACTTGCGGACCATGACCGGATTTGCAAGCCATTCCGGATGATCGACTTCGTGAATAAATCCAGCCTTTTGGAGTTTGTCCAACTCCTCTCGGGTGGCTTTCTACCGATCCACAGCAAAACACCTGAGCTTCTGCTTTATTGGTCGCTGTCCAGGTCGAATTGCTAACCTGTGCTCGATTACTTCCCTTGGGACACCGGGCATGTCGGATGGTTTCCACGCAAACACATCTGCATTAGCCCGGAGGAAAGCAATGAGCTCGAGTTCCTATTTGTCATCCAGGCCTGATCCAACCCAAATTGTCTTGGACGGATCATCTGGTTACAATGGAACCAGCTTGAGTGTTTCGTCTGGTCGAGGAGCAGCCTTGATCGTATCAGTGGACACTGTGGCAATCTGAGCGTCTCAGAGGGGAAGTTGGTCCACCATCTCCAGGGATAGCTGATCATACGTCAATGCCACGTTGCGACTACCTCAGACCGAGATAACACCCTTGGGACCAGGCAACTTGCCGCACTGGTAACCGAGTGCGTAGCCATCATGAATTTAGCAAGAGTTGGCCTGCCAAAGATTACGTTGTAAGCCGAATCACAATCAATTACATCAAAAGTAACTAATTCTGTTTGAAAGTTATCTGGTTCTCCCAGCATAACCGGGAGCACCACCTGTCCCAATGGCATCATAGAGGGACCAGGAATAATGCCATAGAATCGATGGATTATGGGCTTGATTTTCGAACGAGGAATCTGCATCTCGTCGAGCGCCTTGACCAATAAGATGTCCAAGGAGCTACCTCCGTCGATCAGGACCTTTTTGACTCTCTTATTACTGATAATCAGGGTAATAACCAGAGGTAGCCTCAATGGTCGAGTAAGCCCCACAGGACAATCAAAGCGATCAAATGTCAAAGGTGTATCCGACCAACGAGGGTACTGAGGTTCACCAAGGGAAGTCTCCGTTTGGTTAACCTCTCGATAAAAGGCTTTAAATTGCCTCTTAGAAACAAAAGAGGAGGAACCTCCGAAAATAACATTAATATGATTACGAGGTACGTGGTAAGACATCTTTTCGTCCCCGTCGGCGTCTCTTAGCCCGCATGCTTGTTCCTTAGTTGGTAAGGTCGGCATAGGTCCAATCCCCTGGTAGAAGTCATCCAACTGCTTCAACCAACTCCTGCAATTCTTGAGGTCATGACCTGCGGAGTTGTGGAGCGGACACCACTTCTTGCCTTCTGCGGGTTATTCTACTTCTCCGGCTGGTCGGCACTACGACCACCGGAAACAATTTTATTTTTAAACGAATGTTTGTTACCTTTGGTGGATGGAGGCTTCTCTGCGACCGCGACCTCTCAATACTGTCCAGATCGACTCTTTTTTGGGTTCTTCGACCCCCCGCCTGATGAAGATTCGAGCTTCTTGCTTGAATCCTCCCTTTTAACGTCCTTAAGACCTGGTTGAGGCAGTAGGTACCTTTATCAACCATCCGATTCCATTCAACAGCCTCGGCTACGTCAGAATATCGATCAGCCATATCAAAGAGATCGGCTACTGATCGAGGAGGATGGATGAGCAAATCTTCTGTGAATCTCCGATATCGAACGACATATTTAAATGCCCTGATAACGGAGTTATCAGATATGTTCGGGATGGTATTTCTCACCCCGACAAATCTCTTGACAATCTGACGAAGGGTTTCAGTCGAAGTTTGCCGTAGTCGATGGAGGTCGTCCTCTTTACCCTTCTTCTGATAACAATTTTGGAAATTATTGAGGATGGCATCACACAACATTTCCCAGTTATAGATCGAACCCTCAAGTTGATTGAACAACCTGGTTCTTGCCGGTCCTCCGAGGACTGTAGGCAGATAGTTGGCCATGACCCGATCATCGCCGCCTGCTGCCTGGATGGCAGTGATGTAGATTTGGAGGAACTCGGATGGATTCTGAGTCCCATCAAACCTCTCTATGGCCCCTAGTTTAAACTTGTCTGGCCAAACGACCGCACGAAGGACGGGCGAGAAAGATTTGCAACCAACATAAGGGCCGTGAATGGACCTGCGATCCTCGACTTGGTCACATGCGACCTCGCGCAAAGGGGAGGTCATTCGTGCTCCCAAGCGAGAGTGGACGAGAATTCATTTCCTATCACGAGAATCCTCCGCGCATCTGGCTTTGTCATGCCGAGACGGGATGGGAGGTGGACGATTACATCTGCCAGAACCAGAGTTAGAGTATTCTCGGTTATGGGAATGTGTTGCTGACCGGGAAGAGGCCGTCGGGGTCACCTCAGATGCGACCTCGTCCAACCTCTCCGCCAGGATTCTGGCGAAGGCCAGTTTCTGCGCATCCGTGACCGTAGGAGGAAAATTATGCAGGACCTCCGCGATAGATCGAAGCTGGCCATGCGTACTTCTCCTAGGGGCACCAGGTGTCACCATCTCTTCATCCACCGACAAACGTTCCAGGGCTAAAGATGGTGTCTGGTCACGCCTACGACCACGTGATCAGCGGGAAGAACTTGGAGCAGCATTGTCACGAGCCTGCGCATTTTGAAGAGCCTCTAGGGCCGTTCTGTGAAGTTCGTTGTCTTGTTGCTCGTGATCTTGATCTTCCTTTTGTTTGCGTTCCTGTTCTTCCCTAGCAGCCTGTTGATCGGGAATTTCTTCTGATAAGGCAGCGAATTGTCTAGGGAGTGAGGTCACCGAGGGAGAAAACAATTCCGTTTGTTCCGAGTCAGACTCGAAATCAAAAAGACGATGGAGGTTATCAGGGTCAAACCTCCTCGGGCTAATCTCCTGGTCAGCATCGTTCTTACCCTCAGCAGGGTCAAAGGATGGACCGGATTCAACCTCTAAAGCATGAAGAACCTCCGTAGGCTCTGGCTCTACGTTGGTCGCCTCCTGGTCGATAGACATGACTTGAGTGGTCGAATCGACCTCCGGGACGTCTTCGCCTCCAGTTTCCTCCATCGGAACAGGATCACTAGGTGAAGACATCTGGATGTGGGCATAATCCTCGAGATCGAAGTCGTTCTCGGAATCATATGCTCTAGACATTGTTCACCGAACCTCCGGATAGAAATTAGGACGCCTTGAGAAAGGCCCCACGGTGGGCGCCAGCTATCAACGATTCGGACTTGGGGTCCTTAGTCGAACTTATGCAGAATTTTGTGAGTTGTGAGACCTTTCAGGGTGTCCCTCCGGGAAGGGATTGACGAGGATTGACACCCGGGTCACTTCTAATAAACTTCTGGTTCAAGACAGGTTCGAACTAGACATGTGTCTGGAGATGCGAACTCAAGCTATTCTGAGAGGCATCACCACGAGGTCGCAAGCTTTACGCGATCAAGTAGCAGCTTTACGCGGTCAGACCGTAAGCCTTACGCGGTCAGACCGTAAGCCTTGCGCGGTCAGAAGTTCGTGGGCTATACGCGAACTACACATTCGGGATATTACGCGGTCAGCTGAATCCCGCGGTCAGAACATCTGCCGATCAGGATACCTGGGATCTATCTATTCGGTTGTCCATACGACAGGATATTCTAGGTATCCCGAAGATTCCTACACGTGGAAAATCAACCGTCAGGAGGTTAACATGTACAGTTATTCGTGAATAACACGTGTTTAACCTGCGTGGAGGTTAAGAGCAGTTTCAAAAACCGTATCCAACCGTCCGTGCAACCGATTGATGCAGTTTCCTTCACATGGCACCCTTTCAAGCAGTATAAAAGGATGGCATGAAGTATCAATCAGAAGGGGGGATCCAAGTTAGCCAGGTCTACGGCACACCTCATATAGCATTTTTAAGTCTTCTTTAGCTTATCTTTGTACACTTTTACAGGAAGAATCCTTGCCTGTGAGGACTTTTCCTTCCATTTGTAAACATTTTACCATACTTAGTGAAATCTCAACAGGACGTAGGGCTTTTACTCCCACCATCGAGGGCCCGAACCTGTCTAAATTCTCTGTGCTCCTGTTCACCATTGTTCAGCATACCTTCCCGAAGGGTCATCTTGAAAGGTCTCACTATTACAAATTCTGCATAAGTTCGGCTGAGGACTCCGAGTCCGAATCGTCGACAGCTGGCGCCCACCGTGGGGCCTTTCTCAAGGCGTCTTAATTAAAATTCGGAGGTTCGCCGAAACATGGCTGGAGCATATGATTCCGAGAATGATTTCGATCTCGAGGATTATGCTCATATCCCAATGCCTTCTCCAAGTGATCCTGTTCCGATGGAAGAGGTCGAAGGCCAGAATCTTCCCCAGGCTGAATCATCTCCCCAAGTCATGTTAATCGACCAGGAGGTAACTGGCACAAGGTCAGAACCCACAGAGGTTCTTAATGTGCTAGGTGATGAGTCCGGCCCATCGTACGATCCCGCTGAGGGAAAATATGATGGTGACCCTGAAATTAGCCCAGGAAGGTTTGACCCTGATAACCTCCACCGTCTCTTTGATTTTGAGTCCGACTCGGAACAAACCGAGATGTTCTCCCCATCGGCGACCTCTCTCCCTAGGCAGTTTGCTGCGTTGTCGGAGGAAACTCCCGATCAACAGGCTGCCAGGGAAGAACAAGATCGCAAACAGAAGGAGGAGCAAGATCTCGAGCAACAAAACAACGAACTACGCAGAACTGCCCTAGAGGCTCTTCAAGATGCGCAGGCTCGTTACGATGCTGCCCCGAGTTCTTCTCGACGGTCGCGTGGTCATAGACGTGACCAGACTCCTTCCTTACCACCGGAGCACTTCCCAGTGGACGAGGAAACAATAACACCTGGTGCCCCTAGGAGAAGTACCCATGGTCGACTGCGATCTATCGCGGAAGTCATGCGCAATTTTCCTCCTACGGTCACGGATGCGCAGAGACCGGCCTTTTACAGGATCCTGGCGGAAAGATTGGACGAGGTCGCATCCGAGGCGACCCCAACAGCCTCTTCCCGCTCAGTGACACATTCCCGTGATCGAGATGGTCCTCATTTTGGCTCTGGCCAACGGAGTTACCCGCCGCCTATACCGTCCCGACAGGACAAATATCGGCGAATGCAGGACTCTCGCAGTAGGGATCGAGTTCCCGTTCATTCTCGTTTGGGACCCCGAGTAACCCCGCCATTAAGTGAGTTTGCTCGAAACCCGACCAAAAGTCGCAGGACGGTTCACGGTCCTTACGTTGGTTGCAAAGCTTTCTCGCCTGGCCTACGAGCAGTCGTTTGGCCCGATAAGTTTCGACCAGGGGCCATTGAGAGGTTTGATGGAACTCAGAACCCATCCGAGTTTCTTCAGATCTATATTACTGCCATCCAAGCAGCAGGAGGCGATGACAAGGTCATGGCCAACTACCTGCCAACAGTCCTCGTAGGACCGGCTAGAACCTGGTTGTTCAATCAGCCTGAGGGTTCTATCTATAATTGGGAAATGCTATGCGATGCCATCCTCAGCAATTTCCAAAACTGTTACCAAAAGCCGGGTAAGGAGGACGACTTGCATAGATTGCGGCAAACTTCGACCGAAACGCTTCGGCAGTTTGTCAAGAGGTTTGTCGGGGTAAGAAATACCATCCCGAACATATCTGATGGCTCCGTAATCAGGGCATTTAAGCATGCCGTTCGATACCGGAGATTCACTGAAGACTTGCTCATCCACCCTCCTCGATCGGTGGCCGATCTGTTCGATATGGCTGATCGATACTCCGATGCAGCCGAGGCAGTCGAATGGAACCGAATGGTTGACAAGGGGGACCTACCGCCCCAACCAGGCTTCAAGGACGCCAAGAAAGAAGATTCGAGCAAAAAGCCGGAGTCTTCACCGGGTGGGAAGTCAAAAAAGTCGAAGAGGAACCGCTCTGGACAGTACCGTGAGGTCGCGGTCGCGGAGAAACCACCTTCGACCAAAGGTAATAAGTCTTCTTTTAAAAGTAAAACTGCTTCTGGTGGCCGGGATTCCGACCAGCCAGAAAAATCAACTAATCCGCAGGAGGGCAAAAGGTGGTGTCCACTCCACAATTCCTCAGGCCACGATCTCAAAAACTGCAGGAGTTGGTTGAAACAGCTGGATGATTTCTACCAAGGAGCTGGGCCAATGCCAACCTTACCGCCCAAAGAGCAGGCGTGCGGGGTTAGAGACGTCGATGGAGACGAAGAAATGGCTTACCAGGTACCTCAAAATCATGTTAATGTCATTTTCGGAGGTTCCTCCTCTTTCGTTTCCAAAAGGCAGTTTAAAACTTTTTGCCGAGAGGTTAACCAAACGGAGACATCCCTTGGTGAACCTCAATATCCCCGTTGGTCGGATATGCCTTTGACGTTCGACCGCGCTGACTGTCCTGCGGGGCTAACTCGACCATTGAGGTTACCTCTGGTTATTACCCCAATCATCAGTAACGCGAGAGTCGAAAGGGTCCTGATCGACGGGGGAAGTTCCCTTGATCTTTTATTGGTCAAGACACTCGACGAGATGCAAATTCCTCGTTCAAAGATCAAGCCCATAATCCATCCATTTTATGGGATAATCCCAGGCCCCTCCATGATGCCATTGGGACAAGTGGTCCTCCCGGTTACTCTGGGAGAACCAGATAACTTCCGAACAGAATTGGTTACTTTCGATGTAATCGATTGTGATTCAGCTTATAATGCAATCTTTGGCAGGCCTACTCTCGCTAAGTTCATGATGGCAACGCACTATGCTTATCAGTGCGGGAAATTGCCTGGCCCCAAAGGTGTCATTTCGGTCCGAGGTAGTCGCAACGTGGCACTCACGTGCGACCGGCTATCTTTGGAGATGGTCGATCAACTTCCCCTCCCGGACGCTCAGGTCGCAACTGTCGCCATCGATGCGATCAGGGCTGCTCCTCGACCAGATGAAAAACTCAAACAAGTTCCTTTGTACCCAGATGACCCATCCAGGACAATTCGGGTTGGGTCAGCCCTGGATGACAAATAGGAACTCGACCTCGTTGCTTTCCTCCGAGCTAACGCAGACGTGTTTGCGTGGAAACCGTCCGACATGCCCGGTGTCCCAAGGGAAGTAATTGAGCACAGGTTAGCAATTCGACCTGGACAACGACCAATAAAGCAAAAGCTCAGGCGTTTTGCCACCGACCGACAGGAAGCCATCCGAGAAGAGTTAGACAAACTCTTACAAGCTGGGTTTATCCGCGAAGTGAATCACCCGGACTGGCTCGCCAATCCGGTCATGGTCCGCAAGTCAAATGGCAAGTGGCGCATGTGCGTCGACTATACTAGCCTCAACAGTGCCTGTCCGAAGGATGACTTTCCCCTTCCCCGCATCGACCAGCTGGTTGACTCCACTGCGGGTTGCGAACTGATGAGTTTTCGGGATGCCTACTCGGGATATCATCAAATTAGCATGGCAGAAGACGATGAAGAGAAAACTGCCTTCATCACCCCGTTCGGCACATACTGCTACGTCAGAATGCCGTTCGGTCTCAAGAACGCTGGTTCCACGTACCAGCGCTTGATGCAAAAGACCTTTCTTTCCCAGATAGGGCGTAATCTCGAAGCATATGTAGACGACTTGGTTGTAAAGAGTACCAAAAGATTGTCTCATTTGGACGATCTTGCTGAAACCTTCTGTAACTTGAATCGCTTTGGAATAAAATTGAACCCGGAGAAATGTTCTTTCGGGGTTTCTTCAGGAAAGCTTCTTGGTTTTCTTGTGTGTTCCAGGGGCATTGAGGTTAATCCTGAGAAAATCAGAGCTATAGAACAAATGAGGTCGCCCTCGACCATGAAGGATGTTCAACGCCTGGCTGGTCGCATGGCGGCTTTAAGTCGCTTCATATCGCGATTAGGCGAAAGGGGACTACCTTTCTTTAAAGCCTTGCGGAAACATCATAACTTCACGTGGTCTGACGAGGCCGAAAAAGCGTTTCAGGAGGTAAAAACATATCTATCCAGTCCGCCAGTATTGGTGTCTCCTGAAAAGGAAGAACCATTACTTTTGTATTTGGCGGCCACCCCACACGCGGTCAGCGCAGTTCTGATCGCGGGAAGGGAAGGAGTGCACAGACCCGTCTACTATGTGAGCGAAGTACTTCATGGTCCTAAGGAGCGCTACCCTGAGGTCCAGAAGATACTTTACGCGCTACTGATGGCTTCCCGTAAGCTACGACATTACTTTCAAGCACACAAGATCACAGTACCCTCCTCTTTTCCTTTAGGGGATATTGTCCGAAATCCAGAAAAATCTGGTCGAATCGCCAAATGGGCGGTCGAATTCGGTGCCTTTGAGATCCATTTCACCCCTCGCATGGCGGTTAAGTCTCAGGTTTTGGCCGACTTTGTGGTCGAATGGACCAACCCTGAGCCACCCGTGCAGTTGGCAAAGGAACTAGAGTGCCCCGATTGTTGGACAATGTACTTTGACGGCTCCCGTAGTTTTCAACACTCGGGGGCTGGAGTGGTCTTAGTTACGCCTCAGGGCGAACAGCTTAAGTATGTCATTCAACTACACTTTGTTGCAACCAACAATGCAGCAGAGTATGAAGGTCTTCTTGCAGGGCTCCGGGCAGCAAAATTCCTCGGAGTCCGTCGATTCGTGGTGAGGGGGGACTCACAGCTGGTCGTAAACCAGGTAAACAAGGAGTACAGCACCTCCGATGAGACAATGGCTCATTACCTGGGGGAAGTGAGGAAATTGGAAAAACACTTCAGTCACTTCGAAGTCCAATACATCCCGCGAAAGGACAACATTCTCGCAGACCAATTATCCAAAATTGGATCCTCACGCTCATCCGCTCCGGCAGGAGTGTTCATTGAACACTTGGACCATCCTTCGATCATGACTTCGGTCGAGGATGATCCGGCAATAGCCTTCGTTGCCAACCTCGGTCAGGAACAAGATTGGACTCATCCATTGAGGGTCTATCTTGAACATGGGACCCTACCCGAGGACGAAACCAAAAGCGATCGGTTAATTCGAAAGGCGCGTCTGTACAAACTCATAGATGGGGTTATGTACAGAAAGGGTACTCAAGGAGTATTAATGCGCTGCATATCTCAGGAGGAAGGAAAATCCCTCTTGAAAGAAATACATGACGGTGTATGCGGTGCACACGCGTCATACCGAACACTGGTCGGAAAAGTTTTTCGACAGGGATTCTACTGGCCTTCGGCACTCGATGATGCCAAGCTTATGGTCAAGATGTGTCCACAGTGTCAGTTTCATGCAAGACAGGTTCATCAACCTGCTTATGCATTGCAAACTATTCCTCTCGCATGGCCTTTCGCGATCTGGGGAATGGACATCGTCGGTCCTATGCCACAAGCGGTCAATGGATACAAGTTTTTGTTCGTAGCCATTGACACATTCACAAAGTGGATTGAGGCCGAACCAGTACGAAATATTACTGCATCAGCCGCACAAAAGTTCTTTCACAAGAACATTGTGGCACGATTTGGTGTTCCAAACCGTCTCATCACAGACAACGGTTCTCCGTTCGCTAGCGGTCTTTTCCTAGACTACTGCGATCAGATTGGGACCAAGGTGTGCTTTGCTTCCGTGGCACATCCACAAAGCAATGGTGCCGTAGAACGGGCCAATGGGCAAGTATTGCAAGGTATCAAAAAACGTGTTTTTGATCGCCTCAAGACCCGCTCGGGGGCTTGGGCAGACGAGCTCTATACTATTCTATGGGCACTACGGACTACCTCTAGTCGAGCCACCGGTGAGACACCCTTCCATTTGGTCTATGGAGCCGAGGCTGTGTTGCCTATGGAAGTAAGTATTGGATCTGTTCGCACGAATCAATTCGAACAGGTCAACCAATCCGAACAGCGATCGCGAGATCTCATCCTCCTGGAAGAACGGCGTGGTCGCGCCCTGATTAAGTCCGCGGTATACTTGCAGGCTCTACGCAAGTATCACAGTAAAAAGGTGCGACCACGTGATCTCAACGTGGGCGACTTGGTTTTACGAAAAATTCAAGACCAGTCTAACCGCAATAAATTCTCCCCAAAGTGGGAGGGACCATACATTGTCGTCTCAGTGCCGCGGCCAGGATCTGCGCGGTTAGCCATGGAGGATGGTCGGATTTTGTCCAATACTTGGAACATCGATCAACTTCGCAAGTTTTACGTGTAAGTATTCCAATCACTTTTTTCCTGTTCAATTAGCATCTTTTCATAAAAAGCATGTCTTGTTTTCATACAATGAGTGTTTTTCTTTAAGCCCAAATTATACAAATTCGACCTGGGGGCTGATCGCTGGCGGTTAGGTTATTACAGCATTTTTCAACCGGATTCGCTGGTCAATCTCATGATCACTTCCAGATAAGTTACTCCTAAATAAGCCGTTTCTCAACGCACATGGGACTATCTGGCTAGTCTTCGGTCATCCGGGTGGCTATCAGTTTGCAATAAGGTTAAAATGTTATTTTAATCTTGATCATTGGCTTGAAGCGCATATCCCTGGTCATCATACTTATGTTTTCCCCTCTGCTTAAAATACTAAGGCTTCAGTATTCACAAAACAGAGGCGGGGGCTAGAGGAATATACTTATAGTATGAAACTTATGATGTGAATATGCACTTTCTTTTGAAAAAATAATTTTACATACATAGCATTGTAATTACAATTGTTTGGTTACAAAATATAAGGATCATTCGATCCTTAGCTCAGCCAAGAGCTTGTCAACGAAGGGCTTAACTTCTTCAATAACGGTGTCAAGCAGTTCTTCACTCTCGACCTCAACCGGTCCCACCAGTGCGCTCAGATTCGCATCTGGGCCATGGTGAAGTCGAACCCGGCTGAGTACGGCAGAAGCGGCTGATCGGACTCTCGTCCTGATTGTCTCTTCACGTCGCCGTAAATCTCCAGGGAGATATTCGAGCAGTGATTCTGCTTGAGTTGTGAGCAGTGATGCCCAATCGCTGACATTTGGGTCGTCCTTCCTCAACTCTACCACGTTGGTATTTAAAAGGCTGGCTATGGCCTTCAGTTTTTCGAAGACCAGTAGGCTCAACTCTTTGACCACTTGATCAGTATGGTTGAGCGAGGACTCGAGAAGCATCTTGTCCTGGCCGAGCTGTTTAATGCGACCTGCTTGCGCTGTACAAAGAAAAGAGGTTATTAACAAGAAATGTCTTTAAGTCTTCTCAAGTTGGGAATCGACTTACCAGCATTTTCAGACTGAAGTCTATTGATTTCAGTCTGTAGTTTCTGGAACTCTGTAACTGAGTTCAGCTTTATCTTGGTTAACTCTTTCTTCAAGAATGTAACCTCTCTGCAGCAAAATCAGGTTAGTCACAATTAAAGCCTACTTATATTAACAGAAGAATGACGATCCTCACTTGCGCAAGCCGTCACGATCTTTTTGAACAGCCGCCATGCTAGCCATTGCAGCATGCGACTGGCTCGTCACCCATGACAAGCCCTGTGACACGAAGCAAGAGAGTTAAATATACTCTAAAGGCGTTTCAAACGCCGAAACAGGGGTCATCATACCTTCATAAACTTATTTAAAGCGGCATCATCCATGCTAGCAGGAATCCTTGCTAGCGCGCCTGAAGTGCCTGCGACGGGGACTGTTGATGGGAGTGCCGGCCGGACGCCACCCCCAGAGGTCACTGGTGGTGACCTAGTCCCTGTACTTGTTTCACCTCCCGCGGTCCGGACGACTTCCTGAACCACGGGAGTAGAGCGCTCTTCATTAGAGGCTCCCTCATCAGCCCTAGCTTCAACCTCCCCAGTGGCGGTTGAAGGTATAGGCGCTGTCTTCTTTTGCCTAACAGGAAGAGTGGGTCAGACAGCTTTTATATAAGATTACTGTCAAGTAAGAGTTCTTACTTAATTTATTCGAAATCCCATTCGTTCCTGGGACTTCTGGGAAAATTCCCCTTGCGAAGGAGAACCGTCTCCGGTTCTTGCCTTCCTTATGGTAAATAAGACAGCACCCCCCTGGAAATATCATGTTACAGGCATATTCTTAGGGAACGGGTAAAAACACATAGAAAGATCTTTACCTGGACCACCGGACTAACTGGTGGGGCTGCATCCGAAGGACTTAGCGATTCCTGAGTTGCTGGAACCGTCACAGCCGGCCTTTGTTCGTCTACCTCCTCCTCTGTCCGCGGAGGAGGAGGATTTTCCTCCCTGGAATCCCCAGTGGACCCAGGGGGAAGCTCTCCTTCCTGTATGTACATTAACTTGTCAAATGCGCAGAAAGAGCCATGGAGGGAATGATCGAAAAGACCCTTTACCTTAGTCGTCCCTTCGACCAGGGAAGCAGAGATGATTGACCCTGAAGCCTCGGGGGCTTCAGGAATTGGAAGGTCACCTGCGACCACAAGATCTTCAGTGGTCGCAGGGTCAACCACGGCCACTTCTTCGGCAGCTGTGGTCTCTGCGGGGCTGCCTGGGGCATCGCTGGATGGAAGATCCGCGATCTTCCTCCTTCGAAGGATCAGAGGAACGTCATCCTCTTCCTCCTCGCTCCCCTCTCCCTGTACGACGAAGAAGTGATTCCATGTCGCGCCTGAAAAAGTAGCAGGAATGCGATATCTTACCGCAGTCTTTCTTGCGAGACGAGGAATGCTTCGTGAAGACCCCTCTCCAGGGTTCATCTTGGTCTTCTTAGAGGCAGGACTCTTTGTCCTGGGTCTGCGAGAGACCTTCTTCACGTTCCTCGCCGTCGGCTTCTTCAGAGAGCCGACATTTTCACTTGGGAATGTTGCATCCGCAAACCTCCCTAGGAGCTATTCTCATTCCAATGGGATTGATTAGTGCTGGACATACATGAAACCTGCAAAACAGAGGCCAAGTGGAAAGTTTACCTTTCGGCGCTCCTGTTTAAGGTCGTCGCCAGCATGAATCAAGCTTTGGGGGCGAGGCGATCCCTTGGGGCCCTCTACCTCGGCATTGTACGCCCTGAGGAGGTAGTTAGTCCGCCTCTCAATCTCAGCTGAGGGCAGGACTGTTCCCAGATACGAGTTAAATTGATACATTTCAAAAATGACAAAAGGATTTCAATGTCAGAAATGAGTACCTTCGTTATAGTCCAGGGTAGTGTCCGCCATGGACTTGATCTCCCAAGCCGGATGAGCTCTTTCACGTAGGGGGCTCACCCGATTCTTCACAAAGTCTCGGATGACGTCACGTGCCGTCAGCCCTTGTTCGACTAAGTGAAGGATCACCTCGGCATGCTTCATGAACTCCGCGTTCATCGCCGGGAGAGTATCCAACTCGCTCGTTTTCTCCGGCCGCGAGTTCTCAAACCACAGCCCGCTCTCGGTCGGCGGGGTGCAGTAAAACCATTTCTGGTGCCACCCGTGCACTGAGTCTCGCAGGGGTGGGGAGGGATACTCCTTTTTATCCCTCAGCCGGAAGTAGATGCATCCAGCGGCGTTGGTGCTCTTCGACCACGCCGAAAAGTAGAATCGTCGGAAAAGATCCACGCTGGGATATACTCCGACGAAGGCTTCACAGAGATGCTGGAATACTGCAAGAATCAGCATCGCGTTGGGGTGGAGGTTGATCAGTTCCCACCCGTAATGTTCAAAGATATCCTTAAGGAACCGACTCTCAGGGAATCGGAACCCGCAACGAAAATACTCCTCAAAAACCACCAACTCGCCTTCTTGGACAGTTGGGGTTTCTTGGTCCTTCTCCGCAGGTCGCCAGTTAATGAGCAGCCGCGGAGAAAGGATCTCCTCCTTCTCAAGCGCCATCAGGCTCTCCTCAGAATGATGAATGGATCTGCTCCAGGACGCCATCTATGGTGTAGAATCAAAGGGGAAGCTGGCGATTTGGGGAAGATGAAGGCTGAAGAAAGTGAGGGTTTTGAGCGGCGGGAATTCTAAGGGTTTTTTCGCGGCTGAGTGGCTTCCTCAAGAAGCTACCTATTGCTTTTTATAGACCCAAGGCGACGCATTAATGAGTAAACGGCTCGTTTCAAACGTTCCATTAAATGCTTTATTCATTTCCCATAATGGATACTGTCTCTGATGGACCCGATAAAGTACTCAGGCGTCGGGTCTGAAACAAAAAGACTTCTTTGTTTTGGAAACTAAAAGTGTAAAAGGACTGAAAAATTTCCAGTACTTTTCAGAGGACGTTTTTCCTTTTTATACTTTGAACATTTTGTTCGAAAAAATCACGTAACCCAATTTTTAACGTACTGAAGTGTTTCTAATTGGGTTATGGTTTTATCGAAATCATGTTCTAGGCTAAAACTTCGTTTCTAATCGAAGTAATAGTCTAACCGGATGTTCAACTCTGGTCGCAATTCAGTTCTAACTGCGGCCTTAAGTCTGATCGCAGCATCAGGGCAGGTCATGGTGATCTTTTAAAGCGCGATTCTAATCGCAGAACTGAAATTTCCTGTGTATGAATGGTCGCGGACTAAGCTTTTAGCCATAATTTCGCACAGAAGGTATGAAGAATGTTCATATGAATAAAAGAAACTTTATTTATTACATTCTTTACATACAAAAGGAATACGGTCGATAAAAGCATCGACTTGTTCCGAAAGAAGTTTACAAAGTTCCCCAAGGGACATATTGTTGTCAGTAGGATCTACACTGACAACCCCCAAGGAACTAGCAACTACTCTAAGTCTATCTATATCGTCCCTAACAACAGACGCACTATTGTCCCTAATCAAGTCAGAGAGTTCTCGCTGTTGCTGAGCGAAGTCCCTCTCTCGACGGAAATGGTGCGCCTCTTCTCGGGATCGATCAAGACATTCTGCTAAACGCAGAATCTTCGAGGCCATCTCCTCGGTCTTCTTCTCCAGGGCATTCTTCTCTTCCAGAAGAGTCTGTCCGGAAGGAAGAGATGGAGCAGCAGAAGGCTGATCGCTGGGGCCTCCTACCTCCTGCATTTTGCAAAAGTTAGTCATATTAACTAAAATTATCAGCAAAAAGGGAGAAGAATTGTTACCTGTCCCGGTGCATAACCCGTTGATACACCCATCTTGGGAGGAAGATCACCATATGGTGGAAGTGCAACCTTCCCAGAAGAAGATTGCTTCGCCAACCCAATATGGCAATCATCTGATCGAGGGATAGTCACCGCTTGCCGACCAAGATGTTGATCACCCAAAAGGATGGGGGAATTGGATGTGAAGGGATCTTTCTCTAAGGATAAAGGCCTAACTTGCCGAGAGGCATGAACGGGGAGGGTCAAAGGAACTGAAGGAAGAAAGAAACTCGCTACATTCTTCACCTTTGTTCCACTGGAAGATCCTTCGTCAACCTTGGGTTTCTTCCTTAAGGGAGACAGGACTTCATTCGTTTGAGACCCTTATTCGACAATTTCCCCTTCATCGCTCTCAATCTCGATGATTTCGTGATCTGCCATTGGGAGGAGTAAGTGAAAAGGAAGGAGGCCAGGTAACAAGAAAAAGACTTAGGCGTGAGAGGGAAATTGTAAATCTTTACATGTCCAGGGGTCTGGTATTTATAGCCGCCAGGTCGACGGTTCGCCTCCCAGACACCTCGAGTTTCGTTAAGACATTTACAATTTCACCTCGAGATAAAAATCTCTACGGCGCCATCATTGCCCGTCACGTAATGTCAGAACCCGTCTTGAAAAACCAACCGTTTTCACTTAGTGCGCCACTAAGTGGCGAAGTTAAAGGGCCGGGTTAAAAATCCAATGCACGGTTTTTAAATTCGAAATAAACACATCTCTCCGTTTTCTTCGAATTTGGGGGCTAGCTGACGAGGATTGACACCCGGGTCACTTCTAATAAACTTCTGGTTCAAGACAGGTTCGAACCAGACATGTGTCTGGAGATGCGAACTCAAGCTATTCTGAGAGGCATCACCACGAGGTCGCAAGCTTTACGCGATCAAGTCGCAGCTTTACGCGGTCAGACCGTAAGCCTTGCGCGGTCAGAAGTTCGTGGGCTATACACGAACTACACATTCGGGATATTACGCGGTCAGCCGAATCCCGCGGTCAGAACATCTGCCGATCAGGATACCTGGGATCTATCTATTCGGTTGTCCATGCGACAGGATATTCTAGGTATCCCGAAGATTCCTACACGTGGAAAATCAACCGTCAGGAGGTTAACATGTACAGTTATTCATGAATAACACGTGTTTAACCTGCGTGGAGGTTAAGAGCAGTTTCAAAAACCATATCCAACCGTCCGTGCAACCGATTGATGCAGTTTCCTTCACATGGCACCCTTTCAAGCAGTATAGAAGGATGGCATGAAGTATCAATCAGAAGGGGGGATCCAAGTTAGCCAGGTCTACGGCACACCTCATATAGCATTTTTAAGTCTTCTTTAGCTTATCTTTGTACACTTTTACAGGAAGAATCCTTGCCTGTGAGGACTTTTCCTGCCATTTGTAAACATTTTACCATACTTAGTGAAATCTCAACAGGACGTAGGGCTTTTACTCCCACCATCGAGGGCCCGAACCTGTCTAAATTCTCTGTGCTCCTGTTCACCATTGTTCAGCATACCTTCCCGAAGGGTCATCTTGAAAGGTCTCACTATTACAAATTCTGCATAAGTTCGGCTGAGGACTCCGAGTCCGAATCGTCGACAGCTGGCGCCCACCGTGGGGCCTTTCTCAAGGCGTCTTAATTAAAATTCGGAGGTTCGCCGAAACATGGCTGGAGCATATGATTCCGAGAATGATTTCGATCTCGAGGATTATGCTCATATCCCAATGCCTTCTCCAAGTGATCCTGTTCCGATGGAAGAGGTCGAAGGCCAGAATCTTCCCCAGGCTGAATCATCTCCCCAAGTCATGTTAATCGACCAGGAGGTAACTGGCACAAGGTCAGAACCCACAGAGGTTCTTAATGTGCTAGGTGATGAGTCCGGCCCATCGTACGATCCCGCTGAGGGAAAATATGATGGTGACCCTGAAATTAGCCCAGGAAGGTTTGACCCTGATAACCTCCACCGTCTCTTTGATTTTGAGTCCAACTCGGAACAAACCGAGATGTTCTCCCCATCGGCGACCTCTCTCCCTAGGCAGTTTGCTGCGTTGTCAGAGGAAACTCCCGATCAACAGGCTGCCAGGGAAGAACAAGATCGCAAACAGAAGGAGGAGCAAGATCTCGAGCAACAAAACAACGAACTACGCAGAACTGCCCTAGAGGCTCTTCAAGATGCGCAGGCTCGTTACGATGCTGCCCCGAGTTCTTCTCGACGGTCGCGTGGTCATAGACGTGACCAGACTCCTTCCTTACCACCGGAGCACTTCCCAGTGGACGAGGAAACAATAACACCTGGTGCCCCTAGGAGAAGTACCCATGGTCGACTGCGATCTATCGCGGAAGTCATGCGCAATTTTCCTCCTACGGTCACGGATGCGCAGAGACCGGCCTTTTACAGGATCCTGGCGGAAAGATTGGACGAGGTCGCATCCGAGGCGACCCCAACAGCCTCTTCCCGCTCAGTGACACATTCCCGTGATCGAGATGGTCCTCATTTTGGCTCTGGCCAACGGAGTTACCCGCCGCCTATACCGTCCCGACAGGACAAATATCGGCGAATGCAGGACTCTCGCAGTAGGGATCGAGTTCCCGTTCATTCTCGTTTGGGACCCCGAGTAACCCCGCCATTAAGTGAGTTTGCTCGAAACCCGACCGAAAGTCGCAGGACGGTTCACGGTCCTTACGTTGGTTGCAAAGCTTTCTCGCCTGGCCTACGAGCAGTCGTTTGGCCCGATAAGTTTCGACCAGGGGCCATTGAGAGGTTTGATGGAACTCAGAACCCATCCGAGTTTCTTCAGATCTATATTACTGCCATCCAAGCAGCAGGAGGCGATGACAAGGTCATGGCCAACTACCTGCCAACAGTCCTCGTAGGACCGGCTAGAACCTGGTTGTTCAATCAGCCTGAGGGTTCTATCTATAAATGGGAAATGCTATGCGATGCCATCCTCAGTAATTTCCAAAACTGTTACCAAAAGCCGGGTAAGGAGGACGACTTGCATAGATTGCGGCAAACTTCGACCGAAACGCTTCGGCAGTTTGTCAAGAGGTTTGTCGGGGTAAGAAATACCATCCCGAACATATCTGATGGCTCCGTAATCAGGGCATTTAAGCATGCCGTTCGATACCGGAGATTCACTGAAGACTTGCTCATCCACCCTCCTCGATCGGTGGCCGATCTGTTCGATATGGCTGATCGATACTCCGATGCAGCCGAGGCAGTCGAATGGAACCGAATGTTGATAGACTTCAAAATCCTTTTTGTTATCCGGTAACGTAAGGACAGGTGCGGTTGTTAATATCTTCTTCAACTCCTCAAAGCTCTTTTCACATCCTTCTGTCCAGTCGAATAAAACATCTTTCTTTAGCAGTCTGGTGAGTGGCTTTGTAATCTTGGAGAATCCTTTGACAAATCTCCGGTAATATCCGGCTAATCCTAGGAAACTTCTTACTTCAGTCACTGTCTCCGGTTGTTTCCATTCCATAATAGCCTGAATTTTTGACAGATCCATTGAGATTCCTTTTCCAGAGATAATGTGGCCTAAGAATGAAATTTCTTTTAACCAAAAGGCACACTTATCGAATTTGGCATACAGTCGATGTTCTACTAACTTTTCCAACACCATCCTAAGATGTTGTGCGTGCTTTTCCTCTGACTCTGAAAAGATGAGGATGTCGTCGACAAACACAATGACAAACTTGTCCAGGAATTCCATGAGAACCTTGTTCATCAAATTCATGAACACTGCTGGCGCATTTGTTAAACCAAATGGCACTACAGTAAACTCATGCAATCCATATCTTGTTATGAATGCAGTTTTCGGGATATCTTGCTCTCGAATCTTCAGCTGGTGATATCCAGACCTCAGGTCGATCCTTGAGAATATCTTTGCTCCTCTTAGTTGATCAAAGAGATCGTCGATCCTTGGTAAAGGGTACTTGTTCTTGATCGTCATATCGTTCGGTTTCCGGTAGTCGACACAAAGTCGTAGGCTGCCATCTTTCTTCTTAGCGAAAAGTACCGGGGCTCCCCAAGGTGAGGAACTTGTTCTAACAAATCCCTTTCTTTCCAATTCTTCCACTTGCTTTCTTAATTCTTCTTGTTCTTCACTTGTCATACGTGCAAGCTTTCTTGCATAAGGGGCAGATCCGGGTTTTAATTCGATTGAGAATTCAATGTCCCGATCTGGTGGCATTCCGGGAAGCTCTTCAGGAAAAACTTCTGGATATTCATTCATTATTGGAACTCCCTCAAACTCAACTCCTTCCAAGCTGTTCAAACTGTACACTCGGTTGTTTACTATTGATCTATCTGCGTGGAGTGTGACTTGTTTTCCTTCAGCATTCGTCAGGGTTATTGCCTTCTTTTCACAGTCCATCTGGCCTTTATGCTTGGCTAGCCAGTCCATTCCGAGAATGACGTCTAGTCCTTGAAGGTCCAAAACTAGCAGGTTTGCTAGGAATCCTAGATTGCCAATACTAAAGGCGATATTTCTACAGATAGAGTTGACAGGCATTCGAGCTCCAGGGGACTGAATTAAAATAGGGAACTCTAATGCAGATACTGGCAACTTATTTCTGAGCACGAAGGGTCTTGACACGAATGAATGAGTAGCACCAGGGTCAAATAATGCAACTGAAAGTTCAGAGTGGATAAAGATCCTACCGATTACGACGTCTGATGCTTCTCCTGCTTCAACGGCGGATGCATAGTTAAGTCTTCCGCGACCTGCAGCAGGTACTCCTCTTCCTCGGCCATTTTGAAACCTTCCTCCTCTGGAGGGTGGAGCATTCCTGGTGAAGCCTTGGGCTGGAACAAAGGGTCTTGCAGCTTGCATACGAGCGACATTAGATGGAAGGTGTTGCAGCGGACAAGTGTTCCTACGATGTCCCTTCCTTCCGCAGTGAAAGCACTCCTCGTTCTTAAGGGGGCAATCCTTCAAGAGGTGATTTCCTCTACATCCAGTACATTGGGCTATCGCAGTAGGCACAGGCCTTTGGGGTCTCTGAGGTGGTCTGAAGGCTGGTCGGAAAGTTGGCATCGGTCTCCCTCGACTAGCATTTCCTCGGTAAGAGTTGGGCAAAGCCTTCCTCTTTCGGTCTTCTTCAATTATTCCTCTTTTCTCCTCCATCTTAAGTAGTCGGTTTATTAGGACGTGGAAGTCTGTGAACTCGTGGGATGACAGTTGGTATTGCAGGGAATTCTGTAGTCCTTCACAAAACCTATCAATCTTCCTTTCCTCTGTCACTATATCTTCAGGTGCATATCTTGCCAGCTGAATAAATTCATGCAGGTATTGTTTCACGGTCTTACTCCCTTGTCGCAGATTTACGAATTCTCGGCGCTTTGCCTGGACAACGCCTTTCGGGACGTGGTATCTACGGAATTCCTCCTTGAATTCATTCCAGGTGATCGAATCTCTGTTGGTGTGCACGGTTTGGTAATTCTCCCACCAAGCGGCAGCAGGTCCAGCCAATTGGTTCGATCCATACAAGAGCTTTTCTTCATCACTGCATCTGACGGTATTCAACTTTCTTTCCACATCTCGGAGCCAGTCGTCTGCCACGATGGGGTCTTCTGTGCTTGAGAAAGTCGGGGGTCGCGTCTTTTGAAAATCAGTTAACTTTGCGCCCATCACGGGTCCTTCAGTCTGTCCGGATGCAATATGTTGCATCAGCTGTCCCAAGATTTGGTTTTGCACAGCCGCTGACTCTTGACGATTGCGCTCCATCCACAGCAGCACATCGTTGATGTCACCTCCCTGTGGCATCGTCGAAGATCCTGGTCTACCGGGGTCCGTGCGGCCTCTTGCTCCGGGTGTAGCTCCTGTACTGTTGTGGTTTTCTTCTAGCCCTCCTTCCTGGGGTCTCGCGCGTGTGTTAACCATCCTACTCAAACAGGAGGTTAAGAATAGAAACATCGATTCGGAAAGAATCGTTCACAGGGATGCTAGCAGAAGGCTGGCATTAACTCAAGAAGTAAGAATAAGGATATGCAAAATGACTTTTCCATAAACCAATTTTTCAAAAGATACAAAGCTTCTAGCCTCATCGGCTTACAGAGCTCCTCTAGCAACCAGCATACATCAATCATACTAAAACAACTACTACAACAAAAGGAAATCTAGCGTCTGGGCTAGGCACAAAAGGTCGAAAGTCTGCAGTCACTCCTCAGCATCATCAGAAGAATCACAAGGCTCAACCTCCTCGGGATCCTCCTCTTCATCGTCATCAGCATCCATCGGGTCATCTTCCTCGTTGTCGTCGATGTTGATAGGCTCCTTCCCTTTTCCTTCGGGGGTCTTCTTCTTCTGTGCGGTGCAAGGAAGCTCGATTGCTTCACCGTTGATGACTATGCCACGCGATGCAGGCATGAAACCACTGAGATACTCCCTCGGGTTTCCTACCTTCTTGCGAGCGGTGATCCTCAACTTCGGGCGACTCTTCTTGGTTACCGACTCTGCAGCTTCAAGATCCTTTTCTCCACTTGATTCAGCCATTTCTTGAATTTGTCTTTCTTTTTCTCGGAGGCTTGCACGAGCCCTAATAAGCATGCCCTCAAGGTAGTGGCGATCATCGCGAACACGCTCGTAGTCTCGAAATAGGCGGGTGTATGCAATCTCCGAAGCGCGAACGACGTCTCAAGTCTTCGTCAGGATAGCGTTCTCCTGGTCGCTGGACGGAAGAACAACTCGGTACTCCGATCCGGGGACCTGGTAAGGCACGAAGCGGTAAGGAGAATCAGAAAGGTAGTCGTTGTACATCTGCCGGACGGAACCTACAGCACGACGGGCAGCGTCCAAGATAGCATCCTCCTCTTCTTCTCTACGGGCTTGGCGTCTAACTGAGCCTCTCCCATGCTCGGGGATCTCGTAGACCATCACCGAGGCCCGACAACCTATGGGTCGTCCATTTATCTCATCTTGCCAGACGCAATATACCGGTCTCTGACTGTCCCGTGCTCGAAGGAATTGCAGCATCATCCACAGCAACAGTGCCCACGATCCGAGCTCGTCTCCGTGAAGGTATCTCCTATCGAAAGCCATCTGAAGACAGAACAAAAGGCATCTATAAGAGAAGTCCAAAATCATTTTCCAAAGATCAAAATAACATTTTTCTTAAGGAAAATAGGTTTTCGTAAACAAATTTTGACAAAAAACTAGCGAACTTTTCTTCTAGGGACGCCAAATTCTATCTAAGGGTTACGACCTACAGTCGAGTCTTCTGCTCTGATACCAAGTTCTGTGGGACCCTCATTTGAGGATTCCAGTGGCAATCGCCCAAGTGGATTGCACTCAGAAAAGGCACATTACAGCTCACAACAATAGAATGCATTATATAAAAATGCGAGTAATTAAAAACAAGTGCTGATCTCAAGGACCAACATTACAATAACTTAGCGCTGAAATGACGCATTTAATTGTTAATACAAATTAAGGAGTTTTCGACACGAGGGTCGGCACAAATAAAACAGCAACGATAAACAAAAGGACTTCTTCAGTCTTCTTTCTCTGCAGCGGCGGTATTGCATGGGCCTTCTCCACATCGAACTCCACCTTGGTGCATAACCCTTTAACCAGATGGGTCCTCAGTTTCTTCTTCTTGTTCCACATTGGGTTCAAGACCATAAGATTCAGGGTCGGCGAATCCTTCCTCTAAATTTGTTCATAAAAGCAAGGGTGAGCACATTGTCCACATGGTGCTCAACAAGTCCCAAGTAACAATGCATGTATATAGATGAGGGGGAATTTCTCAAGAAATAGCTCTTTGGCTTTGTATATCCATATATAATAGATTTTCACATACAGCTTTGAAGAAAGATCTTTATTTTCGAAAGCGAGGCTTTTAAAATCCTAAGTTAGATTTTCAGAAATGTTGTGTGTGGCGGTCTTTCATGAGTCACCACTTTACTCAGATTTTGTGAAAAACTTCCAAAAGCTACTTGTGCTGCATCGACGTGAATAGAATTCACAGCGCGCAGACTCCATGACCTGGGAGCTCAGAGTATCCGATACTTTTTAAACTTTGCAAAGGTGTACCACCTTAATCCACCAATCATTCGGCTTTCAAGTCGGATCAGCTTCATGCGACTTTTACGCATGTGACAAGGCCGAGATGACACAACAATTTACAGTCCTAGTATTAACTATTTCCCTGCCCGGTAAATAGACAGTTAAGTCTCAAGTACCGTTGTGGGTCCTCCCCACTGCCTTACTTCCTAACCTGGGCCTATGTTCTCGCAAGACACATAACCTCTCTTGATTACAGTCGCGCACGACTTAATCTGGCTTAGGGCGTCTTCCTTCTTTCCACCTTTTCCTCTCATGCTTTTTCTGATCTCACATCACTCATGGCCTTCTGCGGCCCACCAGTTCTCGCAAGAATCTGGACCGACAACCATTGCAGGGAAAAGCTAACACTAAAGAAAGCTACTAAGTTGCGCCCGTCCCATAAACAGGCAGGTGGTTGGTACGTTTTTCATGCCGCATAGAAGCACAACACAAGGTTCTAGTCCTTATGAATCTTTAGTGAGGAGTCTTTCACATTCCCAGTGCGCACACAGCACCATCCAATGAAACCATCCTCACTATCGATTCCAATCACATTTTCTTTCACAAAAAGGGGTTTTGAACATGCTTTTCTCATATGTGACCATTCAACATTTGTCATATAATCTTTAAGCATAGCATAGCCTAAGCATGATAATCTAGGGTAACAAGGGTGCAGGGATATTCAATGTCAAAAGGGGCTTTACAATCATTTAGGTCATATCTAGTCATTTTATTGAAACATAATTCTTTATTTGAATCTAAGGCATGCATATACTGGAAAACAGTTAACATACTTCATTTCAAAATAGCAGGTGAGACATGATCAAGGGTTTGAGACTTGCCTTGCAGTGACGGGTCTAGCTGCTCAAATGAATCTTCAGGGATCTCCTCTGCTCCTTCAACGTCTGGTTCCACGACGGGTACAAACAACACATACACTCTATATAAGCACACAAGCACTAGAAAATAATACGTAAATACACCATGCATGCAGGGGAATTGGTTTAGACAAGGTCACTTGACGTTGGTTGAAGAGATGGGTTCAAAGGGCTTGAATGTCGAAGGGCTGACATTCGGCTCATGGCTTAACATTGCCCTAAATCGGTTCTAGGTTTGCTTTCTGGAGATGTGATAGTAGGGAAAGTTGTAGAACATGGCTCAAAAGGCTTAGTGGACAAAGTGGCATTTCAATTGCTCAAAAGAAACAAGTCTAAATCATCCAATGCCACAGGTGGACATGCACTGACATAGTGTTTGACATGGCCAGAAACTAGGGTATTGCATAACTTTTGACTCAGAGCTCCAATTGATGCACAACTTTGTCCAGGGTTTAGGCATTGATATCAGCTACAAAACTCTCAACAGGCTCAAGGGCTGAAAGTGGCCGGAGGGTGGCCAAATCCGGTGAGCAAACACGGTGGCCTGGACATGAACTGAGCCACTGGACAGCAACCTTGGCATGACCATAACTTTTGATTCAGGTCGATTTAGGGGTCGAGCTAGTAGACAAAATTGCTCAGGGGGTTGAGATCTATCTAAATGACAAGGTCTCATCGGCTGGTTTGGCCGGAAAGCGAACTCCGGCGATCGGGGCCGAAGACGAAGGCACCGATTTGGGGGTTTTCGTTCCAGGGCGTTTGAACTCAAATCAATGCTCGGGAAGCATCTAGGGGCTGTCACAAGGCTATTGGTGCACTCAATTTTGCCAGAGATCGGCTGGAGAAGCACGGCGGCGTGCTCCGGCGAACTACCGAGGCTCGAACATGGAAATCCGGCGCTCGGGGCAAAATTGGCGAATCCAAGCTTGCAAGTTTGTTCCTCCTAGCTCACTGATCAATATCCTCTACAGGCACGAGGATCAATTTGGCTTGAATCGCTCGGCATTGCGGGAACAGGGGATTTCCGGTTTTCCGGTGATTGCCGGCATTGAGGTGCGCCGGGGACCAATTAATGGCTATGAAACGTACAGGGGGATGAAAGGAGCTTACTGGTGGCGTTGGTTTGGAGGGGGAAGCTTCGGGCGAAGCTGGCGCCGTTAGCTTCAAGAACTGCTCGCCGGAGAAGATGAACTTCGCGGCGGCGCTGAGGACTTGGTTGCTCTCGGTTGCTAAGACTAAGGCAAGGAAGCTGTGGGGTGGTGTGAGGCAATGCTGGGCAAGGGAGGGGGTTTATATAGCCGTGGGTGAGGCTCTCGGGAGCAGCAGCAATCGCCGGGGATATCTTCTTCTGACGCCGGGACGGTCATCGAGGTATTTCGGGACGCGGCTGGGCTCTGCCAGAGGCGGTGAATCGCGGGATAGCAGGATTCGGTCAGGGTGGTGGCGATGATCTACGGGATGGTGGCCAAGTGGCGTAAAGCTCCTGGCAGCAGCAGCACGCGCGCGCGAGGAAGACGATGGCACGGTGGGGCTTGAGCGCTCCACGGTGGCGGTACAGCTGCGCACGGCTAGTGGCTACGTGGCCATGAGGTGGCTGCGCGAGGGGCTTCGCCGGCGACGAGTTCAACGGTGCGGCAAAGCGGCAGGGCGCTGGTCGAACGAGCACTGGTCGCGGTCGTGCACGCGGTCTCCTGGTCGTGGTCGAAGAAAAGGCCAGGGGCTTGTTTGCAAGGTTTTGGACTGAAACGCGAAGGTTTTGGCTCGGGAATTTGGGCCTAAATGCAATTCTGAAGATCTGAAGGGCTGATTTGAATTCTGATTTTGCAGATGAGTGCTACTAAATGTCTTGGACTCATCTAGCAGGAAAAATGATGAAATCCGATAACATCTGGTGGTTTTGACAAAATTCGAAAACAGGGTAATTAGGGTAATTAGGGTTTGAACTTTTGTCGAGGCTGAAACTAGGGTTTTGGTCGAGATTCTGGAATTCTTCCAGAAGGGAAAAATGTTCAGAAAAATGAAAGAAAGGTTATCACTTGATCAGATTTGGATTTTGAGGTGATCTGGGACTTTTAGACTTTTTGGGTTTTCTGAAACTTCTTAAAAGGACTAAATTGAAACGCTTTTGGACTGAAATGTGAAGACGATCTGGTCAAAGAAGTTTAGTAGCCAACTTTTTAGGTTAAGGTAGTGGCATACCCAAGATCAAGATAGGGTTAAAATATCAGGGTTTCCAAAGAAGTTATGCTGATTCGCAAGCAGAAAAGATAGTCAAAAACTGGGGTGTTACAACCTACCCTCCTTAGGAATAATCTCGTCCTCGAGATTCCGAACAGTCTGAGAATAGGTAAGGAAAATTTTGACACAGCTCTTCTTCTCTTTCCCAAGTTGATTCTTCTTCGGTGTGGTTGTTCCATTGGACTCTGCAAAATTTTATGGTCCTTGACTTCAATCTCCTTTCACTGACCTCTAACACCTTGACTGGATATTCCTGGTATGTCAGATCCGGTTGAACCTCCATTTCTGTGGGAGATACTTGCTCCGTTGGTTTTCTCAGGCATTTCCTCAGTTGGGATACGTGAAAGACATCATGGACTCCTGCTAACTCAGGCGGTAGCTCTAGTTTGTATGCTACTTCTCCTCGTCTTTCCAAAACCTTGTATGGTCCTACATATCTTGGGCTCAATTTTCCCTTCATCTGGAATCGTCGAACTCCTTTGTAGGGTATCACTTTGAGATATACGTAATCGCCTATCTCGAAGGATAGTTCTTTCCTTCTTCTGTCGGCGTAACTCTTTTGTCGAGACTGGGCCGTTTTCAATCTCTCTTGTATGATTCTCACATGAGCCGTGGCATCCTCCACTAATTGCGGTCCAAGGAATTGCTTCTGTCCCACTTCGGTCCAATATAGCGGCGTACGGCACTTCCTTCCATAAAGTGCTTCGTAAGGGGCCATTTGTAGACTCACTTGATAGCTATTGTTGTAGGTAAATTCTGCGTATGGTAGAAATTGTTCCCAAGAATTTCCATAGTCCAAAGCACAAGCTCTCAACATATCTTCTAAAATTTGGTTCACTCTTTCTGTTTGACCTCCAGTTTGCGGGTGGTAAGCTGTACTGAACTTCAACTTCGTTCCTAGGGATTTCTGTAACTCTTCCCAAAATCTTGATACAAATTGTGCTCCTCTGTCTGAGACGATTGTTTTTGGTACTCCATGAAGCGTAACAATCCTGGTAAGATACAGCTCTGCCAGCTTTTGCGTTGTGTACTGCGTCTTTACTGGTAGAAAATGAGCTACTTTCGTTAATCTATCGACTATGACCCATATAGAATCGTATCCTTGTTGGGTTCTTGGTAAACCAACTATGAAATCCATTCCAATCTCATCCCATTTCCATTCCGGGGTTGGTAGGGGTTGTAGCGGTCCTGCAGGTTTCTGATGTTCTGCTTTCACTCTTTGACAGGTATCACAAGAAGCTATAAATTCGGCAATCTCCTTCTTCATTCCTTTCCACCAAAACCGATCCTTTAGATCTTGATACATCTTTGTACTTCCTGGGTGAATAGAGTATGGGGTACAATGGGCTTCTTGTAGTATCATGTTCTTGATTTCCTTATCTTCTGGAACACAGATTCGGTCATGATACCACAAAATTCCTTCTTCGTCCTCACGAAGGTCAATCACATTCTCGTGTCTCATGTCTTCTTTCATCTTCTGAATACTCAGATCCACTTCTTGCGCTTTTCGGATTTGGTCCTTCAGCTCACATTTTACTGCCAATGCGGCGACGGTTCCTTGTTCAACGAACTCTAAACTCAACTTCTCGAAGTCTCCAAGTAATTGGGGTGGTATTCCTAAGATCTTTGCTTGATTGCAGTAGGATTTTCTGCTCAAGGCATCAGCTACTACATTTGCTTTTTCAGGGTGGTAGTGTATTCCAAGGTCATAATGTTTAATCAGCTCTAGCCATCTTCGCTGTCTCATATTCAAGTCCTGTTGGGTGAAGATGTATTTCAAACTCTTGTGGTCCGTGTAGATTTCACATCTATTTCCAAGTAGATAGTGTCGCCAAATCTTTAACGCATGAACGACGGCGGCTAACTCCAAGTCGTGAGTTGGATAATTCTCCTCATGTGGTCGCAATTGTCTCGATGCATAAGCTACGACTCTTCCTTCTTGCATAAGGACACAACCTAGTCCTTGCTTCGACGCATCGTAGTAGACTTCAAAATCCTTTTTGTTATCCGGTAACGTAAGGACAGGTGCGGTTGTTAATATCTTCTTCAACTCCTCAAAGCTCTTTTCACATCCTTCTGTCCAGTCGAATAAAACATCTTTCTTTAGTAGTCTGGTGAGTGGCTTTGTAATCTTGGAGAATCCTTTGACAAATCTCCGGTAATATCCGGCTAATCCTAGGAAACTTCTTACTTCAGTCACTGTCTCCGGTTGTTTCCATTCCATAATAGCCTGAATTTTTGACGGATCCATTGAGATTCCTTTTCCAGAGATAATGTGGCCTAAGAATGAAATTTCTTTTAACCAAAAGGCACACTTATCGAATTTGGCATACAGTCGATGTTCTACTAACTTTTCCAACACCATCCTAAGATGTTGTGCGTGCTTTTCCTCTGACTCTGAAAAGATGAGGATGCCATCGACAAACACAATGACAAACTTGTCCAGGAATTCCATGAGAACCTTGTTCATCAAATTCATGAACACTGCTGGCGCATTTGTTAAACCAAATGGCACTACAGTAAACTCATGCAATCCATATCTTGTTATGAATGCAGTTTTCGGGATATCTTGCTCTCGAATCTTCAGCTGGTGATATCCAGACCTCAGGTCGATCCTTGAGAATATCTTTGCTCCTCTTAGTTGATCAAAGAGATCGTCGATCCTTGGTAAAGGGTACTTGTTCTTGATCGTCATATCGTTCAGTTTCCGGTAGTCGACACAAAGTCGTAGGCTGCCATCTTTCTTCTTAGCGAAAAGTACCGGGGCTCCCCAAGGTGAGGAACTTGTTCTAACAAATCCCTTTCTTTCCAATTCTTCCACTTGCTTTCTTAATTCTTCTTGTTCTTCACTTGTCATACGTGCAAGCTTTCTTGCATAAGGGGCAGATCCGGGTTTTAATTCGATTGAGAATTCAATGTCCCGATCTGGTGGCATTCCGGGAAGCTCTTCAGGAAAAACTTCTGGATATTCATTCACTATTGGAACTCCCTCAAACTCAACTCCTTCCAAGCTGTTCAAACTGTACACTCGGTTGTTTACTATTGATCTATCTGCGTGGAGTGTGACTTGTTTTCCTTCAGCATTCGTCAGGGTTATTGCCTTCTTTTCACAGTCCATCTGGCCTTTATGCTTGGCTAGCCAGTCCATTCCGAGAATGACGTCTAGTCCTTGAAGGTCCAAAACTAGCAGGTTTGCTAGGAATCCTAGATTGCCAATACTAAAGGCGATATTTCTACAGATAGAGTTGACAGGCATTCGAGCTCCAGGGGACTGAATTAAAATAGGGAACTCTAATGCAGATACTGGCAACTTATTTCTGAGCACGAAGGGTCTTGACACGAATGAATGAGTAGCACCAGGGTCAAATAATGCAACTGAAAGTTCAGAGTGGATAAAGATCCTACCGATTACGACGTCTGATGCTTCTCCTGCTTCAACGGCGGATGCATAGTTAAGTCTTCCGCGACCTGCAGCAGGTACTCCTCTTCCTCGGCCATTTTGAAACCTTCCTCCTCTGGAGGGTGGAGCATTCCTGGTGAAGCCTTGGGCTGGAACAAAGGGTCTTGCAGCTTGCATACGAGCGACATTAGATGGAAGGTGTTGCAGCGGACAAGTGTTCCTACGATGTCCCTTCCTTCCGCAGTGAAAGCACTCCTCGTTCTTAAGGGGGCAATCCTTCAAGAGGTGATTTCCTCTACATCCAGTACATTGGGCTATCGCAGTAGGCACAGGCCTTTGGGGTCTCTGAGGTGGTCTGAAGGCTGGTCGGAAAGTTGGCATCGGTCTCCCTCGACTAGCATTTCCTCGGTAAGAGTTGGGCAAAGCCTTCCTCTTTCGGTCTTCTTCAATTATTCCTCTTTTCTCCTCCATCTTAAGTAGTCGGTTTATTAGGACGTGGAAGTCTGTGAACTCGTGGGATGACAGTTGGTATTGCAGGGAATTCTGTAGTCCTTCACAAAACCTATCAATCTTCCTTTCCTCTGTCGCTATATCTTCAGGTGCGTATCTTGCCAGCTGAATAAATTCATGCAGGTATTGTTTCACGGTCTTACTCCCTTGTCGCAGATTTACGAATTCTCGGGGCTTTGCCTGGACAACGCCTTTCGGGACGTGGTATCTACGGAATTCCTCCTTGAATTCATTCCAGGTGATCGAATCTCTGTTGGTGTGCACGGTTTGGTAATTCTCCCACCAAGCGGCAGCAGGTCCAGCCAATTGGTTCGATCCATACAAGAGCTTTTCTTCATCACTGCATCTGACGGTATTCAACTTTCTTTCCACATCTCGGAGCCAGTCGTCTGCCACGATGGGGTCTTCTGTGCTTGAGAAAGTCGGGGGTCGCGTCTTTTGAAAATCAGTTAACTTTGCGCCCATCACGGGTCCTTCAGTCTGTCCGGATGCAATATGTTGCATCAGCTGTCCCAAGATTTGGTTTTGCACAGCCGCTGACTCTTGACGATTGCGCTCCATCCACAGCAGCACATCGTTGATGTCACCTCCCTGTGGCATCGTCGAAGATCCTGGTCTACCGGGGTCCGTGCGGCCTCTTGCTCCGGGTGTAGCTCCTGTACTGTTGTGGTTTTCCTCTAGCCCTCCTTCCTAGGGTCTCGCGCGTGTGTTAACCATCCTACTCAAACAGGAGGTTAAGAATAGAAACATCGATTCGGAAAGAATCGTTCACAGGGATGCTAGCAGAAGGCTGGCATTAACTCAAGAAGTAAGAATAAGGATATGCAAAATGACTTTTCCATAAACCAATTTTTCAAAAGATACAAAGCTTCTAGCCTCATCGGCTTACAGAGCTCCTCTAGCAACCAGCATACATCAATCATACTAAAACAACTACTACAACAAAAGGAAATCTAGCGTCTGGGCTAGGCACAAAAGGTCGAAAGTCTGCAGTCACTCCTCAGCATCATCAGAAGAATCACAAGGCTCAACCTCCTCGGGATCCTCCTCTTCATCGTCATCAGCATCCATCGGGTCATCTTCCTCGTTGTCGTCGATGTTGATAGGCTCCTTCCCTTTTCCTTCGGGGGTCTTCTTCTTCTGTGCGGTGCAAGGAAGCTCGATTGCTTCACCGTTGATGACTATGCCACGCGATGCAGGCATGAAACCACTGAGATACTCCCTCGGGTTTCCTACCTTCTTGCGAGCGGTGATCCTCAACTTCGGGCGACTCTTCTTGGTTACCGACTCTGCAGCTTCAAGATCCTTTTCTCCACTTGATTCAGCCATTTCTTGAATTTGTCTTTCTTTTTCTCGGAGGCTTGCACGAGCCCTAATAAGCATGCCCTCAAGGTAGTGGCGATCATCGCGAACACGCTCGTAGTCTCGAAATAGGCGGGTGTATGCAATCTCCGAAGCGCGAACGACGTCTCAAGTCTTCGTCAGGATAGCGTTCTCCTGGTCGCTGGACGGAAGAACAACTCGGTACTCCGATCCGGGGACCTGGTAAGGCACGAAGCGGTAAGGAGAATCAGAAAGGTAGTCGTTGTACATCTGCCGGACGGAACCTACAGCACGACGGGCAGCGTCCAAGATAGCATCCTCCTCTTCTTCTCTACGGGCTTGGCGTCTAACTGAGCCTCTCCCATGCTCGGGGATCTCGTAGACCATCACCGAGGCCCGACAACCTATGGGTCGTCCATTTATCTCATCTTGCCAGACGCAATATACCGGTCTCTGACTGTCCCGTGCTCCAAGGAATTGCAGCATCATCCACAGCAACAGTGCCCACGATCCGAGCTCGTCTCCGTGAAGGTATCTCCTATCGAAAGCCATCTGAAGACAGAACAAAAGGCATCTATAAGAGAAGTCCAAAATCATTTTCCAAAGATCAAAATAACATTTTTCTTAAGGAAAATAGGTTTTCGTAAACAAATTTTGACAAAAAACTAGCGAACTTTTCTTCTAGGGACGCCAAATTCTATCTAAGGGTTACGACCTACAGTCGAGTCTTCTGCTCTGATACCAAGTTCTGTGGGACCCTCATTTGAGGATTCCAGTGGCAATCGCCCAGGTGGATTGCACTCAGAAAAGGCACATTACAGCTCACAACAATAGAATGCATTATATAAAAATGCGAGTAATTAAAAACAAGTGCTGATCTCAAGGACCAACATTACAATAACTTAGCGCTGAAATGACGCATTTAATTGTTAATACAAATTAAGGAGTTTTCGACACGAGGGTCGGCACAAATAAAACAGCAACGATAAACAAAAGGACTTCTTCAGTCTTCTTTCTCTGCAGCGGCGGTATTGCATGGGCCTTCTCCACATCGAACTCCACCTTGGTGCATAACCCTTTAACCAGATGGGTCCTCAGTTTCTTCTTCTTGTTCCACATTGGGTTCAAGACCATAAGATTCAGGGTCGGCGAATCCTTCCTCTAAATTTGTTCATAAAAGCAAGGGTGAGCACATTGTCCACATGGTGCTCAACAAGTCCCAAGTAACAATGCATGTATATAGATGAGGGGGAATTTCTCAAGAAATAGCTCTTTGGCTTTGTATATCCATATATAATAGATTTTCACATACAGCTTTGAAGAAAGATCTTTATTTTCGAAAGCGAGGCTTTTAAAATCCTAAGTTAGATTTTCAGAAATGTTGTGTGTGGCGGTCTTTCATGAGTCACCACTTTACTCAGATTTTGTGAAAAACTTCCAAAAGCTACTTGTGCTGCATCGACGTGAATAGAATTCACAGCGCGCAGACTCCATGACCTGGGAGCTCAGAGTATCCGATACTTTTTAAACTTTGCAAAGGTGTACCACCTTAATCCACCAATCATTCGGCTTTCAAGTCGGATCAGCTTCATGCGACTTTTACGCATGTGACAAGGCCGAGATGACACAACAATTTACAGTCCTAGTATTAACTATTTCCCTGCCCGGTAAATAGACAGTTAAGTCTCAAGTACCGTTGTGGGTCCTCCCCACTGCCTTACTTCCTAACCTGGGCCTATGTTCTCGCAAGACACATAACCTCTCTTGATTACAGTCGCGCACGACTTAATCTGGCTTAGGGCGTCTTCCTTCTTTCCACCTTTTCCTCTCATGCTTTTTCTGATCTCACATCACTCATGGCCTTCTGCGGCCCACCAGTTCTCGCAAGAATCTGGACCGACAACCATTGCAGGGAAAAGCTAACACTAAAGAAAGCTACTAAGTTGCGCCCGTCCCATAAACAGGCAGGTGGTTGGTACGTTTTTCATGCCGCATAGAAGCACAACACAAGGTTCTAGTCCTTATGAATCTTTAGTGAGGAGTCTTTCACATTCCCAGTGCGCACACAGCACCATCCAATCAAACCATCCTCACTATCGATTCCAATCACATTTTCTTTCACAAAAAGGGGTTTTGAACATGCTTTTCTCATATGTGACCATTCAACATTTGTCATATAATCTTTAAGCATAGCATAGCCTAAGCATGATAATCTAGGGTAACAAGGGTGCAGGGATATTCAATGTCAAAAGGGGCTTTACAATCATTTAGGTCATATCTAGTCATTTTATTGAAACATAATTCTTTATTTGAATCTAAGGCATGCATATACTGGAAAACAGTTAACATACTTCATTTCAAAATAGCAGGTGAGACATGATCAAGGGTTTGAGACTTGCCTTGCAGTGACGGGTCTAGCTGCTCAAATGAATCTTCAGGGATCTCCTCTGCTCCTTCAACGTCTGGTTCCACGACGGGTACAAACAACACATACACTCTATATAAGCACACAAGCACTAGAAAATAATACGTAAATACACCATGCATGCAGGGGAATTGGTTTAGACAAGGTCACTTGACGTTGGTTGAAGAGATGGGTTCAAAGGGCTTGAATGTCGAAGGGCTGACATTCGGCTCATGGCTTAACATTGCCCTAAATCGGTTCTAGGTTTGCTTTCTGGAGATGTGATAGTAGGGAAAGTTGTAGAACATGGCTCAAAAGGCTTAGTGGACAAAGTGGCATTTCAATTGCTCAAAAGAAACAAGTCTAAATCATCCAATGCCACAGGTGGACATGCACTGACATAGTGTTTGACATGGCCAGAAACTAGGGCATTGCATAACTTTTGACTCAGAGCTCCAATTGATGCACAACTTTGTCTAGGGTTTAGGCATTGATATCAGCTACAAAACTCTCAACAGGCTCAAGGGCTGAAAGTGGCCGGAGGGTGGCCAAATCCGGTGAGCAAACACGGTGGCCTGGACATGAACTGAGCCACTGGACAGCAACCTTGGCATGACCATAACTTTTGATTCAGGTCGATTTAGGGGTCGAGCTAGTAGACAAAATTGCTCAGGAGGTTGAGATCTATCTAAATGACAAGGTCTCATCGGCTGGTTTGGCCGGAAAGCGAACTCCGGCGATCGGGGCCGAAGACGAAGGCACCGATTTGGGGGTTTTCGTTCCAGGGCGTTTGAACTCAAATCAATGCTCGGGAAGCATCTAGGGGCTGTCACAAGGCTATTGGTGCACTCAATTTTGCCAGAGATCGGCTGGAGAAGCACGGCGGCGTGCTCCGGCGAACTACCGAGGCTCGAACATGGAAATCCGGCGCTCGGGGCAAAATTGGCGAATCCAAGCTTGCAAGTTTGTTCCTCCTAGCTCACTGATCAATATCCTCTACAGGCACGAGGATCAATTTGGCTTGAATCGCTCGGCATTGCGGGAACAGGGGATTTCCGGTTTTCCGGTGATTGCCGGCGTTGAGGTGCGCCGGGGACCAATTAATGGCTATGAAACGTACAGGGGGATGAAAGGAGCTTACTGGTGGCGTTGGTTTGGAGGGGGAAGCTTCGGGCGAAGCTGGCGCCGTTAGCTTCAAGAACTGCTCGCCGGAGAAGATGAACTTCGCGGCGGCGCTGAGGACTTGGTTGCTCTCGGTTGCTAAGACTAAGGCAAGGAAGCTGTGGGGTGGTGTGAGGCAATGCTGGGCAAGGGAGGGGGTTTATATAGCCGTGGGTGAGGCTCTCGGGAGCAGCAGCAATCGCCGGGGATATCTTCTTCTGACGCCGGGACGGTCATCGAGGTATTTCGGGACGCGGCTGGGCTCTGCCAGAGGCGGTGAATCGCGGGATAGCAGGATTCGGTCAGGGTGGTGGCGATGATCTACGGGATGGTGGCCAAGTGGCGTAAAGCTCCTGGCAGCAGCAGCACGCGCGCGCGAGGAAGACGATGGCACGGTGGGGCTTGAGCGCTCCACGGTGGCGGTACAGCTGCGCACGGCTAGTGGCTACGTGGCCATGAGGTGGCTGCGCGAGGGGCTTCGCCGGCGACGAGTTCAACGGTGCGGCAAAGCGGCAGGGCGCTGGTCGAACGAGCACTGGTCGCGGTCGTGCACGCGGTCTCCTGGTCGTGGTCGAAGAAAAGGCCAGGGGCTTGTTTGCAAGGTTTTGGACTGAAACGCGAAGGTTTTGGCTCGGGAATTTGGGCCTAAATGCAATTCTGAAGATCTGAAGGGCTGATTTGAATTCTGATTTTGCAGATGAGTGCTACTAAATGTCTTGGACTCATCTAGCAGGAAAAATGATGAAATCCGATAACATCTGGTGGTTTTGACAAAATTCGAAAACATGGTAATTAGGGTAATTAGGGTTTGAACTTTTGTCGAGGCTGAAACTAGGGTTTTGGTCGAGATTCTGGAATTCTTCCAGAAGGGAAAAATGTTCAGAAAAATGAAAGAAAGGTTATCACTTGATCAGATTTGGATTTTGAGGTGATCTGGGACTTTTAGACTTTTTGGGTTTTCTGAAACTTCTTAAAAGGACTAAATTGAAACGCTTTTGGACTGAAATGTGAAGACGATCTGGTCAAAGAAGTTTAGCAGCCAACTTTTTAGGTTAAGGTAGTGGCATACCCAAGATCAAGATAGGGTTAAAATATCAGGGTTTCCAAAGAAGTTATGCTGATTCGCAAGCAGAAAAGATAGTCAAAAACTGGGGTGTTACACCTCCGGTCTTCGGAGGTTTGGCCGCCCCGTATGACCCCGCCAGAGGATTCCCTCCCCTTGAGGGCTATACGTCTGGACCCTTCCCGGCACCCGGGCCCGTCTCAATGTCGGGGGCTACTTTATGCCCTGGCCCTTCGTGGCACCAGGGGGTACCCCGTTCCAAGCCCATTCCCCGAGCCGGGAGCCCATTTCATGCCGGGGGTTTTCCCTACGCAGGGAGCCAGTCCCGCCCCTCGCGTCGCATTTACTGCACCGGGGGCGGTCGACAGAGCAGCTCCCGTGCCTCAGCGGACTTGCCCCCGCATCGGCTCCCCGGTCCCGGACGTCGCCGCGGGGGCTCCCCCCTCGCTGGTTCCGAATGTTACAGGGGCTCCCCCCTTTCCGGTTCCGGTCGTTGCCACGGGGGCTCCCTCCACTTCGGTTCCAAACGTTGCCGTGGGCGCCCCCTCCCCGGTTCCGGATAATACAGGGGCTTCCCCCTTTCCGGTCCCGGGGATCTTCGCAGGGGGCTCCCCCCAGCCGGCCCCGGAAGCCTCCGGCCCGGTAGCTACAGTGCATAAGCTCCCTCCCTCGGCGGAACAGGTCCGTTTCTCCCGGGGGCAGGTCGAGCGAATGCATTCACCTGAGCGCTGGGAAGAACTTCCCCCTGGCCGCGGGCGTGCAGAGGCTCGCTCTCGCACCGGTTGGGGGAAGAGACCCGTTGAAGATCCAACCTCTCCGGAGGAGAGCCTGGACGTCCGGGAACTCTGCCCGGGTCCAGAAGAAAAGCGTCGCCACCGCCACTCCGGCGGACCTCTTGGACCGTTCCCCGACTCTGACAACGAGTGTCCCGTTGTCGCGCCCCGAAACTGGGACAACGACTACTCCTGTAGAGACCTAGCTCGCTGCAGCTAGTCCCAAACCACAAACCTTTGACTTCCCAGGATGAGCCAAACACAGGAGTATATTACATTGCAACAGAGTACTCACAAAATATTAAGCAGTGTGGCCTGCTGGCCTTAATATTACATAAAGAGGATTACAATGCCTACAAGGCATTCAGGGTTTAGCAAAATATTTAACTACGCAGTAGAAGATAGGTGACCCTCCCACAAAAGAAGTTGACGGCAGAACAACACACTTCAGGGTTCTGGCGGAACTGATTCTCCTCCTTCTGGATCCACGTAGTACTCCGTGCCATCATCTTGATCAAGGTAAGCTCCATCTAATGAGTTGAATGTTGCAAGGGTGAGCACTTACGTACTCAGCAAGTCATAGGTACGAGTAGATACATATAGTAGTGATGATATGAACCTAGACTAGTCAAGAATTATGGATATTTGTAAAATAATCTTTTCCTTCTCATCTCATCTTATGGCAGCACTTTTCATAATATAACATCATCATTCATGTTCACTAGATTATAGCACTACCGCGACACGTCGACACACGACAGCCCACGGTAGCACTCCTTATCATGACAACACATGTCATTTGGGTAATCTTGATTAAACATATTTTATTTAGAAAATAGTACTTGTGTCACACCCCGTGGATTCAATCCACCGCAGCAGACTCCTATAAACCCGGGAACTCGGAGTATTCGAATACGTTTTTAACTCTGCAGAGAGGTACCAATTTACCCGCAAGATATTCCACTTTCAAACCTTTCCTATCATAACAAAATGATTGGACCCCTGACTCACTTCATACTGTGAGCGGCAAGGTGGAAATAACAAGAACTTTTGTTATGTTTTACTCACAATTCACCCCCGACCCTGTGGCTCTCAGCGAGGCACAGTTGTGGAAGGTTGTATCCAAACCTCCACCCCTTTGCTTATTCCCATTACTGGGTCAGCGTGCTTGATCACCTTCAGTGATATGTGTGGGAGCCGCGCTCCGTGTTTATCGTGCATCACTACACATCTCATGCAGGGGTTTCATGTGCGATCCACATAATTACTTGTTCAGGCCTGTCCCATACCAGGCTTGCGGTTAGCACGTTGTTCATGCCACTAGACGCACAACACAAGGTTCTAGTCCTTATATGCCAATGACCAGACCATCCACAATCCTGCACCTTCAGTGCCTGCATTCCTTTGCAGTCTAGCACCTCCAGTGCTACAGCCATCCACACCATTTTTCTGGTCACGGCTAGGGGTTTTATTTCATGAATATAAGTATATACATACATATAATAGTTCATGGCTCAAAACTTGTTTATTTCACATTTCACAGATAACCAGTCTAGCACTGCCAATTCATAAATCAACCATTCTCAATCTTTCACATGCAGTATTGCCTATATTCAAGGTTATATTATAGCAACATTTAAAATATAGGTTCAAGATGACCAAGGATATGACTTGCCTTCCGCGTCGTAAAATACAGCAGTCGATGACGGGTCAACAGCAAAATCTTCAAGGTCAGCTTCTGAATCTGCTCGACGACAAACAATCACACAATAATTACTTATAATATTTAAAATGTTTTAAGACTTATATGCAGAAATGCTCAACAAGAATGATTGAACTAAACTGGAGATAATTTGAACTGCAAACTGAACTGAGTCGAGATTCTAGGGTTTCAAGGAATTTGGGCTAAGGATGGTGATTAGATAATCTTAGGGTTTCAGGATTGCAATAGGGATAACAATTTTGTGGCTGGTTTAATCAAAACAGCGAATGTCAACAGATCGACATTCGGATCAAAGCTTGGACATAGCTTTAAGAAAAGCTAGGATGCTTATCTCAAGTTGTGGTAGTAGAAGAAAATGTAGATCACAACTCTACAAATTCAGTGGACAAAGTGGATTTCAAATTGCACAACCAGAAGTGGGTAAACAAGGCCAATGCCACTGGCTGACAAGCTCTGGCATAGAGCTGACAATGCCAAAAACTAGGGCTTAGCATAACTTTTGATCTGGAGCTCCAAATGATGCACCACTTTGTCTGGGAGGTAGGCTTGAGTAACAGGAACAATTAAGTCAACAGGATCTAGGGCAAGAAATGGCTGGAAAGCAAGAAATTTGATGATGAACTGAGATGAACTGGCTGCACTAGATCAGTTCTGGACAAAAACTTGGCAAAGCTATAACTTTTGATCTAGGCTGATTTAGATGTCGGGCTAGAAGACAAAAATGTTCAGGAAGTTAAGGCACACACAGTGGACAAAGTGATTTGAGCTGAAACGGCCGGGAACACTTTTCCGATCATCGGCGCCGGAGAAGAAACGCTGCTGATTGGGGGTTTCTGCTACAGGCAACAAGAACTTAATTCCTTGCTTGGAGAGTATCTAGGAGGTATAGGGAAGCTTCTGGTACAGTTGTATTGTCCGGAGGATCACTGGAGAAGCCTGGCGACGATCGCCGGTTTTCTGGTGAAGCTCGGTTTAGGGAAAAGGTTCGATTCTTGCTTAATTTCGAGATCCAACTTCACAGGCTTGCTTGATTTAGCTCACTGATCAATTTTGTTTACAGAATCGAAGGCTAATTTGGAGTAATTCGAGCTACATTGCCAGAACAGGGCATTCTTCGAATTTTAGCAATTTCCGGTGATCGCCGGCGTTAGAGGTCACCGGGGAGCAATTAGACAGTACTACACAGAGAGGATAAGTAGATGAACTCACTGATGGCTTTAATTTGGCAAGAGATGATGTGGAATGAGCTGGCACCGTGAGCCTCCTCGATGGCTCACCGGAGAAGACGACTGCAGTGAGGAAATTTGGAAATTGGTTAAGTCCTGGTGATGTGTGGAGGGAGCTGCTGAGCACAGGAGTGCTTAAATAGGCCAGGCGAAGATGGCAAAGGGGAACAATGAAGAGATTGGTTGCTGTGACTTGACTGGTTGCGTGCAGGAGTAGTAGCGGCGAAGACACAGCAAGAGCGGTGATGCGACGGCGACAAGCTTTCAGCTGATCACAATGTCGCCTCAACGGGACCTGGCAAAGCTTGTAGCAAGCGGTGGCGACAAGTACTGGCGCGGCGAGGCTACGTGGCGATGAATTGCTGACAAAAGTCACTGCTGGTCGCGCGCGGGAAGCAGGCACTGGTCGTCGACGTTGCAGCGACGCTGCCACGGTGACGGCTGAGGCGAGGACACGTGCGCAACAGCATGCACGATCAAGTTGCAGGCGAAGCTTCACCGGCGGCAAGCAACCACGGCGCAAGGAAACCACGGCGAGCCCTGGTCATGTACAGCAGTTGGCCTGGTCGAAAATGGACTGAACTGCAGTTTCAATTCTTTGAGTTTTGGACTGAAATGTAAATCTGGAGATTTGGAAGGTTTAAACTGAAATTGATTTCACTAATCTGGTATATTATATTCAACAAGGTATTTGGCAAAGATGGTTGATAAGGTTCGGCACATTTGAATAGTTTTCGATACAACTGAAAATAGGGTAATTTAGGGTAAAATAAGATTTAAGTTTTGTCGATTTCGAATTCTGGCATTTAGGGTTCGATTTTGATATCTGCACAGAAGAGAGACTTGTGGCAAATAGCATTTTGAGAAGATTTGCCGAAGAAATTCTGAATTTGGAGTTAATCTGGAGATTTTAGCCTTTTTGGGTTTTCAGATGTCAGATAAGGACTAATTTGTGATAACTCTTGGACTGATTTGTGAAAAGAGTCTAGATGGTGAAATCTGGCTGTCAACTTTTTAGATTAAGGTATTGACATACCCATGATTATATTCCAGGAATAATCTAGTCTGAACTTGGTCAAGATTCGGATTAAATCTGTATTTCTGAAACTTAGGGTATTTGGGTAATATAAGGTATTTCTGTTTTCGAAAACAGAAGAAGTTGATAAATCTGGAATTTAGAGATAAAATTGGATCTGGGTTCTGAAGACTTTCAAGTTCAGAGTAACTGATAGATCACATCTGAACAATCTGATCTTGATTTGAGGTCACAGGATAGATTTTGGAGATTTTAGGGCTTGAGATAGAAACTGATCTGGCTACTACAGATACATGCATGCATGCTATTGATGAAAAAGGAAATTTTCACCCCTAACTCAGGGTGTTACACCCGTCAAAGAAGACAGCGACCGGGACTCTCCCCGGGAGGTGCAGGGGGCTAACCAGCCCCTATGCCGAAGACTTCGCAGCATCCGGTGGCCGCGGCCCTACCGCCCTCCGCACATCGAGCACTATAACGGTGAGGCAGACCCTTACGAATTTGTGCAGGTGTACTCCACAGCCATCTCCGCGGCCGGGGGGGACGAGACGGTACAATGCAACGTCTTCCCCCTCTACCTCACCGGCATCGCCCGCTCCTGGTTCTACAACCTGAAGGCCGGCTCCATCAAATCTTTCATGCAGCTCAAGCGGGAGTTCTGCGCAAACTTCCAGGGGAACTACGTGCGTCCCCTGGACTCCTCGCAGCTGTACACTATCCGGCAGAGGACTGGGGAAACCATCAGAAGCTACTTCAAGCGCTTTGCTCAAGTGAAGAGCAAAGTGGCCCACGTCCCCGACTCTACGGTCATCGAAGCCTGCAAAAGTAGGATCCTCCCGGGGGAGCTCCACCGAAGACTCTCCCGGAGCTGCCCTTCTTCCGCCGACGAGCTCTTCAACGTACTCGAAAAGTACGCTCGGGAGGAGGAAGATGACCTCTGGAAGAAGACCCAGCGGGCTCCCGCCCCCGCCGACCGGGGGGCCAGGGATCCCCTCAAGCGCCCCAGGCAGGGGGGGGCGTAAAGAGCCACGGCCTCGGGACACCTTTGTCCTCGAGGGCGGAGGTGGCTCGCGCGACCCCCCGAGGGGCAACCGCCCCTGCCCCAAGCCGAAAGGCCATGGGGGAGGACAGTCTTCGCGCGGTCGGGAGGGCCCCGCGGGGAGAAGCCGGGAAGGACCGTGGTGCAGCTTCCACGGGTCCAGTACCCACGCTACCCAAGACTGCCATCAGCTGCTGCAACACTTTGCGGCATTCCTCGACCAGCGTGGGCAGGGGGGGACTCCGGCCTCCTTGCCCCCTCGGCCAGCTGTTCCGGCCCTTCCCGCTCGCACGGGGGGTCCGCAGGGGCACCCGCAGGAGGGGGAGCCTTCAGAAGCTCTCCCCTTCCAAACTTCCCATCGCCGCATCAACGTCATCGTGGGAGGGTCCGCCTCCGGGCGGGACTCTAAGCGCCAGCGTAACGAGTACGCGCGCGAAGTCAATGTTGTGGGGGTGCTACACGCGTCTCCGCCACCCAAGTGGTCGGACGTCCCCCTCACCTTCACGGCGGAAGACGCGCGAGGGGTTTGCTTCCCCCACGACGACACGCTCATCGTCTCCGCGACCATCTACAACTGCCACCTGGCCCGCATCCTTGTGGACGGCAGGAGCTCCACCGACGTCCTATTTCTGAAGGCCTTCAAAGAAATGCAGGTGGATGAGAAGCTCCTGCAGCCCACGGCAGGGCCCCTGCAAGGGTTCGTCCTGGGGAAGGCGATCCACCCCGTGGGCAAGGTAGATCTCCCTATGACCTTCGGCACCCCCGAGAACTACCGGACCGAGCTGGTCCGCTTCGACGTAGTGGACCTCCCCTCCTCCTACAACGCGATTATTGGGAGGACCACAATCAACCGACTGGGGGCTGCCATCCATCAAAACTACCTCTGCATGAAGATCCCCGGGCCGCACGGCATGATCAACGTCCGGGGAGACCAAGACATGGCCTGTGCTCTATACGAGCGCACTGCGGCCACAACCGGAAGCGTCAACCTCATAAAAGCGCCTGGGGGGGAGGCCTCTCCCCCGGATCCAGAAGTCACGGCGCCACCGCCCGGGAGGCCCTTCCTCAAGCCGCGTCCGGAAGGGGGCCTCCGGAAGGTCCCGCTGTCCCCGGGCAACGAAGACAAAACCGTCCGGATCGAAGCGGAGCTCCCCGAGGAGAATGCAGCGCAACTTGAGGCTTTTCTGCGCGAAAACTCCGATGTTTTTGCGTGGAAGCCTTCGGACATGCAGGGCGTCGCCCGGGAGGTCATTGAGCACAAGCTCACAGTGGCCCTTGGTCACCCCCCGATCAAACAAAAGCTGAGGAAACTCTCCCTCGAGCCCCAAGAGGCAATCAAGGTGGAGATCACCCGGCTCTGAGAGGCGGGGTTCATCCGGCAGGTCCTACACCCCGAGTGGCTCGCGAACCCCGTCCTAGTGAAGAAGTCAACCGAGAAGTGGCAGATGTGCGTGGACTTCACTGACCTTAACCGTGCCTGCCCCAAAGATAACTTCCCACTCCCGCGGATTGACCAGCTCGTCGACTCCACTGCGAGGTGCAAGCTGATGAGCTTCCTAGACACCTACTCGGGCTACCATCAAGTCCGGATGGCGGAAGGGGACGAGGAAATGACGAGTTTCATAACTCCCCTCGGAACCTTCTACTACGTCCATATGCCCTTCGGGCTCAAGAACGCGGGAGCGACCTTCCAGCGTCTTATGACGCTGGTCTTCAAAGGTCAAGTCGGCCGCAACGTCGAAGTCTACGTAGACGACGCGGTCCTCAAAAGTCCCCGCGCAGCCTCCCACATCGACGACTTGGCGGAGACCTTCCGCAACCTCCACGCGTTTGGGCTCAAGCTCAACCCGGAGAAGTGCGCCTTCGGGGTGCGCGGGGGGAAGCTCCTAGGTTTCCTCGTGTCCCAGCGGGGCATTGAGGCAAACCCTGAGAAGATCCGGGCATTCCTAGACATGCCCCCGCCGCGCTCCGTCAAGGACGTCCAGCGGCTCTCCGGCCGCCTGGCCGCGCTAAGCCGCTTCGTCTCCCGGTCGGGGGAGCGAGGCCTCCAGTTCTTCAAGATCCTCCGAGGGCTCGAGGGGTTCCGCTGGACCACCGAGGCCCAGGAAGCCTTCAACGACCTCAAGAAGTACCTCACGAGCCCTCCAATGCTCGTGAGTCCGTCTCCAGAAGAGCCCTTGCTCCTCTACCTCGCCGCGAACCCCGTCGCCGTCAGCGCGGTCTTGGTGAACGAGCAAGGGGGGCAGCAGCGTCCCGTGTACTACGTGAGTGAGGCCCTCCAAGGGGCCAAAACTCGGTACACAGAGATGGAGAAGATCTGCTACGCTCTCCTGATGGCGTCCCGGAAGCTTCGCCATTACTTCCTGGGACACCCCATCACCGTCCCGTCGTCCCTCCCCCTGGGGGAGGTACTGCGGAAGAAAGAAGCCACCGGCCGGATTGGGAAGTGGGGGGTCGAGCTCACCCCCTTCTCCCTGTCCCTCACAGGCCGCTCCGCCATCAAGTCACAGGTCCTCGCCGACTTCGTCGCAGAGTGGACTCCTGCCTCTGGGTCCGGGGACGACGACCTCCCTGTGCCGCCCCGACGCAATGACCATTGGACTCTCATGTTCGATGGGTCGCTGTGTCTCGCCGGGGCTGGTGCGGGAGTAGTCCTCTGGAGCCCTGAGGGGAAGGAACTCGAGTACGCCGCGCGGCTCGAGTTCCCCGCAACCAACAATGTCACCGAGTACGAGGCTTTGCTCCTCGGGATGCGCCTTGCGCGCTCCTTGGGGATCCGGCGCCTCCTAGTGAAGGGAGATTCTCACCTCGTAGTTTGCCAAATGGACAAGTCTTACCTGTGCCATGACGCGAACTTGAGTCTTTATTTGCAGGAGGTGCGAAAGATGGAGAGGCACTTCGACGGGCTCGAGGCCCGGCATATCCCGCGAAGGGATAATGACCGGGCCGACGCCTTGGCCCGGGCAGCAAGCGCCCGGGAATCGCTCCCCAAGGGGGCCTTCTTGGAAATCATCACGAAGTCCTCAGTGGCCTCCCCGGGCACGGGCGACGAGCCTCCCATCCCGGAGGTCGCCGAGATCACCCGGGCTCCGTCATGGATGGACCCCCTCATCTCCTTCATCAAGGGGCAGGGGGACCCACCTGGTGAGACCGAGGCTAAACGCCTCCGGGCTAAAGCCCGGGCATATCTCCTGCTGGAGGGGAGGCTCTACAAGTGGGGGGCTTCCGCCCTCCTGCGCTGCCTCCCCCGGCCGGAGGGACTCCAACTTCTCGAAGACATCCACGCGGGGAGCTGTGGTTCTCACCTAGCCCTGCGTGCCATCGCGGCCAAGGCTATCCGGCAGGGCTTCTACTGGCCCACGGTCATGCGCGATGCGCGAGACCTTGTCTCCGCATGCGAGGCATGCCAGAAGATGGCCAAGGGCTCGAACCTCCCCCCTGTAGCGCTGCAGACTATCCCCATCACTTGGCCCTTCGTGCGCTGGGGGATGGACCTCATAGGGCCCTTCCCCCCAGTGCCCGGAGGATACAAGTATGCGGTGGTCGCGGTCTACTACTTTACAAAGTGGGTTGAGGCGGAGCCCTTGGCTAGCATCACGTCCTGGGCCGTCCAGCGGTTTTATGGAAAAACGTCGTTTGTCGTTTTGGTGTCCCCCGGGAAATCACCGTGGACAACAGGACCCAATTCGACTCGGCTTATTTCCGGGAATTCTGCGAAGGCCTGGGGCTCGTCATCCACTTCGCCTCACTGGCCCATCCCCAGAGCAATGGGGCCGTCGAGAGAGTCAACGGCGTGATCCTATAGGGATTGCGCCAGAGACTCGAGCAAACCGCTTCTAAGCGGGGTGCATGGGCAGAGGAGCTCCCTAGCATCCTCTGCTCCATGCGCACGACCCCGTCCTGGGCGACGGGACGTACTCCCTTCTCCCTGGTCTACGGGGCGGAGGCAGTCCTCCCCACGGAGATTGGCTTCCGGTCGCTGCGGGTCGAGCTCCTAGACGGAGCCACGACCGCAGCGTACCAGGCCAATGAAGCCAACCAGCGGCTGGAGATGGACCTCGTGGAGGAGGAACGCGACCGAGCACTCCTCCGCCACGCCATCTACGAGCGCGAGATGGCGCGCGCATACAACCAACGCGTGCGCGAGAGAGCTTTTCGCCTTGGGGACCTTGTCCTCAAGCGCGTTACGGACCCCCAAGCCCAGGGTAAGCTCTCCCCCAAGTGGGAGGGCCCCTACAGGATCTCCGCGGTCCTGGGTGTAACATCCCTATTTCTGGCTATCTTTTCTACTTACGTGTCAGCATATCTTCTTTGGAATCCCTGCTGTCTCAACCCTATCTTGATCTTAGGTATGCCACTACCTTAACCGAAAAATTTTGCAGCTAAATTTCATCTCCCAGATCATTTTCACATTTCAGTCCAAAAGTGTTTCAGTTTAGTCCTTTTCAGAATTTTCAAAAAGCCCAAAAAGGCTAAAAGTCCCAGATCATCTCCAAATTCAAATTTGATCAAGTGATTATCTTTCTTTCACTTTTTTGAACGTTTTTCCCTTCTGGAAGAACTCAAGAATCTCAACCGAAACCCTAGTTTCAGCCCCGACAAAAGTTCCAAACCCTAATTACCCTGTTTACCCTAATTACCCTGTTTTCGATTTTTGTCAAAACCACCAGATCTTATCGGATTTTACCATTTTTCCTGCTGGATGAGTCTAAGACATTTAGTAACACTCATCCGCAAAACCAGATTTCAGATCAGCCCTCCGGATCTTCAGATTTGCAAATAGGCCCAAGTTCCCAAGCCAAAACCCTCGCAGTTTAGTCCAAACCTTCGCAAATCAGCCCAAAGTTTGCAACCAGGCCCCTGTGCCATTTTCGACCACGACCAGTGCAATTCGACCAGCACCCTGCCGCTTTGCCTCGCCGCTGAACTCGTCGCCGGCGAAGTTTCCCGCGCTGCCACCATCGCAGCCACGTAGCCACCACCTGCGCACAACCGTGCCGCCACCGTGGAGCACCTCACCCGCGCTGTGCCGTGTTCTTCCCCTCGCGCTCGCGTGCCTGCTGTTGTCAGAAGCTTTGTGCCACATGGTTGCCATCCCGAAGATCGCTATCCCGTCGTCCTGACGAAATCCCGATTTCGCGCGATGCTCCGCCTCTGGTAGAGGCCCACCGTGTCCCGATGTACCTCGCTGACCGCTCCAGCGCCAGGGAGTATCTTCCCGGTGATTGCTGCAACTCCCGAGAGCTCGACCCCGCAGCTATATAAAGCCCCCTTGCTCTGCATCTCTTCACACACCACCCCATAGTTGTATGCCTTAGCCTCCACCACCAGAGAACAACCCCGTTCCTCAGCGCCGCCGCGAAGACCTTCTTCCCCGGCGAGCTACCTCTGAAGCTCACGGCGCCAGCTTCGCACGTAGCTTCCCCCTCCAAACCAACTTCACCAGTAAGACCTCCTTAACCCCCTGTGTGTGCCATAGTCGTCAATTGACCCCCGGCGAACCTCAACGCCTGCAATCACCGGAAAAGCCGTAATCCCCTGTTTCCCTAATGCCGAGTGATTCAAGCCAAATTGATCCTTGTGCCAGTAGAGAATAATGATCAGTAAGCTAGGAGGAACAAGCCTGCAAACTTGGAATCGTCAATTTTGCCCCGAGCGTCGAAATCCCATGTTCGAGCCTCGGCAGTTCGCCGGAGAACGCCGCCATGCTTCTCCAGCCATTCTCTGGCAAAATTGAGTACACCAATAGCTTCGTGATGACCCCTAGATGCTTCCCGAGTGTGGAATTGAGTTCAAACACCCTGGAACGAAAACGCCCAAATCGGTGCCTTCGTCTTCGGCCCCGATAGCCGGAGTTCATTTTTCGGCCAAACCAGCCGATGAAACCTTGTCATCTAGCTAGGCCTCAACCCCCTGAGCAATTTACTCCACTAGCTTCAACCCTGAATCGGCCTAGATCAAAAGTTATGATCATGCCAAGATTACTGTCCAGTAGTTCAGGCCACCGTGTTTGCTCACCAGATTTGGCCACCCTCCGGCCACTTTCTGCCCTTGAGCCTGTTGAGAGTTTTGTAGCTGTTATCAAGGCCTAAACTCCAAACAAAGTTGTGCACCAATTGGAGTCCTGAGTCAAAAGTTATGCAATGCCCTAGTTTCTGGCCATGTCTAGCACTATGTCAGTGCATGTCCACCAGTGGCATTGGATGATTTAGACTTGTTACATTTGAGCAATTGAAATGCCACTTTGTCCACTAAGCCTTTCTAACCATGCTCTACAATATTCCCTATTGCCACATCTCCAGAAAACAAACCTAGAACCAATTTAGGGCTATGTCAAGCCATGAGCCGAATGTCAGCCCTTCGACATTCAAGTCCTTTTGAGCCCATCTCTTCGATCAATGTCAAGTGACCTTGTCCAAACCCTTACCCCTGCATGCATGATGTAATTACGTATTATTTTCTAGTGCTTGTATGCTTATATAGTGTGTATGTGTTGTTTGTATCCGCCATGGAACCAGACGTTGAAGGAACAGAGGACATCTTCGAGGATTCACCTGAGCAGCTAGACCCATCACTGCAAGGCAAGTCTCAAACCCTTGATCATGTCTAGCCTAATATTTTGAAATGAAGTATGTTAACTGTTTTCAAGTATATGCATGCCTTAGATTCAAATAAAAGTTATGTTTTAATGAAATGATTAGATATGACCTAAATAACTATAAAGCCCCTTTTGACATTGAATATCCATGCACCCTTGTCACCCTAGAATATCATGCTTAGGCTATGCTATGCTCAAGATTATATGATAAATGTTGAATGGTCACATATGAGAAAAGTATATTCAAAACCCCTTTTGTGAAAGAAAATGTGATTGGAATCGATAGTGAGGATGATTTGATTGGATGGTGCTGTGTGCGCACTGGGAATGTGAAAGACTCCTCACTAGAGATTCATAAGGACTAGAACCTTGTGTTGTGCTTCTATGCGGCATGAAAAACGTACCAACCACTTGCCCGGTTATGGGACGGGCGCAACTTAGTACTTTCTTTAGTGTTAGCTTTTCCCTGCAATGGTTGTCGATCCAGTGTCTTGCGAGAACAGGTGGGCCGCAGAAGGCCATGAGTGATGCGAGTTCAGAAAAATTATGAGAGGAAAAGGTGGAAAGAAGGAAGACGCCCTATGCCAGATTAAGTCGTGCGCGACTGTAATCAAGAGAGGCTATATGTCTTGCGAGAACATAGACCCAGGCTAGGAAGTAACACTAGTACAGAAATGCAGTCTACTAACCCCTATCTTCTATCGGTTATTAGCGAAACAGCACAAAACTGATAGAAAATGTGCCTCGTGGGCAAAAAAGCCCGACGGATGTATTTTCCCTATCGGTTTCTAAGAAACTTACCGATAGAATAAATAGTATGATTTACTCTAGCGGTGATGAACATATTTGCCGTTAGAAGAGATGCATAAGTACTGACGGAAGAATGTTGTGCGCCGATAGGACTGGTCGACTTCAACAACTAGACTTATTCTATCGCTACTATATGAATATACCGACAGAATATATTAAAAGTTCCTATCGGCAATATGTAGTTCGCCGATAGAATAGTTGACCTTCTACAAATATTTTTATTCTATCGGTAATGGATTCTTTTACCGTTAGAATATATAGAAAATTGCTTAGAACTGTTCGTCTTCTAATAGTTTTATTCTATCGGTAATGTATGTTTATACCGGTAGAATATTGCACAAAATATCTTAGAACTGTTGGCCTTCTACAACTAGTAATATTCTATCGGCAATGTACGTACAGACCGATAGAGTATGTACAAAAATTCCTATCGGTAATATTTGTTTTGCCGATAGAACCATTCGGCTTCTACAGATGTTTTTATTACTAACGGTATTCTGTTTTCTTACCGATAGAAAATATATAATTGTATAAATACACGGGTATGTCTCTTTCATTCTCACAGTTCATCTGGGCTCGTAGTCCTAACCCGTAAGCTCCATGGACGGCCGGCGCACCTCTACAGGGGACCGCTGCACCTCCGCACCTCCATCGACGCCCTCTAGACGTCGGCATCCCAAGGAAGGTACGTAAAATTTCTGCAATATTGTTAGATTATTCTAATCCGATTATGGCAATAATTCTGCTTTTTTTGTATCCTTCATTTTGATGTGTCTTCTTTTCAATATGATTATGATCTGTTCAGGTCCTTGGATGATGCTCGTGGGGGGCAACGTATTTCACGGTTCTTCATCGCAGTACGCTGCCTATGTTGGCTTGTTGGCGAAAGAAAAGGTGAAGATCACCGTCGAGAGCTGGAAGGACGTGAAGGGCGAGATCTTGGTTGGCTCGGTCGAGAAGATGCTTAAGCCCGGCGTGTTTCTCAAATCAGGACCTATAAAAAGCATCTTACATGTTTTTGCATGCACCAGCTTGTGGCCAGATGCTTACCTGCTTGGAGAAGAAGAATTGTTGTTATTTGCACAGCCATTCTACACCATCACTACACAGAACAACATCTTGGAAGGTAGGTTCTTTTTGTTAATGGAGTTGAGTTGAGTTGAGTTGAGTTGATCGAGTTTGAGTCCGAGGAAATCACCATTACGTACAAATGTATGTCGACGGCAGTTCCAGCTCCTCGGGCGTCTTCGAACTGAACTCCTATGGTTAAGTCCAATGTGGTTCAGACATTTGCTGTTTTGGATGAATGGATTTGTGATGTATCAGGTCTAACTTGTAGTCGGTAGTTGCATTGTGGCAACCTGCAAAGGTTCCCTTTTATGTAAAATGCATGTATGGGCCACTGGGTCCTCGTCGTGATCTGTTGTTAATTTCAGACGTGGCTTTTGTAATATACATCGAATGTGTGAATTGTTGTATTTGTATATTGTTGTATATTTGTGTATCATGTATTGCTAATTGGGACATGAACTTGAATGTGCAGGGAGCATTTGTGTATTTAATTGTATTGGTAGGTAGGTGTGTATTTGTACTGCTGTTTCAGACATGCACTTCAATTTGTGAACTGGCATGTGTATGTTTGTACCTGAATTTGTATTGGTGAACTGGCATGTGTATGTTTGTACCTGAATTTGTGAACTGGCATGTGTAATTTCTTTGGCAAGATGAAGTCCCAACTACCTACGAAAAGTATTTTTGTGTCTCCTAGTTAATCCACAAATTAGCATTTCTTGAAATATATTGCTTTATCTTCTAGTTAAGATCCGTTTGATGTAAGATCTGTTTGATGTTACATTGATATGATTCCTTGAATGTGAGAAATGGCATGTGCATGTTTGTCCCAGTTTGGTGACAGTACCTCCTCTAACGGTAAGTACACATATTTACCGATAGGAAAACATATATATTTGTTCAGTCATGCATATTCTAACGGTAAATACACATATTTACCGATAGGAAGCACATATATTTGTTCAGTCACGCATATTCTAACGGAAATGCACATATTTACCGATAGAAAAATACATATATTTGTTCAGTCATGCATATTCTAACGGTAAATACACATATTTACCGATAGGAAACACATATATTTGTTTAGTCATGCATATTCTAACGGTAAATGTACATATTTACCGATAGAAAAATACATATATTTGTTCAGTCATGCATATTCTAACGGTAAATACACATATTTACCGATAGGAAGCACATATATTTGTTTAGTCATGCATATTCTAACGGTAAATGCACATATTTACCGATAGAAAAATACATATATTTGCTCAGTAATGTATATTCTCTAACGGTATGTGTGTGTTTTTACCGATAGAATATGTGAGCAGCAAATTACCTAAGTTAGTCTGACGGTTATTTCATGTATTTACCGTTAGAAAAATGTCCATTATAAGGAAAACCCCAGTCGACCATTGTTGAGCTGCTCTTTAATTTGTTCTGTTGCACTCTGTGTCCCTCTGTTTGTGACGAAAGTTCCAGCTACACTGCTAGGGTGATCAGCGCAGGCTGGAGGGAAGTTGATTGCGCCCCTCTCTTTAAGGTATGCTTAATCGTCGACACCTATCTCTCTCTCCCTCTAGATCTCCCTTCCTCTCTACTTGCAAGCTAGCTGTATTGTGTAGTTCCAAGTTTGTAGCTCTAAGCTTGGGAGCTTGGTAGCTGGAAATGCGTCATGTTTTAGGAGCTAACTAGCTTGTATTGTGTAGTTAGCTAGGTTAATTAGTGTTAATTTCGTCAGGCTAGGGTTCAACACATGTATCTGTTGTAAGAGGCTGTACATGTACATATACATAACTTAATCGGGCAGGTTTCATGCATGGCTTACTCGTTAAATTTTGTTAATTGTAGATGGACAGGAAATATTGGATGTATGGAATAAAACGTACTACTCTTGAATATTTGGATGGTGTGAATGAGTTTATTAAATTTGCTGAGCAACAAAAGGAGAGGAAGGGAGAGAAAAATATGCTCTGTCCTTGTACAGATTGTATGAACTTGAAGAGGTTTAGCAACTCTGATCAAATTAAGAGTCATTTGATTCGTCGTGGTTTTAACGCGCGATACACCCGTTGGATATGGCATGGCGAAGATCTTGAGGAAACAAGCACCACTACTACCAATCAGCACGACTCGGATGTGGATTGCAATAATATCGATGATCATCCCAATTTTGGTAATGTTAATTCCGATGTGCACGTAGATGATGATGATGACAATCTAGATGAGATGTTACGTGATGTAGAGGAAGATTACAACGAAAATGACTTCTGTGAATTTGAGAAACTGATTGCTGACTCTGAGAAGCCTCTGTTCCCTGGATGTGCAACATTTACAAAACTGTCTTCTGTGCTGAGATTATATAACTTGAAGGCAGGAAACGGTTGGAGTGATAAGAGTTTCACGGCACTATTAGATCTTCTAGCGGACATGCTTCCAGAGGGAAATGAGTTGCCAAGATCTACTTACCAAGCCAAAAAACTGTTGTGTCCGTTGGGAATGGAAATCGAAAGAATACACGCATGCCCAAATGATTGTGTGTTGTACCGTAACGAGTACTCCAGTTTGCATGTTTGTCCAAGATGCGGCGCATCGAGGTATACGCGTAGGGACCGGATTGACAGTGAACGTCACGAGGTAAGGAAAGGGCCCCCGGCAAAAACTGTGTGGTACTTGCCTGTGATACCTAGATTGAAGCGGCTGTTTGCAAATCCAAAAGTCGCGAAGCACTTGCGTTGGCATGCTGAAGCCCGGAAACAAGACGGAAAACTGAGACACCCAGCTGATTCTATTCAATGGAGAAACATCAACAGAACATTTGCTGAGTTCGGCGGTGAACTTAGGAATGTAAGGTTCGGGCTGAGTACAGATGGTATGAACCCACATGGTAATATGAGCAGCCGGCACAGCACTTGGCCGGTTCTTTTATGCATCTACAATCTTCCTCCTTGGTTATGCATGAAGCGCAAGTACATCATGATGGCGTTACTAATCTCAGGACCCAGACAACCCGGAAATGATATTGACGTGTTTCTAGCACCTTTAATCGAGGACTTACAGAAATTGTGGAGCGAGGGTGTGCAGGTGTGGGATGCATACAAGAAAGAGAATTTCATCTTGCGGGCCCTGATATTTTGCACCATAAATGATTTTCCTGCCTACGGCAATTTGTCGGGGTATAGTACGAAAGGAGCCAAGGCTTGCCCTATTTGCCTAGATGAAACTGAGAGCATCTGGCTGCGAAACTGCCGGAAAACAGTGTACATGGGTCACCGCAGGTTTCTTCCGGTGCATCACACGTACCGTAAGAAGAGGAAATCATTTAACGGGAAGCCTGAGAAGGGATCAGCTCCAGTGTTTCTGACCGGTAAGGAGATTTACTCACGCGTGAACGACATCAAAGTTGAGTTCGGTAAGCATTCTAAACCTCGAGAAAAAAATGTTTGGAAGAAGAGATCGATTCTCTGGGATCTACCGTACTGGGAGCACTTACAAGTTCGACATTGCATTGACGTCATGCATGTAGAGAAAAATGTCTGTGACAGTTTGATTGGTTTGTTGTTGAACATTCCGGGAAAGACAAAGGATGGTGTGAAAGCTCGTCGTGACATGGTGGAAATGGGGATAAGGACTGAGCTTGCACCATTAGAGAATGGAAAGCGTACATACCTCCCCCCGGCCTGCTACACGTTGTCCAAGAGCGAAAAAACAGAACTCTGTCGGTGCCTGCACGGTGTTAAAGTTCCATGTGGGTACTCCGCGAACTTGAAAAAACTTGTGTCTATGAAGGACCTAAGACTGGTTGGCATGAAGTCCCACGACTGTCATGTCTTGATGTCACAGATGCTTCCCATTGCTATCAGAGGCATTCTCCCAGTTAAAGTCAGAGAGACAATCACAAACCTATGTTATTTCTTCAACGCAATATCTTCCAAGGTAAGTACGTGCACTCGTACTATAAGTTCACTACCTCCATTTGTGGAGCTTAATGAGAAGATTTTTCTGATATGAATATTTGGCGCAACTGTGTCCTCGTAGGTAATTGATCCCGATGGATTGGACGCTTTGCAACGCGACGTGGTTACAACTCTTTGTCAGCTCGAGATGTATTTCCCTCCATCCTTTTTTGATGTTATGGTCCATTTGATTGTTCACCTTATCAGAGAAATTAAGTTTTGTGGACCTGTGTGCCTGCGCTACATGTATCCATTTGAGAGATTTATGGGTGTATTGAAGGGATACGTAAGGACTCGTCGTCGACCCGAGGGGAGTATCATGGAAGGTTATGCCGCCGAGGAGGTGATTGAATTTTGCACAGATTATATGGCCGGGGTTGACCCAATTGGTGTTCCTAGGTCCCGACACGAGGGTAGGCTTGAGGGAATTGGAACGATTGGATTCAAAGCTATCGTCCCCGCTCGTGATGTGTACGCAAAATCACATTTTTGGGTCTTACAACACATGACGGAGGTCGAGCCATACATACACGAGCACAAGGTAATGTTACGGTCACAGAATCCTTCGAAGTCAGACGTTTGGGTAAGCAGAGAACATAACAGGAAATTTGCTGAGTGGATCCAAGAAAGAGTCACGCGAGCTGCCGAGGGCTCCGTAAGTGAAACTGTGACATGGTTGGCTAGAGGCCCAAGATTCACTGTAGGGACTTGGCAGGGGTACGACATCAATGGGTATTCATTTTACACAAGAGCTCAAGACGCCAAGAGTAGCACGCAATGTAGCGGAGTGACACTGTTTGCTATTTCCGAGGATGCCAGGTCAGTAAGGGCGCTGAACTCATATTACGGTGTTATTGACGAAATATGGGAGCTCGATTACGGATTACTTAAGATTCCCCTGTTTCGATGCCAATGGGTCGAAATCCCTCGAGGTGTTCAAGTTGACAGTTACGGGTTTACTCTCGTCAATCTTGGTAGAGTCGGACACCAAGACGATCCATTCATACTTGCAAAGCAAGCCACACAGGTATTCTACATCGTTGACCCGGCCAATCCAAACTTGCATGTTGTCCTCCACAGCAAGAGACGTATTGTTGGGGTCGAAGATGTTGTCGACGAAGAGGAGTATAACCAATTCGATGAAATACCTCCATTTTTAGAGGACATTCAATCTATCCGTACTGAAGATATCGACGAAACAACGTATCTGCGAGATGACCACGAAGAAGGATTATGGGTTGAGAACCATTGATGATTAATTTCTATTTCAGGGATAAATGCCAAGCAAACAGCCCACAAGTTCTGCAGCAAGGTGAGGAACTTATCATTAATACATCAGGCAGTACATTTTTCTTTAGAATTTAATGATAAGCTAGTTCACAGCATTAATACATCTCAAATTTACTCCACAGCATGAGTTCTAACATGTACAGTACCTTTATCCTGTAAATATTTAATTCTTCCCTTCAAATAGCACTTGCAAAAATCTCATCGCAGCCTCTTCAAAAATCCCTTTTTTCTGACGGTATTTTGTTATTTATACCGATAGAGAAGGACATCTTCTCTCAGGCACTTCAAAACGTTTTCTATCGGTATTGTTCTATTTTACCGTTAGAATAAATTCATTTGTCTCACGGTATTTGTTGTCTGACGGTTTTTTCCTGTTTTTACCGATAGAAGAATACTCTACCGCTTCGAATTCTCAACCGTGTCGCCATGCGTCGCCTTGGAAACTCTATAAGTACCTCGCCATGCGTCGCGGTATTTTGTTGTTTTTCTAATTCTCGAACGGTTGGACTCCTCATCTTCTCTTTCACAATGGCAACCTCCATGGGATCGTCATCCACGGCCTCCCCGGTAAGAACTCTAAATCTCCTCGGTTTACCCCTGTATTGTTAATCCATGTTCAGTTCATTCTTGACCTGTTGATTTGCACAGGGAATGGTAGCCGTGGAAGACACTGCCAAAGTGAAGGCTGACCTGAGGGCCCTCCAGGAGGAGCACAAGCTCCTTACAGACAAGCACACTCAGCTACGGCTTGACCTTGACGATCTCTTCCAGCGCATTAAGCGCATGAAGACGGATGGTGACAATGCTAGGGCGAGGACGAGGCGTCTTCGCGAGGAGAAGAAAGCCGCGGATATGACCATCGCTGGCTGCGGTTTGACTATGAAGGATACCATAGCGAAGCTGACGGAGGTCGCAGGCCTTCTTGACGCGGTAGTAGTTGATCCTAGGGACAACTTGTCGCTAGAGGAGTCCTGCGTCCTGGCTGCAAGTCTAACTGACTCTATTCTACATGCAGCCAGGGCTAAGACCACCCCTTGACCTAGCATTTTGGGTTTTATTTTTTATGTAAGTGATAAAACAACAATGAATGAACAATTTCTTTTTATGTCAATTTTCCAATTTTCCGGCTATCTTCCCTCTTTCTTTAACATTCTGCAGCTTTCAACCACGGTCTGTTTGATGTTAAATTGTGTACCTTTTCATAACTCTGACGGTATTTTGTTGTTTTTACCGATAGAAAAAGGGCACACAAATCTCAAGCACTTAATCAAAAAAATTTTCTGGGGAAAATTGGGCTCACGGGATTTTTTTGTTTATACCAATAGAAAAGGGCACCTTTTCATTACTCTCACGGTATTTTGTTGTTTTTACCGATAGAAAAATGGCACCCAATCTCAAGCACTTTAAAAAAATTTTCTGTGGAAAATTGGTCTCACGGGATTTTATTGTTTATACCGATAGAAAAATGCAATCACTAATTCGAATATTTTTCCGGGAAATTTACTTTTTCTATCGGTATTATTTTGTTGTTTCGATAGAAAATTACATAAGTCTATCGGTATCATTTTGTTATACCGATAGAAAAGTTCCTCCGCTACTTTATTTCTCGTACACGGCCCTTTAGTTTCCCTCCACTCGAACAGTTCCACCTTAGAGCACTGCGTCTCTTTGAGAGCGAAGAAAACCCCAACCTCCGCCGTGAGCACTCACTTCCTCTCTCCCACACGACGATCGCCGGCTGGACACTGGTTCGTCACTGCCACCGGTTCTTATTTTCGTCCTTCGCCCGCCGCTGCTGCGTTCTACACCGCCTCTGCATCACCAGAACTGATCGCCGCCGTAAATACCCTAATTCGTCGTTCTATTTCCAGCATCTTCTTTATTTGATCCTAGTGTTTTGCACGTACTAATTCTTGGAGTTTTGCAATTACACTAGGGTTCCCTATTGTGTTGGCTTATGTACATTCCGCAGGCAATGTTGATTTTAATTAGGGTTTACATAATATGTTCCAGTGCTGTAATGAACCTGTTTTGAGATTTTAACTTCTCTATACTGCTGTATGTGTGATCAATTGTATCCAACTGCCATGTAATGCAGATTATATGTTGGAGGTGTTCTTACACATATTCTATCGGCAGCTCATGTGTTTACCGATAGAAAATTTTCTGCACAAGTAGTAAAACTTAATTTGGATCTGGAAGGACATGAGCCATGCAATGTACTAGTTTGGTTGGGAATTTTTACTCACTTCGTATGAATATATGGCAATGTGGATGGGTCTTCGATGTATATGTTTCAAATGCCTATATACATGACTTTTCCCAACCTAATAGCTGTGAAGTCCTGATGACTCACATACAGGCTAGGCTAAAGATTATGCACAGTAGCACTTAGATGCTTGTGTGCATATTTACGTGTGAAATAATAATGCTGGCCCATGAATATTAATTAGTGTAGCAAATCATCGAGAATGTTATGTGATGACAGTGAATGGTGGCTTGTCAACAAAATTCCATATGTAGAGAACATTGTTATGTTCTATCGGTATCTCACGTGTTTGCCGATAGAAAAATTGTCTTGTGTGGAGGTAATTGTTATGGTCTATCGGCAGCTCATGTGTTTACCGATAGAAAATATTTCTGAAGAGTTCAGTAAGTAATTTATGCATGTCTTTCTTTTTGTATTATTTTCCCTTTTGCCGCCCTAGTTAGTCTCCAGTCCTGGGCTGAGTTATGGAAGTCCAAGGCGAATTAATTGCCATATATATGGTTTGTTGAAGGTTTTGTAGGGGAAGACATGTCGTCGTCTTCATCGGATGGTACTAGTGGTTCGACTAGGGCCAACCCCATCGTAACTACTGAAGATGGGGCTGTTACATCCCAGCGCAAGAGGGTGGGGCGAGGCGCGACGACGTTGGGGCGTTTGGCCAAACGCACTGATCTTTCTTGTGAGTTCAACCAATTTGGGAGGCCGATTGGAAAGAATGCTGGGAGGTACGCGGCCTACGTTGGGCTGTTGGCGAAAGAAAGGGTGAAGATCACCGTCCAGAGCTGGAAGGACGTGACGGCGGACGAGAGGGATAGGTTGTGGGCGGAAGTGAAGGTTAAATGAACTGAAATCGCTGAACTCTTTCGTAATCACGTTCTCTTGGCTTATACTAAAGTTTAACTAACTCGTGATTAATTGTATGCATTTTTCGGAAACAGGCTAAGTGGAACATCCCCGACGATACACCTAGGACTGCCTGCTTGAAGGACATGAACGGAACATGGAAAACCTTTAAGAGCTGGCTCGTCAGTAACTTCCTAGCTGCGGGGAAATCTCCTTGCGAGAAGTACCCCTTCATATCGGAGGAGGTATGGGAGGAATTCACCAAGCAGAAGGGGACTGAGGAGTTCAAGGCCCTTAGCGAGAAGAATAGGGCGATCCAGAAGAGGAACGACCACCCGCATCGGCTCGGATCCCGGGGCTATGCGGGGAAGGAGGAACAGTGGAAGAAGGAAGACGAACAAAATCCTGTCATGGACACCCCTGAGTTGCCGCTCTCCGAGATCAGGGATGAGAGGTGCAAGCGATGGTGGAGGGGGAGGGGGTCCGTGTCGTCCACGGGGTCTGTGCAGTTCGCAACCCCTGGGGACGCCGATGTTGTGAGGCGAATGGTAAGTTGGCTAACCTCGTAAACTGTGTGCGCACAAGTGTTTATAAGGCAATTTGTCTCACAAGGTACCTTCAAATGTAACAGATCTCTTTTGAGAAGGACGCAGCGGAGGGATTGTTTACCCCGCAGAGGGAGAACGACATCCTCACCCGAGCTCTAGGAAATAAGGAGCATCCCGGGCGGACACGGGCCGTGGGAGCCATTGTGTCGTGGAAGGCCGGTTTCGTAGATCCGGCTCCACCGAGGAAGAAGGCCCGCACCTGGAAGGAAAAGGAAGCTGACCTCTCCGATAAGATACGGGCTGAGGTACGGGAGGAGATACGGGCGGAGATGCGGGCTGAGATACGGGCTGAGGTACAGTCTGAGGTGCAGACCGAGGTCGCACAAATGAGGGAAGAGTTTGCACGGTTGAGAGAAACATTGCTGGCCAAGAGTTTAGATGCGGATCCCCAGGACGACGATACCCCGAGGGTCGGATAAGCAGTTGCGCTTCGAAGGTACTCGCGGATCCAGTGGATCTACTTGAGGTACTGCAAGCCTTCATCTGTGCACTTAAGTTGATGCCACTCCCATTCTGTTAGAGTTGTTTCGCTAACCTATTTTAATTGTTACAAATTTGCAGGGGCCGGAGGGCTGCATCCTACAGAATCACGTAGGCGCCGGGCAGGAAGTGGTTGGACACGGCTTCGTATATCCGTCTGGGCCGGATGTCCGGGTCCACTGTGTACCTCTGCGGTTGGGTTTCGCAAAGGTACAGGTGGACATGGCCATGCCGGGCTACAACGATTCTCCGTTGCCAGTCCCAACAGAGGAACTGCAGACACTTGCCGAGGCAGTGGGCTCCTACGTACAGTGGCCCAAGAAGTGTCTTGTAATACAACCGGTAAATCCTACACATTTTAGATTACATCCTACTCAGTACACTCAACTTGCATAATCTAACATACGTGCTCATTAATTGAAGTGGCCTGCCGCGGGGCTACCAGGGGACTGCGCCCCCAGCTCAGGGCATGAGGGCCGATCTCGTGCGAACCTGGACACATCAAAGACGGCCTCGACCCCACCCAGCGCATCCACGCCTCCACCTCAGAAGAAAGCCGCCATCACCTCGCCCTTGCCTTCGAAGGTACGCGCTCAGTCCCTGGCAAAAGGCAAGGGCGGCAAAGGCAAGGGCAAAGGGCGACAGGGACTGCCGCGGACATTCACGAACACGCTCCCACTCCTGTCGGAGGCATCTTTGCGGAAATTGGATCGATCAACCAGAGACCTCCACGACTGGTACCTACATCGAGCTCGGCGCAGCCTGAACTTCTTAGTTCCCTACAGGCCTGGGCAGTTCCACCGTGAGCCCGGGACTATATCCGTGGCACACGAGGATCTGTTCGACCTCTACAACTGGCGGGAGCTCGATATGTCCATCATACGGACTGGAGTCCTGTGAGTTTGCTGATGCTATGTATTGCTGTTTTCTAACTCTGTTTGCTAACTCTGCATTAATGTTGCAGTTCATTTGAATACTGAGTAACTTTCTGTGAAATTAATATTAATCTCGTCCTTCGCATGCAGGTGCATGTACAGGCTAGCATCGGAGGCTGCGTGTGACAAGGTGGGTTTCCTCGACCCAGAGAAAATAAGCCTCACGATGCTAGAGCAGGACGCCGCGCACGCTGAGCAGTACATATCCAGCGCGCTGATGGCGCAGCAGGACAGGGACTTCATTCTGGTGCCGTACCACCAAAGGTTAGTGCATTTCGTACTAATTTAACTCAATCTTGTATGTTACACCTGAGATGTACTTTGAGCTAGCGGTCCTCTTTTACGTACAATGCAGGGGCCACTGGATCCTCATCGTGATCTGTCCGCCGAGGAACGAGGTGTACTACCTCGATTCGATGCGTGACAGATTATCGATGGAATATGTGCTCAAGGGGAATATGGGGGCGTAAGTAACTTATATGTTTGATTTAAATTTTGACCTCACTAGCTAATGATAATACATTAACCGGCAATACTAACTGAAATGCAGGGCTTTTGATAAATATGTGTCCGCTGGAGGGAGGCATGCCGCACCGCAGGGCTCCCTACTAGCTTGGAAAGAATATGAGGTACTCACGAGACTTTTTGTTTATGCTTAATTAGTTTATGGAAACAATATATAGCTAACATGTATTCGCATATGCAATTATCTCAGTGCCATCAGCAGCCGCAATCGTGGGAATGCGGGTTTTATGTGCTGCGCTACATGTACGACCTAGTGCAGACAAACTTTTCCCGATTCCCCCAGGTAAGCATCGATAGCTAACTCAAATTTCAAAAATGGGTGTCACGTTCTAAATTAGGATCGAAGTTAGTTACTCAGTATGCACACATGCTTGCAGATCGCCATGTCGAAAGTCCAATATGAAAATGCAAAGATTATATATCTTCGACAAATCTGGGCACAATATGTCATGGAGGAAGTAGCACCCAACCATCCAGCATGACAATTTTCTCCTTTTGGTGTACTCTGCATAGACTGTTCATATACATGTGAATAAATATATATATGTGAATAAATGTCCACATTGGATTGCAATCTGTATTTGTCCATACATATGTGAATAAATGTGAATAACTGCCTAATGTGTGAATTTGTTCTGTGAATTTACCTTGCATCTGTACTGTATTGTGTATCCAATCTATACTGTATTGCATCTGTACTGTATATGTGAATGTACTGTATTGTGATGCAAATAAAGTACTGTATATGTGATTGCTCTATCGGTAAATTCATCAACAACCGAGAGACTACTGTCCTTTTTTCTATCGGTACAATCAAAATTAACCGTTAGAAGAGTTTGACCTTTCCTGCCGGTGAACTCATACATATCCGATAGAGTACTAAGCTTTTTTCTGTCGGTAATCTTGTAGTTAACCGTTAGAATAGTGGTACTTTTCAATCGCTATTGACGAGTTTTCTATCGGTAAACTTGTAATATGCCGATAGAATAGTGTGAGTTTTCCTGTCGGTAAACTTATAATTAGCCGTTAGAATAGTGGTACTTTTCAATCCGCTAGCGACGAGTTTTCTATCGGTATACTCCTAATATGCCAATAGAGTACTAAGCTTTTTTCTGTCGGTAATCTTGTAGTTAACCGTTAGAATAGTGGTACTTTTCAATCCGCTAGCGACGAGTTTTCTATCGGTACACTCCTAATATGCCGATAGAGTACTAAGCTTTTTTCTGTCGGTAATATTGTAGTTAACCGTTAGAATAGTGGTACTTTTCGAACTGCTGGACGTAAGAATACGACGGGTTTTCTATCGGTAGATTCATAATATGCCGATAGAATAGTGAACTTCTTCTGTCGGTTATTTACCGATAGAAAATGTCCAGTCTTGTTCTATCGTGTCTATCTCTATCGGTACAAAAACCGATAGTAGAAGGGTTTTTTTTACCGATAGAAGACTGCATTTCTGTACTAGTGTAAGGCAGTGGGGAGGACCCACAACGGTACTTGAGACTTAACTATCTATTTACCTGGAAGGGAAATTGCTAATGCTAGGACCGTAAACGGTTGTGTCATCTCGGCCTTGTCACATGCATAAGAGTCGCATGGAGAGGTACCGACTTGAAAGCCGAATGATCGGTGGATTAAGGTGGTATACCTTTGCAAAGTTTAAAAAGTATCGGATACTCTGAGATCCCAGGTTATGGAGTCTGCGCGCTGTGAATTCTATTCACGTCGATGCAGCACAAGTAGCTTTTGGAAAGTTTTTAACAAAATTTGAATAAAATGGTGACTCATGGAAGACCGCCACACACAACATTTTCTGAGAATTCAGCTTAGGGTTTCAAAAGCACCGCTTTCGAAAATAAAGATCTTTTCTTCAAAACCAAGTGCGAAAATGTAACACCCTGAGTTAGGGGTGAAAATTTCCTTTTTCATCAATAGCATGCATGCATGTATCTGTAGTAATAGCCAGATCAGTATCTATCCTAAGCCCTAAAATCTCCAAAATCTATCCTGTGACCTCAAATCAAGATCAGATTGTTCAGATGTGATCTATCAGTTACTCTGAACTTAAAAGTTTTCAGAACCCAGATCCAATTCTATCTCTAAATTCCAGATTTATCAACTTCTTCTGTTTTCGAAAACAGAAATACCTTATATTACCCAAATACCCTAAGTTTCAGAAATACAGATTTAATCCAAATCTTGACCAAGTTCAGACCAGATTATTCCTGAAATATGATCATGGGTATGTCAATACCTTAATATAAAAAGTTGACAACCAGATTCTATCATCTAGACTCTTTTCACAAATCAGTCCAAGAGTTATCGCAAAATAGTCCTTATCTGATATCTGAAAACCCAAAAAGGCTAAAATCTCCAGATTAACTTTAAATTCAGAATTTCTTCAGTAAATCTTCTCAAAATGCTATTTGCCACAAGTTTCTCTTCTGTGCAGATATCAAAATCGAACCCTAAATGCCAGAGTTCTAAATCGACAAAACTTAAACCTTATTTTACCCTAAATTACCCTATTTTCAGTTTGTATCAAAAACTATTTAAATGTATCAAATTTTATCAATTACCTTTGCCAAATACCTTGTTGAATATAATCTACCAGATTAGTGAAATCAATTTCAGTTTAAACCTCCCAAAATTCCAAATTTACATTTCAGTCCAAAACTCAAAGAATTGAAACTGCAGATCAGTCCATTTTCGACCAGGCCAACTGCTGTACACGACCAGAAGCCTTGCCGTGTTTCCTTGCGCCGTGCACGTTCGCCGCCGGTGAAGCTTCGCCTGCAACTTGATCGTGCATGCTGTTGCGCACGTGTCCTCGCCTCAGCCGTCACTGTGGCAGCGCCGCTGCAACGTCGACGACCAGCGCCTGCTTCCCCGCGCGACCAGCAGTGACTGTTGTCAGCATCTTCTTGCCACGTCGCTTGCCTTGCCAGCCGTTGTCGCCACCGCTTTGCACCGCCCGACATGATTGAGTCCCAATGTAGCAACAGTTTTGCCTCGCCAGTGCGCCGTCGCGTCACCGTTCGCCGTTGCTACATCTGCGCCCGGCAACTCATATCAACTGACATCAAATTCAATGCTATTACTTCCTTGCAAGCTACGCCCACTACACTATATAAACAGCCATACCTTGTGTCACTTTCTTATCACCAGAACTTAGTCAGATTTACAAACTTCTTCGCTGTCGTCGTCTTCTCCGGCGAGTCCAGCAAGAGGCTTCACGGTGACAGCCTCAACCGCAGCACCTCCTGCCAAGTTAACAGCATCTGTGAGTTCCCCTCGTCTCCCTCATTGTGCTATACCATCTAATTGAGTTATATTGCATCCAGTCGCCGGTGATCGCCGGGATTGCTAAATGCCCTGTTCCGGCAATGTAGCTCGAATTACTCCAAATTAGCTTTCGTATCTGTAATCAAAATTGATCAGTAAGCTAAATCAAGCATGCCTGTGAACTTAGAACAATCATTTGAGCCCAATTTGAAGCTATCCCCAATTTTGCAATTTATCAGTTGCTGGCTCTCGTCGCCAAGCCACACCGGCGATCCTCCGGCCAAATTGACGTCGCCAGTAGCTTACTCATACCCTTCTATCACTCCTAGAGCAAGGAATCGAGTTCAATCGGCTTGTGTTGAAAATGCCCAAATCCAATGTTTCTTCTCCGGCGCCGATCACCGGAAAGCTTGTTCCAGCCATTTCAGCCCTCGAAACTTTGTCTAGTATGTGTGCTTTGATCTCCTGAACACTTTTGTCTTCTAGCCCGACACCTAGATCGGCCTAGATCAGAAGTTATAGCCATGCCAAGTTTGTGTCCAGAACTGCTCCAGTGCAGCCAGTTCATCTCTGTTCATCATCAAATTTCTTGCTTTCCAGCCATTTCTTGCCCTAGATCCTATTGACTAAATTGTTCCTGTTACTCAAGCCTACCTCCCAGACAAAGTGGTGCATCATTTGGAGCTCCAGATCAAAAGTTATGCTAAGCCCTAGTTTTTGGCATTGTCAGCTCTATGCCAAAGCTTGTCAGCCAGTGGCATTGACCTTATTTACCCACTTCTGGTTGTGTAATTTGAAATCCACTTTGTCCACTGAATTTGTAGAGTTGTGATCTACATTTTCTTCTACTACCACAACTTGAGATAAGCATCCTAGCTTTTCTTAAAGCTATGTCCAAACTTTGATCCGAATGTCGATCTGTTGACATTCGCTGTTTTGATTAAACCAGCCACAAAATTGTTATCCCTATTGTAATCCTGAAACCCTAAGATTATCTAATCACCATCCTTAGCCCAAATTCCTTGAAACCCTAGAATCTCAGTTCAGTTTGCAGTTCAACTTATCTCCAGTTTAGTTCGATCATTCTTGTTGAGCATTTCTGCATATAAGTCATAAAACATTTTAATATTATAAGTAATCATTGTGTGTTTGTTTGTCGTCGAGCAGATTCAGAAGCTGACTTTGAAGATTTTGCTGTTGACCCGTCATCGACTGCTGTATTTTACGACGCGGAAGGCAAGTCATATCCTTGGTCATCTTGAACCTATATTTTAAATGTTGCTATAATATAACCTTGAATATAGGCAATATTGCATGTGAATGATTGAGAATGGTTGATTTATCAATTGGCAGTACTAGACTGGTTATCTATGAAATGTGAAATAAACAAGTTTTGAACCATGAACTATTATATGTATTTATATACTTATATTCATGAAATAAAACCCCTAGCCGTGACCAGAAAAATGGTATGGATGGCTGTAGCACTGGAGGTGCTAGACTGCAAAGGAATGCAGGCACTGAAGGTGCAGGGTTGTGGATGGTCTGTTCACTGGCATATAAGGACTAGAACCTTGTATTGTGCGTCTAGTGGCATGAACAACGTGCTAACCGCAAGCCTGGTATGGGACAGGCCTGAACAAGTAATTATGTGGATCACACATGAAACCCCTGCATGAGATGTGTAGTGATGCACGATAAACACGGAGCGCGGCTCCCACACATATCACTGAAGGTGATCAAGCACGCTGACCCAGTAATGGGAATAAGCAAAGGGGTGGAGGTTTGGATACAACCTGCCACAACTGTGCCTCGCTGAGAGCCACAGGGTCGGGGGTGAATTGTAAGTGATACATAACAAAAGTTCTTGTTATTTCCACCTTGCCGCTCACAGTATGAAGTGAGTCAGGGGTCCAATCATTTTTTTATGATAGGAAAGGTTTGAAAGTGGAATATCTTGCGGGTAAAGTGGTACCTCTCTGCAGAGTTAAAAACGTATTCGAATACTCCGAGCTCCCGGGTTTATAGGAGTCTGCTGCGGCGGATTAAATCCACGGGGTGTGACACAAGTATTATTTTCTAAATAAAATATGTTTAATCAAGATTACCCAAATGACATGTGTTGTCATGATAAGGAGTGCTGCCGTGGGCTGTCGTGTGTCGACGTGTCGCGGTAGTTCTATAATCTAGTGAACATGAATAATGATGTTATATTATAAAAAGTGCTGCCATAAGATGAGATGAGAAAGGAAAAGATTATTTTACAAATATCCATAATTCTTGACTAGTCTAGGTTCATATCATCACTACTATATGTATCTACTCTTACCTATGACTTGCTGAGTACGTAAGTGCTCACCCTTGCAACATTCAACTCAATAGATGGAGCCTACTTGGATCAAGATGATGGCACGGAGTACTACGTGGATCCAGAAGGAGGAGAATCAGTTCCGCCAGAACCCTGAAGTGTGTTGTTCTGCCGTCAACTTCTTTTGTGGGAGAGTCACCTATCTTCTACTGCGTAGTTAAATATTTTGCTAAACCCTGAATGCCTTGTAGGCATTGTAATCCTCTTTATGTAATATTAAGGCCAGCAGGCCACACTGCTTAATATTTTGTGAGTACTCTGTTGCAATGTAATATACTCCTGTGTTTGGCTCATCCTGGGAAGTCAAAGGTTTGTGGTTTGGGACTAGCTGCAGCGAGCTAGGTCTCTACAGGAGTAGTCGTTGTCCCAGTTTCGGGGCGCGACAGAAAATCTATCCTATATACATACATAAAGCCAAAGAGCTATTCTTTGAGAAATTTCCCCCTCATCTATTTGTACTTGCATTCTTATTTGGGACTTGTTGAGCACCATGTGGACAATGTGCTCACCCTTGCTTTTACAAACAAATTTAGAAGAAGGATTCGTCGACCCTGAATCTTACGGTCTTGAACCCAATGTGGAACAAGAAGAAGAAACTGAAGACCCAGCTTGCTAGAGGGTTATGTACCAAGGTGGAGTCAAATGTGGAAAAGGCCCGTACAACACCGCTGCTGCAGAAGAAAAAGACTGATGAAGTCTTTTCGTTTGTTATTGTCGTTTTATTTTGTGCCGACCTTTGTGTCGAAAACTCCTTAATTTGTATCAACATTTAAATGCGTCATTTTGGCGCTAAGTTATTGTAATGTTGGTCCTTGTGATCAGTACTCGTTTTTAATTACTCGCATTTTTATATAATGCATCTTGTTGTTGAGAGCTGCAATGTACCTTTTCTGAGTGCAACCCACCTGGGCGGTTGCCACTGGATTCCTCAAATGAGGGTCCCACACTGGGCTCGGGGGCCTACAAGCTCTCCAACCTTCAAGAGCAGGAGCTGAAGCACACGTGGAACTTGCGTTTACTTCGCAAGTTCTATGTTTAGCCTTATGGGCCTGTCCCCTCCCCCGGAGCGATCACGCCGGAGGGGGAGGAGGGACACTGTATTTGCTTTTCCCTCCCCCTTCGCGGCTTCGTAGGGGGAGGCACTGTATTCCATTTTTGTTATCAATACATAGATCTTGCTCTTCAACTGTCTCATTGCAGGTTCCTCTCATTACCGCCCCTAACGGCGATGCCCTCCCCGCGAGGACGCCCTCCCCGCGAGGATGCCCTCTCCGTGAGGAAGTGGGCCCAGACCCAGCAAGTCCCTCCTGTAGGGCGGCTTACGATCAGCCCTCAAGGACTGAGGGTGTAAGCGGCAACCCGGACCCCAACGGCCGTGGTAATGAGTCACTTTGGGAGACTAGTCCCCTACCCAAACACTCAGACCCGTCATCGGGCACTTCCTCCTCCGGGAGTAGACGCTCTCCCCAGCGGGACGTCTAAAGGCTTTCTTGGATATCTTTTCCCCGGAGACTTTATTCCCGGCTCCCCGTTCTCATGGCGACCGGATGATTGTCTCTCGGAGAAGTTACGGATTTCTCGGACTTCTTTCCCAGAGACCCTATGTGGGACCCTCATTTGAGGAATCCGGTGGCAACCGCCCAGGTGGGTTGTACTCAGAAGAGGTACATTGCAGCTCACAACAACAAGATGCATTATATAAAAATGCGAGTAATTAAAAACAAGTGCTGATCACAAGGACCAACATTACAATAACTTAGCGCCAAAATGACGCATTTTAATGTTGATACAAATTAAGGAGTTTTCGACACAAGGGTCGGCACAAAATGAAACAACAATAATAAGCAAAAGGACTTCATCAGTCTTCTTCTTCTGCAGCAGCGGTGTACGGGCCTTCTCCACATCTGACTCCACCTTGGTGCATAACCCTCTATCAAGCTTGGTCTTCAGTTTCTTCTTCTTGTTCCACATTGGGTTCAAGACTGTAAGATTCAGGGTCGACGAATCCTTCTTCTAAATTCGTTTGTAAAAGCAAGGGTGAGCACATTGTCCACATGGTGCTCAACAAGTCCCAAATAAGAATGCAAGTGTATATATAGATGAGGGGAAATTTCTCAAAGAATAGCTCCTTGGCTTCACATATGTATATAGAATAGATTTTCACACTTAGTCGTTGGAGAAAAGACCTTTATTTTCAAAAGCGGTGCTTTTAAAACCCTAAGCTAAATTCTCAGAAAATGTTGTGTGTGGCGGTCTTTCATGAGTCACCACTTTATTCTGATTTTGTGAAAACTTTCCAAAAGCTACTTGTGCTGCATCGACGTGAATAGAATTCACAGCGCGCAGACTCCATAACCTGGGAGCTCAGAGTATCCGATACTTTTTAAACTTTGCAAAGGTGTACCACCTTAATCCACCGATCATTCGGCTTTCAAGTCGGTACCTCTCCATGCGACTCTTACGCATGTGACAAGGTCGAGATGACACAACAATTTACAGTCCTAGCATTAACTATTTCCCTGCCCGGTAAATAGACAGTTAAGTCTCAAGTACCGTTGTGGGTCCTCCCCACTGCCTTACTTCCTAGCCTGGGTCTATGTTCTCGTAAGACACATAGCCTCTCTTGATTACAGTCGCGCACGACTTAATCTGGAATAGGGCATCTTCCTTCTTTCCACCTTTTCCTCTCATGATTTTTCTGAACTCACATCACTCATGGCCTTCTGCGGCCCACCAGTTCTCGCAAGACACTGGATCGACAACCATTGCAGGGAAAAGCTAATACTAAAGAAAGCTACTAAGTTGCGCCCGTCCCATAAACAGGCAAGTGGTTGGTACGTTTTTCATGCCGCATAGAAGCACAGCACAAGGTTCTAGTCCTTATGAATCTCTAGTGAGGAGTCTTTCACATTCCCAGTGTGCACACAGCACCATCCACTCAAACCATCCTCACTATCAATTCCAATCACATTTTCTTTCACAAAAGGGTTTTGAATATACTTTTCTCATATGTGACCATTCAACATTTATCATACAATCTTTAAGCATAGCATAGCCTAAGCATGATAATCTAGGGTAACAAGGGTGCAGGGGTATTCAATGTCAAAAGGGGCCTTACAATCATTTAGGTCATATCTAATCATTTTATTGAAACATAATTCTTATTTGAATCTAAGGCATGCATATACTCGAAAACAGATAACATACTTCATTCCAAAATAATAGGCTAGACATGATCAAGGGTTTGAGACTTGCCTTGCAGTGATGGGTCTAGCTGCTCAGCTGAATCCTCGAAGATCTCCTCGGTTCCTTCAACGTCTGATTCCACGGCGGATACAAACAGCACATACACACTATATAAGTATACAAGTGCTAGAAAATAATACGTAAATACATCATGCATGCAGGGGTAAGGGTTTGGACAAGGTCACTTGACATTGATCGAAGAGATGGGCTCAAAAGGACTTGAATGTCGAAAGGCTGACATTCGGCTCATGGCTTGACATAGCCCTAAATTGGTTCTACGTCTGTTTTCTGGAGATGTGATAGTAGGGAATATTGTAGAGCATGGTTCAAAAGGCTTAGTGGACAAAGTGGCATTTCAATTGCTCAAATGTAACAAGTCTAAATCATCTAATGCCACTGGTGGACATGCACTGACATAGTGCTAGACATGGCCAGAAACTAGGGCATTGGATAACTTTTGACTCAGGACTCCAATTGATGCACAACTTTGTCTGGGGTTTAGGCATTGATAACAGCTACAAAACTCTCAACAGGCTCAAGGGCAGAAGGTGGCCGGAAGCTGGCCAAATCCGGTGAACAAACACGGTGGCCTGGACATGAACTGAACCACTGGACAGCAATCTTGGCATGATCATAACTTTTGATCCAGGTCGATTCATGGTTCGGTCTAGTAGAGTAAATTGCTCAGGGGGTTGAGGTCTAGCTAGCTGACAAAGTTTCATCGGCTGGTTTGGCCGGAAAATGAACTCCGACGATCGGGGCCGAAGACGAAGGCACCGATTTGGGCGTTTTCGCTCCAGGGCGTTTGAACTTAATTCCACGCTCGGGAAGCATCTAGGGGCTGTCACGAAGCTAGTGGCGCACTCAATTTTGCCAGAGAATGGCTGGAGAAGCACGGCGGCGTTCTCTGGCGAACTGCCGAGGCTCAAACATGGAATTTCGAAGCTCGGGGCAAAATTGGCGATTCTAAGTTTACAGGCTCGTTCCTCCTAACTCACTGGTCATTATTCCCTACTGGCACGAGGATCAATTTGGCTTGAATCACTCGGCATTAGGGGAACAGGGGATCACGGCTTTTCCGGTGATTGCCGGCGTTGAGGTTCGCCGGGGATCAATTAATGGCTATGAAACGTACAGGGGGACAAGGGGACCTTACTGGTGGTGTTGGCTTGAAGGGGGAAGCTTCGGGCGAAGCTGGCACCGTGAGCTTCAGGAACTGCTCGCCGGGGAAGAAGGTCTTCGCGGCGGCGCTGGAGAACTCAGCTGCTCTCTGGTGGTGGAAGCCAAGGCTTACAACTGCGGTGGTGTGTGAAGAAACGCTGGGCAAGGGGGGGGCTTATATAGCCGCGGGATTGAGCTCTCGGGAGCTGCAGCAATCGCCGGGGAGATTTTCCTTCTGGCGCTGGGGCTGTCATCGAGGTACTTGGGGACACGGCGGGGCTCTGCCAGAGGCGAAGCATCGCGCGAAATCGGGGATTCGTCAGGAAGGCGAGACGATGATCTCCGGGATGGCAGCCATGTGGCGTGGAGCTCCTGACAACAGTAGGCATGCACGCGCGCAGGGAAGAACACGGCACAGCGCAGTGAACTGCTCCACGGTGGCGGTACAGCTGTGCGCGGTGAAGGCTACGTGGCTATGAAGGTGGCAGCGCGAGGAACTTCGCCGGCGGTGAGTTCAATGGTGAGGCAAAGCGGTGGGGCGCTGGTCGAACGAACACTGGTCGCGGTCGAAGAAAAGGCCAGGGGCTTGTTTGCAAGGTTTTGGACTGAAATGTCATGATTTGGACTGAACTGTGAAGGTTTTGGCTCGGGAATTTGGGCCTATTTGCAATTCTGAAGAACTGAAGGGCTGATTTGAATTCTGACTTTGCAGATGAGCACTACTAAATGTCTTAGACTCATCCAGCAGGAAAAATGGTAAAATTCGATAAGATTTGGTGGTTTTGACAAAAATCGAAAACAGGGTAATTAGGGTTTGAAACTTTTGTCGAGGCTGAAACTAGGGTTTCGGTCGAGATTCTGGAATTCTTCCAGAAGGGAAAAATGTTCAGAAAAACGAAAGAAAGGTAATCACTTGATCAGATCTGGATTTGGAGATGATCTGGGACTTTTAGCCTTTTTGGGTTTTCAAAAAGGACTAAACTAAAGCACTTTTGGACTGAAATGTAAAAACGATCCTGGAGATGAAGTTTAGCTGCCAACTTTTTAGGTTAAGGTAGTGGCATACCTAAGATCAAGATAGGGTTGAGACAATAGGGATTCCAAAGAAGATATGCTGACTCACAAGCAGAAAAGATAGCCAAAAATAGGGATGTTACACCCTATTCCCGGCTCCCCGTTCTCACAGCGACCGGACGACCGTCTCCCAAGAAGCTCGTCTCCAGAAATCTCATCGGGTTTTCTTGGATGTTTCTTCCACAGTAGGTCCCCGGGTGCCGCCTTTTGGCTCCTGGGACCTGGCCTCCTGCGCCGGTCCAAGGAGTCGCCTTTGGCCCGGGGACCTAGCCTCCGGTGCAGGTCCCGGGCCTCATCGCCCTTCTAAAAGGTAAAGTCTATGGTTGTTGATCACGTGCAGGTCACGTGAGGAGCGCCTCGGGAATCAGCGACCACCTGTCAAGCATCCAAGGCGTTTGACCGGGAGAAGGACGTTGCTACCCCTCAATCCGACGGTGGCTTCCGGGGTAGTTTAGACTTTTTGCTTCTTTTTGGGGCTATAAATAGCCCTTGTTCCCCTCTGTTGTAAGACAAGTGATTCATTTATTGGAATAGCCAAAACTCACAGGTGTGCTTCGGAAGCCTCTCCCCCGGAGAGAGCCTCGCCAGCAGACTTTGGTCAGGAGCACGCCGATAGGACTAGGGCCCCCACCGGGACCCGAACCTGTATAAATCCTCGTGTCAATTCTTGTGTTTGTCCGGCGGGGGAGGACTGGTCACCCGGTCAGCCTGCGTCGCGTTCTCTTCGCTAGGATCGTTCACAAAACCTGCCGGGGTATTCGCAATACCACGACATTATCTAAAAAAAATTAATATGCACAAACAGTTTTGAGATAAAAATCGTCTGTGAGAAATCGATCTATATATGTATCATAGAGTATTACAGACGTTTATAAGCTCAACACGCTCTGTGATACTCACTACCACGGATGGTTATAATCCTAGAACCAGCTGTGATAGTATGAGTATCACAGATGGTTCTTATATTATAACCGTCTGTGATGAGGACACTATCCCAGATCGTTTTGACCTCAAACTCGTCCGTGATACACATACTATCACTGACGGTTCTTAGTTTATAACCGTCTCTGATAATGATACTATCGCAAACAGTTCGGAGATTATACCGTCTCTCATGAGGACACTATCACAGACGGTTCATAGATTATAACCGTCTATGATAAGGACACTATCCCAGATGGTTTTGACCTCAAAACCGTCTGTGATATTCTACTTATTACAGACAGTTATAACATCAACACCGTATGGGATACTATTAGTATCACAGATGGTTTTGAGGTCAAAACCGTCTGTGATATGAAAAATCACAGACGGTTCAGAACCGTCAGTGATGTACTCGAATATCAATGACTCGAATATAACTGACGGTTCAGAATTGTCTATGATGATTGTTTTGGCTCGACTGTGATAATGTATTCTATAGTAGTGTGAGGACTAGGGACCTTGACGCATTGATAGGCATAATGCGTCGCTGCCATGAACTTAGTGAGAGAAGGCCTACCAAAAATGGCGTTATAAGCAGAATCAAAGTGAATACATCAAAAGTAATTAAGTCTGTTCAAAAATTCTCTGGTTCCCGAAGTGTTACTGGCAGCACAATCTATCCAATTGGTACATAGAGGAACCTGGAATTATTCCGAAAAATGGTTGTGCCACTGGCTTTATCTTCAAACGAGGAATTTGCATCTCGTCGAGACCCTTGGCAAATAGGAGATCGAGGGAACTCCCTGCATCAACCAATACTCTCCCTACCTTAGCGTTGCTAATAGTTGGGGATATCACCAAAGAGAGACGCCGAGGTCGCGTCAACCCATTAGGGCAATCTTCCAGACTAAAGGTCAGGGAAACCTCCAACCATCGGGGAAACTGAGGCTCTCCCAAAGGAACCTCAGTACTGTTTACCTCACGGCAAACATTTTTATATTGACGCTAAGAAACATAAGATGAAGAAACACCAAAAATAACGTTAACGTGATTGTTAGGTACCTGATATGGCATGTCTTCATTCGCATTAGCGCCTTTGTTACCGCTGGCTTGTTCTTGACGTGGTATTGTAGGCATACGAGTTTTACCTTGATAAAAATCATCTAGTTTCTTTAACCAAGTTCGACAATTCTGAAGATCATGTGATGACACGTTGTGGAACGGACACCTTTTCTTTGATCCCTGTGGTTTAACTTGTTTTCCTGCTTGGTCACTGCGACCAACAGGAGAAACCTTGTTATTTTTAAATGGAACCTTGTTACCTTTCCCTTGAGCTTGCTTGTCGATGACGGTAACCCCTTGGAATTGGCTAGTTTTGGCTTTCTTCACCTTTTTTGATTTCCCGCCCACAGATGTATCAAGTTTCTTGCCTAATTTATCCTTCTTGTCAGCTTCAAGACCTGGTTGAGGCAGTAAATTCCCCTTATCCACCATCTTATTCCACTCAACGGCCTCAGCCACATCGAAATAACGATCAGCCATGTCGAAGAGGTCCACGACCGATCGTGGTGGATGGATGAGCAAATCTTCGGTAAACCTCCAATATTGAACGACATGTTTAAATGCCCTGATAACGGAGCTGTCATAAATGTTGGGAACAGTATTTCTTACTCCCACAAATCTTTTGACAAATTGGCGCAAGCGATGGAGATCGTCTTCCTTGCCAGGCTTTTGATAGCAATTCTGGAAATTATTGAGGATTGCATCACACAATATTTCTCAATTGTAAATGGATCCTTCCGGTTGATTAAACAGCCAGGTCCGTGCTGGACCTTCCATAATAGTTGGTAAATAATTTGCCATAACCCGTTCATGACCACCAGCCGCTTGGATGGCAGTGATGTAAATCTGTAGAAATTCGGAAGGATTTTTGGTCCCATCGAACCGCTTGATTGTCCCGGGTTTAAACTTATCTGGCTAGATTACTGCACGTAATCCTAGTGAGAAAGCCTTGCAACCTACCTACGAAGGACGTGACTGCTGTTCCTTGTGACCTCCATCAAGGTCGCGGAACAAACTAACCTGTGGTCCCAAGTGTGAACGCACTAATTCACAATTATGATCGTGAGAAGAATCTACTCACGGTCCTAATCATGAATGTACTGGCTCATGTCATAGATCACTAGAATTACCTATCCGTCTGGTTTTATGATACCGGCCGATGGAGTGTATCCACGAGAACGCTCCTGGCTTGAGTGATAACTGTCACTCTCATGACAACGAGTCGTTGATCGCGTGGATGATGTCGGAGTCACAACAGTTGCCACCTCATCGAGGATATCCACCAAGATCCTTGCAAACAAAAATCTGTCATCATTTGCCAAATCCGAAGGAGGATTGCGAAGAGTATCTGCAATCACACGAATACGCTCCTGTGTACTCCTTTGAGGAGCCATGGTTGTTATCGTAGCTCCATCCATCGAAGGACAGGATGGAGCAGATAAGGGAGTTTGATCCTGCCTACGACCGTAATATCACAGATGAGAAGTACCTAGGGGAAGGTCGCGAGCTACGGCATCGTGGCGACATTGCACGAGTTGCAGAGCTTGCTCTGTAACCTTACGAACCTCGGCCTCTCGCTGCTCACGAGCTACATCTTCCTCTCGTTTGCATTCTTCTTCCTCCCTAGCAGCACATTGCTGAGGGGTCTCCTCAGAAAGTACAGCAACTTCCCAGGGAACCGAAGTCGCAGATGAGGAGACTCAAAATCAAATATAGAATTCAAGTTTTCTGGAGCAAAACCTTCCAAATGAACTAAAGGTTCTCATCTCCCGTATCATCTGGGACGATGGGTTCTGGCACATATTCACCATTTGATGTGATAGGACTCACAGGAGGTGAACGTACTGCCTATTTAGGTTCTTCACCATGGATCAAGTCCTAAGGATACTCCTCAATAGCAAGCTCTGAGGGAACTTCATTTTCTTCCATGTAGAGATTCTCATGCTCCATGTTAAGATCAGCATAAGCTATAAGATCAAAATCATTTTCGGAATCGTAAACTCCTGACATGGTTTACCAAAATTCTTGATGAAGAAAGACACCTTGAAATAAGGCCCCACAATGGGCGCTAGCTGTCAACGATTGGGACTTTCGTCCTTAGTCAAACTTAGGTAAATGTTAAAGAAGAATGTGAAGCCAATCTAAGGTGAATCTCAGGTAAATTATGGTATCTATGTCAGAGGAAGAAAGGAATTTATACAGGTTCGAACCCTCTGGTGATGAGTAATAGCCCTACATCCTGTTGAGATTTCACTATGTAAAATGAGGATTACAGGAAGAGAATCAAGGATCTTCTTAGGTAAACTAAGAACAATCTTGTACTCTTTAGCTTATAGTTAGTGTGAACCTACTGTGGCTAGTTCTAAAGTCTTGTGTCTTGAATCTCTTGCGTTGTTTTTTATCTCTCCCGGCGATCCTCCTTTTATAGCTCGTTGTCGATCATTGGATACGGAATCAAAGGGTCGCTGAGAGGCAAACGTAAGTCTCCCCTCACCACTAATCAATGGACCCCAAGAGATTTGGCTGCTTGAAGCCCAGCTAGAAGACCTTCATACTCTGCTGCATTATTGGTCGCAACAAAGTGTAATTGAATCACATAGTGGAGTTGGTCACCTAAGGTGTGATTAAGACCACTCCAGCCCCCCGAGTGTGGAAAACTATTAGAGCCATCAAATTACATCATCCAATGGTCGGTATTTTCTGATTTCACTGGTTCTTGCATAGGTTGTTCAGGATTAGTCCATTCGACCACAAAATTTGCATGAATTTGTGATTTAATTGCTACTTGAGCAGTGAAATGGAGATCGAATGCTCCGAGTTCTACTGCCCACTTTGCAACTCAACCAATTACTTTCGGATTTCAGAGAATGTCTCCTAAAGGAAATTACGATGGCACAAAAATCTTGTGCGCTTGAAAATAATGTCATAGCTTTCTGGAAGCCATTAAGAGAGCATAAAGTAACTTTTGGACTTCAGGGTAACGCTCCTTATGTCCATTAAGCACTTCACGTATGTAATAAATCGGTCATTGCACACCTTCCCTCTCCGCGACCAGAACCACACTGACCGCGTGAGGGGTAGTAGCCAAATAGATGATTAATGATCCGCCCTTGACTAGGGAAACCAACATTGGAGCACTGGTGAGGTATACTTTTACTTCCTGAAAGGCTTTTTTGGCTTTATCCGACTAGGAAAAACCGTTGTACTTACGTAGAACCTTAAAGAAAGGTAAACCACATTCGCCCAACCGCGAGATGAAACGGCTCAAGGCCACCATGCATCCGGTGAGGCTTCGTACCTCCTTTGTGGTCGAAGGCGATCGCATTTGCTTAATGGCCTGGATTTTCTCGGGATTAACCTCAATGCCTCTTGAATAAACAAGGAAACCTAAAAGTTTACTAGAAGAAACTCCAAAGGAGCACTTTTCGAGATTCAACTTTATCCTGTTTTTGTTCAAGTTACAAAAAGTTTCAGTGAGATCATCTATATGACTAGAGCATTTAAAACTCTTAACAACAAGATCATCAACATAAGCTTCTAAATTACACCCCAATTGAGAAAGAAAGGTCTTCTGCATCAAGTGCTGGTACGTTGAACCAGCATTCTTGAGCAGAAATGGCATTCTGACGTAGCAGTAAGTGCCAAATGATGTGATGAAGGAAATTTCCTCTTCATCTTCTTCTGCCATCCTAATTTGATAGTACCCTAAATATGCATTGAGGAAGCTCATCAGTTCACAACCCACTGTTGAATCGACCAACTGATCGATACGGGGAAGGGGAAATCATCATTCGGGCAGGCATTGTTAAGACTGTTGTAATTGACGCACATGCGCCACTTACCATTTGATTTATGGACCTTGACTGGATTCGCGAGCCATTCGGGATGGTCAACTTCACGAATAAACCAGCCTTCTGGCGTTTATCTAACTCCAAACGGATGGCTTCTTGTCGGCCAGGAGCAAAACATCTGAGTTCTTGCTTTACTAGTCGCTGTCTAGGCCAAATTGCTAGCCTGTGCTCGATCACTTCCCTTGGGACTCCAGGCATGTCGGATTGTTTCCACGCAAGCACATCTGCTCTAGCTTGGAGGAAAGTAATGAGCGCGAGTTCCTATTTGCCATCCAATCCTGACCCAATCCAAATTGTTCTAGACGAGTCTTCTGGGAATAATGGAACATACTTGAGTTTTTCATCTGGTCGTGGGGCTACCTTGACCGCATCTGGTTTTGTGGTCGCAACCTTGACGTCCCAGAGGGGCTATTGATCGACCAGTTACAAGGATATGCAATCACAAGTGAGAGCCGTATTTTGACTGCCTTTGACTGTGATCACACCTTTTGGCACTGCTACTTTGACGCATTGATATACATAATGCGTTGCCACCATAAACTTAGCGAGTGTAGGCCTACCAAAAATAGTGTTATATGATGAATCACAATCAATTACATCAAAAGTAATTAATTCTCTCTGAAAGTTTTTTGGTCCTCCGAGTGTCACTGGTAGCACAATCTGACCGATTGGCATCATTGAAGGGCCAGGAATTATCCTGTAAAATGGGTGAATTATTGGTTTAATCCTTGAGGCTCTCCTATTGGAGCTTCAAATTTATTTACCTCCCAGTAAATAGATTTAAATTGACGCTTAGAAAAAAAAGACGAAGAACAACCAAAAATGACATTAACATGATTGTTGTGTACCTGATACGGCATATCTTCATCTCCATCCGCATTCTTTATCCCAAAAGATTGTCCCTATTCAGGTATAGTTGGTATAGGTCCCTTACCCTAGCAAAAGTCCTCCATTTGCCTCAATCAGTTGTGACAATTTTTTAGATCATGTCCGGAGACATTGTGCAATGGACACCATTTGCTATTGCCCTGTGGGTTAGTCTGTTTTTCTGAATAGTCATTGCTGCGACCACCCGAAGGAGGTTTAAACTTTTTGAATGGAACGTCTTTACCTTTTCGTTGTGGCTGTTAGTTCATGGCGGCGATCTCTCGGAACTGGCGTGCTCTATTCTTCTTGGACTTCTTGGACTTTCCTCCCATGGATGATTCAATTTTCTTATTAGAATTGAATCATCTTTTTTGTTGGACTTGAGACCAGGCTGAGGTAAATTCCCCTTATCGACCATCTGATTCCATTTGACAGCCTAGGCTATGTCAAATAATGATCGGCCATATCAAAAAGATCCGATACTGATCGTGGTGGATGGATGCTCAAGTCCTCTGTGAATCTCCAGTATCTGACGCCATGTTAAAGGCTTGAATAACCGAAGAATCAGAGATATTGGGAATGGTATTTCTCATGCCCACAAATCTCTTGACAAATTGCCGAAGAGTCTCAGTTGAAGTTTGGCGTAGTCGATGAAGATCATCTTCTTTACCAGGCTTCTCATAGCAGTTTTGGAAATTGTTGAGGATCGCATCACACAACATTTCCTAATTATAAATCAATCCTTCTGGTTGATTAAACAACCAAGTCCGTGCTGGACCCTCCAAGACCATTGGCAAATAGTTTGCCATCACCCGGTCGTCACCTCTTGCCGCTTGAATGGTAGTAACATAAATCTGGAGAAATTCCTATGGGTTTTTAGTTCCATCAAACCTCTCGATCATACCGGGTTTGAATTTTTCTGGCCAGACTACTGCTCGTAATCCTGGTGAGAATTCCTTACAACCCACATATGAACTATGTGGTTGTCAGCCAACGCGACCATTTCCTTGGTTGTGGAAAAGATTAATATGGGGAAACTCGCGATGGGGTCCCAAGCACTAGTGCACTAGTTCGCGATCATGGTCGCGAGATCTGCCTGTTCGCATGGCTTTGTCATGGTAGGCAAACGTGGTGTAGCCATTGTCGTGTTGTCCCGGTACTTCTCCTAGGCGCCGGTGGCGTTTGCATCATCGCTTCTTCCATCAGGGAATACTCCGGGGCCGAGAGTGGCGTTTTGTCCCGCCTACGACCATCATGATGTCGTTGACCGGAAGTTCCCCATGGTGCCAAAGTTCCTCGACCAAGATCGCATGTGGCGGATTCATGGCATAATTGCGCAAACCGCAGATCCTCTTCTGTGGCCTTACGAACTTCTACCCCTCACCGCTCACAAGCTGTGACCTCCTCTTGTCTGCGTTCTTCCTCCTCCCTCGCAACACGTTGTTCAGGTGTTTCCTCGGAAAGTGTTGCAACTTCCCGGGGATCGAGTTCGTAGATGGAGAAAGCATCTCCTCTTCACCCGAGCCAAACTCAAAGTTAAAGTGGGACTTCAGATTGTCTGGAGCATATCCTTCCAGACTAAGTTCAAGATCCTCATTGCCCACATTGTATGGGACAATGGGTTGTGGCGCATACTTGTCTTTGACTGTGGGAAAACTCACAGAGGACGAGCGAATTGCCATTTCCGGTTATTGGTCGTTGGATGTTGCCAAAACCAAAGAAGAATCCTCCTGAGCACAGGGCTCAGAGGCAACATCATCGTTTCCCATAAATAATGTTTCATTATCCATGTCAATGCCGAAATAATCTTTGAGATTAAAATCGTTCTCAGAATCGTGACTAAAAGACATAACTTACCGAGATTCTTGGTGAAGAACAACGTCTTGAAAGGGCCCCACGGTGTGTGTCGGTTGTCAATGATTGGAACTAAGGTTCCTAGTCAAACTTATGTAGATTTGGAATGTTTAGTGTGGAGGTAGTTTCAGACGAAGCCCAAGTAAATCACAGTATCTATGAATCTAATGACACGAATTTTATACAGGTACAGGCCCTCATAGGATTGAGTAATAACCCTACTTCCTGTTGTGTTTTCACTATCAGTGTGATGAATTACATAGTGAGATTGATACAAAGTCTAACAATCTCTTATTATATCTTGTCGTGGTATTGCGAATACCCCGGCAGGTTTCATGAACGATCCTAGCGAAGAAAACACGACGCGGGCTGACCGGGTGACCGGTCCTTCCCCACCAGACAAACACAAGAATTGACACGAGGATTTATACTGGTTCTGGTCCCGGTGGGGGCCCTAGTCCTGTCGACGTGCTCCCGACCGGAATCGGCTGGGGAGGCTCTCTCGGGGGAGAGGCTTCCGGAGCTCACCTGTGAGTTTTGGCTACTTAACAATAATGAATCACTTCTGCTTACAACAGGGGATACAAGGGCTATTTATAGCCCCAAAAAGAAGCAAAAAGACTAAACTACCCCGGACGCTACCGTCGGATTGAGGGGTAGCAACGTCCTTCTCCCGGTCAGCTGCCTTGGATGCTTGACAGGTGGTGGCTGATTCCTGAGGCGCTCCTCGCGTGACCTGCACGTGATCAACAACCAAAGACTTTACCTTTAGAAGGACGATGAGGCCCGGGACATGCACCGGAGGCCAGGTCCCCGGGCCAAAGGCGGCACCCGGGACCGGCACCGGAGGCCACGTCCCGGGAGCCAAAAGGCGGCGCCCGGGGCAGGCACCGGAGGCCACGTCCCCGGGAAAATGGCGGCGCCCGGGACCGGCACCAGAGGCCAGGTCCCGGGAGCCAAAAGGCGGCCCCCGGTAATGGGAACGATGCCCGAACTTCCGTCAGGTGGAGGATATGGGATGCAGCGGAGATGAAACACAACTAAATTAAGACCACGATCTAACCAGCAACACGACTCGACTATGGACACAAACTCAGTACTACGGACTCTGAAACCGAAATTGTGCAAAGGCTAGGCGCGGTTCTAGGTATGGTAGACTATGAACTGCAATTTTTTTTTTGGCTTTTTCGTGGACTACAGGGCGAACGCAAAACTAAATCAAACTAAGGGAAAAGGCGAACCTGACGGTAACCTTGCTCTAATACCACTTAATGGGAACGGGGATGCCCGAACTTCCGTCAGGTGGAGGATAAGTCGATTAGGCGGCGTGAGACACACACGATCCGGCTTCTTGATCGGCACGATCAAAAAACCCCTGCAATCACAGCACCACGCGTCCTCTGGTTATCAACCGTGCGCTGCCCGGTTGACCTCGCCACGAAGGCTAATCCCTGCCAGTGAATCGAGAACACAAGCAAGAACAAGAAAGATGCAACTGAATTTGCAATTGAGGATGAAACTCACAAGTTGGGGTCTCACAAACCGATGAACGGCGACACTGTTCAAAGACATAATTGATCTAAGCAAAACCCCTGTCTAAACGGCAGCCATGGCGGCCATATATATACTGTATGGGGCGGCCATGGAGTGGAGGAGGAAACCCTAGGGGTACATGGGCCTTGGGCCCAAAGTGGAGCGTCGCAGCGCACGTCAGATTCTGGTTGTAATCTTGTTTTGACGATTCCTGTTGATTCGTAAGGAATTTGGACATGGGACTGGACCCGTTGGAAAGAACTCGTCGTTCTCTTGTCCGTAGAGTCCAAGAAAGTCGAAAACGGACTTCGTATGTGGCCTGTACGTCCGTTTGAAGTTGGATTACGCGCAGATGGCCAAACCGGACTCGCGGATGAATTGAGCTCACTTGTGGGCTGGCCTTGGAGCGACGTGGCTTGTGCGACCTTAGAGGTGTAGAGGCGCCTTTCTTGAGCACGTCTTGTGTTTGGGGAGGTGGCCAAGGTGGAGGCCGAACTTGTGGCGGCGACAGCACAAATTCCAGACGACGTACGTGCTGCCAGCTTTCACATCCTGGCCAAGGTGGCGGACGATGACATCTTGATGACCACCATGTTGATGTTGTCTTGGTCATAACCATGATGTACATGGTCTCATCACCCGGGGCAGGCACCGGAGGCCACGTCCCCGGGCGAATGGCGGCGCCCGGGACCGGCACCGGAGGCCGGGTCCCAGGAGTCAAAAGGCGGCACCCGGGGCAGGCACTGGAGGCCCGGTCCCCGGGCAAATGTGACGCAACTTACCTGGACTTAGTCTCGCAGAGATTTTCCCCAACAGCAGCCCCCCATGCCCCCCGGGGACGATGCTTGAGTCCCCGGTGGATATGGTACATGTCACCGGGAAAATCTCCGGACCAAGTCACTGGAGCCGCGACGTTTCGATTCCCGTGCCGCGCGCTTATGACCGCACCGCCGAGCCATAAATGCGCCCGCGGTTCGAACCGGTGCCTTGGTTTGCGCGCCAGTCCCTTCGTTTCCCACGCACGGTTTGAACTTCTACGGCCCAGATGTACCACAAAGTGCCACGTGGCGCCCATCTGGGCCATGCTCCGCCCCTAGAAATAGGGCCTTGGGGGGCCCGGGAAGCTAATTCCAAACGTTTCAAGCTCCAGCGCCCTTAGCTCTCCCGGTAGCTCTCTCCCAGTAGCTAGCTTCCTGAAACTTTTAGTCACCGGAAAAAACCAAACCTGATGGCACCGAAGGGTCGAGCGAAGACCACAGAGGTGCCCACGGAGGAAATCGCTCCGGATTTCCTCTGGGCGTCGGAGTTCACGACCGGGGACTTGGAGTCCATGGTCGAACTCGGAGTCATCGAGGACGGGGACATCTGGGTCCCTGTGAAGAAGAGCCCCCCACCCCAGGCCCGGAGAGATTGTGGCCTTCGAGGCCTTCCTCGAGGCGGGGCTCCGGCTCCCGGTGCATCCCTTGCTCCGGGTGTTTCTGAAGGAGTATGGGGTGGCGCTGAACCACCTAACGCCGAACGCCATCGTCCGGATGGGCCTCTTCATTTGGCTCTTCGAGACGGCGACCGGGCGGGAGCCAACCCTACGAGCCTTCCAGTACTTTTACGAACCGGACGCGAGGAGCTCCCACCTGGTCAAGGGGGGACCCAAGTCCCCCTTTGGCTCGGTGATGGTGCAGATGTTGCCGTCCCGGGTAGCCGATTACCCGGCGGCAGCCTCCCGGGACCACTGGGGCGACTGGATCAAGTGGTGGTTCTACTTCCGGGTCTGGGATGACAACGTGGTGTACGCCCCGGAGGCCCCCGCCTAAAGCAGGTCGTCCGCGGCAAAGCCTCCGGTGTGGACGGATGAGGAGCTGGAGCTCCTCGGCAAGGTCATTATCTCCCAGGGCACCCGCTCAATGCAGGACGCTGCCGAGGAGATGATGCTCCTGAGGATCTCCCCCTTCTCGCGCGAGAGAAGGGGGATCGGGATGGGCCCGGAGCAGAGGCCCCCAGTCAAGTCGGTGACCTGACGTAAGCCTGTTACCTAGTTCATTACAGTTACAAATTTTTGAAAATTTCACTAACTCTTACCTTTCGCAGTTCGGCCGTACCCGGCGGCACGGGAAAAGGCGGAGAACCTCCTGGGGAGGTACTTCACCGACGAGCACGAGCGCATCGTGCGCGTCGTGGGGGAGGGCCCTCCCCGGAACTTGGTAGCCGAGGCCTTCGGGCTAAAGCTACCGGAGAGGAAGCCCCTCCCCACCCCCGGATCGCACAAACGGGGGAAGGACGCTGCCGGGGGCTCTGAGCCTAAGAAGGCCAGGGTCGAAAAAGCCCATGGCCCATCGACGATGCCGGCTTCGACACCGGCGAAGGCCCAGGATGGGACCCCCGGGACCGAGCGAGACCGGGCGCCGGCCAGGAAAGAAGCAACACCCCCTCCCCCGGAGAGCCCCGTTGCGGCTCGGGGGAACGAACCGGCCGCGGGCGGGGCGGCGTCCGATTCGGCGGACTACGCCCCCTCGCCGCCTTCGGTAGCTGCCCTCCCTACGCCCCCGGCACCTTTGGAGCCGGAGAAGCTGGAGGTGAGATTCGCGGAGGCCTCGCCTCCGCGGGTGGAGTGGACGGTGGACGAGGGGGGAGCCCCTCAGTCTACGAGGTCCCTCCGGAAGTGGGGGCCTCGGGGGCTGTCCCGCCCGAGAAGGGCAAGGGCCTAATGGTTCCTCCCCGGGCAGGGACCCCTTCCGAGAGCTCCTCGGCCACTTCCACGGAGGCCACCTCCTCGGCGATGAAGACGCCAACTACACTGCCAGACACCCAGGTCCGGGGACCCCTCACCGGCCGCGACGGGGCCGGCGTCGGGCGGGAGACCCCCCTGCTTTCCGCGGGGGAGGTCGCCCGCTACACGGAGGGCCTGCAGACCCGGAAGTTGCAGGCCTTCGTTTCGGTGGGGACGCTCCATGAGCGTTTTGGGGAGCTTCAATCTCTCCACCGAGTCGATGACGCTTTCTTTCAGGCCCCTACATTTGAATTTTTTCTAACTCTAGAGTTTGTAGGCGGCGGCCATTACCTGGGGCCTCGACCAGCGGATCGGCCGACTGCTTAACGACGCGGAGGACAAGGCCGTGACCTACCTGGGGCAGTGCGACGAAGCCCTCCAGGAGCTGGCCCAGGTCCGGGCCCAGGTCCACGTCTCCGAGGCCGTCAACGGCCGCCTTCTGGAGGAGGCCAAGGCGAAGGAGGAGGCCTTCCGGGAGCTCGAGGGCTCAAGCGTCCGGGTGGTGACGGATGAGGGCCGCTCCATCCGCTCGACCCTCGAGAGCCTTGGCGTGAGCCTAGGCTCTAGGAGCAACTCGGAGGTGCCCCCGGCTACCCTCGCGGAGGCTGTGCGTTTTCTCAACGCACAGGTCTCCGTCATCCTGGAGGCTGCCGATGCCCGAGCACAGGGCCGGACGATCCCCGTCGTTGCGGCCGCGGCGGGGCTTGTTGAGCACCGGGGGTCGGCGCCTGGGCGATCGGGGGCCGCATCCACCGGAGCTTCCCCGAATTCTTCAAGCCCTCGCGCCAGGAGGTGGAGCAACTTGCCGGGGACTTCTACGACCGGATTGTTCGGGTGAGATTCCCGGCACCGGCGCCTCCGGCAGAGGACACCCCGGCCCCGGCCCCGGCGGAAGCCCCCCGGGGGGAGGACACCAATGACAAAGTTGAGCCTCCCCCCGGGTCTTCGATAGGACCTTTCTTTTGCTTTCTTAGGATTTTGTTCCCGGTAGCTTCTTAGAAGAAGCCCCGGACACTTGTAAAAAGACATTTTGAAATGCAATGGAATTAGAAATTTTTCTAAGTCTCGAATTAAATGCAATGTTACCAGGGTTCTCGGGAGGTTATTCCTGGGCGAAGGTCCGGAAGAGGATCCCCGAGGGTGAGGCCTTCGAGCCCCGGCAGGTGCCCCCCGGGGGAAGCCCAATCCGCTTTGATCTTGCTAAGCCTCATCTCCGGGAAGCGCAGCGGGCCACCGTCTGGGAGCCGATCCGGTTAAGGTGGCATCCGGAGTGGCACTTGGACAATTTTGACAATCATCGCGCCGAATTGTCCCCTCCGCATCCGGGGTCCCGGATGATCCCCCCACTTCGGATACTTCCCCCGGCGGGCTACGAGTACTGGCCCGAGGATGTGCTCCGGGAAGCTCGGCGTCACTTGGGCCCATTGTACCAGGACCTGGCCCGGGAGCTAGCAGAGGACCTTCGGGACTATTAGGCGTACGAGCCTTAGGATGTAGAGAACTTCCGGGTTTTGACCCGGGTTGTGCCGTTTCCTATGCCCACCAGAGGGGGAAGATGTCCTTCGGTTGAATGATTAATAAAGCTGTGTTTGCTTTCTTCTTTGAGAGTCTTCTTTTATTTTTGCTTGGATGGTCTGGACGACTCCTTTTGATAAGAATGAGCTAAGTTTGCTCGTGGACGGTGCGGTCGACACCCGAGGGTTCCTTATCCCCCCGCCCACAGCGGGCCGGAGGGTAGCTCTGGGCGCTGTGGGGGTAACAAAGCCCCCGGGGTGAAGATGACCTGTAGCATAAGAATTTTTCCAAGTTAGAAAATTCTAAAATGAGGTTTTCGGGGAGAAACTTTCCGGGAGATAATCGTCCGGTCGCCGTGAGAACGGGGAGCCGAGAATAAGGTCTGCGGGGAAGAAACATCCAAGAAAACCCGACGAGATTTCCGAAGGAGATTTCTGGGAGACAACCGTCCGGTCGCCGTGAGAACGGCGAACCGGGAATAGGGCCTCTGGAGAGGAAATATCCAAGAAATCCGTAACTTTGCCAGGAGACAATCATCCGGTCGCCATGAGAATGGGGAGCAGGGAATATGATCTCCGGGAAAGAAAAATCCAAGAAAGCCTGAGACTTCCCACTGGGGAGACCGTCAACTCCCAGAGGAGGATGTGCCCGATGACGGGTCTGAGTGTTTGGGCAGGGGACTAGTCTCCCAAAGTGACTCGTTACCACGGTCGCTGGGGACCGGGTTGCCGCTTACACCCTCAGTCCACGAGGGCTGATCGTAAGCCGCCCTACAGGAGGGACTTGCTGGGTTTGAGCCCACTTCCACACGGGGAGGGCATCCTCACGGGGAGGGCTTCCTCGCGGGGAGGGCATCGCCGTTAGGGGCGGTAATGAGAAGAACCTGCAATGACAGTTGAAGAGAAAAATCCAGTTGTATTGATAATGAAATGAAATACAACACCTCCCCCCACGAAGTCGCGAAAGGGGAGGGAAAGGTAACTACAGTGTGCCCCTCCCCCTCCGGCGTAAACGCTCCGGGGGAGGGGACGGGCCTGCGTACGCTAGACGTAAAACTTGCGAAGTAAACACAAGTTCCACGTGTGCTTCAGCTCCTGCTCTTGGAGGTTAGAGAGTTTGTAAGCCCGCGAGCCCAGGACCGCGGAGATCCTGTAGGGGCCCTCCCACTTGGGGGAGAGCTTGCCCTGGGCTTGGGGGTCTGTGACGCGCTTGAGGATAAGGTCCCCAAGGAGGAAGGATCTTTTGCGCACGCGCTGGTTGTATGTGCGCGCCATCTCGCGCTCATAGATGGCGTGGCGGAGGAGCGCTCGGTTGCGTTCCTCCTCCACGAGGTCGATCTCCAGTCGCTGGTTGGCCTCATTGGCCTGGTACGCTGCGGTCGGAGCTCCGTCTAGGAGCTCGACTCGCAGCGACAGGAAGCCAATCTCCGGGGGGAGGACTGCCTCTCCCCCATAGACTAGGGAGAAGGGAGTACGTCCCGTCGCCCGGCTCGGGGTCGTGCGCATGGAGCAGAGGATGCTAGGGAGCTCCTCCGCCCATGCACCCCGCTTAGAAGCGGCCTGCTCGAGTCGCCGGTGTAACCCCTGTAGGATTACGCCGTTGACCCTCTCGACAGCCCCATTGCTCCGGGGATGGGCCACTGAGGCGAAGTGGATGACGAGCCCCAGGCCTTCGCAGAATTCCCGGAAATAAGCCGAGTTGAATTGGGTCCCATTATCCACGGTGATTTCCCGGGGGACACAAAAATGACATACGACGTTTTTCCAGAAAAACCGCTGGACAGCCCGGGACGTGATGCTGGCCAAGGGTTCCGCCTCAACCCACTTTGTAAAGTAGTCGACCGCGACCACCGCATACTTGTATCCTCCTGGCGCTGGGGGGAAGGGCCCTAAGAGGTCCATCCCCCAGCGCACGAAGGGCCAAGTGATGGGGATAGTCTGCAGTGCTACAGGGGGGAGGTTCGAACCCTTGGCCATCTTCTGGCTGGCCTCGCACGCGGAGACAAGGTCTCACGCGTCGCGCATGACCGTGGGCCAGTAGAAGCCCTGTCAGAGAGCCTTGGCCCGATGGCACGTGGGGCTAGGTGAGAGCCACAGCTCCCCGCATGGATGTCTTCGAGAAGATGGAGTCCCTCCGGTCGTGGGAGGCAGAGAAGGAGAGCGGAAGCCCCCCGCTTGTAGAGCCTCCCCTCCAGCAGGAGAGATGCCCGGGATTTGGCCCGGAGGCGCTTAGCCTCGGTCTCGTTGGGAGGGTCCCCCTCTCCCTTGATGAAGGAGATGAGGGAATCCATACATGACAGAGTCCGGGTGATCTCGGCGACCTCCGGGATGCGAGGCTCGTCGCCCGTGTCCGGGGAGGCCACCGAGGGCTTCGTGATGATTTCCAGGAAGGCCCCTTGGGGAACGATTCCCGGGCACTTGCTGCCCAGGCCAAGGTGTCGGCCCGGTCATTGTCCCTTCGCAGGATATGCCGGGCCTCGAGGCCGTCAAAGTGCCTCTCCATCTTTCGCACCTCCTGCAAATAAAGACTAAAGTTTGCGTCATGGCACAGGTAAGACTTGTCCATTTGGCAAACTACGAACTTAGAATCTCCCTTCATTAGGAGGCGCCGGATCCCCAGGGAGCACGCAAGGCCCATCCCGAGGAGCAAAGCCTCGTACTCGGCGACGTTGTTGGTTGCGGGGAACTCGAGCCGCGCCACGTACTCGAGTTCCTTCCCCTCGGGGCTCCGGAGGACTACTCCCGCACCCTCCCCGGCGAGACACAGCGACCCGTCGAACATGACCGTCCAATGGTCACTGCATCAGAGCGGCGCGGGGAGATCTTTGTCCCCGGGCCCAGAGGCAGGGGTCCACTCCGCGACGAAGTCTGCGAGGACCTACGACTTGATGGCGGAGCGGCCTGTGAGGGACAGGGAGAAGGGGGCGAGCTCGGCCCCCCACTTCCCAATCCGGCCGGTGGCTTCTTTGTTCCGCAGCACCTCCCCCAGGGGGAGGGACGACGGGACGGTGATGGGGAGTCCCAGGAAGTAGTGACGAAGCTTCCTGGACGCCATCAGGAGGGCGTAGCAGATCTTCTCCATCTTCGTGTACCGAGTTTTGGCCCCCTGGAGGGCCTCACTCACGTAGTACACGAGACGCTGCTGCCCCCCTTGCTCCTTCACCAAGACCGCGCTAACGGCGACCGGCGTCGCGGCAAGGTAGAGGAGCAAGTGCTCTTCTGGAGACACTCACGAGCATTGGAGGGCTCGTGAGGTACTTCTTGAGGTCGTCGAAGGCCTCCTGGGCCTCGGGGGTCCAGCGGAACCCCTCGAGCCCCCGGAGGATCTTGAAAAATTGGAGGCCTCGCTCCCCCGACCGCGAGACGAAGCGGCTTAGCGCGGCTAAGCGGCCGGAGAGCCGCTGAACGTCCTTGACGGAGCGCGTCGGGGGCATGTCCAGGAACGCTCATATCTTTTCGGGATTTGCCTCTATGCCCCGCTGGGACACGAGGAACCCCAGGAGCTTCCTCCCGCGCACGCCAAAGGCGCACTTCTCCGGGTTGAGCTTCAGCCCGTATGCGTGGAGGTTGTGGAAGGTCTCCGCCAGGTCGTCGATGTGGGAGGCTGCGCGGGGACTTTTGACGACCGCGTCATCTACGTAGACTTCGACGTTGCGGCCGACTTGATCTTTGAAGACTAGCGTCATGAGGTGCTGGAAGGTCACTCCCGCGTTCTTGAGCCCAAATGGCATGTGGACGTAGCAGAAGGTTCCGAGGGGAGTTTTCAAACTCGTCTTTTCCTCGTCCCCTTCTGCCATCCTGACTTGATGGTAGCCCGGGTAGGCGTCTAGGAAGCTCATCAACTCGCACCCCGCGGTGGAGTCGACCAGTTGGTGAATCCACGGGAGTGGGAAGTTGTCTTTGGGGCAAGCGCGGTTAAGGTCGGTGAAGTCCACGCACATTCACCACCTGCCATTTGATTTCTTCACGAGGACGGGGTTCGTGAGCCACTCGGGGTGCAGGACCTCCCGAATGAACCCCGCCTCTCGGAGTCAGGCGATCTCCCCCTTGATTGCCTCTTGGCGCTCGAGGGAGAGCTTCCTCAGCTTCTGCTTGACGGGGGGGTGACCGGGGGTCACCGCGAGCTTGTGCTCAATGACCCCCCGGGCGACGCCCCGCATGTCCGAAGGCTTCCACACGAAAACATCAGAGTTCTCGCGCAGGAAAGCCACCATTTGCACTGCATGCTCCTCAGGGAGCTCCGCCCCGATCCAGACGATTTTGTCCCCATCGCCCGGAGACAGCTGGACCTTCCAGAGGCCTCTCGGGAGGTATCATCGCGATGTCTGGTTCCGGGGGAGAGGCCTCCCCCCGGGTGCCTTTATGAGGTTCACGCTTCCGATTGTGGCGGCGGCGCGCTCGTATAGAACACGGGCCATGTCTTGGTCTCCCCGGACGTTGATCACGCCGTGCGGCCCGGGGATCTTCATGCAAAGGTAGTTTTGATGGGTGGCAGCCCCCAGCCGGTTGATTGTGGTCCTCCATATGATCGCGTTGTAGGAGGAGGGGAGGTCCACCACATCGAATCGGACCATCTCGGTCCTGTAGTTCTCCGGGGTGCCGAAGGTCATAGGGAGATCCACCTTCCCCACGGGATGGATCGCCTTCCCCGGGACAAACCCTTGCAGGGGCCCTGCCGCGGGCTGTAGGAGCTTCTCATCCACCTGCATCTCCTTGAAGGCCTTCAGGAAGAGGACGTCGGCGGAGCTCCCGCCATCCACGAGGATGCGGGCCAGGTGGCAGTTGTAGATGGTAGCGGAGACGATGAGCGCGTCGTCGTGGGGGAAGCAAACATCTCGCGCGTCTTCCGCCGTGAAGGTGAGGGGGACGTCCGACCACTTGGGTGGCGGAGACGTGTGCAGCACCCCCACAACCTTGACTTCGCACGCGTACTCCTTACGCTGGCGCTTAGAGTCCTGCCCGGAGGCGGACCCTCCCACGATGACGTTGATGCGGCGCTGAGAAGTTTGGAAGGGGAGAGCTTCTGAAGGCTCCCCCTCCTGTGTCTGCCCCTGCTGACCCCCTGCGGGAGCAGGATGGGTCAGAACAGCTGGCCGAGGGGGCAAGGAGGCCGGAGTCCCCCCCCCCATGCCCATGCTGGTCGAGGAACGCCGCGAAGTGCTACAGTAGCTGGTGGCACTCTCGGGTAGCGTGGGTATTGGACTCGTGGAAACTGCACCACGGTTCTTCCCTTCCTCTCCCCACGGCGCCTTCTCGGCCGCGGGAAGACTGTCCTCCCCCATGGCCTTTCGGCTTGCGGAAGGGGCGGTTGCCCCTCGGGGGGTCGCGCGAGCCGCCTACGCCCTCGAGGACAAAGGTGTCCCGAGGCCATGGCTCATTACGCCCCCCTGCCTGGGGCGCTTGAGGGGGTCCCTAGCCCCCCGGTCGGCGGGGGCGGGAGCCCCCTGGGTCTTCTTCCAGAGGTCGTCTTCCTCCTCCCGAGCGTACTTTTCGAGTACGTTGAAGAGCTCGTCGGCGGAGGAGGGGTAGCTCCGGGAGAGCCTCCAGTGGAGCTCCCCGGGAGGATCCCGCTTTTGCACGCTTCGATGACCGTAGAGTCGGGGACGTGAGCCACCTTGCTCTTCACTTGGGCGAAGCGCTTGAAGAAGCTTCGGGTGGTCTCCCCCGTCCTCTGCCGGACGGTGTACAGCAGCAGGAGTCCAAGGGACGCACGTAGTTCCCCTGGAAGTTCGCGCAGAACTCACGTGTGAGCTGCGCGAAAGACTTGATGGAGCCGGCCTTCAGGTTGTAGAACTAGGAGCGGGCGATGCCTGTGAGGTAGAGGGGGAAGACGTTGCACTGTACCGTCTCATCCCCCCCGGCCGCGGAGATGGCTGTGGAGTATACCTACACAAATTCGTAAGGATCGGCCTCACCGTTATAGTGCTCGATGTGCGGCGGGCGGTAGGGCCGCGGCCACCGGATGCTCCGAAGTCTGTGGCATAGGGGCTGATTAGCCCCCTACACTTCCCGGGGAGAGCCCCGGTCACTGTCTTCCTTGACGGGGGACACGCCCTCATTATCGGAGTCGGGAAGCGGTCCGAGAGGTCCGCCGGAGTGGCGGTGGCGACGCTTTTTTTCTGGGAGGCTGGCTCTTCGGAGGGTCTCTTCCCCCGACCAGTGCGAGAGTGAGGCTCTCCGCGCCCGTGGCCAGGGGGAAGTTCTTCCCCGCGCTTAGGTGAATGCATTTGCTCGACCTCCCCGCGGGAGAAACGGACCTATTCTGCCGGGGGAGGGAGCTCATGCACTGTAGCTACCGGCCCGAAGACTATCGGGGCCGGCTGGGGGGAGCCCCCTGCGACGACCCCCGGAACCGAAAAGGGGGAAGCCCCAGTATTATCCGGAACCGGGGAGGAGGCGCCTGCGGCGACGTTTAGAACCGAAGTGGAGGGAGCCCCCGTGGCAACGGCCGGAACCGGAAAGGGGGAAGCCCCTGTAATATTCCGGAACCGGCGTCGGGGGAGCCCCCACGGCGACGTCCGGAACCGGGCAGCCAATGCGCGGGGCGGTACTGGCTCCCGGCGCAGGGAAAACCACCGGCATGTAATGGGCCCCCGGCCCCGGGAATGGGCCCGGAACGGGGTATCCCCCAGGCATGAAGTAGCCCCCCAGCACTGGGAAGGGCCCGGGTGCCGGGAATGGTCCGGACGTATAACCCGTAGGGAGAGGGAACCCCCCGGCAGGGTCATACGTGGCGGCCAAACCTCCGGTGACCGGAGGGGTCGCCGGGTGACCCATAAACGGGGGCATAGCCACCGGGTATGGGTGCGGCGAATATGTGGGGGCCGGTGGCCGCACCAACACGCGAAGCAGCTCATCCATGGAGTGCTGGGTGCGGAGCTGGCCCTCCACTAAACCCTTGAGTAGGGCGTCCCGGGGAGCCGGGGGAGCCGTCGGGGGGAGATTGGCCCCGGCCGAGGTTCCCGCGGTCACCGGGAACGCCCCGGAGGTAGAAGCACCTAAGTTAAGAGGAAAGGTGGGAGGCGGTACCTGGGTCCGACCGCCTCCGGGCGGAAGCGCCGGGACAGCCGTGTCCCGGACGGGCGGCGTCGGGTCTCTGAGACCGGCATCACCGGGAAGGGTGCGAGCCCTTGTTCTTGGGGGAGCCATGGCGATTCATCACGAGTCCCCACGGACGGCGCCAACTATCGAGGTATTGCGAATACCCCGGCAGGTTACATGAACGATCCTAGCGAACAAAACGCGACGCGGGCTGACCGGGTGACCGGTCCTCCCCCGCCGAACAAACACAAGAATTGACACGAGGATTTATACAGGTTCGGGTCCCGGTGGGGGCCCTAGTCCTGTCGGCGTGCTCCCGACCGGAGTCGGCTGGGGAGGCTCTCTCGGGGGAAAGGCTTCCGGAGCACACCTGTGAGTTTTGGCTACTTAACAATAATGAATCACTTGTGTTTACAACAGGGGGTACAAGGGCTATTTATAGCCCCAAAAAGAAGCAAAAAGACTAAACTACCCCGGACGCTACCGTCGGATTGAGGGGTAGCAACGTCCTTCTCCCGGTCAGGTGCCTTGGATGCTTGACAGGTGGTCGCTGATTCCCAAGACGCTCCTCGCGTGACCTGCACGTGATGAACAACCAAAGACTTTACCTTTAGAAGGGCGATGAGGCCTGGGACATGCATCGGAGGCCAGGTCCCCGGGCCAAAGGCGGCTCCCGGGACCGGCACCAGAGGCCACGTCCCGAGAGCCAAAAGGCGGCGCCCGAGACCAGCACCAAAGGCCACATCCCCGGGCAAATGGCGGCGCCCGGGACAACACCAGAGTCTGGGTCCCGGGAGCCAAAATGCGGCACCCGGGACCGGCACCGGAGGCCGGGTCCCGGGAGCCAAAAGGCAGCGCTCGAGGCAGGCACCGGAGGCCAGGTCCCCGAGAAAATGTGACGCAACTTACCTAGACTTAGTCTCACGGAGATTTCCCCCAACATATCTATCTAAGACTTCCTTTTCCGATCTCTTGTTCCAGATCCCCTCTCTAATCTTCTCCCTTCCCTTTTATACTTGTCGAAAGCGTGCCAATAAAGAGAGGTTTGGCAGTTGTTAGCAAATTCCAGCAGTTCTAATGTGTGGTTAAGATATAAGGTTATAGTATAATTGCATACTCATCCTTATCTTCTTTGACGGTTGTCACGTTCGTAAGGAAGTTACGTTATCCTGAGGTCGTGTTTGGGAGAACTCAACCACTACCCAGGATTGGTACGAGTCTTCAATAACCATGGTCGTGTGCTGGCTACAACCATGTATTGGTTTTGGTCTTGTCTCCACGGTCTCTATGGTCATGGGAAGTTGTCTTCACGACCTTAGTACTTGTGGGTATATGAGACCATAGTCGCTTTCCATTATCTCTGCGACCATGGAAAGGTATAATTATCTTAGGTCTCACTCTATAGTCTTTGCGACTATGAAATGATATGAGCGACTAACTCGGGTAATAATCACCGTCACAGACCTCAAAAGGCGACTTTCCAATCAAACCATGCACTGCTGGATTAAAAGCAAACTGCAGGTACGGTATATTTTCATCCTAGGTCTTCGGATGCTTAGCGTTAAAGCCCCTCAAGAGATGAATGACTGTTCGATTTACCACCTCAGTTTGACCATCAGTTTGAGGATGAAATGCAGTGCTCCTCTTTATCTTTGTGTCCATCATTGTCCAGAGTGATCGCCAAAAGTGACTAACGAACCAAGTATCACGACCAGACACAATTAAAGTCGGCAGTCTGAAATGTGTCCAAACGTGCTAAAAGAATACCCAAGCTGCTTCTTCTCCCATGATAGTCTTTCAACAAGGTATGAGAATTATCATTTTAGAAAACCGATCAACAACCACAAAGAGATAGTCGTTGCCACGTCGGGTCTTAGACAATCCTCCCAAGAATTCCATGGATATGCCTTCCCATGGTCGTGATGGAACAGGTAAAGGAGTGTACAAACCTAATTTTTGGTTTGCTGGTTTCGACATGCTGCAAACACCACAACCTCGAACAAAACTAGCCACATCTTGCTGCATTTGCGGCAAGAACACATGTCGATGAAGATTTTGGAAAGTCTTCATAACCCCAAAGTGTCTAGCAACCTTCATGCACTTCTCGCAGCCATTGAATTCCGAGGTATACAAAGTAAATTGTCCTTGTACAAGAATCGTTCTTGCCGAACGAACTTTGTAAATTTCACTGTACATTGTGGCATAGTCATCATGACATGAGGGCTTGATCTGCATAAACGCTAATAAGCAAAGGGTTGTAACTGGTGGTCATGACAACATGTCAACCAGTTTATTGTGTACACCCTTCTTGTTGTTAATCACCAGATTAAACTGCTGCAAATATGACACCCACTTCATATGTCAAGCTTGTTGTAGTTTCAATTGAGTTTGCAAATATTGCAAAGGTTGGTGGTCAGTGTGGACGACAGTCTCTTTACCCAAAAGGTAACACTGCCAATGTTTTACGGCCTGATGCAGTGCACACAACTCTTTGTTGTAAGTCGGATAGTTCTTCTGAGCATCCTGGAATAACTCGAAGTAATATGCTACTAGTCAACCTTCTTGCATGAGCACTGCACCCATTGCATAACCTGAGGCATCGGTTTCTAGCTTGAATGGCTTCTGGAGATTCGGTAAAGCTAGCATAGGAGCCTCACTGATCTTCTTCTTCAGCAAGAGAAATGTGTCCTGTTGTTTCCCTATCCACTCGAACTTCTGGTCGATCCTGATTAATACATGCAACGGAGAAGCCACAATCGAGAAGTGTCGTATGAACTTTCTAAGGTATTGGCATGCTCCCACAAAACTACGCACTTCCGTAACTGTTCGTGGTCAAGGTCACTTGTGAATCACTTTTACCTTATCTGGGTCGATTTGCAATGTTCCCTTACTGACCACAAATCCCAAGTACAGTAAAGTGTGCTGGCCGAACTCACACTTCTTACAGTTGAGGTGAAGTCAATGTTGCCGAAACTATTTGAACACCTTGTCAACATGAAGGAGGTGCTCGTCCCACGAATGACTATAGACCAGTATATCATCGAGGTAAATGATCACAAAGTCATCCATGAACTGTCGTAATACATCATTCATGAGATGCATGAAAGTAGCCGGGGCGTTGTAGAGGCCAAACGGCATGACCAACCATTCGAACAGACTTTGTCGCGCTTTGAACGCAGTTTTCCAAGTATCCTCCTCCCGGATGCTAACTTGATGATATCCTAATTTTAGATCCAATTTCAAGAAGACAGCAGCATGCTTCAATTGGTCTAGCAGGTCGTCAATACGAGGAAGGGGATACCAGTTCTTGATGGTGATCTTGTTCAGTGCTCGGTAGTCGATGCACATACACCAAGTCCCATCTTTCTTTGGCACTAACACCACAGGAGATCCACAAGGTGAACTACATAGTTGGATGACACCATCATTCAGCAACTCACCAAGTTGTCCTTTGATCTCTTCGTTCTCCAATACCGAATTGCGATACGTACTCAGATTGGGAAGTGTCACATCGGACACGAGCTGAATTTTATGCTCAACTAGACGTTTCAGTGGATGACCCTTGGGTACTTTCAAACATATCACTGTATTTCTCTAGCAGCACCGACAAATGACAAAAATCTTCACGGCACATCAATGACAACGCTGCTCGAGTACTATCACTTTGACCAACTGGTCGAATCATAACAAGCACGTATTTGTGACATGCATTGACGATTCTTTTGGCCTAATTTGCAGTAATCAAGTTCGAAGTGTTGATGTGGATGTCTCTACCGATCATGAACTTAATTACTGATATGAACTCGTTGATGGAAGTGAGCGTCTCGATCATACAGATATGAACTCCCAAGGATCACCTGACAAATATCGATAGGAACAACATCGCATTGAACCTTGTTGATATATCGAGCAGAGATCACAAATTTCAACACACAATGACTCGTAATTGTTGGTTCACATCAGATGTAAACCAACCCAGCACATACGATCGCTAGTGTGTGGTTGTCTTCAAACGAAGTCTTCAAACCAGTCCAGCGAAAATCAAATTCTTCTGACTTCTGAGATCGAATTTTTTGCAATCACTTCGTGCTTCACCTAGATATTGATAGTGAACAAGTCCTCCATTGAGTGGTTGTCGTTAGGTGAATCCAAACCCTTCTCCTTTGGTATTGCCATCAGAGATAAAGTCATATCTGCCTCATTGACCGAATTCACTTGGACAACTCCTTCAAGTGGAGCTGTAGTAGCCACAACTGTTCTTTTCCCTAGTCTGTTTCTCTTTGTATGCCCGGCAACATGACAATGATCACAAGAGATGCTCGTACCAGATTTCGGAGTACTTTTCTTCGAACTCAACTTTCCTTTTGACGAGGTCGACTTCTCTTTCTTGTCGTTGAAGGATTTATTTTTCTTCTCGATCGCCATAGCAATCATGCTTGCGGTTGTGATATCCTAGACGTCGAACAAGCTTAGCTCACCACTAATCGATTTCTAGAGTCTAGATGTGTATTTTTGGAACACCTGAGGATCAGAGAGTGAGATGCCAATGACCATTGCTTGTCTCCAAAATTCCATCGTATAATCCTGGACAGATCGATCACGTCATTGGTATAATCTATGTCAACGATTCCATCTCACTTCTAGATATCCCATCGAGTAGAATTATTGTCGTAGGAATCATTTGAACTAACCCACGCAAGGTCGTCAGCTTCACCACTGGCAACAAGGGCCTTCCACCATGTCTTGGCGTGGTCCTTCATCTTCAATGATATGAATTTCACCTTTTGAGCGCTATTGAACCCACGTAGGTCAAAAGTACGTCTCAAGCTGGTCAATCCAAGAATCCAGCTTCTCGGCATCGATCACCCCATCGTATATGGGTATATAAACCTTAGCTTCGACCTTGAAAGATTCAACAGCTAAGGAGGTGTTGGCGAGGTCATCGTCCTTATGGTCGCCTTCGTCTTCATCTTCGTCTGGCCTGCATAAGTCTTCACCAATCTTCACACCCTTAACCTTGCCTTTTGAAGCATCAACTTCAAAACGTACAGCCATGGCCTACTGCTTAATCCAATCAAGCACGTTATCCATGTCGGTGGAGAGTTTAGCCACTTGTTCGGCTAGGTTAGCTTGAATGGAGGTATCGTCAAACATCTTCGGAGACGCGACTGTAGGAACCGTCGAATTATCGCCTGGAGTTTCGCCAGAAGTTTTGGAACCCTGGCGAGTCCTCACCATCCACAGGACAGGATAGTTGCTCTAATACTGTCGACGATTCGGACTCGGGGTCCTCAGCCGAACTTATGCAAAATTTGTAATTGTGAGACCTTTCAAGATGACCCTCCGGGAAGGTATGTAGAACAATAGTGAACAGGAGCACAAAGAGATTTATACAGGTTCGGGCCCTCGATGGTGGGAGTAAAAGCCCTACGTCCTGTTAGGATTTCACTATATGAGATAAAGCTTTACAAACTAGCAGGGAGAAAACTTTCATAGGAGAAAGTTTTCCCTATGTAAATGTACAAAAAGAAACTATAGGAGACTTGTAAGTATTGTCTAATCTAAGCTGTAAACTTGGCTGTTTGAGTGGTCGAGATATCTTGTATCTCACTTATGTCAGGGGTCTTGTCCTTCCAAATGTCTTGGATCCTCCTCCCGTTTGATGTACTTTGCCACCTTTTTATACTGGTTGAAAGGGTGCCAAATGAAGAAAACTACATCAAACGGTTGGATGCGGTTTCTGGAGAACCGCTGTTAACTTCCACGGAGATTATTATCACGTGTTAATCATGAATAACCGCATATATTAACCTCTAACGGTTGGTCTTCAACGTGGAGAAATTCTAGGGATGCTTGGAATATCCTGATATAGGGATAACCGAATAAACTCCAAGCACCCTGGTCGAGAACGTTCTGACCGCGGAATGTGGGCTGACCGCACAGCATCCCGGACATCCAGTTCGCGTATAGCATACGAACTTCTAACCGAACAAGGCTGTCGGCCTGACCGCACAAAATCCGCGACCTGATGGCGTAAAGCTTGCGACCTCATGGTGATGCCCCCCAAAATGGCTTGAGTTCGCATTGCCATATATATTTGGTTTGAACCTGTCTTGAACCAAAAGTTTATTAGAAGTGACCCGGGTGTCAATCCTCGTCAAATACCAACTTGATTAGATTCAAGCCATATGACGGGTCATCATCATATTTTCCCTCAGCAGGGTCGTATGACGGGCCGGATTCATCACCTAGCACATTAAGAACCTCTGTGGGTTCTGACCTTGCGCTAGTTGCTCCCTGGTCGATTGACATGACCTGAAGAGATGATTCAACCTGCGGAAGATTCTGGCCTTCGACTTCCTCCATCGGAACGGGATCGCTTGGAGAAGGCATTGGTATATGGGCATAATCCTCGAGATCGAAATCGTTCTCGGAATCATATGCTCCAGCCATGCTTCAGCGAACCTCCGGATTTCAATTAGGACGCCTTGAGAAAGGCCCCACGGTGGGCGCCAGCTGTCGACGATTCGGACTCGGGGTCCTCAGCCGAACTCATGCAAAATTTGTAATTGTGAGACCTTTCAAGATGACCCTCCGGGAAGGTATGTAGAATAATGGTGAACAGGAGCACAGAGAGATTTATACAAGTTCGGGCCCTCGATGGTGGGAGTAAAAGCCCTACGTCCTGTTAGGATTTCACTATATGTGATAAAGCTTTACAAACTAGCGGGGAGAAACCTTTACAAGCGAAAGTTTTCCCTATATAAGTGTAGAAAAAAGAAGCTCTAAGAGACTTGTGAATATTATCTATTCTAAACCGTAGACTTGGCTGTTTTGAGTAGTCGAGATACGTTGTATCTCACTTATCTCAAGTGTCTTGTTCTTCCAAATGTCTTGGATCCTCCTCCCGTTTGATGTACTTTGCCACCTTTTTATACTAGTTGAAAGGGTGCCAAATGAAGAAAACTGCATCAAACGGTTGGATGCGGTTTCTGGAGAACCGCTGTTAACTTCCACGGAGATTATTATCACGTGTTAATCATGAATAACCGCATATATTAACCTCTAACGGTTGGTCTTCAACGTGGAGAAATTCTCGGGATGCTTGGAATATCCTGATATAGGGATAACCGAATAAACTCCAAGCACCCTGGTCGAGAACGTTCTGACCGTGGAATGTGGGCTGACCGCACAGCATCCCGGACATCCAGTTCGCGTATAGCATACGAACTTCTAACCGCACAAGGCTGTCGGCCTGACCGCCCGAAATCCGCGAACTGATCGCGTAAAGCTTGCGACCTCATGGTGATGCCCCCCAAAATGGCTTGAGTTCGCATTGCCATATATATCTGGTTCGAACCTGTCTTGAACCAAAAGTTTCTTAGAAGTGACCCGGGTGTCAATCCTCGTCAGCTAGCCCCCAAATTCGAAGAAAACGAAGAGACGTGTTTATTTCGAATTTAAAAACCGTGCATTGGATTTTTAACCCGGCTCTTCAATTTTTCCCACTTAGTGGCGCACTAAGTGAAAACGGTTGGTTTCCCAAGACGGGTTCTGACATTATGTGACGGGCAATGATAGCGCCGTAGAACTGTTTTTATCTCGAGGTAAAATTGTAAATTCTTTGACGAAACCCGAGGCGTCTGGAATGCAAACCGTCATCCTGGCGGCTATAAATACCAGGCTCTTGGATTTGTAAAATTTCACAATTTCCCTCCACGCCTAAGCCCTTTTCTTGTTATCCTGCCTTCTTCCTTCTCACATACTCCTCCCAATGGCAGATCACGATATCATCGAGATTGAGAGTGATGAAGAGGAAGTTGTCGAACAAGGGCCTCAAACGATCGAAGTCCTGTCTCCCTTAAGGAAGAAACCCAAGGTTGACGAAGGATCTTCCAGTGGAACGAAGGTGAAGAATGTAGCAAGTTTCTTTCTTCCTTCAGTTCCTTTGACCCTCCCCGTTCATGCCTCTCGGCAAGTTAGGCCTTTATCCTTAGAGAAAGATCCCATCACATCCAATTCTCCCATCCTTTTGGGTGATCAACATCCTGGTCGGCAAGCGGTGACTATCCCTCGATCAGATGATTGCCATATTGGGTTGGCGAAGCAATCTTCTGATGGGAAGGTTGCTTTTCCACCATCTGATGATCTTCCTCCCAAGATGGGTGTATTAACGGGTTATGCACCAGGACAGGTAACAATTCTTCTCCCCTTTTGCTGATAATTATAGTTAGTGTGACTAACTTTTGCAAAATGCAGGAGGTTGGAGGCTCCAGCGATCAGCCTTCTGCTGCTCCATCTCTTCCTTCCGGACAGACTCTTCTGGAAGAGAAGAATGCCCTGGAGAAGAAGACCGAGGAGATGGCCTCGAAGATTCTGCGTCTAGCAGAATGTCTTGATCGATCCCGGGAGGAGGCGCACCATTTCCGTCGAGAGAGGGACTTCGCTCAGCAACAGCGAGAACTCTCTGACTTGATTAGGGACAATAGTGCGTCTGTTGTTAGGGACGATGTAGATAGACTTAGGGTAGTTGCTAGTTGCCTGGGAGTTGCCAGTGTAGATCCTACTGACAACAACATGTCCCTTAGGGAACTTTGTAAACTTCTTTTGGAGCAAGTCGACGTTTTGATCGACTGTATCCCTTTTGTATGTAAAGAATGTAAGAAATAAAAGTTTCTTATTTCTCATGAATATCCTTCACGTCTTCTGTGCGAAAATATAGCCATAAACTTTATGTTTGCGACCATTCATACACAGGAAACTTTAGTTCTGCGATCAGAATCGTGTTTAAGAAAAAAGCACCGCGACCGGCCCTGATACCGCGATCAGTTTCAGAGCCGCGGTCAGAACTAAATTGCGACTAGAGTCGAAACTCGGTCAGACTATCACTCCGATTAGAATCGAAGTTTTAGTCTAAAACACAATTTCGATAAAACCATAACCCAATTAGAAACATTCCAGTACGTCAAAAATTGAGTTGCATGATTTTTTCGTAAAAAATGTTCAAAGCACATAAAGGAAAAAAGTCTTCTGAAAAGTACTGAAAATTTTTCAGTCCTTTTGCACTTTCAGTTTCCAAAACAAAGAAATCTTTTTGTTTCAGATCCGACGCCTGAACACTTTATCGGGTCCATCAGAGACAGTATCCATTATGGGAAATGAATAAAGCATTCAATGGAACGTTTGAAATGAACCGTTTACTCACATTAATGCGCCGCCTTGGGTCTATAAAAAGAGCAGATGTCTTCTCAAAGAAGCCACACAGCCAAAAACCCTCATCATTCCCGCCGCACAAAACCCTCATTTCCTTCAGCCTTCGTCTTCCCAAAATCGCCAACTTTTCCTTTGATTCTCCACCAGAGATGGCATCCTGGAGCCGATCCATTCACCACTCTGAGGAGAGCTTAGTGGCGCTAGAGAAGGAGGAGATCCTTCCTCCGCGGTTGCTCATCAACTGGCGGCCTGCGGAAAAGGATTAAGAAACCCCAACCGTCCAAGAGGGCGAGTTGGTGGTTTTTGAGGAGTACCTGCGCTGCGGGTTCCGATTCCCTGAGAGTCGGTTCCTCAAGGATGTCCTTGAGCACTATGGGTGGGAACTGATCAACCTCCACCCCAACGCGATGCTGATCCTTGCGGTATTCCAGCATCTTTGTGAAGCGTTCGTCGGAATATATCCCAGCGTGGATCTTTTCCGGTGATTCTACTTTTCGGCGTGGTCGAAGAGCACCAACGCCGCCAGATGCATCTACTTCCGGCTGAGGGACAAAAAGGAGTATCCCTCCCCACCCCTGCGAGACTCTGTGCACGGGTGGCACCAAAGGTGGTTTTACTGCTCTCCACCATCCGAAAGCAGTCTATGGTTTGAGAACTCGCGACCAGAGAAGTCGAGCGAGTTAGATGTTCCCCCGGCGATGAACTCAGAGCTTTCGAAGCATGCCGAGGTGATTCTTCACTTGGTCAATCAAGGATTGACGGCTCGAGACATTATTCGAGACTTCGTGAAGAACCGGGTGAGTCCCTTGCGTGAAAGGGCTCATCCAGCATGGGAGATTAGGTCCATGGCGGATAGCACCCTGGACTACAGTAAAGGTATTTATTCCTTTGGCGCTGAGCTTTCCCATTCTTGAATTGTGTAAATTTTGACTTGAATTTGGGAACAGTCCTGCCTTCATCCGAAATTGAAAGGCGGACCAACTCCCTCCTTAGGGCCTACAACGCCGATGTAGAGGGCCCTAAGGGATCGCCTCGTCCATAGAGTCTAATTCACGCCGGCGACGATCTTAAACAGGAGCGCCGAAAGGTACATCCTCTATCTGGCCTCCATTTTTTAGATCTTATGCATGTCCAGCGTTAAACATTTTCATCGAAAATGTGAATCAGCTCCTAGGAAGGTTTGCCGAGACGACTTTCCCGAGTGAGAACGTAGGTTCTCATGGGAAGCCAACGGTAAAGAACGTGAAGAAGGTCTCCCAAAGACCCAGGACAAAGAGTCCTGCTTCCAAGAAGGCCAGACCGAATCCCGGGGAGGGGTCTTCACGGAGCATTCCTCCTACCGCGAGAAAAACGGCGGTAAGATATCACATCCCTTCTGTTTTACCAGGCGCAGATTGGAATCACTTCTTCGTCGTAGAGGGAGAGGGGAGCGAGGAAGAAGAGGATGATGTTCCTCTGGTCCTTCGGAGGAGGAAGATCGCGGATCTTCCATCCGGCGATGCCCCAAGCTGCCCCGTAGAGACCATTGTTACCGAAGTGGTGGTCGTGGCAGAACCTGCCACTGCGGAGAATCTTGGGGTCGCGGATGACCTCCAAGTTCCTAAAGCCCCCGAGGCTTCAGGGTTAATTGTCTCTGCTTCCCTGGTCGAAAGGACGACCTCGGTAAGGATTTCTTGCAGTCATACTTCCTTCTGTATATTTTGACGAGTCAATGTTTATCCAGGGAGGAGAGCTTCTCCCTGCGACTACCGCGAGTCCTAGGGAGGAAAATCCTTCTCCTCCACGGACAGAGGGGGAGGTGGTTGAGCAAAGGCCGCTTATGGCGGCTCCAGCGACCCAGGAGTTGCCAAGGCCTTCGGATGTAGCCCCACCAGCCAGTACGGTAGCCCAGGTAAAAGACCTTGCTTTTTGTCTCTATCTTTTCCTTAGAAATATGCTCATAGCTGAACACATCCAGGGGGGAGCTACCTTGTTTGCCATGAGGAAGGCAAGAACCGATGATAGTTCTCCTCCCCAAGGGGAACCTTCCCAGAAATCCCAGGAGCGAATGGGATTTCAAATAAGGTGAGAACCTTAAACTGGCAATAATCTTAAACAATAACTGCTCAAATTGTCTTTCTTGTCAGGCAAAGAAAGACGGCGCCCAGTTCTTCAACCGCCTCTGGAGGGGTTGAAGTCGCAGCTGGTACAGGAGCTTCCAACGAAGAACGCTCCACCCCTGTGGTCCAGGAAGTCGTCCAGACCGCAGGGGAAGGAATAAATGTAGGGACCCAGTCACAACCGATGACTACTGGGGGTAGCGCCCAGCCGGCACTCCCACCAACTGTCCCTGTAGTAAGCGCATCCGGGGCTCTAGTGGGGATCCCCGCTGGAATGAATGATGCTGTCTTACAAAAGTTTATGAAGGTATAATAAACCTCCACTCTCGTGCCTGAATTGTACTTAGGACACCTTTGATCTTCTTCCTTGGCACCACAGGGATTATCCTGGCTAATAAGCCATTCGCATGTTGTGATGGCCAGTACATAAGCCATTCAAAAAGAACGCGACAGCTTGCGCAGGTGAGTACCATTACCCTTTGGTTAGTATGGGTGCATTTTGGTTGTGACTGCCTTGATTTTGCTGCAGAGAGGTTACATTTTTGAAGAAAGAGGTGGCCAGTTCAGTCTCAATGTTTAAGAAACAAGAAACTGAACTCAACAAACTTCGATGAGAGAATGCTGGTAAGCCGATTCCTGATTAAGAAGACTTGAATCCATAATATGCAAATAATCTCCTCTCTCTGTACAGCGCAAGCAGGTCGAATTACGCAGCTTAGTCGGGACAAGGGGATTCTTGAATCCTCGATTCGCCACACCGATCGGGCGATCAAAGAGCTGAGCCTTCTGATCTTCGAAAAACTGAAGGCCGTGGCTGATCTTTTGAAGACCGATGTGGTAGAACCGAAGCAAGACAACCTCAGCATAAGTGACTGGACATCGCTGCTTACTGCCCAGGCGGATTCACTGCTTGAGTATCTCCCTGGAGATACACGGCGACGTGAAGAGGTGATCAGAACCAGGGTTCGATCAGCCGCAGTAGCCGTACTCAGCCGGGTTCGACTCCACCATGGCCCAGATGCAGATCTAAGCGCACTGGTGGGTCCGGTTGAGGTCGAGAGTGAAGAGCTGCTCGATGCAGTCATAGAGGAGGTCAAGCCCCTAGTAGATAGGCTCCTGACTGAGTTGGGGATCGAATGATCCTTATTTTTGTATCTAGACAATTGTGTATAATGCAATGTATATAAAAAATCATTTTTGACAGGAAGTACATATTTTGCATTTTTATAATATGAATTCCATACTATAAGCACATCCCCCCTAGCCCCCGCCTCTGCTTATGAATACTAAAGCCTTAGTGTTATAAGCAGAGGAGAAAACATAAGCGTAACGACCAGGGGTGTGTGTTTTAAACCAACGATCAGGATCAATGTAACGTCTAATCTTATTGCGAACTGGTAGCCACTCAGATGACCAAGGACTTACCAGATAGCCCCGTATGCGTTGAGAAACGGCTTATTTAGGAGTGACTTATCTGTAAGTGGTCATGAGATCAACCAGCAAATCCGATTAGATTGTTGTAATGATCTGACCGTCGGCGGTCAGCCCCAGGTCGAATGCATTTGATACGGGCTTAAAGAGAAAAACTCATTGTATGAAAGCAAAACATATTTTGTTTTGGCAAAAGATGCTAATTGAACAGGAAAAAAGTGATTGGAATACTTACACGTAAAACTTGCGAAGTTGATCGATGTTCCAAGTATTGGACAAAATCCGACCATCCTCCATAGCTAACCGCGCCGATCCTGTCCGCGGCACTGAGACAACAGTATAAGGACCTTCCCATTTTGGGGAGAATTTGTTGCGATTAGACTGGTCTTGAATTTTTCGTAAAACCAAGTCGCCCACGTTGAGATCACGTGGTCGCATCTTTTTACTGTGATACCTGCGTAAAACTTGCAAGTATGCCGCGGACTTAACCAGGGTGCGATCACGCCGTTCTTCTAAGAGGATGAGATCTTGCGCCCGTTGTTCGGACTGATTAATCTGTTCGAACTGATCTGTCCGAATAGAACCAATACTTACTTCCATAGGCAATACCGCCTCGGCCCCATAAACCAAATGGAAGGGCGTCTCACTGGTGGCGCGACTAGAAGTAGTCCGTAATGCCCATAGAACGGTATAGAGCTCATCTGCCCAAGCCCCCGAGCGGGTCTCAAGGCGATCAAAAACACGCTTTTTAATGCCTTGCAGTATTTGCCCATTGGCTCGTTCTACGACACCATTGCTTTGTGGATGGGCCACAGAAGCAAAGCACACCTTGGTCCCAACCTGATCGCAGTAGTCCAGGAAAAGACCACTGGCGAATTGAGAACCATTGTCTGTGATGAGACGGTTTGGAACACCGAATCGTGCCACGATGTTCTTATGGAAGAACTTTTGTGCGGCTGATGCAGTAATATTTCGTACTGGTTCGGCCTCAATCCACTTTGTAAATGTGTCAATGGCTACGAACAGAAACTTGTACCCATTGACCGCTTGTGGCATAGGACCGACGATATCCATCCCCCAGACCGCGAATGGCCATGCGAGAGGAATGGTTTGCAACGCATAGGCAGGTTGATGAACTTGCCTTGCGTGGAACTGACATTGGGGACACGTCTTGACCATATACTTGGCGTCATCAAGTGCCGAAGGCCAGTAGAATCCTTGTCGAAAAGCCTTTCCGACCAGTGTACGATATGACGAGTGCGCACCGCATACACCGTCATGTATTTCTCTCAAGAGGGACTTTCCTTCCTCCTGAGATATACAACGCATGAATACTCCTTGAGTACCCTTTCTGTACAAAATCCTATCTATGAGTTTGTACAGACGCGCTTTTCGAATTAACCGATCACTTTCGGTTTCGTCCTCGGGTAGGGTCCCATGTTCAAGATAGACCCTCAATGGATGAGCCCAATCTTGTTCCTGACCGAGGTTGGTAACGAAGGCTATTACCGGATCATCCTCGACCGAAGTCATGATCGAAGGATGGTCCAAGTGTTCAATGAACACTCCTGCCGGAGCGGATGAGCGTGAGGACCCAATTTTGGATAATTAGTCTGCGAGAATATTGTCCTTTCGCGGGATGTATTGGACTTCGAAATGACTGAAGTGTTTTTCCAACCTCCTCACTTCTCCCAGGTAATGAGCCATTGTCTCATCGGAGGTGCTGTACTCCTTGTTTACCTGGTTTACGACCAGCTGTGAGTCTCCCCTCACCACTAATAGACGGACTCCGAGGAATTTTGCTGCCCGGAGCCCTGCAAGAAGACCTTCATACTCTGCTACATTGTTGGTCGCAACAAAGTGTAGTTGAATGACATACTTAAGCTGTTCGCCCTAGGGCGTAACTAAGACCACTCCAGCCCCCGAGTGTTGAAAACTACGGGAGCCGTCAAACTACATCGTCCAGTAATCGGGGCACTCCAGTTCCTCTGCCAACTGCACGGGTGGCTCAGGGTTGGTCCATTCGACCACAAAGTCGGCCAAAACCTGAGACTTAACCGCCGTGCGGGGTGTGAAATGGATTTCGAAGGCACCGAGTTCGACCGCCCATTTGGCGATTCGACTTGATTTCTCTGGATTTCGGACAATATCCCCCAAAGGAAAAGAGGAGGGTACTGTGATCTTGTGCGCTTGAAAGTAATGTCGTAGCTTGCGGGAAGCCATCAGTAGCGCATAAAGTATCTTCTGGACCTCAGGGTAGCGCTCCTTAGGACCATGAGGTACTTCGCTCACATAGTAGACGGGTCTATGTATTCCTTCCCTATCCGCGATCAGAACGGCGCTGACCGCGTGTGGTGTGGCCGCCAGGTAAAGAAGCAACGGTTCTCCTTTGTCGGGAGACACCAATACTGGCGGACTGGATAGATATGTTTTTACCTCCTGGAATGCTTTTTCGGCCTCATCCGACCATGTAAAGTTATGATGCTTCCGCAAGGCTTTGAAGAAAGGCAATCCCCTTTCGCCTAATCGCGATATGAAGCGACTTAAAGCCGCCATGCGACCAGCCAGGCGTTGAACATCCTTCATGGTCGAGGGCGACCTCATTTGTTCAATAGCCCTAATTTTCTCAGGATTAACTTCAATGCCCCTGGAACACACAAGGAAACCAAGGAGTTTTCCTGAAGAAACCCCGAAAGAGCATTTCTCCGGGTTTAATTTTATTCCAAAGCGATTCAAATTACAGAAGGTTTCAGCGAGATCGTCCAAATGAGACAATCTCTTGGTACTTTTTACAACCAAGTCGTCTACATATGCTTCGAGATTACGCCCTATCTGGGAAAGAAAGGTCTTTTACATCAAGCGCTGGTACGTGGAACCTGCGTTCTTGAGACCGAACGGCATTCTGACGTAGCAGTATGTGCCGAACGGGGTGATGAAGGCAGTTTTCTCTTCATCGTCTTCTGCCATGCTAACTTGATGGTATCCTGAGTAAGCGTCCAGAAAACTCATCAGTTCGCAACCCGCAGTCGAGTCGACCAGCTGGTCGATGCGGGGAAGGGGAAAGTCATCCTTCGAACAGGCAGAGTTGAGGCTAGTGTAGTCGACGCACATGCGCCACTTGCCATTTGACTTGCGGACCATGACCGGATTGGCGAGCCAGTCCGGGTGATCCACTTCGCAGATAAACCCGGCTTGTAAGAGTTTGGCTAACTCTTCTCGGATGGCTTCCTGTCGGTCAGTGGCAAAACACCTGAGCTTTTGCTTTATTGGTCGTTGTCCAGGTCGAATTGCTAACCTGTGCTCAATTACTTCCCTTGGGACACCGGGCATGTCGGACGGTTTCCACGCAAACACGTCTGCGTTAGCCCGAAGGAAAGCAACGAGGTCGAGTTCCTATTTGTCATCCAGGGCTGACCCAAACCGAATTGTCTTGGATGGGTCATCTGGGTACAAAGGAACTTGTTTGAGTTTTTCATCTGGTCGAGGAGCAGCCTTGATCGCATCTGCGGCAACGGTGGCGACCTGAGCGTCCCGGAGGGGAAGTAGATCGACCATCTCCAAAGTAGCCGGTCGCACGTGAGTGCCACGTTGCGACTGCCTCGGATCGAGATGACACCTTTGGGGCCAGGCAATTTCCCGCACTGATAAGCATAGTGCGTTGCCATCATGAACTTAGCAAGAGTCGGCCTGCCAAAGATTGCATTATAAGCTGAATCACAATCGATTACATCGAAAGTAACCAATTCTGTCCGGAAGTTGTCTGGTTCTCCCAGAGTGACCGGGAGGACCACTTGTCTCAATGGCATCATGGAGGGGCCTGGGATTATCCCATAAAACGGATGGATTATGGGCTTGATCTTCGAACGAGGAATTTGCATCTCGTCGAGTGCCTTGACCAATAAAAGATCAAGGGAACTTCCCCCGTCAATCAGGACCCTTTCGACTCTCACGTTACTGATGATTGGGGTAATGGCCAGAGGTAGCCTCAATGGTCGGGTTAGCCCCACAGGGCAGTCAGCGCGATCGAACCTCAAAGGCATATCCGACCAACGGGGGTATTGAGGTTCACCAAGGGATGTCTCCGTTTGGTTAACCTCTCGGCAGAAGGTTTTAAACTGCCTTTTGGAAACGAAAGAGGAAGAACACCCGAAAATGACATTAACATGATTTTGAGGTACCTGGTAAGCCATTTCTTCATCTCCGTCGACGTCTCTAATCCCGCACGCCTGCTCTTTAGGCGGTAAGGTTGGCATCGGCCCAACTCCTTGGTAGAAATCGTCCAGTTGTTTCAACCAACTCCTGTAGTTTTTGAGGTCGTGGCCTGCGGAGTTGTGGAGTGGACACCACTTTTTGCCCTCTTGCGGATTAGTTGATTTTTCTGGCTGGTCGGAATCCCGACCACCAGAGGCAGTTTTCCTTTTAAATGAAGACTTATTACCTTTGGTCGAAGGTGGTTTCTCTGCGACTGTGACCTCGCGGTACTGTCCAGAGCGGTTCCTCTTCGACTTCTTTGACTTCCCACCCGGTGAAGACTCCGGCTTTTTGCTTGAATCTTCTTTCCTGGCGTCCTTGAAGCCTGGTTGGGGTGGTAGGTCCCCCTTGTCGACCATTCGGTTCCATTCGACCGCTTCGGCTGCATCGGAATATCGATCAGCCATGTCGAACAAATCGGCCACTGATCGAGGAGGGTGGATAAGCAAGTCTTCAGTGAATCTCCGGTATCAAACGGCATGCTTAAATGCCCTGATTACGGAGCCATCAGATATGTTCGGGATGGTATTCCTCACCCCGACAAACCTCTTGACAAACTGCCGAAGTGTTTCGGTCGAAGTTTGCCGCAGCCTATGCAAGTCGTCCTCCTTACCCGGCTTTTGGTAACAATTTTGGAAATTGCTGAGGATGGCATCGCATAGCATTTCCCAATTGTAAATGGAACCCTCAGGCTGATTAAACAACCAGGTTCTAGCCGGTCCTGCGAGGACTATAGGCAGGTAGTTGGCCATGACCTTGTCATCGCCTCCCGCTGCTTGGATGGCAGTGATATAAATCTGAAGGAACTCAGATGGGTTCTGAGTTCCATCAAACCTCTCAATGGCCCCTGGTCGAAACTTATCAGGCCAAACGACTGCTCGTAGGCCAGGCGAAAAAGCTTTGCAACCAACGTAGGGACCGTGAACCGCCCTGTGACTCTCGGTTGGGTTTCGAGCAACCTCACGCAATGGCGAGGTTACTCGTGGTCCCAAACGAGAGTGAACAGGAACTCGATCCCTACTACGAGAATCCCGCATTCGCCGGTATTTGTCCTGTCGGGGCGGTACGGGCGGCGGGTAACTCCGCCGGCCAGAGCCGGAATGAGGACCATCCCGCTCACGGGAGTGTGTTACCGAGCGGGAAGAGGCTGTTGGGGTCGCCTCGGATGCGACCTCGTCCAGTCTTTCCGCCAGGATCCTGAAAAAGGCCGGTTTCTGCGCATCCGTGACCGTAGGAGGAAAATTGCGCATGACTTCCGCGATAGATCGCAGTCGACCATGGGTACTTCTCCTAGGGGCACCAGGTGTTATCGTTTCTTCGTCCACTGGGAAACGCTCCGGTGGTAAAGAAGGAGTCTGGTCACGTCTACGACCACGCGACCGTCGAGAAGAACTCGAGGCAGCATCGTAACGAGCCTGTGCATCTTGAAGAGCCTCTAGGGCAGTTCTGCGCAATTCGTTGTTTTGTTGCTCGAGATCTTGATCCTCCTTCTGTTTGCGATCTTGTTCTTCCCTAGCAGCCTGTTGATCGGGAGTTTCTTCCGACAGCGCAGCAAACTGCCTAGAAAGAGAGGTTCCCGATGGGGAAAACATCTCGGTTTGTTCCGAGTCTGACTCGAAATCAAAGAGACGGTGAAGGTTATCAGGGTCGAACCTTCCTAGGCTAATTTCCGGGTCATCATCATATTTTCCCTCAGTAGGGTCGTATGACGGGCCGGATTCATCACCTAGCACATTAAGAACCTCTGTGGGTTCTGACCTTGCGCTAGTTGCTCCCTGGTCGATTGACATGACCTGAAGAGATGATTCAACCTGCGGAAGATTCTGGCCTTCGACTTCCTCCATCAGAACGGGATCGCTTGGAGAAGGCATTGGTATATGGGCATAATCCTCGAGATCGAAATCTTTCTCGGAATCATATGCTCCAGCCATGCTTCGGCGAACCTCCGGATTTCAATTAGGACGCCTTGAGAAAGGCCCCACGGTGGGCGCCAGCTGTCGACGATTCGGACTCGGGGTCCTCAGCCGAACTTATGCAAAATTTGTAATTGTGAGACCTTTCAAGATGACCCTCCGGGAAGGTATGTAGAATAATGGTGAACAGGAGCACAGAGAGATTTATACAGGTTCGGGCCCTCGATGGTGGGAGTAAAAGCCCTACGTCCTGTTAGGATTTCACTATATGTGATAAAGCTTTACAAACTAGCGGGGAGAAACCTTCACAAGCGAAAGTTTTCCCTATATAAGTGTACAAAAAAGAAGCTCTAAGAGACTTGTGAATATTCTCTATTCTAAACCGTAGACTTGGCTATTTTGAGTAGTCGAGATACGTTGTATCTCACTTATCTCAGGTGTCTTGTTCTTCCAAATGTCTTGGATCCTCCTCCCGTTTGATGTACTTTGCCACCTTTTTATACTGGTTGAAAGGGTGCCAAATGAAGAAAACTGCATCAAACGGTTGGATGCGGTTTCTGGAGAACCGCTGTTAACTTCCACGGAGATTATTATCACGTGTTAATCATGAATAACCGCATATATTAACCTCTAACGGTTGGTCTTCAACGTGGAGAAATTCTCGGGATGCTTGGAATATCCTGATATAGGGATAACCGAATAAACTCCAAGCACCCTGGTCGAGAACGTTCTGACCGCGGAATGTGGGCTGACCGCACAGCATCCCGGACATCCAGTTCGCGTATAGCATACGAACTTCTAACCGCACAAGGCTGTCGGCCTGACCGCACGAAATCCGCGACCTGATGGCGTAAAGCTTGCGACCTCATGGTGATGCCCCCCAAAATGGCTTGAGTTCGCATTGCCATATATATTTGGTTCGAACCTGTCTTGAACCAAAAGTTTATTAGAAGTGACCCGGGTGTCAATCCTCGTCAAATACCAACTTGATTAGATTCAAGCCTAGACCAGGTTTTGATCCAGCCTTGACTAGATGCGGTTTGCAGAATAACGGGATCTTACTCGGAATTACCAAAACCCAAGTTGATCGAAAATGCAATTCAAAAGATAACACGCTCTTTTTTTCAAAGAGGGATCTTGTACACATCGAATGTTAGGACGCACTCACCTACGTCGATGAACTATGTGTCTAAGACTTAAATAAATTCAATGACTATGCGATGGTCTAAACTAGAACTATTACAAAGTATTTATAGTCTAATCGTATGAATACGTATCAGACTCAATAACCTAAATGTATTAGACTCAGAAACTAACTAAACCTAAACATATAGGACTCAATTATATGTATATTAGATCAGAATACAATCCGACCAGAGATCGAATCCTTCCCGAGGTTGCGAACCCTTTCCAAGGTTGCAAAGCCTTTCCGAACTCGGATAGGTTGTGAAGCCTTTTGTGAACTCGACCTGAGAGACCCGAAGATCCTCTCGGATCATTGCCAATCTCTTTGGCCTTCTCTATAGCCATCTGGTAGTAACTGACAACATTTTGAAGTTTATCGAGGTCGTTCCCTCGCTCAATATACTTCTATTTGTAGTGATCTTTTTCCGTAGTCAGCTTGTTGTTCTCCTCTGTTTACTCTGAGCAGAGGAAGAAATGAATTCAACTGGGTTCATAAAATTTATACAAGTTCACAGAATGTAACACCCCAGTTTTTTATTATCCTTTCTGCTTGCGAATCAGCATAACTTCTTTGGAAACCCTGATATTTTAACCCTATCTTGATCTTGGGTATGCCACTACCTTAACCTAAAAAGTTGGCTGCTAAACTTCATTGACCAGATCGTTTTCACATTTCAATCCAAAAGCGTTTCAATTTAGTCCTTTTCAGAAGTTTCAGGAAACCCAAAAAGGCTAAAAGTCCCAGATCACCTCAAAATCCAAATCTGATCAAGTGATAACCTTTCTTTCATTTTTCTGAACATTTTTCCCTTCTGGAAGAATCCCAGAATCTCGACCAAAACCCTAGTTCCAGCCTCGACAAAAGTTCAAACCCTAATTACCCTAATTACCCTGTTTTCGATTTTTTTTGTCAAAACCACCAGATGTTATCGGATTTCATCATTTTTCCTGCTAGATGAGTCCAAGACATTTAGTAGCACTCATCTGCAAAATCAGAATTCAAATCAGCCCTTCAGATCTTCAGAATTGCAAATAGGCCCAAACTCCCGAGCCAAAACCTTCACAGATCAGTCCAAATCGTTGCAAATAGGTCCAAAGTTTACAACCAGGTCCCTGTGAAGTTTTCAACCAGCAACCGCCAAATTGCCGCGCCGTTGAACTCGTCGCCGGCGAGGTTCGCCGCGCTGCCACCTCACGGCCACGTAGCCACCAGCCGTGCGCAGCTGTACCGCCACCGTGGAGCGCTCAAGCCCCACCGTGCCACCTTCTTCCCCGCGCGCGCGTGCTGCTGCTGCTGCTGCTGCCAGGAGCTTTACGCCACTTGGCCACCATCCCGTAGATCATCGCCACCACCCTGACCGAATCCTGATATCCCGCGATTCACCGTCTTTGGCAGAGCCCCGCCGTGTCCCAAAGCGCATCGATGACCGCCCCAGCGCCACAAGGAAGATCTTCCCCGGCGATTGCTGCTGCTCCCGAGAGCCTCACCCACGGCTATATAAACCCCCCTCCCTTGCCCAGCATTGCCTCACACCACCCCACAGCTTCCTTGCCTTAGTCTTAGCACCAGAGAGCAACCGAGCCCTCAGCGCCGCCGCGAAGCTCATCTTCTCCGGCGAGCAGTTTCTGGAGCTCACGGTGCCAGCTTCGCCCGAAGCTTCCCCCTCCAAACCAACGCCACCAGTAAGCTCCTTTCATTCCCCTGTACGTTTCATAGCCATCAATTGGTCCCCGGCGCACCTCAACGCCGGCAATCACCGGAAAACCGAAATCCCCTGTTCCCGCAATGCCGAGCGATTCAAGCCAAATTGATCCTCGTGCCTGTAGAGGATATTGATCAGTGAGCTAGGAGTAACAAACCTGCAAGCTTGGATTCACCAATTTTGCCCCGTGCGCCGGATTTCCATGTTCGAGCCTCGGTAGTTCGCCGGAGCACGCCGCTGTGCTTCTCCAGCCGATCTCTGGCAAAATTGAGTGCACCAATAGCCTTGTGACAGCCCCTAGATGCTTCCCGAGCGTTGAATTGAGTTCAAACGCCCTGGAACGAAAACCCCCAAATCGGTGCCTTCGTCTTCGGCCCCGATCGCCGGAGTTCGCTTTCCGGCCAAACCAGCCGATGAGACCTTGTCATTTAGATAGATCTCAACCCCCTGAGCAATTTTGTCTACTAGCTCGACCTCTAAATCGACCTGAATCAAAAGTTATAGCCATGCCAAGGTTGCTGTCCAGTGGCTCAGTTCATGTCCAGGCCACCGTGTTTGCTCACCGGAATTGGCCACCCTCCGGCCACTTTCAGCCCTTGAGCCTGTTGAGAGTTTTGTAGCTGTTATCAATGCCTAAACCCCAGACAAAGTTGTGCATCAATTGGAGCTCTGAGTCAAAAGTTATGCAATGCCCTAGTTTTTGGTCATGTCAAACACTATGTCAGTGCATGTCCACCTGTGGCATTGGATGATTTAGACTTGTTTCTTTTGAGCAATTGAAATGCCACTTTGTCCACTAAGCCTTTTGAGCCATGTTCTACAACATTCCCTACTATCACATCTCCAGAAAACAAACCTAGAACCGATTTAGGGCAATGTCAAGCCATGAGTCCAATGTCAGCCCTTCGACATTCAAGCCCTTTGAACCCATCTCTTCAACCAATGTCAAGTGACCTTGTCTAAACCATTTCCCCTACATGCATGATGTATTTACGTATTATTTTCTAGTGCTTGTATGCTTATATGGTATGTATGTGTTGTTTGTACCCGTCGTGGAACCAGACGTTGAAGGAGCAGAGGAGATCCCTGAAGATTCATTTGAGCAGCTAGACCCGTCACTGCAAGGCAAGTCTCAAACCCTTGATCATGTCTCACCTGCTATTTTGAAATGAAGTATGTTAACTGTTTTTCCAGTATATGCATGCCTTAGATTCAAATAAGAATTATGTTTCGATAAAATGACTAGATATGACCTAAATGATTGTAAAGCCCCTTTTGACATTGAATATCCCTGCACCCTTGTTACCCTAGATTATCATGCTTAGGCTATGCTATGCTTAAAGATTATATGACAAATATTGAATGGTCACATATGAGAAAAGCATGTTCAAAACCCCTTTTTGTGAAAGAAAATGTGATTGGAATCGATAGTGAGGATGGTTTGATTGGATGGTGCTGTGTGCGCACTGGGAATGTGAAAGACTCCTCACTAAAGATTCATAAGGACTAGAACCTTGTGTTGTGCTTCTATGCGGCATGAAAAACGTACCAACCACCTGCCTGTTTATGGGACGGGCGCAACTTAGTAGCATTCCTTAGTGTTAGCTTTTCCCTGCAATGGTTGTCGGTCCAGTTTCTTGCGAGGACTGGTGGGCCGCAGAAGGCCATGAGTGATGTGAGTTCAGAAAAATCATGAGAGGAAAAGGTGGAAAGAAGGAAGACGCCCTAAGCCAGATTAAGTCGTGCGCGACTGTAATCAAGAGAGGCTATGTGTCTTGCGAGAGCATAGGCCCAGGCTAGGAAGTAAGGCAGTGGGGAGGACCCACAACGGTACTTGAGACTTAACTGTCTATTTACCGGGCAGGGAAATAGTTAATACTAGGACTGTAAATTGTTGTGTCATCTCGGCCTTGTCACATGCGTAAAAGTCGCATGAAGCTGATCCGACTTGAAAGCCGAATGATTGGTGGATTAAGGTGGTACACCTTTGCAAAGTTTAAAAAGTATCGAATACTCTGAGCTCCCAGGTCATGGAGTTTGCACGCTGTGAATTCTATTCACGTCGATGCAGCACAAGTAGCTTTTGGAAGTTTTTCACAAAATCTGAGTAAAGTGGTGACTCATGAAAGACCGCCACACACAACATTTCTGAAAATCTAGCTTAGGATTTCAAAAGCCCCGCTTTCGAAAATAAAGACCTTTCTTTAAAGCTGCATGTGAAAATCTATTATATAATTATACACAGAGCCAAAGAGCTGTTCTTTGAGAAATTCCCCATCATCTATATATATATGCATTGTTACTTGGGACTTGTTGAGCACCATGTGGACAATGTGCTCACCCTTGCTTTTACAAACAAATTTAGAGGAAGGATTCGCCGACCCTGAATCTTATGGTCTTGAACCCAATGTGGAACAAGAAGAAGAAACTGAGGACCCATCTGGTTAAAGGGTTATGCACCAAGGTGGAGTTCGATGTGGAGAAGGCCCAAGCAATACCGCCGCTGCAGAGAAAGAAGACTGAAGAAGTCCTTTTGTTTATCGTTGTTGTTTTATTTTGTGCCGACCTTTGTGTCGAAAACTCCTTAATTTGTATTAACAATTAAGTGCGTCATTTCGGCGCTAAGTTATTGTAATGTTGGTCCTTGTGATCAGCACTTGTTTTTAATTACTCGCATTTTTATATAATGCATCTTGTTGTTGTGAGCTGCAATGTGCCTTTTCTGAGTGCAATCCACCTGGGCGATTGCCACTGGAATCCTCAAATGAGGGTCCCACACAGAAGCAATGTAAATTTCTGCCAAAATGAACTTACCATCAACTCTGGTTTGCAATTCGAGAGGTTTTCTCAAACCTTGGTTAGAATTCGAAACGACAAGGCGTCTCTTTGAAATATGAAACGTCATTTTAATTGAAGAACCTTGTCGTTTCAAATTCAAGGGCTATCTAAGAGAAATTATTACCCAAGTATTTTTGCCTATGCCTTTCCATGATCACATAGGACCACAGAGAGAGATCCGAGTTGTTTGGTTATGGCTTTCCATGGTCGCAGGAGACCATAGAAAGAGAACCAAGCTATTCTTTTTATACCTTTCCATGGTCGCAGGAGACCACGGAAAGAGATCATCAGATAGTCTGAGACATTTTGGACATAATCCAGCCCATCTTGCCAATTAGATACAAATGCCCATCACGGATGATTATCTCGTGATTGAGGTCGCGGACTTCTGTGGTCACAATGCCTTTTGCGAGCTCCCATATTACACTACCCGCGGTCTCTCTGGTCAAGGAGATATTTGCCTGCAGTCATCCTGGTCGTGGAGATATGATAATCCCTAATATGTGTTCGCAGTCCATACGCGATCATAGGAATAAAAGAGTTATTAAAACTAGAAGTACCTCCAATCAAGAAGGTCTGGTTGAGACTTTCCAACCATGGACTAAGAGTTGTATGGTTGCACCATAACAGCATTCTGATCAATGTTCCCAAGATAATATCTCATTTTTTTTTTGAGGAAACAGTAGGAGAACCCTACTAATAAAATATATTATCAAGGAGATAATACAAATCGAAAAATCCAAAAAGACAAAAATTACAAAAGCTCAATCCATCTACTTAAACCAAGCTTATAAGCTGGTTTAATTCTAAAAAGAATAAGATGTAAATCTGAAATGAATCTTTTCAGCCATTCAGCAGTTGAATAAGGATTATTTTGAAGTATGACTTCATTCTAAATTTTCCATATATTCCCTAATGCTGAAATCACCACTTCCCAATAGAAATCTTCCATCTCCTTAACATGCGATTTGTTTTCAAACAACATTTCCCAAATGTTATCTTCCATATTCCAACAAAATCCAATACTTCTCTGTAACATCCTGAGTTTAGGGGTGAAAAGTTTCTTTCTTAAAAAGTCATGCATGCATATGTCTCTTCTAGATCAGCCAAATCAACCCCAGCTTTATTCTGTTTTAGCCCTAAAATCTCAAAATCTATCCTGTAAACCCAAATCAAGATCAGATTTCTCAGATGTGATTTATCAGTTACTCTAAACATAAAAGTCTTCAGAAGCCAGATTCAATTCCATCTCTAACTCTCAGATCTATCAATCCTATTCTGTTTTCGAAAACAGGATTCTAATTACTATTCTAATTACCCTAAATACTCAGAACTCAGATTTAGCCAAATCTTGATCTAATTCAAACCAGATCATTCTTGGATTATGATCATGGGTATGCCAATACCATAATCCAGAAAGTTGGCAGTTAGATTTCTTCATCTAAGTCTTTTTCACATATCAGTCCAAATTATATTGCAATTCAGTCCTTTATCTGATATCTGGAAACCCAAAAAGGCTGAAATCTTCAGATTAACTCCAAATTCAAATCTATTTCAGGGAACACCTCCCAAATGCTAATCAATAAAAATCCTATTTTATCAGAATATCCAAATCTCATCCTAGATGCCAGAATTCGAAATCGACAAAACTCAGATCTTATTTTACCCTAAAGTACCCTATTTTCAGTTTATATCGAAAATCATCAAATCAGGCAATATTTTACCAAATCTCTTGCTAGATGAGTATAAGGTATAAGTTTATACTCACCTATGAAATTAGATTGCAAATCAACTATCTCTAAATCAGAAATTACAAATCAGTCCAGAATTCAATCAAAAATCCTTGCAATTAGGTCCCTGGTTCGACCTCAGCTGCTGTTCACGACCAGGGATCACCTCCTTCAACCTCACCCACTGTTTGCGACCAAACCAGCAGTTCACGGCGACCTCGACCACAGCCGGCACAGTGCACAGCGTTGCTTCGACCTCGACCGCGACCATGCCGTGTTTCGCCGCTGATCAGCGCCGCTCAAGCCCGAGTTGTTTGCAACCGTGTTTGCATGCGCACACGTGTTTGCACCTCAGTTGTTGCCGTGGCCATCTCTATCCAGCTCACCAACTGTTGCATGCTAGAGAGAAGCTTGCTTGCCGTTGCTTCAACCCGAAGCCTTCTTCTTCACCAGCACAAGCAAGCGAGCAGTGAACTTCGTTGTACTTTGCCTTGCCTATAAATAGCAAACCCAGAGAAGCTTTTCCATCTTTAGCAGTGCTCTCCAAAGCCCTCCAGCAACTAAACCGTACCTCTTTCCTCACCGTCGTCTTCTTCTCCGGTGAGTCCAGCACAGAGGCTCTCGGTGACAGCCTCAACCACAGCCTCAACCCTCAAATTGATAGCATTAGTGAGTAACCCTCATCCATATCATCATTCTATAGCAATTAATTGAACTCTCATGCATCTCATCGCCGGTGATTGCTGGAAATTGCTGAATTTCGAGAAATGTCCTGTTCCAGTTGCACAACTCAAATTAATCCGAATTAGCTTTCGATTCTATAGACAAAAATGATCAGTGAGCTATTTTAAGCAAACCTGTGAAGTCAGATTTCAAAATTGAGCAAGAATTGAAGCTTTTCCCTAGCACGAGCTTCACCAGCCGCCGGCGATCGTCGCCAGGCTTCTCCGATGATCTTCTGGCCAATTAAATCGTACCAACAGTTTCCTCATACCTCCTAGTTACTCTCCAAGCAAGGAATTAAGTTCAAATTGTGTATAATGAAAACCGCAATCTCATTGCCTTCTTCTCCGGCGCCGGCCACCGGAAATCTATTCCCGGCCGATCCAGCTTCAGAAACTTTGTCCACCAGATGCGCCTTGATCTCCTGAGCAACTTTGTCTACTACCTCGACTTCCAATTCGGTCTAAATCAGAAGTTATAGCTATGCCCTAATTCCTGTCCAGTGCTGTGATTTGGAACTTCAGCCACTGAGTTCATCGCCGGTTTTCATCACTTTCCGGCCATCTCCTGCCCTAGATCCTGTTGTATCAATTGTTTCTGTTATCAAAGCCTACCTCCCAGACAAAGTGGTGCATCAATTGGAGCCCTAGATCAAAAGTTATGGCAAGCCCTAGATTCTGGCCATGCCAGTTCAATGCCAGACTATGTCAATCAGTGGCATTATCCCTTTTCACTTCCTTCCAGATATGCATTTTGAGCATAACTTTGTCCCTTAGATTCCTGAGGTTGTGATCTACAATTTCTTCTTCTATCGCAACTTGATTTGAGTCCTTGAACTGCATTTTATGCTTAGCCCTAGATTTTGACATTGTCAGCCCTATGCCAGAGCATGTCAGCCAGTGGCATTAGCTCTTTTTACCTCTTTTCAGTTGTGCAAACTGAAGATAACCTTGTCCCTTAGACTTGTGGAGCTGTTCTCTACATTTTATTCTACTGCCACAAGTTGAGATAACCCTTCTATCATCCATCGACCCTATGTCGATGCCTTGAACCGAATGTCGACCTAAAGACGTTCGTTGTTTTTGAGCAAACCAATCACAACCTTGATATCATTCTGATACTTTGAGACATTTGGAACCTTGTAAACCTTTGACAATTAATCTTAACCCTGGTTTTCATAACTTAACTCTCATCAACTCCTAAACCCAATCATTTCAGAATCATCAAGACTTCATCTTTGCATTATTGCATATAGTATAATAATGTATTGAAAAGATTGTGATTATTGGTTGTTTGTTTGATTGGAGAGCAGATCAAGAGCCCGAGTTCGAGGACTTCACTGCTAATCCGACATCAACTGTTGTCTCTTACGACGCGGAAGGCAAGTCATATTCTTGGTCATCTTAAACCTATATTTTAAGAGTTTCTATAACATAATCTTGAATATAGATAATATTGCATGTGAAAGATTGAGAATGGTTGATTTATGAATTGGCAGTACTAGACTGGTTATCTGTGAAATGTGAAATAAACAAGTTTTGAGCCATGAACTATTATATATGTATTTATATATATATTCATGAAATAAAACCCCTAGCCGTGACCAGAAAAATGGTATGGAATGGTGGTAGCACTGGAGGTGCTAGACTGTAAAGGATGTGCAGGCACTGAAGGTGCAGGGTTGTGGCTGGTCTGGTCACTGGCATATAAGGACTAGAACCTTGTGTTGTGCGTCTAGTGGCATGAACAAACGTACTAACCGCAAGCCTGGTATGGGACAGGCCTGAAGAAGTACTTATGTGGAACGCACATGAAACCCCTGCATGAGATGGAAAACAATACACTAAACTCACGGGGTTCAGCTCCTCCACATATCACTAAATGTGATTTGATCAAGCACATTGACCCAGTAATGGGAAGAGGCATTCGGGTGTGGGGGTAATCCCGCCACAACTGCGGTTTGTGTGAAGAAAACTACAGGGTCAGGGGTGAATTGTAAGTGAAACATAACAAAAGTTCTTGTTATCTCCACCTTGCCGCTCACAGTATGAAGTGAGTCAGGGGTCCAATCATTTTGATAGGAAGGGCTTGAAAGTGGAATATCTTGCGGGTAAATTGGTACCTCTCTGCAGAGTCAAAAATGTATTCGAATACTTCGTGCTCCCGAGTTTTAGGAGTCTGCTGCGGTGGATTAAATCCACGGGGTGTGACACAAGTATATTTTCTAAATAAAATTTGTTAAATCAAGATTACCCAAATGACATGTGTTGTCATGATAAGGAGTACTGCCGTGGGCTGTCGTGTGTCGACGTGTCGTGGTAGTGCTATAATCTAGTGAACATGAATGATGATGTTATATTATGAAAAGTGCTACCATGAGATAAGAAGAGATGAGGTATGAAAGAAAAAGGTTATTTTACAAATATCCATAATTCTTGACTAGTCTAGATTCATATCATCACTACTATATGTATCTACTCTTACCTATGACTTGCTGAGTACGTAAGTGCTCACTCTTGCAACCTACAAATCAATAGATGGAGCGTTCAATAATCCAGACGAAGGCATGGAGAACTTCTTGGATCCAGAAGGAGGAGTGTCAGTTCCGCCAGAGCCCTGATGTGTGTTGTTCTACCGTCCACTTCTCTTTGTGGGAGGGTCACCTATCTTCTGCTGTGTAGATGTTATTTTGCTAAACCATGTATGCCGCGAAGGCATTGTAATCTCTTTATGTAATATTAAGGCCAGCAGGCCACACTACTTAACTATTTTGTAAGTTACTCTGTTGCAATGTGAATATACTCATGTGCTTGACTTATCCTGGGAAGTCAAGGGTATGTGTATGCTATGCATATATGGGACTAGCTGCAGCGAGCTAGGTCTCTACAGGAGTAGTCGTAGTCCCAGTCTCGGGGCGCGACATTCTCCAATAGGAAAAAGAAAATGGACAAAAAAAGAATAGATTAATTTGAGACTCCAATTCATTATTCTTGCAGCAAACACAAGCTTGATCCTCCAACTGGAAATGCTTTCAAGACAAGAGTTCTCTTGTATTCAACCTGTTAAACAAAAAAACCCAAAAGAAAACCTTCTGCTTGTAAATACAGCTATTCTTCCAACAATATTTGAAAATACTATGCTCCTGCGATTGACCCAGAATAGCCAAGTAGACTTTTTTGGTTGAAAACTTATCAGAAATGTGATCATTGAGACTCCAAATGTCATTAAAACCACTCCCCAATTGAAGATCAAAAAGTAATTGAGATAAAAGATTGAACTGTTGATGTGCAATTGGCGACAACGGCAAAGAGAAGCAAGCCGCTAAATTCTCTGAAGCTACAAAATTACTAACAGAGATTTCCTGAATGGCAAAAGAGTATAATTCTGCCCATTCATGAGAAAGAACCTTTCGATGCCATAAATCTATCCAAAGACTGCAGGTAGTTCCATTACCAATAATACATTTGAATAATCCTTGAAAATATGAGAGGTTTTGTAACACATCTTTCCACCAAAAAGAACCTTTTGGACCTGCTCATTGAGGAAGCTTAAGGGAATAATAAGTTTCCCATACCAAATTGCTGCAAGGAATATCTTTTCTATTAAAAAATTTAAACATGAATTTGATCAACAAAGCCATGTTTTGGGTCCGCAAGTTTAACACTCCTAGACCTCCTTTAATGTTTAGTCTACAAACTTTTGTCCAAGCCACAAGACAATTACCACCATAACAATGTACTTGACCTTTCCAAAGGAATGCTCTTCTAATTTTATCAATTCTGTTAACCACCTTTCCCAGTAATTTCAGAATACTCATAAAAAAAACATTGGCAAAGACGATAAGACTGAATTTAATAAAGTCAAGAATTGGTCGAAATCTCTTGAACACTGTTTTGGAGACCACTTGTCGAGACGGAACCGAAGACTTGGTCAAAAATACCCAATCTCTGCTTTTCACCTGATCACTGAAATGACAACCAACTTGTCGAAAAGGAACCGAAGACTTGGCCGAAATTACCCGAACTCTATTTTTTGACCACTCCAGACTAGCACAGTGAACCTTTTCTTTACCCTTTTGAAAAGAATTTTGATCTAATGATCTTTGTTTGATTAAAGTCCATAGTTTGGATTGTTCAATAGACCACTTAGTAAATTCAAATTGCCAGTTAGGACCGCCATCTCTCCACAAGTAAAAGGAGAAAGAAAACTGATCATGGATGATATTCTTCAATTTAAGAATTTTAAATCCAACCTTCTTATTAGTCACTAAGAAATGAAAACCAAAATCTGAGAATTGAAAAACATTGAAGAATTTAGCTTCACTTATAAAGTGAGCAGCTAAAATGTCACCAATCACCTTCTCAGAGGGTCTACACGCTTATCGACTAATGAGAAGAATGAGAAAGAATTCCTTAAAATCTCTTAAACCATCAAAAGTAACTCCAGAGTGAAAAGAAAACCAAACATCTTTCTCAAAAGAATAGCCAATATTCCAATCCAAACTCTTTGGGTCAAACATGATTTTAGGAAGAAAAAGCCCAAATTGAGATTTGAGATGATAAGGTCGAAGACTAAAAAACTACTCAACGATCAAAAAAAGATCGAAATCCGACGACCACCGACCCTGATTGATCCTTATACCTAAGACCATCATAGTTTCCTACATGTGTAGTAGTATACTTTGATACTACCAAATGCTACTTTTAATTGAGTAGTAATAAAGGTAATATTTGGGTATGCTATTAGCCATGCTGAGGAATGTAAATAGTTAAAATGGAATTTGCATCTCTCATATAATAAGAAAGATATCTCTGGGTCCTTTGATATAGATGAATTGAGAAGTGCATGGCCATGCCATTTGTAATTGAGTGTCAACTACGAGAAGATCAGTTCACTATGAAATCGAGAAAAGATTGAACTGTGCAAGGATGGCATATTTCCTATCTTGGGTTTAATCTGGTATCGTATGGCAAGAGGATCGACATGAATACATTACATAGGTTCGACATGAATACATTATAATGATTGATGTGCATATTTGATCGCTTCATCAAATCTACTTCTGTTGTTGGTAACAATCTAACTATGGTCTATTACTTGCAACCTTCAAGTAAAAAATTTTTGAAATGTTTCTAGTGTATCTTATTCGGGTTTTTATAGTGGTATTAGAGCCATCCTATATAGTATTAGATCTGGATTAATAACACATATGTGATATATGCAGTAATTGTAGATTAGATCTACTAGTTTATTGAATCTGTTACCATATAAGTTTCATTATACATGATTGTTTTGACATCCAAGTGTTGTGAGGAACTGATTTTTGGCCGACTGTGATATGAATTGTTGTCGATCCTAGGATGTGCCAAGAGGGAGGTGATGTTAGGGTTTATCTGACAGTGGTAGAATTGGCAGAAACATATGGTTATAGATTGGATCTTCTAAACCATATGTGTATAGATTGGATATACATATGACATTAGCTGCCTATTCTGGATATTCATATTGGAGTTAATATGACTAGTATAAGGGGAATTAAACCAATTGAATTGTTTTGAAAATTTTATTAATGTGGTTAATCTAAAAAAATATTAATATTTTGTTTTCAAAAAAAAGGAAAAAAAGATTATACTTGACAACCAGAAGCTGTCAACTTTAGTGTTTAAGGAAAGAACACATCATAAGGTTTTTCTTAATAGGCCCCACTCAGCAGGACGCTTTCCTTCATGGTGTGAGCGAAAACAGTCACGGTCTTTCCTAGCCAAAGTTACTGGCAATGGAAGTTAAATATAGTCGCAGTTGCGCCTATTAGATCGTCTAACTGATAGTTATTTTCGTGCATATGGATGTTTTGTCATGTTTTAACCCCTCATAAAAATTAAGTGTTTATTATGCCCTTCCAATTGCTACACATGTCAAGATTTTGATCATTGGTAGGCCTAACAAATCAAGGCACCATCAATTATCTTAATATGGCAGAATGTGCGTTGGACACTCATAAGAATAGAATTAGTTTAACCTAACAAGGCCATCAAAACGGTTTTGGGCTTTGGGGCATGGTGTTGGGAGCCATGGTATGGGATGACACCCAACAAACAAGAGTTATACATGATATAATTAGGAAGGAGAAACTTGCTGATTTCGTCGTATGAGTGTGAGCTCTGCTCTGATGGCTTTTTGGAATCTCACTTCCATCTCTTTTTTGAATGTGCTTTTGCCATTCAATGCTGGAATCTTATTGGCATTAGATGGAGAGGAACTTTGTCTAATTCAGCCATGACGAATTTGATTTGGAAACTCAAAGAAGACAACCCGACATTCAAAGATTTTCTCATGGAAGTAATCATGTCTTCGTTGTGGAATATTTGGAAGATTAGAAATTCCAAAATTTTCAATCAACAGACGGGGAGTCTCTTCAAGTGGAAGAAAGCCTTCATTTCAGATTTTAAACTAATCACTGCTCGTTCCTCTGTTGATACTAGAGAAAAAATTCTTAGATGGGTTGATCTTTTGTAATGTTTGTTTGTTTTCTCTTTTGTAACCTGAACTTTCTTTTTTTATATATTATTATATACAATAGGTTCCTTGCCTACTGTATTTTCTTCAAAAAAAAGAGTTGCTTACCTAAATAACTAGGTTTCTAACAGTGATGCCAAAACTCACTAGAACTTAGTGAAATATGGATTTTGGCCTACTATATATATTTCTTGAGGGATTTTTGTTCTAAAATATATAGTTGGTACATCTTTTATTGAATGGTTTAATAAAAGATTTTTCCTAAACATAATGTTAAAATTTTGTATTTCTTTACTATTTTAGATCATGGATAGTGGTAGCTCCTAAAACAATTTCAGTTTGCAATCTATCTTTAATAAAGAAAAGCTCAATGGAACAAATTTTATTTTTTGGTGTAGAAAATTGAGAATTGTTTCCAAACAGGAGAAAAGGACTATATTCTAGAGACTCCTATACCTGATGAACCAGCCGCTAGTGCTCCACGTGCTCAAAAGGGTGCTTACAAAATCATACTGATGATGCACTTTATGCTAGCTATCTAATGCTAGTAACCATGAACTCTGAGTTTCAAAAGAAATATGAGAACATGACAACTTATGACATGGCCGTGTCTCTTAGAAACTTATTCGAGGAGAAAGCTAGGGTGGAAAGATATGAGACCACTAAGAAATTGCATGATTGCAAGTTGGTAGAAGGGAGCTCAGTCAGTCCTCATGTGATCAAGATGACTGGTTACATTGAGAACTTGGAAAAGCTTGGTTTTTCCCTTAGCCAAGAGTTGGATACTAATATGATTCTCCAGTCGCTCCCTCCAAGCTATGACCAATTTGTTACTAACTATAACATGGATAATCAGGAGAAATTATTGACTGAATTGCATAGGATGCTTAAAGCAATGAAACAGAACAATAAGAAAAATCCAAATAATGTGATGATGGTTCAAAAAGGAAAAAGCTTTAAGAAGAAGGGCAAGGCTAAGAGAAAAGGCAAAGCTCGAGAAAAGTTCTATAACGCTAAGCCTAATTCCAAAGCAAAGTCCAAGCCACCCCTACTACTGAATGTTTATATTGCAAGGAATCTGGCCATTAGAAGAAGAATTGCAAGAAGTACCTAGAAGATCTAAAGAAAAAGAAGGAAAGTGAGACTCCTTCAGGTATATATGTTATAGAAGTTCATTTAGCTACTTCTCCTTCCAACTCTTGGGTATTTGATATAGGATTGGATGCTCACATTTGCACTTCGATGCAAGGGCTCAAAAGGAGTAGAAATTTGGCTAAGGGTGAGATTCAACTTCTCATTGGCAATGGAGTAAGAGTTGTGGCCTTAGCTGTTGGAAATTTTATATTAGCTTTACCTTTAGGATTAGTTTTAGAACTTAATAACTGTTATTATGTTCCTGCCATAAGCAAAAACATTGTATCTGTGTCGTGCTTGGACACGTTGGATTATGAATTTAGAATAAAGAACAACTGTTGTTCCTTATATCTAAATGATATGTTTTATGGCAATACCTCATTGGAGAATGGGCTTTATCAACAAAATCTTGAATTATCTGTCTATAACATATGTACTAAGAGGCTTAAGCCCAATGATTTGAATCCCATGTTTATCTGGCATTGTCCTTTAGGCTATAGAAATGACAAACGCATCATGGAACTCCTGAAAGATTGATAAGGACATCAAGTGAACGGATACACACACTACTTCAATTCCATCACCTCCTATGCAAGGACCAATTACAAGGGCACGTCATGACAGTCAAATTACCAGGTGTTGTGGTATTGCGAATACCCTGGTAGGTTTCGTGGACGATCCTAGTGAAAAAAATGCGACGCGGGCTGACCGGGTGACCGGTCCTCCCCCGCCGGACAAACACAAGAATTGACACGAGGATTTATAAAGGTTCGGGTCCCGGTGGGGGCCCTAGTCCTGTCAGCGTGCTCCCGACCGGAGCCGGATGGGGAGGCTCTCTCGGGGAGAGGCTTCCGGAGCACACCTGTGAGTTTGGCTATTCTAGAAATAATGAATGACTTGTCCTTACAACAGGGGGTACAAGGGCTATTTATAGCCCCAAAAAGAAGCAAAAAAGACTAAACTACCTCGGACGCTACCGCCGGATTGAGGGGTAGCGACGTCCTTCTCTCGGTCAGGTGCCTTGGATGCTTGACAGGTGGTCGCTGATTCCCGAGGTGCTCCTCGCGTGACCTGCACGTGATCAACAACCAAAGACTTTACCTTTAGAAGGGCGACGAGGCCCAGGACGTGCCCCGGAGGCAAGGTCCCCGGGCGAAAGGCGGCGCCCGGGACGTGCCCCGGAGGCAAGGTCCCCGCGCCAAAGGCGGCGCCCAGGACTGGCACCGGAGACCAAGTCCAAGGAGCCGAAAGGCGGCGCCCGGGGCAGCCACCGGAGGCCACGTCCCTGGGAGAAACGCGGCACTCGGGGCAGGCACCGGAGGCCACGTCCCTGGGCGAAACGCGGCACTCGGGGCAGGCACCGGAGGCCACGTCCCTCGGCGAAACACGGCGCCCGGGACCGGCACCGGAGGCCACGTCCCTGGGCGAAACGCGGCGCCCGGGACCGGCACCGGAGGCCACGTCCCCGGGCAAATAGCAGCGCCCGGGACCGGCACCGGAGGCCACGTCCCGGGAGCCAAAAGGCGGCGCCCGGGGCCGGCACCGGAGACCACGTCCCCGGGAAAATGGCGGCGCCCGGGACCGGGGCAGGCACCGGAGGCCACGTCCTCGGGCAAATGGCGCCGCCCGGGACCGACACTGGAGGCCAGGTCCCGGGAGCCAAAAGGCAGCGCCCGGGACCGGCCCCGGAGGCCAGGTACCGGGAGCCAAAAGGTGGCGCCCGGGGCAGGCACCAGAGGCCACGTCCCCGGGAAAATGGCGGCGCCCGGGACAGGCACCGGAGGCCACGTCCCCGGGCAAATGGTGGCTCCCTGGACTAGCACCGGAGGCCAGGTCCCGGGAGCCAAAAGGCGACGCCCGGGGCAAGCACCGGAGGCCACGTCCCCGGGCACATGGCGGCGCCCGGGACTGGCACCGGAGGCCAGGTCCCGGGAGCCAAAAGGCGGCGCCTGGGGCAGGCACCGGAGGCCACGTCCCCAGGCAAATGGCGGCGCCCGGGACCGACACCGGAGGCCAGGTCCCGAGAGCCAAAAGGCGGTGCCCGGGACAAGCACCGGAGGCAACGTCCCCGGGCAAATGTGACGCAACTTACCTGGACTTAGTTTCGCGAAGATTTCCCCCAACAGCAGCCCCCCATGCCCCCCGGGGACGATGCTCGAGTCCCCGGTGGGTATGGTACATGTTACCGGGAAAATCTCCGGACCAAGCCACCGGAGCCGTGACACTTCGATTCTCGTGCCACACGCTTATGACCGTGCCGTTGGGCCATAAATACGCTCGCGGTTGGAACTGGCGCCTCGGTTTGCGCGCTAGTCCCTTTGTTTCCCGCGCACGATTTGAACTTCAACGGCCCAGATGTACCGCGAAGTGCCACGTGACGCCCATCTGGGCCATGCTTCGCCCCTATAAATAGGGCCTTGGGGGGCCCGGGAAGCTCATTAGAAACTTTCAAACTTCAGCGCCCTTAGCTCTCCCGGTAGCCCCCCTCCCGGCAGCTAGCTCCCGGAAGCTTTAGGTTCGGAACCTTTAGGCGTTAGTTCCCGGAAGCCTTAGCCACCGGAAAAAACCAAAGCTGATGGCGCCCAAGGGTCGAGCGAAGACCACGGAGGTGCCCCCGGAGGAAATCGCTCCAGATTTCCTCTGGGCGTCGGAGTTCACGGCCGGGGACTTGGAGTCCCTGGTTGAACGCGGAGTCGTCGAGGACGGGGACATCTGGGTCCCTGTGAAGAAGGACGGAGCCCCCCGCCCCAGGCCCGGAGAGATTGTGGCCTTCGAGGCCTTCCTCGAGGCGGGGCTCCGGCTCCCGATGCATCCCTTGCTCCGGGAGTTTTTGAAGGAGTACGGGGTGGCGCTAAACCATCTAACACCGAACGCCATCATCCGGATGGGCCTCTTCATTTGGCTCTTCGAGACGGCGACCGGGCGGGACCCCACCCTACGAGCCTTCAGGTACTTCTACGAGCCGGCGGCGAGGAGCTCCCACTTGGTGAAGGGGGGACCCAAGTCCCCCTTCGGCTCAGTGATGATGCAGATGCTACCGTCCCGGGTAGCCGATTACCCGGCGATGGCCTCTCGGGACCACTGGGGTGACTGGATCCGGAGGTGGTTCTACCTCCGGGTCCAGGATGACGAGGTGGTGTACGCCCCGGAGGCCCCCGCCTACAGCAGGTCGTCCGCGCCAAAGCCTTTGGTGTGGACGGACGAGGAGCTGGAGCTCCTTGGCAAGGTCATTATCTCCCGGGGCACCCGCTCTATGCGGGACGCCGCCGAGGAGACGATGCTCTTGTGGATCTCCCCCTTCTCGCGCGGGAGAAGGGGGATCGGGATGGGCCACGAGCAGCAGCCCCCGGTCAAGCCGGTGACCCGACGTAAGTCTTCATTACCTGGTTCATTGCAGTTACAAATTTTTGAAAATTTGACTAACTCTTACCTTTCGCAGTCCGGCCGTACCCGGCGGCACGGGAGAAGGCGGAGAACCTCTTGGGGAGGTACTTCGCGGACGAGCACGAGCGCATCATGAGCGTCGTGGGGGAGGGCCCTCCCCGGAACCTGGTAGCTGAGGCCTTTGGGCTGAGGCTACCGGAGAGGAAGCCCCTCGCCACCCCCGGATCGCACAAACGGGGGAAGGACGCTGCCGGGGGCTCTGAGCCTAAGAAGGCCGGGGTCCAAAAAGCCCCCGGCCCATCGACGACACCGGCCTCAACGCCAGCGAAGGACTGGAATGAGACCCCCGGGACTGGACGCATCCGGGCGCCGGCCCAGAAAGAAGCAACATCCCCTCCCCCGGAGAGCCCTGTTGACGAGGGGGGGAGCCCCTCAGTCTAGGAGGTCCCTCCGGAAGTGGAGGCCCCGGGGGCCCTCCCCCCGGGAAGGGGAAAGGGCTGATGGTTCCTCCCCGGGCAGGGACCCCTTCCGAGAGCTCCTCGGCCACTTCCACGGAGGCCACCTCCTCGGTGACAAAGACGCCGACCACACTGCCGGACGCTCAGGTCCGAGGACCCCTCACCGGCCGCGACGGGACCGGCGTCGGGCGGGAGACCCCCCTGCTTTCCGCGGGGGAGGTCACCCGCTACGCGGAGGGCCTGCAAACCTGGAAGGTGCAGGCCTACATTGCGGAGGGGATGCACCATGAGGGTTTTGGAGAGCGCCAGTCTCTCCAGATTCAGGTACTTACCCGAGTCGATGACGCCTTCTTACGGGCACCTACATTTGAATTTTTCTAACTCTGGTGTTTGTAGGGGGCGGCCATTACCTGGGGCCTTGAGTAGCGGATCAGCCGGCTGCTGAAGGACGCGGAGGAGAGGGCCACCACCTACCTAGGGCAGCGCGACAAAGCCCTCCAGGAGCTAGCCCGGGTCTGGGCCCAAGTCCAAGTCTCCGAGGCCGTCAATGGCCGCCTTCGGCAGGAGGCCAAGGTGAAGGAGGAGTCCTTCCGGGAGCTCGAGGGTTCGAGCGTCCGGGCGGTGATGGACGCGGGCCGCTCCGTCCGCTCGGCCCTCAAGAGCCTAGGCTCCGGGAGCAGCTCGGAGGTGACCCCGGCCACCCTCGCGGAGGCTGTGCATTTTCTTAACGCACAGGTCTCCGTGATCCCGGAGGCCGCAGATGCCCGGGCACGAGGCCGGGCAATCCCCGTGGTTGCGGCCGCGGCCAGGCTCATGGAGCACCGGGGAGTGGGCGCCCGGGCGATCAGGGGCCGCATTCCCCGGAGCTTCCCCGAGTTCTTCGAGCCCTCGCGCCGGGAGGTGGAGCAGCTCGCCGGGGGCTTCTACGACCGGATCATCCGGGTGAGGTTCCCGGCACCGGCGCCCCCGACAGCGGATGCCCCGGCCCCGGCCCAGGAAGAAGCCCCCCGGGGGGAGGACGCCAATGAGAAAGTATGAGCCTCCCCCCGAGTCTTAGATAGGGCCCTTTTGCTTTCTTAGAATTTTGTCCCTGGTAGCTTCTTAGAAGAAGCCCCGGACACTTGTAAAAAGACATTTTGAAATGCAATGGAATTAGAAATTTTTCTGTCTTGAATGAATACATTTTTACCAGGATTCCCAGGAGGTTACTCCCGGGCGAAGGTCCGCAAAAGCTTCCCCGGGGGCGAGGCCTTCGAGCCCCGGTAGGTGCCCCCCGGGGGAAGCCCAAGCTGCTTTGATCTTGCTAAGTCTCATCTCTGGGAAGCGCAGCGGGGACGCCGTCCAGGAGCCGATCCGGTTAAGATGGCATCCGGAGTGGCACTTGGACAATTTTGACAATCATCGCACCGAATTATCCCCTCCGCGTCCCGGGTCCCGGATGATCCCTCCTCTTTGGATACTTCCGCCGGTGAGCTACGAGTATTGGCCCGAGAATGTGCTCCGGGAAGCTCAGCGCCGCGTACGCGCATTGTACCGGGACCTGGCCCGGGAGCTAGCGGAAAGCCTCCGGGACTATTAGGCGTAGGAGCCTTAGGATGTAGAGAACTTCCGGGTTTTGACCCGGGTTGTACCGTTTCCGATGCCCACCGGAGGGGGAAGATGTCCTCCGGTTGAATGATTAATAAAGCCGTGTTCGCTTCTTGTTGCTTTGAGTCTTTTCTTGATATTTTTCTTGGATGGTCTCGATGACTCCTTTTGATAAGAATGAGCTAAGTTTGCTCGTGGGTGGTCCAGACGACACCCGGGGGTTCCTTATCCCCGCGCCCGCAGTGGGCCGGAGGATAGCTCCGCGCGCTGTGGGTGTGACAAAGCCCCCGGGGTGAAGATGAAGACCTGTAGCATAAAAAAAATTTCCAAGTTAGGAAGTTCTAAAACGAGGTTTTCAGGGAGGGACTTTCCGGGAGACGATCGTCCGGTCGCCGTGAGAACGGGGAGCCGGGAATAAGGTCTGCCGGGAAGAAACATCCGAGAAAACCCGATGAGATTTCCGGAGGAGATTTTCGGGAGACAATCGTCCGGTCGCCGTGAGAACGGGGAGCCGGGAATAAGGCCTCCAGAGAGGAATTATCCAAGAAATCCATAATTTTTCTGGGAGACAATCATTCAGTCGCCGTGAGAACGAGGAGCCGGGAATAGGGTCTCTGGGGAAAAATGTCCGAGAAATCCGATATTTTTCCGGGAGACAATCATCCGGTTGCCGTGAGAACGGGGAGCCGGGAATAGGGTCTCCGGGGAAGAAATATCCAAGAAAGCCCGGGACATCCCGCTGGGGAGACTGTCGACTCCCGGAGGAGGATGTGCCCGATGACGGGTCTGAGTGTTTGGGTAGGGGACTAGTCTCCCAAAGTGACTCGTTACCACGGTCGCTGGGTACCGGGTTGCCGCTTACACCCTCAGTCCATGAGGGTTGATTGTAAGCCGCCCTACAGGAGGGACTTGCTGGGTCTGAGCCCACTTCCTCACGGGGAGGGCATCCTCACGGGGAGGGCTTCCTCGCGGGGAGGGCATCCTCGCAGGGAGGGCATCCTCGCGGGGAGGGCATCGCCGTTAGGGGCGATAATGAGAGGAACCTGCAATGAGATAGTTGAAGAGAAGAGTCCAGTTGTATTGATAATGAAATGAAATACAACGCCTCCCCCCGCGAAGTCGCGAAAGGGGAGGGAAAGGTAATTACAATGTCCCCATTCCGCCTTCGGCGTGATCGCTCCGGGGAAGGGGACAGTAAGTACGAGGTCCCCCTTCACCCTCTGGCGTAAACGCTCCGGGGGAGGGGACGGGCCTGTGTAGGCTTGACATAAAACTTGCGAAGTAAACGCAAGTTCCACGTGTGCTTCAGCTCCTGCTCTTGGAGGTTAGAGAGTTTGTAAGCCCCCGAGCCCAGGACCGCGCAGATCCTGTAGGGGCCCTCCCACTTGGGGGAGAGCTTGCCCTGGGCTTGGGTCTGTGACGCGCTTGAGGACAAGGTCCCCCAGGCGGAAGGATCTTTCGCGCACGCGCTGGTTGTATGCGCGCGCCATCTCGCACTCGTAGATGGCGTGGCGGAGGAGCGCTCGGTCGCGTTCCTCCTCCACGAGGTCGATCTCCAATCGCTGGTTGGCCTCATTGGCCTGGTACGCTGCGGTTGTAGCTCCGTCCAACAGCTCGACTCGCAGCGACCGGAAGCCAATCTCCGGGGGGAGGACTGCCTCCGCCCCATAGACTAGGGAGAAGGGAGTACGTCCCGTCGCCCGGCTCAGGGTCGTGCGCATGGAGCAGAGGATGCTAGGGAGCTCCTCTACCCATGCACCCCGCTTAGAAGTTGCTTGTTCGAGTCTCCGGCGCAATCCCTGTAGGATCACGCCGTTGACCCTCTCGACAGCCCCATTGCTCCGGGGATGGGCCACTGAGGCGAAGTGGATGACGAGCCCCAGGCCTTCGCAGAATTCCCGGAAATAGGCCGAGTCGAATTGGATCCCGTTATCCACGGTGATTTCCCGGGGGACGCCAAAACGACAAACGACGTTTTTCCAGAAAAATCGCTAGACGGCCCGGGACGTGATGCTGGCCAAGGGTTCCGCCTCTACCCACTTTGTAAAGTAGTCGGCCGTGACCACCGCATACTTGTATCCTCCGGGCGCTGGGGGGAAGGGCCCTAAGAGGTCCACCCCCCAGCGCACGAAGGGCCAAGTGATGGGGATAGTCTGCAGTGCTACAGGGGGAGGTTCGAACCCTTGGCCATCTTCTGGCAGGCCTCGCACGCGGAGACAAGGTCTCGTGCGTCGCGCATGACCGTGGGCCAATAGAAGCCCTGTCGGAGAGCCTTGGCCGCTATGGCACGCGGGTCTGGATGACAGCCACAACTCCTGCTTGGATGTCTTCGAGAAGTTGGAGTCCCTCCGGCCGGGGGAGGCAGCGCAAGAGGGCGGAAGCCCCCCGCTTGTAGAGCCTCCCTTCCAGCAGGAGATATGCGCGGGCTTTGGCCCAGAGGCGCTTAGCCTCGGTCTCATTGGGAGGGTCCCCCTCCCCCTTTATGAAGGAGATGAGGGGGTCCATCCATGACGAAGTCCTGGTGATCTCGGCGACCTCCAGGATGCGAGGCTCATCGCCCATGTCCGGGGAGGCCACCAAGGTCTTCGTGATGATTTCCAGGAACGCCCCTTTGGGGAGCGATTCCCGGGTGCTGGCTGCCCGGGCCAAGGAGTCGGCCCGGTCATTGTCCCTTCGCAGGATATGCCGGCCCTGGAGGCCGTCAAAGTGCCTCTCCATCTTCCACACCTCCTGCAAATAAAGACTCAAGTTTGTGTCGTGGCACAGGTAAGACTTGTCCATTTGGCAAACTACGAGCTGAGAATCTCCCTTCACTAGGAGGCGCCGGATCCCCAGGGAGCATGCAAGGCACATCCCGAGGAGCAAAGCCTCGTACTCGGCGACGTTGTTGGTTGCGGGGAACTCGAGCCGCGCCGCGTACTCGAGATCCTTCCCCTCGGGGCTCCGGAGGACTACTCCCGCACCGGCCCCGGCAAGGCACAGCGACCCGTCGAACATGAGTGTCCAATGGTCACTGCGTCGGGGCGGTGCGGGGAGATCTTTGTCCCTGGACCCGGAGGCAGGAGTCCATTCTGCGACGAAGTCGGCGAGGACCTGTGACTTGATGGTGGAGCGGCCTGTGAGGGACAGGGAGAAGGGGTCGAGCTCGGCCCCCCACTTCCCAATCCGGCCGGTGGCCTCTTTGTTCTGCAGCACCTCCCCCAGGGGGAGGGACGTTGGGACGGTGATGGGGTGTCCCAGGAAGTAGTGGCGAAGCTTTTGGGACGCCATCAGGTGGGCGTAGCAGATCTTCTCCGTCTCCGTGTACCGAGTTTTGGCCCCCTGGAGGGCCTCACTCACGTAGTACACGGGATGCTGCTGCCCCCCTTGCTCCTTTACCAATACAGCGCTTATAGCGACCGGGGTCGCGGCAAGGTAGAGGTGCAAGGGCTCTTCTGGAGACGGACTCACGAGCATTGGAGGGCTCGTGAGGTAGTTCTTGAGGTCGTCGAAGGCCTCCTGGGCCTCGGGGGTCCAGCGGAACACCTCGAGCCCCCGGAGGATCTTGAAGAATTGGAGGCCTCGCTCCCCCGACCGCGAGACGAAGCAGCTTAGCGCGGCTAAGCAGCCGGAGAGCCGCTGGACGTCTTTGACGTAGCGCGGCGGGGGCATGTCCAGGAATGCCCGGATCTTTTCAGGATTTGCCTCTATGCCCCGCTGGGACACGAGGAAACCCAGGAGCTTCCCCTGCGCACGCTGAAGGCGCACTTCTCCGGGTTGAGCTTCAGCCCGTACGCGCGGAGGTTGCTGAAGGTCTCCGCCAGGTCGTCAATGTGGGAGGCTGCGCGGGGACTTTTCACGACCGCGTCGTCTACATAGACTTCGACGTTGCGGCCGACTTGATCTTTGAAGACCAGCGTCATGAGGCGCTGGAAGGTCACTCCCGGGTTCTTGAGCCCGAAGGGCATGTGGGCGTAGCAAAAGGTTCCGAGGGGAGTTATGAAACTCGTCTTTTCCTCGTCCCCTTCTACCATCCGGACTTGATGGTAGCCCGAGTAGGCGTCTAGGAAGCTCATCAACTCGCACCCCGCGGTGGAGTCGACCAGTTGGTCAATCCGCGGGAGTGGGAAGTTGTCCTTGGGGCAAGCGCGGTTAAGGTCGGTGAAGTCCACGCACATTCACCACCTGCCATTTGATTTCTTCACGAGGACGAGGTTCGCGAGCCACTCGGGGTGCAGGACCTCCCGAATGAACCCCGCCTCTCGGAGTCGGGCGATCTCCCCCTTGATTGCCTCTTGGCACTCGAGGGAGAGCTTCCTCAGCTTGACGGGGGGTGACCGGGTTTCACCTCGAGCTTGTGCTCAATGACCCCCCGGGCGACGCCCCGCATGTCCGAAGGCTTCCACGCGAAAACATCAGAGTTCTCGCGCAGGAAAGCCGCCAGTTGCGTTGCATGCTCCATGGGGAGCTCTGCCCCGATCCAGACGGTTTTGTCCCCGTCGTCCGGGGACAGTAGGATCTTCCGGAGGCCCCCTTCCGGACGCGGATTGAGGAGGGGCCTCCCGGGAGGTATCGCCGCGATGTCTGGTTCTGGGGGGGAGGCCTCTGTGGGACCCTCATTTGAGGAATCCGGTGGCAACCGCCCAGGTGGGTTGCACTCAGAAAAGGTACATTGCAGCTCACAACAACAAGATGCATTATATAAAAATGCGAGTAATTAAAAACAAGTGCTGATCACAAGGACCAACATTATAATAACTTAGTGCCTGTCATGGTATTAAGAATACCCCGGCAGGTTTTGAAGACGATCCTAGCGGAGATCACGCAGCGCGGGTTGACCGAGTGACCGGTCCTCCCCCGCCGGACAAACACCAGAATTGACACGTGGATTTATACAGGTTCGGGTCCCGGTGGAGGCCCTAGTCCTGTCGACGCGCTCCCGACCGGAGTCGGCTGGGGGAGCTCTCTCTGGGGGAGAGGCTTCCGGAGCACGTCTGTGAGATTAGCTATTCCAAATAATAATGAACTGATCCTTTACAACACAGGGGTACAAGGGCTATTTATAGCCCCAAAAAGAAGCAAAAAACCTAAACTACCCCGGGAGCCACCGTCGGATTGAAGGGTAGGACCGTCCTTCTCCCGGTCAAACGTCTTGGATGCTTGACAGGTGGTCGCTGATTCCCGAGGCGTCCCTCGCGTGACCTGCACGTGATAAACAAACAGGGATTTTACCTTTTAGGAGGGCGGTGACGTCCGGGACCTCTTCCGGAGAGCAGGGTCCCGGGAGCCCAAAAGGCGGCGCCCGGGGCAGACACCGGAGGCCACTGTCCCCGGGCACATGGCGGCGCCCGGGACATGCCCGGGGGGCACGGTCCCGAGGGCCAAATGGCGGCGCCCGGGACATGCCCGGGGGGTACGGTCCCGGGAGCCTAAAAGGCGGCGCCCGGGGCAGGCACCGGAGGCCACTGTCCCAGGGCACATGGCGGCGCCCGGGCCATGCCCGGGGGGTACGGTCCCGGGGGCCAAATGGCGGCGCCCGGGACATGCCCGGGGGGGTACAGTCCCGGGAGCGTAAAAGGCGGCGCCCGGGGCAGGCACCGGAGGCCACTGTCCCCGGGCACATGGCGGCGCCCGGGCCATGCCCGGGGGGCACGGTCCCGGGGGCCAAATGGCGGCGCCCGGGACATGCCCGGGGGGCACGGTCCCGGGAGCCTAAAAGGCGGCGCCCGGGGCAGGCACCGGAGGCCACTGTCCTCCGGAGGGCAGGGTCCCGGGAGCCCAAAAGGCGGCGGCCGAGACATGCCCCGGAGGCCTCGTCCCTGGAGCCAAAAGGCGGCACCCGGGACATGCCCGGGGGGCACGGTCCCGGGGGCAAATGGCGGTGCCCGGGGCAGGCACCGGAGGCCACTGTCCCCGGGCAAATGGCGGCGCCCGGGACATGCCCGGGGGGCACGGTCCCGGGGGCCAAATGGCGGCGCCCGGGGTAGGCACCGGAGGCCACTGTCCCCGGGCCAATGGCGGCGCCCGGGATATGCCCAGGGGGCACGGTCCCGGGGGCCAAATGGCGGCGCCCGAGGCAGGCACCGGAGGCCACTGTCCCCGGGCCAATGGCGGCGCCCGGGAGATGCCCGGGGGGCACGGTCCCGGGGGCCAAATGGCGGCGCCCGGGGTAGGCACCGGAGGCCACTGTCCCCGGGCCAATGGCGGCGCCCGGGATATGCCCGGGGGGCACGGTCCCGGGGGCCAAATGGCGGCGCCCGGGGCAGGCACCGGAGGCCACTCTCCCCGGGCCAATGGCGGCGCCCGGGGCAGGCATCGGAGGCCACTGTCCCCGGGCCAATGGCGGCGCCCGGGATATGCCCGGGGGGCACGGTCCCGGGGGCCAAATGACGGCGTCCGGGGCAGGCACCGGAGGCCACTGTCCCCGGGCCAATGGCGGCGCCCGGGGCAGGCACCGGAGGCCACTGTCCCCGGGCCAATGGCGGCGCCCGGGATATGCCCGGGGGGCACGGTCCCGGGGGCCAAATGGCGGCGCCCGGGGCAGGCACCGGAGGCCACTGTCCCCGGGCCAATGGCGGCGCCCGGGATATGCCCGGGGGGCACGATCCCGGGGGCCAAATGGCGGCGCCCGGGACATGCCCCGGAGGCACGGTCCCGGGAGCCTAAAAGGCGGCGCCCGGGGCAGGCACCGGAGGCCACTGTCCCCGGGCAATCATGAACTTACCTGGACGACCGCGTGGAGATTTCCCCCAACAGCAGCCCCCCATGCCCTCCGGGGACGAAGCTTGAGCCCCCGGAGGGAATGGTTACGGTACCGGGAAAATCTCCGGATGAAAACTCCGGACGAAAATCACCGGAGCCCCGGCGACGCTTCGGTTTCTGTGCCGGGCGCTTTATGGCCGCGCCGTTCTCGCAATAAATGCACGCGCGGTTCGAACCGGTGTCTCGATTTACGCGCCTGTCCCTTCGCTTCCCGCGCACGGTTTGAATTTCTGTGGTCCAGATTGCCCTGAGGGGGCTACGTGGCGCGCATCTAGATCACGGCCAGCCTCTATAAATAGGGCCTTAGGGGGCCCCGGAAGCTCATTCCAAATCTTCAACTCCAGCTTCAGCTCTCCCGGTAGCGCTCTTCTGGTAGCTTCTCCAGTAGCCGTTTCCGATAGCGAGCGTCCGGGAGTTGTTGACTTAGCCACCTGAAAACTTATCCACCCAAAAAAGAAAGAACTGACCTAATGGCGCCCAAAGGTCGAGCGAAGACCACGGAGGTGCCCCCGGAGGAAATCCCCGTGGATTTCCTCTGGGCCTCCGAGTTCTCGGCCTCGGACACGGAGTCCCTGGTCAAGAAGGGCGTCCTTGAAGAGGGGGACATCCGGGTCCCCCTAAAGAAGGACGGAGCCCCCCGCCCCAGGCCCGGAGAGGTTGTGGCCTTTGAGGCCTTCCTCGAGGCAGGGCTCCGGCTCCCGGTGCACCCGATGCTCCGGGAGTTCCTGAAGGAGTACGGGGTGGCACTCAACCACCTCACCCCCAACGCCCTCGTCCAGATGGGTCTCTTCATCTGGCTGTACGAGACGGCGACCGGGCGGGAGCCCACCCTCCGCGCCTTCCGGTACTTTTACGAACCGGCAGCGCGGAGCTCCCACCTGGTGAAGGGAGGACCGAAGTCCCCCTTCGGCTCGGTGATGGTCCAGATGCTGCCCTCCCGGGTGGTGGACTACCCGGCGGCAGCCTCCCGGGACCACTGGGGGGACTGGCTCCGGAGGTGGTTCTACCTCCGGGTCCGGGACGAGGCGGTGGTCTACGCCCCGGAACCTCCCACCTACAGCCGGTCATCCGCACCGAAGCCGCCGGTGTGGACGGACGAGGAGTTCGAGCTGCTCGGGAAGGTGGTGCTGACGAAGAAGGCCCGCTTGATGCGGGACGCCGCGGAGGAGCTGGCGCTCCTGCGGCTTTCCCCCTTCTCACGCGGGGGAAGGGGGATCGGCATGGGCCCGGAGCAGCGGCCTCCGGTCAAGCCGGTGACTCGGCGTAAGTCCCCTGCATTTTTGTACTTGCAGTTTTTTATGAGAAATCGACTAACTTTTTACCTCTTGCAGTGCGCCCGTACCCGGCGGCGAGGGACAAGGCGAAGCACCTCCTGGGGAGGTAGTTCGCCGACGAACACGAGCGCATCGTGCGCCTCGTGGGGGAGGGGCCTCCCCGGAACCTGGTGGCCGAGGCCTACGGGCTCAGGCTTCCGGAGAGGAAGCCCCTTCCCACCCCCAGGTCTCATAAGCGGGGGAAGGATGCGGCCGGGGGCTCGGAGCCCAAAAGGCCCCGGGTCCAAAAGACCCCCGCCCCGACGACGACGCCGGCGACGATGCCGGTGAGGGCCCGGGACGCGGCTCCCGGAGCCGAACATGCCCGGGCGGCGCCCCGGGCAGAGGCGACGCCTCCGCCCCCGGAGGCCCCCGTCGAGGCCCGGGGGAAGGAGGTTGTTACCAGCGGGGCGGGGTTCGATTCCGCGGACTACGCCCCGTCGCCAGTTCGAGTGGCGCTCCTCTCACCTCTCCCGGCGACATTGGCGCCGGAGAGGCTGGAGGTGAGGTTCTCGGAGGCGGCGCCTCCGTGCCTCTGGCCGGTTGATGAGGAGGGGGGGAGCCCCTCAGTCTTCGAGGTCCCCCGAGAGCAGGAGGCTCCGAGGGCCCTCCGGCCTGGGGCGGGGAAAGGCCCGATGATCCCCCCCTGGGCGGAGGTCCCCGCCCAATCCTCGTCTTCGTCGTCCTCGGAGGAAACTTCGTCGACGAAGACGCCGGCGACGCCGGCTATTCTCCCGGACTCCGAGGTCCGGGGGCCCTCTCCCGGCCGCAACGGGGGCGCCGGGCAAGATACCTCTCTGCTCCCCGCGGGGGAGGTGGCCTGCTGCGTGGAGGGCCTGCACAGCCGGAAGGTGCAGGCCTTCGTAGCGGGGGGAACGCTCCACGAGCGTTTTGAGGGGCTCGAGTCCCTCGGAGCCCAGGTAACCCGAGCTCTTAATATTTCGGCTTTTTTCCTGCACTTGAGATTTTTCTAACTCTTTATGTATTTTGTAGGTAGCGACTGTTACCTGGGGCCTTGAGCAGCGGGTCACCCGGCTGCTCAAGGAGGCGGGGAGCCGGGCCGCGGCTTGCGTGGAGCAGCGGGAGGCGGCCCTTCGGGAGCGGGACGAAGCTCTTGATGAGCTGTCCCGGGCCCGGGCGCAGGTGCACCTTTCGGAGGGCGCCTACATCCGCCTCCGAGAGGAGGCCAAGGTGCGGGAGAAGGCGCTCCGGGAGCTCAAGAGCTCCAGCGTCCTGGCGCTGTCGGACGCGGGCCGCTCCATCCGCTCGGCCTTGGAAAGCCTTGGCGTTAGCCTGGGCTCCGGGAGCGGCCCGGAGGTGCCCCCGGCGACCCTCACGGAGGCTGTGCGTTTTCTTAACGCACAAGTCTCCGCCATCCCGGAGGCTGCGGACGTCCGGGCGCGGGGCCGGGCGATCCCCGTCATCGCGGCCGCCGCGGGCCTCGTTGACTACCGGGGGGTCGGCGCCCGGGCGATCGGGGGCCGCATCCCCTGGAGCTTCCCGGACGCCTTTGAGCCAACGCGCCGGGAGGTGGAGCTGCTGGCAGAGGGATTCTACGACCGGATCATCCGGACGAGGTTCCCGACACCGGCGCCTCCGGCCGCGGATGCCCCTGGACCGGACGCGGAGGAAGCTCCCCGGGGGGAGGACCCCAATGCTAAAGTATGAGCCTCCCCCCGGGTCTTTAGCTAGGACCCCTTTTTATTTTTGTTAGACATTTTGAATCCGGTAGCTTCTTAGGAGAAGCCCCGGGCACTTGTACAAAAATATTTTGCAATGAAATATATTTGAAATTTTTCTGTCTGCAATGGAATGTTACCAGGGTACCCGGGGGGTTATTCCCGGGCAACGGTCCGGGAGAGGCTCTCCGGGGGACGCCCAAGCGGCTTTGATTTTGCTGAGCCTTGTCTCCGGGGAGCGCGACGGGGGTACTGCCCGGGAGCCTGTCCGGTTGAGGTGGCGCCCGGAGTGGCACTTGAATAATTTTGACAATAGCCGTGCTGAATTAACTCCCCCGCGCCCGGAGGCCCGGATGATACCTCCTCTCCGGATACTTCCGCCGGCTGGGTACGAGTTTTGGCCCGAAGACGTACTTCGGGACTCTCAGCGTCGCGTCCGGGCGCTGTACCGGGACTTGGCCCGGGAGTTGAGGGAGCGCCTCCGGGAGCTTTAGGTGTAGGGGCCTTAGGCTCGTAGAAAATCCCCCGGGTTAGGACCCGGGTTGTATCATTTCCGAAACCCACCAGAGGGGGAAGATGTCCTCCGGGTTTCCCGATCAATAAAGCACGTTGTTGTTGTTTCCTTTTATTGCGCCTCTTTATTTTCTTCTTGGATGGTCTGGACGACTCATCTTAACAAGGATGAGCTAAGTTTCTTCGTGGGTGGTGCGGTCGACACCCGGGGGTTCCTTATCCCCCCCCGCCCACAGCGGGCCGGAGAATAGCTCCGCGCGCTGTGGGGGTAACAAGGCCCCCGGGAAGGAAGACACCTGTAGCATAGGAAATTTTCCAAGTTAGAAAATTTTAAAGCGAGGTTTTCAAGGAGAAGACCTTCCGGGAGACAATCATCCGGTCGCCGTGAGAACGGGGAGCCGGGAATAAGGCCTTAGGCGGAAGGAATGTCCAAGAGAACCCGATGGGATTTCCAGAGGCGAGCTTCCTGGGAGACTCTCGTCCGGTCGCCGTAAGAACGGGGAGCCGGGAATAGGGTCTTCGGGGGAGGAAGCGCCCGAGAAATCCGACTCTCCGAGAGAATCGTCCGGTCGCCGTGAGAACGGGGAGCTGGGAATAACGTCGACTCCCGGGGGAGGAAGATAGATCCAATCAAGCCGCAAGGGGCTGATCTTCCGGTCGCCGTGAGAACGGGGAGCCGGGAATAACGTCGACTCCCGGAGGAGGAAGATAATCCAGAAAGCCATTAGACGTCCCGCTGAGGAGAGCGTCTACTCCCGGAGGAGGAAGTGCCCGAAGACGGGACTTGAGTGTTTGGGCAGGGGACTAGTCTCCCAAAGTGACTCGTTACCACGGCCACTGTGACCGGGTTGCCGCTTACACCCTCAGTCCACGAGGGCTGGTCGTAAGCCGCCCTACGGGAGTGCAGGCTCCGTTGTAGGGACTTGTTGGGGCTGGCCCACTTCCTCACGGGGAGGGCATCCTCACAAGGAGGGCTTCCTCGCGGGGAGGGCATCACCGCTAGGGGCGGTAATGAGAAAGACCTGCAATGAGACAGTTGAAGAACAAAGGCTATGCATTGATTAACAAAATATACAAAGCCTCCCCCTGCGAAACCGCGAAGGGGGGAGAAAGGGGAGCTACATTGTCCCTCCTCCCCCTCGGGCGTGATCGCTCCGGGGGAGGGGACGGGCCCGTAAGGCTAGACGTAGAACTTGCGAAGTAAACGCAAGTTCCAGGTGTGCTTCAGCTCCTGCTCTTGAAGGTTGGAGAGCTGGTAGGCCCCCGAGCCTAGGACAGCGGAGATCCTGTAGGGGCCCTCCCACTTGGGGGAGAGTTTTCCCTGGGCTTGGGGGTCCGTGATGCGCTTGAGGACAAGGTCCCCAAGGCGAAAAGCTCTTTCGCGCACGCGCTGGTTGTATGCGCGTGACATTTCGCGCTCGTAGATGGCGTGGCGGAGGAGCGCTCGGTCGCGTTCCTCCTCCACGAGGTCGATTTCCAGTCGCCGGTTGTCTTCGTTGGCCCAGTAGGCTGCGGTCGTGGCTCCGTTCAGGAGCTCGACCCGCAGCGACCGGAAGCCGATCTCCGGGGGGAGGACTGCCTCCGCCCCGTAGACTAGGGAGAAGGGAGCACGCCCTGTGGCCCGGGACGGGGTCGTGCGCATCGAGCAGAGGATGCTAGGGAGCTCCTCTGCCCACGCGCCCCGCTTGGAAGCGGTTTGCTCGAGTCTCCGGCGTAACCCCTGTAGGATTACACCATTGACCCTCTCGACGGCCCTGTTGCTTTGAGGATGGGCCACTGAGGCGAAGTGGATGACGATCCCCAGGCCTTCGCAGAATTCCCGGAAATAAGCCGAGTCGAATTGGGTCCCGTTGTCCACGGTGATTTCCCGGGGGACACCAAAACGGCAAACGACGTTTTTTCCAGAAAAACCGCTGAATGGCCCGGGAGGTGATGCTAGCCAAGGGCTCCGCCTCAACCCACTTTGTAAAGTAGTCGACCGCGACTACCGCATACTTGTATCCTCCGGGCGCTGGGGGGAAGGGCCCTAAGAGGTCCATCCCCCAGCGCACGAAGGGCCAAGTGACGGGGATAGTCCGCAGCGCTACAGGGGGGAGATTCAAGCCCTTGGCCATCTTCTGGCATGCTTCGCACGTGGAGACAAGGTCTCGCGCGTCGCGCATGACTGTAGGCCAGTAGAAGCCCTGCCGAAGGGCCTTGGCGGCGATGGCACGCGGGGCTAGGTGAGAACCACAGCTCCCCGCATGAATGTCTTCCAGGAGTTGAAGTCCCTCCGACCGGGGGAGGCAGCGCAGGAGGGCTGAAGCCCCCCGCTTGTAGAGCCTTCCCTCCAGCAGGAGATATGCCCGGGCTTTGGCCCGGAGGCGATTAGCCTCGGTCTCGTTGGGAGGGTCCCCCTCCCCCTTGATGAAGGAGATGAGGGGATCCATCCATGACGACGGCCGGACGATCTAGGCGACCTCCGGGACCGGAGGCTCGGGGCCTGCGTCCGGGGAGGCCACCGAGGGCTTCGTGATTGTTTCCAAGAAGGCCCCCTTGGGGAGCGTTTCCCGGGCGCTTGCCGCCCGGGCCAAGGCATCAGCCCGGTCATTCTCCCTTCGCGGGATATGCCGGGCCTCAAGGCCGTCGAAGTGTTTCTCCATCTTCCGTACTTCCTGCAAGTAAAGACTTAAATTTGCGTCATGGCACAGGTAAGACTTGTCCATTTGGCAGACAACGAGCTGAGAGTCTCCCTTCACTAGTAGGCGCCGGATCCCCAGGGAGCGCGCGAGGCGCATCCCGAGGAGCAGAGCCTCGTATTCAGCGACGTTGTTGGTTGCGGGGAACTCGAGCCGCGCGGCGTACTCGAGCTCCTTCCCCTCGGGGCTCCGGAGGACTACCCCCGCGCCAGCCCCAGCGAGACACAGTGACCCATCAAACAGCAGGGTCCAATGGTCACTGCGTCGGGGCGGCACAGGGAGATCTTCGTCCCCGGACCCAGAGGCGGGAGTCCATTCTGCGACGAAGTCGGCGAGGACCTGCGACTTGATTGCGGAGCAGCCAGTAAGGGACAGGGAGAAGGGGGCAAGCTCGGCCCCCCACTTCCCAATCCGGCCGGTGGCTTCTTTATTCCGCAGTACCTCCCCCAGGGGGAGGGACGACGGGACGGTGATGGGGTGCCCCAGGGAGTAGTGCCGGAGCTTCCGGGACGCCATGAGGAGAGCGTAGCAAATCTTCTCCATCTCCGTGTACCGAGTCTTGGCCCCTTGGAGGGCTTCACTGACGTAGTACACGGGACGTTGCTGTCCCCCTTGCTCCTTCACCAAAACCGCGCTGACGGCGTCGGGGGTCGCGGCGAGGTAGAGGAGCAAGGGCTCTTCCGGAGACGGACTCACGAGCATTGGAGGGCTCGAGAGGTACTTCTTGAGGTCGTTGAAGGCTTCCTGGGCCTCGGGGGTCCAGCGGAACCCCTCGAGCCCTCGGAGGATCTTGAAGAACTGGAGGCCCCACTCCCCCGAACGGGAGACGAAGCGACTGAGCGCGGCCAGGCGGCCGGAGAGCCGCTGGACATCTTTGACGGAGCGCGGTGGGGGCATGTCTAGGAAGGCCCGGATCTTCTCGAGGTTTGCCTCAATGCCCCGCTGGGACACGAGGAAACCCAGGAGCTTCCCCCCGCGCACCCCGAAGGTGCACTTCTCCGGGTTGAGCTTGAGCCCGAACGCGCGGAGGTTGTGGAAGGTCTCTGCGAGGTCGTCGATGTGGGAGGCTGCACGGGGACTCTTGACGACCGCGTCGTCTACGTAGACTTCGACGTTGCGGCCGACTTGATCTTTGAAGACCAGCGTCATCAGGCGCTGGAATGTGGCTCCCGCATTCTTGAGCCCGAAGGGCATGTGACAGTAGCAGAAGGTTCCGAGGGGAGTTATGAAACTCGTCTTTTCCTCGTCCCCCTCCGCCATCCGGACTTGATGGTATCCCGAGTAGGCGTCTAGGAAGCTCATCAGCTCGCACCCCGCGGTGGAGTCAACGAGCTGGTCTATCCGCGGGAGTGGGAAGTTGTCTTTGGGGCAGGCGCGGTTAAGGTCAGTGAAGTCCACGCACATGCGCCACTTGCCACTTGATTTCTTGACGAGGACGGGGTTTGCGAGCCACTCGGGGTGCAACACTTCCCGGATGAACCCCGCCTCTCGGAGCCGGGCTATCTCCGTCTTGATGGCTTCTTGACGTTCGAGGGAGAGCTTCCTCAACTTCTGCTTGATAGGGGGGTGACCGGGGGTTACCACGAGCTTGTGTTCAATAACCTCCCGGGCGACGCCCCGCATGTCCGAAGGCTTCCACGCAAAAACATCAGAGTTTTCGCGCAGAAAGGCTGCGAGTTGCGCTGCATGGTCTTGGGGGAGCTCTGCCCCGATTTGGAGAGTTTTGTCCCTGCTGCCCGGGGACAGCGGGACCTTCCGGAGGCCCCCTTCCAGACGCGGCTTGAGGAGGGGCCTCCCAGGGGATGGCGCAGCGACGTCTACGTTCGGGGGGGGAGCCTCCCCCCCGGGTGCCTTGATCAGGTTGACGCTTCCTATTGTGGCAGCAGCTCGCTCGTATAGAGCACGGGCCATGTCTTGATCCCCCTGGACGTTGATCACGCCATGCGGCCCGGGGATCTTCATGCACAGGTAGTTTTGGTGGGTGGCAGCCCCCAGCCGATTGATCGTAGTCCTCCCCATAATCACATTGTAGGAGGAGGGGAGGTCCACTACGTCGAAGCGGACTAGCTCGGTCCGGTAGTTCTCAGGGGTGCCGAAGGTGATCAGGAGATCTACCTTACCCACGGGGTGGATCGCCTTCCCCGGGACAAACCCTTGCAGAGGCCCTGCCGCTGGTTGCAGGAGCTTCTCATCCACCTGCATTTCCTTGAAGGTTTTGAGAAACAGGACGTCGGCGGAGCTTCCGCCGTCCACGAGGATGCGGGCCAAGTGGCAGTTGTAGATTGTCGCGGAGACAATGAGCGCGTCGTCATGGGGGAAGCGAACCCCTCGCGCGTCTTCCGCCGTAAAGGTGAGGGGGACGTCCGACCACTTGGGCGGCACGGACGCGTGTAGCACCCCCACTACCTTAACTTCTCGCGCGTACTCCTTGCGCTGGCGCTTGGAGTCCCGCCCGGAGGCGGAGCCCCCTACGATGACGTTGATGCGGCGCTGAGAAGTTTGAAAGGGGAGAGCGTCTGAAGGCTCCCCCTCCTGCACCTGCTGCCCCCCCGCGGGAGCGGGAAGGGCCGGAACAGCTGGCCGAGGGGGCAAGGAGGCCGGAGTCCCCCCCCTGCCCACGCTGGTCGAGGAACGCCGAGAAGTGCTGCAGCAGCTGGTGGCAATCTCAGGTGGCGTGGGTACTGGACCCGTGGAAGCTGCACCACGGTCCTTCCCGGCCTCTCCCCGCGGGGCCTTCGCGGCCGCGCGAAGACTGTCCTCCCCCATGGCCTCTCAGCTTGGGAAAGGGGCGGTTGCCCTTCGGGGGGGTCGCGCGAGCCGCCTCCGCCCTCGAGGACAAAAGTGTCCCGAGGCCGTGGTTCGCTACGGCCCCCCCTGCCTGGGGCGCCTGGGGGGATCCCGGGCCCCCCGCTCGGCGGGGGCAGGAGCCCCTGGGTCTTCTTCCAGATGTCGTCTTCCTCCGCGCGAGCGTACTTTTCGAGTACGTTGAAGAGCTCATCGGCGGAGGAGGGGCAGCTTCGAGAGAGTCTTCGGTGGAGTTCCCCCGGGAGGATCCCACTTTTGCAGGCTTCGATCACTGTGGAGTCCGGGACGTGGGCCACTTTGCTTTTTACTTGGGCAAAACGCTTGAAGAATCTTCTGATGGTCTCCCCGGTTCTCTGGCGCACTGTGTATAGCTGTGAAGAATCCAGGGGACGTACGTAATTTCCCTGAAAGTTGGCGCAGAACTCCCGCTTCAGCTGCGAGAAAGACTTGATGGAGCCCGCCTTCAGATTGTAAAACCAGGAGTGGGCAATGCCGGTGAGGTAGAGGGGGAAGACGTTGCATTGGATGCTCTCGTCCCCCCCCCCCCACGGCGGAGATGGCTGTGGAGTAGATCTGCACGAACTCGTAAGGGTCGGCCTCGCCATTATAATGCTCGATGTGCGGGGGACGGTAGGGCCGCGGCCATCGGATGCTGCGGAGTCTTCGACACAGAGGCTGGTTCGGCCCCTGCACTTCCCGGGGGGAGCCCCAGTCACTGTCTTCTTTAACGGGGGACGCCCCCTCGTTATCTAAGTCAGGTAGCGGCCCAAGAGGGCAGCCAGAGTGGTGGTGACGACGCTTCTCTTCCGGGCCGGGACTGATTTCCCGGACGTCCGGGCTTCCCTCCGGGGAGGATGGTTCTTCGGCTGGTCTCTTCCCCCGACCGGTGCGAGAGCAAGGCTCCCTGCGACAACGGCCGGGGGGAAGCTCTTCCCCGTGGCTGGGAGAATGCATTCGCTCGACCTCCCCCCGGGAGAAGCGGACCTGCTTCGCCGGGGGAGGGAGCTCCTGCACGGTAGCAGCCGGCCCGGAAGCTACCGGGGCCTACCGGGGGGAGCCCCCTGCGACGGCCCCCGGGACCGAAAAGGGGGGAGCCCCTGCACCATCCGGAACCGGGGAGGGGGCGCCCGGGGCGGCGTTTGGATCCGAAGAGGGGGCCCCTGCGGCAACGACCGGGACCGGAAAGGGGGAAGCCCCTGCGACATCCGGAACCAGTGGGGGGTGAGCCCCCTCGGCGACGTCCGGGGTTGGGGAGCCAATGCGGGGGGAAATTCGCTGAGGCACGGGAGCTGCTCTGTCGACCGGCCCCGGTGCGGTAAACGCAACGCGAGGGGCGGGACTGGCTCCCGGCGTAGGAATAACCCCCGGACATGAAATGACCCCCGCAGCCCCGGAAGCAGGCCGGGGACGGGGTACCCCCCTAGGTGCCACGAAGGGCCCGGGCATGAAATAGCCTCCCGGCACCGGGACAGGCCCGGGTGCCGAGAAGTGTCCGGAAGTATATCCCGCGGGGGAGGGAACCCCCCGGCGGGATCATACGGGGTAGACAGCCCCCCGGAGACCGGAGGGGCCGCCGGGTATCCCATAAACGGGGGCATGATCCCCGGATATGCGTGCGACGAAAACGTGGGGGCCGGGGGCCGCGCCAACACACTGAGGAGCTCGTCCATAGAGCGCTGGGCGCGGAGCTGGCCCTCCACGAGAGCCTCCAGCAAGGCATCCCGGGGAGCCGGGGGAGCCGTCGGGGGGAAACTCGTCCCGGCCGAGGTCCCCGCGGCCGCCGGGAGCGACCCGGAGGTGGAGGCACCTAGATTGAGAGGAAAGGTGGGAGGCGGTACCTGGGAATGGTCGCCTCCGGACGGAAGCGCCGGAACAGCAGTGTCCCGGAAAGGCGGCGCCAGGTCACCGAGACCGGCGTCACCGGGAAGGGCGCGGGCCCTTGTTCTCGGAGGAGCCATGGCGATTCGTCACGGGTCCCACGGTCGGCGCCAACTGTCGTCGTATTGAGAATACCCCGGCAGGTTTTGAAGACGATCCTAGCGGAGATTACGCAGAGCGGGTTGACCGAGCGACCGGTCCTCCCCCGCCGGACAAACACAAGAAAAACACGAGGATTTATACAGGTTCAGGTCCCAGTGGGGGCCCTAGTCCTGTCGACGCGCTCCCGACCGGAGTCGGCTGGGGTGGCTCTCTCCGGGGGAGAGGCTTCCGGAGCACCTCTGTGAGATTAGCTATTCCAAATAATAATGAGCTGATCCTTTACAACAGAGGGGTACAAGGGCTATTTATAGCCCCAAAAAGAAGCAAAAAACCTAAACTACCCCGGAAGACACCGTCAGATTGAAGGGTAGGACCGTCCTTCTTCCGGTCAAACGTCTTGGATGCTTGGCAGGTGGTCGCTGATTCCCGAGGCGTCCCTCGCGTGACCTGCACGTGATAAACAAACAGGGATTTTACCTTTTAGGAGGGCGATGACGTCCGGGACCCTTCCGGAGAGCAGGGTCCCGGGAGCCAAAAGGCGGCGCCCGGGGCAGGCGGGGCCACTGTCCCCGGGCAATGGCGGCGCCCGGGACCGGGGGGCAGGTCCCGGGGCCAAAGGCGGCGCCGGGCAGGCCGGGGCCACTGTCCCCGGGAATGGCGGCGCCCGGGACTGCCCGGGGGGCAGGTGGGAGCCAAGGCGGCGCCCGGGACGCCCGGGGGGCACGGTCCCGGGGGCCAAATGGCGGCGCCCGGGACATGCCCGGGGCACGGTCCCGGGGCCAAAGGCGGCGCCCGGGCAGGCACCGGGGGCCACTGTCCCGGGAAAATGGCGGCGCCCGGGACATGCCCGGAGGCACGGTCCCGGGGCCAAAGGCGGCGCCCGGGGCAGGCACCGGAGGCCACTGTCCCCGGGCAAATGGCGGCGCCCGGGACACCCGGGGGGCACGGTCCCGGGGGCCAAATGGCGGCGCCCGGGGCAGGCACCGGCGGCCACTGTCCCCGGGAAATGGCGGCGCCCGGGACATGCCCGGAGGCACGGTCCCGGGGCCTAAAAGGCGGCGCCCGGGGCAGGCACCGGAGGCCACTGTCCCGGGCAAATGGCGGCGCCCGGGACATGCCCGGAGGCCCGGTCCCGGGGGCCTAAAAGGCGGCGCCCGGGGCAGGCACCGGAGGCCACTGTCCCCGGGCAATCATGAACTTACCTGGACTTGACCGCGTGGAGATTTCCCCCAACAATCACATCTCCAGAAAACAAACCTAGAACCAATTCAGGGCTATGTCAAGCCATGAGCCGAATGTCAGCCCTTCGACATTCATGTCCTCTTGAGCCCATCTCTTCGATCAATATCAAGTGACCTTGTCCAAACCCTTTCCCCTGCATGCATGATATATTTACATATTATTTTCTAGTACTTGTGTGCTTATATAGTGTGTTGTGTTCGTCGTGGAACCAGAAGTTGAAGGTGCAGAAGAGAACTTCGAGGATTCATCTGAGCAGCTGGACCCATCGCTGCAAGGCAAGTCTCAAACCCTTGATCATGTCTAGCCTAATATTTTGAAATGAAGTATGTTAACTGTTTTCAAGTATATGCATGCCTTAGATTCAAATAAGAGTTATGTTTCAATGAAATGATTAGATATGATTTAAATAACTGTAAAGTACCTTTTGACATTGAATATCCGTGCACCCATGTCACCCTAGAATATCATGCTTAGGCCATGCTATGCTCAAGATTATATGTTAAATGTTGAGTGGTCACATATGAGAAAAGCATATTCAAAATCCTTTTTGTGAAAGAAAACGTGATTGGAATCGATAGTGACGATGGTTTGATTGGATGGGGCTGTGTGCGCACTGGGAATGTGAAAGACTCCTCACTAAAGATTCATAAGGACTAGAACCTTGTGTTGTTCTTCTATGCGGCATGAAAAATGTACCAACCACTTGCCCGGTTATGGGATGGGCGCAACTTAGTAGCTTTCTTTAGTATTAGCTTTTCCCTGCAATGGTTGTCGATCCGGTTTCTTGTGGGAACTGGTGGGCCACTGAGGGCCATCAGTGATGTGAGTTCAAAAAAATTATGAGAGGAAAAGGTGGAAAGAAGGAAGACGCCCTATGCCAGATTAAGTCGTGCGCGGCTGTAATCAAGAGAGGCTATGTGTCTTGCGAGAACATAGACCCAGGCTAGGAAGTAAGGCAGTGGGGAGGACCCACAACGGTACTTGAGACTTAACTGTCTATTTACCGGGCAGGGAATTGTTATTGCTAGGACTGTAAACTGTTGTGTCATCTCGGCCTTGTCACATGCGTAAAAGTCGTATGGAGAGGTACCGACTTGAAAGCCGAATGATCGGTGTATTAAGGTGGTACACCTTTGCAAAGTTTAAAAAGTATCGGATACTCTGAGCTCCCAGGTTATGGAGTCTACGCGCTGTGGACTCTATTCACGTCGATGCAGCACAAGTAGCTTTTGGAAAGTTTTTCACAAAATCTGAATAAAGTGGTGACTCATGGAAGACCGCCACACACAACATTTTCTGAAATCTAACTTAGGCTTTTAAAAGCACCACTTTCAAAAATGAAGATCTTTTCTTCAAAACTAAGTGCGAAAATCTGTTCTATATATATGTAAAAAGCCAAAGAGCCATTCTTTGAGAATTTCCCCCCTCATCTATATATGCTGCATTCTTATTTGGGACTTGTTGAGCACCATGTGGACAATGTGCTCACCCTTGCTTTTACAAACAAATTTAGAAGAAGGATTCATCGACCCTGAATCTTATGGTCTTGAACCCAATGTGGAACAAGAAGAAGAAACTGAAGACCCAGCTTGTTAGAGGGTTACGTACCAAAGTGGAGTCCGATGTGGAGAAGGCCCATACAACGCCACTGCTACTGAAGAGAAGATTGATGAAGTCCTTTTGCTTATTATCACTATTTCATTTGTGCCGACCTTTGTGTCAAAAACTCCTTAATTTTGTATCAACACTGTGTGCGTCATTTTGGCGCTAAGTTATTGTAATGTTGGTCCCTGTGATCAGTACATGTTTTTAATTACTCGCATTTTATATAATGCATCTTGTTGTTGTGAGCTGCAATGTGCCATTTCTGAGTGCAACCCCCCTGGGCGGTTGCCACCGGATTCCTCAAATAAGGGTCCCACAGGCGGCCTCCGGGATCACGGAGACTTGTGCGTTGAGAAAACGCATAGCTTCTGCGAGTGTCGCCAGAACCGTCTCCGAGGCTCCTCTTGATCCGAGGCTTACTCTGAGCCCCTCGAGGGCTAGGCGGACGAAGCAGCCCGCGTCTGTCACCGCCCAGACGCTAGAGCCCTCGAGCTCCCGGAGGGCATCCTCCTTGGCCTTTGCTTCTCTCTGGAGCCGGTCATTGGCATTCTCGGAGGCGTGGATCTGGGACTGGACCCCGGCCAACTCCCAGAGAGCGTCGTCCTGCTGCTCCAGGTAGATGGCGGCCTTCTCCTCCGCCTCCTTTAGCGCCTTGTCGAAGCGTGCCTCGAGGCCCCAGGCGAGGGCCGCCCCCTACAAAAGTGAGAGTTAGTTAAAATTCGAGTTGGAGTCCCGAAGAAAATGAAAAACCGGTTCGAGAACGAACCTGGATCTGGAGAGATTGAAGCTCCCTGCAGTGTTCGTGAAGCATCCCTTCTGAGACGTACTCCTGGACCTTCTGGGTCTGCAGACCCTCCGCAAATCGCGAGACCTCCCCGGCGGATAGCAAGGGGGTCTCCCTCCTGGCGTCATCGAACCCATCGGGACCGACGGCGGGTCCCCTCGTGAAGGTCACGGGGTGATGAGGGCCGGAGTCTCGGTGGCTGGCGTCCTTGCCACCGAAGAAGTGTCCGAGGAGGAGGCCGACGTGCTCTCCGAGGGGGTAACTCCCCGGCGGGGGATAAGAAGCCCTTTCTGCTTTCTGGGCTGCGGGGCCCCCGGGACCTCCGTCGCCGGGGGGACCTGGTAGACCGAGGGGGTCCCCCCCTCGTCCACCAGCCATTCAACACGCGGAGGCGAAGCCTCCGTGAACTGAACCTCTGGCCTCTCTGGCTACGGCGGCACCGGGGCCACTGGGAGAGCAATTGCCGAAGGGGGCGAGGGGCATAATCCACCGAATCGGATGCCCCCCGTCATCGGCTGCTTCCTATCCTCGAGCCTCTCCAGAGGCCTCAGGGAGGCGCGCGAGCTCCCGCGCCTCCATCGGCCCCCCCGTGGTTCTCCGGGAGAGGCGGCGTCACTTCGCGCCGAGGAGGTGCCCGCACGCGCCCCGACCCAGGGCTGCATCCCGGGCCTTCACAGGTGTAGAGCCCGGCGTAGTTGTTGGACCGGGAGCCTTCTGAGACTCGGCCCACTTTGGCTCAGAACCCTCGGTAACCTCCTTCCCCTCTTGTGGGAACGGTGGTGGGGAGAGGCGTCCTCGCCAGTAGCCTCAGCCTGAAGGCCTCGGCCACCAACTTTCGGGGAGGACCCTCCCCGATGACGCGCACGATCCGCACTTGCTCGTCGGCGTAATACCTCCAGAGGAGGTTCTCCGCCTTGTCCCGGGCGGCCGCATACAGCCGGATTGCAGAAGGTAAAGAGTTAGAAAAATTAATGAAAGAAACGAGCGTAGTAGCCAGGGACTTACGTCGGGTCACTGGCTTTTGCGGGGGCCGCTGGGCATGACACATCCGATCCCCTCCTCCCTTGCGAGAAGGGGGAGATCTTCAGCAGCGTCAGCTCCTCGGTGGCGTCCTTCATAGAATGGACGCCCCAGGAGCCCCCACCTTGCTGAGGAGCTTCAGCTCCTTCTCGGTCCACACCGGGGCCTTGGGAGCGGACGATCGGCTGTAGGAGGGGGGCTCCGGTGAGTACATCACCTCTGGACCCAGTCCCCCCAGTGGTCCGGGAGGCCGCTACCGGGTACTCTGCTACCCGGGACGGCAGTAGCTGGATCATCACTGAGTCGAACGGGGACTTCGCCCTCCTTTCACCAGGTGGGAGCTCCTTGCCGCCAGCTCGTAGAAGTACTGGAACATTCAGAGTATTGGCTCCCATCCAGTGGCTGTCTCAAAGCCATATGAAGAGGCCCATCCAAACGAAGGTGTTCGACGTCAGGTGGTTGAGCGCCACCCCATACTCCTTGAGGAACTCCCGGAGTAACGGTGCACCGGGAGCCGGAGCCCGGCCTCGTGGAAAGCCTCGAAGACCACCACTTCCTTGGGACTAGGGCGGGGCGCGCTGTCTTTCTTCGAGGAGATCCGGACGTCCCCGTCCGCGACCACCCCCTGGTCCACAAGGGACTCCAAGTCCCCAGACGTGAAATCCGAGGCCCAGAGGAAGTCCACGGTGACTTCCTCCGAAGGCACCTCAGCGGCCTTGGCACAGCCCCGGTGGCTTGTCACGGGCGCCGCCTTTGGCCTGGGGACAAGGCCCCGGTGGCTTGTCCCCGGGCCAAAGGACACGTCCCCCGGTGGCTTGTCCCGGGCGCCGCCATTTGCCCGGGGACAAGGCCCCTCTGTGGCTTGTCCCGGGTGCCGCCTTTGGCCCGGGGACATGGCCTCCAGTGGCTTGTCCTGGGCGCAGCCTTTTGCCCGGGGACAAGGCCCCCGGTGGCGTGTCCCGGGCGCCGCCTTTGGCCCGGGGACGCGACCCCCGGTGGGTTGTCCCGACCGCCGTCTTTCTCCTGGGGACAAGGCCCCCCGGTGGCTTGTCCTGGGCGCCGCCATTTGCTAGGGGACAAGGTCACCCAGTGGCCCGGTGGCTTGTCCTGGGTGGCACCTTTTGCCCAGGGACAAGGCCCCCGGTGGCTTGTCCCGGGCGCCGCCTTTGGCCCGGGGACACGGCCCCGGTGGCTTGTCCCGGGTGCCGCCTTTTTCCTAGGGACAAGGCCCCCGGTGGCTTGTCCCAGGCGCCGCCTTTGGCCCGGGGACAAGGCCCCTGGTGGCTTGTCTCAGGCGCCGCCTTTCGCCCGGGGACAAGGCCCCCCGGTGGCTTGTCCCAGGCTTCACTTCCTCCGCAGGCAAGGGTCTCCGGTCCTGGGTCACGTGAGGATCACGCGAAAAGCACCTCGGGAACTGGCAGACACCTATCAAGCATCCAAGGTTCCTGACCAAAAGAGGACGTCGCTACCCTCGATCCAACGGTGGCAGGCGGGTAGTTTACTCTTCTTGCATTTTTTTGGGGGTATATAAGCCTTGTAACACCTCATGTGGGGGAGGACAGTTCATTTTACTCTAATAGACAATCAAACAAGTGTGCTCCGGAGCCATCTCTCCCCCGAGAGAGCTCCTCTAGCCAACTTCGGTTGGGGGCACACCAACAGAACTAGGGCCTCCACCGAGGCCCGAACCTGTAAAAACCTTCGTGTCACTTGCTGAGTTTGCCCGACGGGAGAGGACCAGTAGCACGGCCAGCTCATGTTGTCTTTTCTTCGCTAGGATCTTCCACAAAACCTGTCGGGGTATTCGTAATACCACGACAAGTCATGACCACGGCAAGGTCTGGTTGACTCATTGCCCTCTCAACAGTCGTTGAGACCACAGCCGCTGCAGTGGACACTCCGTCTGTTGAGAAAGTAGTGAAAGGCCAAATTTGCAAGGACCTAGGCCTGGCCAAGCCCTTGGTCACAGAACAGTCCTTCTTCAGCTTCTTCAAGAAGGACCACTCGTGGGTCCTACATCATCGTCGGTTCGCCTCTTTTGGACCACCTAGCGCTACCTTCGAACAACTGTGCAAACTAAAATGAACTTCTTTAGTAACTCCTTGTTTCAAAACATGCACAAACTTTCTGAAATAGAAATAAACTTTCAACATGCCTGTGCAAAGTTGTCGGTGTTGCTGACCATGCTCTGTGGTCTTGGCGCATTGATATCGCCTTCTACGACCGTGTTATAGGCTTTCAGAAGATAATTTACCCTCATGTCGACCTCAGAAACAGCCCAAGACTATTGATAGTTAAAATTAGTCAATAGAAATCAGTTCAAACAAAGGAAGAACAGATTGAAGAATGTTCCAATAAGTAAGACGTTGCAATTACCTGGGTGATAATCCCTAGTGCCATCTTCCATGGCCCTGATGTCCCAGGCAAGGTGTACCCTTTTCTTCAAAGGGTTGATCTAGTTCTTCACAAAGTCCTTGATCACATCGCGAGTGGTGAGGACTTCATTCAGCAGGTATCGAATGACCTGGGCTCTCCTCTTCTGCTCGTCGTCAAGGGGAGCGGCAGAGTCCTTCTCTCCGCTTTTCTCTGGTCGATGATTCTCGAACCAGGGATGGCTCTCCTCAGGAGACAGGCAGTGGAACCACCGTTGGTTCCAACTATGAACGGAGTCGCGGAGGGGAAATATGGATAGTCTTTCTTCTCTCCCAAACGGAAGTAGACGCACCCAGAAGCATTGTATCTTTTCGACTATGCCAAGAAATAATACATATGGAAAAAGGGGTATGTTGAGTAAAACCCCAACGTATGCCTCACATAAATGCTGAAAAACAGCAAGAATCAAGATTCAATTGGGGTTGAGATTTGCCAACTCCAGGTCATAATGTGTGAGAATGCTCAGGAAGAAATCGCTCCGCGGAAGACGAAACCCGTAGTGCAAGAAGCCTTCAAAGACCACAAGCTCACCTGGTTGCACGACGAGGTTTCTTCTTCATGTTCGATAGGGCGCCATGGGATCAACAACCTCGAGGGGAGGTATCTCTCCTTCTCTAAGGCCAACAAGTTCTTGATTGTGTGGTGTTGAGAACGGGTCCAGGATGCCATTGAGATGAAATTGAGGAAAAAAGAAGAAGCTTGAAGAAAGCTTGGAGGCTGAGAGTCTAAGGTTCAAAGAGAGGGTTTTTGAGTTGTTGAAAACAATGGGTTACATCCGTAGAAGGCAGCCTTTTAACCATTACAAGGGTCCTTTGCATTTAGTGCTCCTCATGACGTATTTGATGGGCACACTCAAAGTTTTTCTTGGGTCCTATTAAAATCTGAAACAAAAGGTACTTTCTTGAGAACCCGAAACGTCACCTCCATTGGATAACCTTTTTGTTTCACATTCGGGGACTAGATGACGGAGGTTATTACCCAGTTATCGGATTGTACCTTTCCGTGGTCATTCACGACCATGGAGAGAGATTGTGGGATAGTCCAAGATCTTCAGGATTACCCAAGTTATTTGCCTTCCAATGGTCACAGGAGGCCATTGAGGGAGATAATACGATAGTCCAAGATCTTCTGGATTTAATCCAGACCATCTTGTCAACCAGTCACGAGGCTCACCGTGGATGGTTGTCTCGTGATTGAGGTCATGGACCACTATGGTCACAATGCTTATTGTCGTAGGGTCTATGGTCTCACATATTACACTACCCGTGATCACATTGATCGTGGAGACATTTACCCGTGGTCACAATGCTTATGGATGGAAGACAGTGTCGATGATTGGGACTCAGGGTCCTTAGTCAATCTTACACAGATTTGTGAGTACGGAGTGAGACCTTTCAGGGTGTTTATCAGGTAAGTTAAGGTAAGTACGAGTCGGTGACACACAAAATTATACAGATTCAAGCCCTCAATAGATTGAGTAATAACCCTACGTCCTGTGGAGTTTCTACTATGTATAAGAGTGTTTACAAAGGAAGAGAGATTGCTATAGAGTATAATCAATCTCTCACTATACTTCTGCCTATTGTCTATTGTTGAGTTGTTCAAGTCTTCAATCTCTCGATCCCCCAGTCCTCTTCTTTTTTCTCTCCTTTTATACTAAATGAAAGGATGCCAACGTGAAGCAGTTTGGACGGTTAACATATGCGGTTATAGATAACCATACATCTTAACTCCTTGACGGTTGTCTTCACATGTGGGAGAAGAAGTTATCTTAATCCTGGGAACGTGTCTAGTAAAGCTCAAACACACTCAGGTCAAAGGTAACCCTTAGGTCACCTTGGTCGCGCATAGCTTGCAACCTTATGGTTGCGCAAGATCTGCGACCATAGACTGGTTCTGCACCTGTGACCTTACGGTATCCAGGATGTTGCTTCTGCTATCATAGAGGCTGCTAAGGCACAGGTTTATGTATCATATCTGAAATATCTTGAATATGATATATTAAATAAATAACTAGCTCGGGTGATAATCCTCGTCAGATAGAGGGCATGCAGAAGCAAGTAAAACGACGATCGGAGCATAGCAAAGATGAGAGGAGAACCAAGCCCCACTGGGCATGCCATTTTGTTTCATCTGAAAGATGTCTCCCCAGGTGAAATTATCCCTTTCGTGTTGCGGGTGTGCCATTATACATAAGTATACAAATAAAACAATAGAGAATGTACAATCTTAGTGGTCTGATTCAAGCCTAGACCAAGTTTTGATCCAGCCTCGACCAGATATGGATTGCTCTGATTGAAGTATAGACGGGCTTCGACGAAACTCGATCAGATGCTAATATGCGGAATAACAGAAACCCAAGCTGATCAAATCACAGTTCAAAAGATAGCACAACTCTTCTTGAAAAGAGGGATCTTGTACATGTCGAATGTTCGGATGCACTCGCCTACATCGATGAACTATGTGTCTAAAACTTAGATAAGTTCAATGACTCTTCGATGATCTAAACTAAGACTATTACCAAGTATTTATAGTCCAATTGTATGAATACATATCAACTCAATAACTGACTAAATGTATTAGACTCGAACAACTAACCCTTGTTGGGGGAAATCTCTGCCAAACTAAGTCCAGGTAAGTTGCGTCACATTTGCCCAGGGACTTGGCCCCCGGGGCCTCCCCGGGCGCCGCCTTTTGGCCCCCGGGACATGGCCTCCAGGGCCTCCCCGGGCGCCGCCTTTTGGCCCCCGGGACTTGGCCTCCGGCGCCGTCCCGGGCGTCACCATTTGCCCGGGGAGATGGCCTCTGAGGCCTCCCCGGGCGCCGCCTTTTGGCCCCCGGGACATGGCCTCCGGGGCCGTCCCGGGCGCCGCCATTTGCCCGGGGACATGGCCTCCCCGAGCGCCGCCTTTTGGCCCCCGGGACTTATCCTCCGGCGCTGTCCTGGGCGCCGCCATTTGCCTGGGGACATGGCCTCCGGGGCCTCCCCGGGCGCCGCCTTTTGGCCCCCGGGACTTGGCCTCCGGCGCCGTCCCAGGCGCCGCCATTTGCCCAGGGAGATGGCTTCCGGGGCCTCCGTGGGCGCCGCCTTTTGGCCCCCGGGACATGGCCTCCGGGGCCTCCCGGGCGCCGCCTTTTGGCCCCCGGAACTTGGCCTCCGGCGCCGTCCCGGGCGCCGCCATTTGCCCGAGGATATGGCCTCCGGGGCCTCCCCGGGCACCGCCTTTTGGCCCCCGGGACATGGCCTCTGGGGCCTCCCCGGGCGCCGCCTTTTGGCCCCCGGGACTTGGCCTCCGGCGCCGTCCCGGGAGCCGCCATTTGCCCGGGGATATGGCCTCCGGGGCCTCCCCTGGCGCCGCCTTTTGGCCCCCGGGACATGGCCTCCGGGGCCTCCCCGGGCGCCGCCTTTTGGCCCCCGGGACTTGGCCTCCGGCGTCGCCCCGGGCGTCGCCATTTGCCCGGGGACATGGCCTCCAGGGCCTCCCCAGCCGCCGCCTTTTGGCCCCCGGGACTTGGCCCCCGGGACTTGGCCTCCGGCGCATGTCCCGGGCCTCATCGCCCTCCTCAAGGCAAAGTCTCGAGTTGTTTATCACGTGCAGGTCACGCGAGGAGCGCCTCGGGAATCAGCGACCACCTGTCGAGCATCGAAGATGTTTGACCGGGAGAAGGACGTTCCTACCCCTCAATCCGACGGTGGCTTCCGGGGTAGTTTAGGCTTTTTGCTTCTTTTTGGGGCTATAAATAGCCCTTGTACCCATCAGTTGTAAACAGGTGATTCATTGTTATTGGAATAGCTGAACTCACAGGTGTGCTCTGGAAGCCTCTCCCCCGGAGAGAGCCTCCCCAGCCGCCTACGGTTGGGAGCGCACCGACAGGACTAGGGCCCCCATCGGGACCCGAACCTGTATAAATCCTCGTGTCAATTATTGTGTTTGTACGGCGGGGGAGGACCGGTCACCCGGTCAGCCCGCGCCGCGTAATCTTCGCTAGGATCGTTCACTAAACCTGCCGGGGTATTCGCAATACCACGACAACCCTAATAGATAAGACTTAGTTATATATAGACTGATCAGAATACAATCCAACCAAAGATCGGATCTGTGTCGCGAACACTTTGCAAGGTCGCGAACCCTTCCGATGTCGCGAAGCCTTGTCGAGGTCGCGAAGCCTTTCCGAACTCGAATAGGTCTAGGTCACGAAGCCTTTGCGAACTCGACCTGAAAGACCCGAAGATCCTCCCGGATCATGACTCTCCTGTTGACAAGGAGCCGACCCCCGTTGGCCACCAAGTGATCAAAATTGGAGATGTGGAAATTGAGCTTGACCATCTTCTTGTGCTCACTGATCTTTCTGTCCGATTCGAAAAGACTCTCGTGATCAAAATTGGATGATCTTTCTTCTCCAAGATCATGTCATTAGGTAGAGGTTCTTCTCATTAATAGGCCAAGTCTTCAATAGATGGTACTATGGTATCAGGCTGATCATCCAACATAGAAGGCTCGAAGAGTTTGAGGTGCTCAACATTGACATCCGAGTAAATATCCATCTATGGAGTTAACTCAAGCTGTCAAGCATTAGTACCAACTTTCCACAAAATCCAAAAAGGACCATAACGGATGAGTTTAAGCTTCTTACCTTCACCTTTAAGCCTTACCTTTACCTTTAAGCCTCTCCTTACTCAGATGTAACCAACCTTCTTGGAATTGAGCATCAACTCGGTGCTGATCATGTTGCGCCTTGTACTTGAGTTGAGCTTTCAGCAGGTTCTGTTCAACCTCACTATGGAGCCGTTGAATACCTTCCGGTTGTGCTCGATCCCGATCAGAGGCTTCCTTGCTGTGATGTGCTGAGGTAGGGATCACAAACTCCATGTTGAATGGACTCTGTGGTAAAAATCCCAAACAAACCTCAAAAGGCGACTTTCCAGTCGAACCATGCACTGCTCGATTAAAAGCAAACTGCAGGTACGGTATGCTTTCATCCCAAGTCTTCGGATGCTTACAGTTAAAGGCCCTCAAGAGACAAATGACTGTTCAATTTACCACCTCTGTTTGACCATCAGTTTGAGGATGAAAAGCAATACTCTTGTTTAGCTTCATGTCCATCATCATCCAGAGTGATCGTCAAAAGTGACTAAGGAACCGGGTATCACGATCACACACAATAGAAGTTGTCAGTCTGAAATGGGTCCAAACGTACTAAAAGAATACCTGAGCCACTTCTTCTCCTGTGATAGTCTTTCGACAAGGTATGAGAGTTATCACTTTGGAGAATCGATCAACGACCACAAAGAGATAGTCGTTGCAACGTCGGGTCTTAGGCAATCATGCCAAGAAATATTGTAGGCGCACGCCATTTCAGGCTCGTAAATGGTGTTACGGAGGAGGGATTTGTCCCGTTCTTCTTACGACGAGGTCCACTTCCAGCCTTTGGTATTCTTCGTTAGCGCAGAACACAGCGGCTGACACTCCCTCAAGGAGTTCGATGCGTAGCGATCGGAAGCTGATCTTCGGGGGGAGCACCGCCTCAGCCCTGTAAACAAGCAAGAAAGGGGTACATCTCGTCGTCTGACTTGGGGTCGTGCGCATGGAGCAGAGAATGCTCATGAGCTCATCGGCCCATGCTCCGCGCCTGGAGGTGCTTTGTTCCAGGCGGCGATGAAGTCCCTGGAGGATGACCCCGTTCACATGCTCGACTGCCCCATTGCTCTTGGGGTGAGCCACCGAAGCAAAATGGGGGGTCATTCCCAAGTTCTGACAAAACTCGCGAAAAACCGCAAGGTCAAACTGGGTTCCATTGTCAACGATGATCTCCCAGGGGACCCCGAAGTAGCACACTATGTTCTTCCAGAAGAACTTTTGTACCTCCCGGGAAGTGATGCTGGCCAGGGGTTCCACCTCTACCCACTTGGAGAAGTAGTCGACAGCGAAGATCGCACATTTGTATCCCCCCGGCACTGGGGGGGAACGGACCTAAGTGGTCCGTTCCACATCACACAAAGCGCCAGGTGATCGGGATGGATTACAACGCTGTAGAAGGTAGGTTGGAACCCTTTGCCATCTTTTGGCAAGCCTCGCATGAGGAGACAAGGTCTGTTGTGTCATGAGCCACTGTTGACCAATAGAACCCCTGTCGGATGGCTTTTATAGTGACGGTCTGTGGACTGACGTGGGAACCACAACACCCGAGGTGAATATCCTAGAGGAGTTTGATCCCCTCCTCCCTTGGGAGGCAGCGAAGCAGTGTGGAAGCCCCTCGCTTGTACAACGTCTCTTCTATTAGCACATACACACGTGCCTTGGCGCGAAGGCTTTTGGCTTCAGCGTCGTTGGATGTCTCCCCCACCCCTTTAATGCAAGAGTTGAGGAGGTCCATCTAGGATGTGGCCCAGACAATCTCCGCAACGTCAGAGCCACTGGAACCAGTGTCCAGGTCAAGGACCACCACGGAAGGCTTGGAGATGATGGGGAGGGGCCCTCGAGCACTTGTCGCCCATGCTAGGGTGTCAGCACAGTCGTTGTCCCTACGCGGGATGCGCCGCACCACAAGGCCTTTGAAGTAATTCTCCATTTTCCGGACCTCCTCGAGCTAGAGGCTCAGATTCACATCATGGCACAAGTAGGACTTGTCCATTTGGCAGACCACGAGCTAAAAGTCCCCCTTAACAAGGAGGCTTTGGATGCCCAAGGAGAGGGTGAGGCGCAGCCCTAGGAGAAGGGCCTCATACTCTACGACATTGTTCGTCTCGGGGAACTGAAGTCTTGCGGCGTATTCAAGGGTTCTCCCCTGAGGGCTTCGGAGGACTACTCCTGCACCAGCCCCTGCCAGGCACAGGAAGCCGTCGAAGATGAGGGTCCAGTGGTCACTGAACGGTGGTGGCATGGCGTGTGCTTCCTCCTCTGAGCTGGGGATCGGAGCGCATTCAGCCACAAAGTCTGTGAGGAGTTGCGACTTGATTGCGGATCGTCCAGTTAGAGAGAGGGAGAAGGGGGCTAGCTTAGCCCCGCACTTCCCTATCTGGCCGGTGGCTTCGTTGTTCCGAAGCACTTCCCCCAGGGGGAGAGAGGGCGGCACTGTTATGGGGTGGCCAGGAAGTAATGGTGAGGTTTCCTTGATGCCATTAGTAGAGCGTAACAGATCTTCTCCACCTTTGTGTATCTCATTTTGGTGCCTTGGAGAGCCTCGCTCACATAGTAGATGGTGTACTGCTGCCATCTTCCTCCTTGACGAGGACCGCACTGACGGCGACCGGAGTGGCCTCGAGGTAAAGGAGCAAGGGCTCCCCTTGACACGGGCTCACGAGCATTGGAGGGCTCGTGAGACACTTCTTCAAGTCTACGAACGCGGCCTATGCCTTGGGAGTCTAGTGGAACCCCTCAAGGCCGTGGGGGATCTTGAAGAACTAGAGGTCGCACTCTCCCGAGCACGAGACAAAACGACTCAGCGCAGCCAAGCGGCCAGTGAGTCATTGCACATCCTTGACAAAATGCGGCTGGGGCATGTCGAGGAGGGCCCAAATTTTTTTAGGATTGGCTTCAATGCCCCATTGGGACACATGGAACCCGAGGAGTTTTCCTCTGCGAACCCTAAATGCGCATTTTTCTGGGTTAAGCTTTGTTGGGGGAATCCCCAGGGGCCCCACGAAGTCCCAAGGAGTCCCCGGTGAAACCCGGAGAGCCACCGGGCCCCCGGTGAGATCCGGGGGGTAACCGGGCCCCCGGTGAGACCCGGTGGGTCACCGGGCGCCCGGTAAGATTCGGAGGGTCACCGGAACCCTGGTGAGACCCGGAGAGCCACCGGGGCCCCGGTGAGTCCCGGAGGGTCACCGGGCGCCCCGTGAGATCCGGAGGGTCACCGGAACCCCGGTGAGACCCGGAGAGCCACCGGGTCCCCGGTGAGATCCGGAGGGTCACCGGGCGCCCGGTGAGATCCGGAGGCTCACTGGAATCCCAGTGAGATCCGAAGAGCCTCCGGGCTCCTGAAGAGCGGCTGCTGACCGTGGGGCCTCTATGAAGTCAGCGGCGCCACGTGTCAAGCATCCGGGCCGTCCCTCTGGCCAAAGGACGTCTTCGCCCTTCCACCCAGCGGTCGCAGCAAGGGTTTTTTGGTCTTTTGTATTTATTGGGGGCTATATATACCCCTCTTGTACCCCTTTTCAGGGATTCGAATTCATTTGATATTAACGCGATATCTGGCTTTCTTGGAGACCTCTCCCCGAGAGCACACCTTCCCAGCGGATTCGCGTCGAGAGAGAGCCAACAGGAGTAGGGCCCCCACTGGGTCCCGAACCTATATAAACCCCCGTGTTAGTTTCTGTGTTGCCCGGCGGGAGAAGACCAGTAACTCGGTCTGCTCGCGACGTTGTACTCGTGCCGTGCACGTCCTAACCTGCCGAGGTATCCGTAATACCACGACAGTTGGCGCCATCCGACGAATCGCCATGGCTCCCGCAACGACCAGAGCTCAAGCCCTCTCATCTCTCGAGGGCGCTGGTCCCAGCAACCCGGCTCCGCCTCCGCGAGATGAGGCCTCCGCGGCCCTGCCCCCCGGGGGCGAGCAGGGGGAGGACCCGCTTCCTCCGCCCGCGGCCTCCGGCCATGTAACACCCCGATTTTTCCCAAATCCTGGCTTGCCTCGTCCCTCTCTATTTCAGAATGAGATCCCAATTGTGCCAGCAGCTTACCCCAAAAAGTTGCCTTTCGCTCAGATCTTTTTCACAAATCAGCTCTTTTCAGATTTGTCAGAAGCCCAAAAAGACTAAAAGTCTCAGACCACCTCCAAACTTTGATCTGATTCAGTGAATATCTCCCATTCACTATTCTGAACATTTTTCCCTTCTAGAAGAATTTCCAAATCCTGCCCTAAACCTGAGTTTCGACCCTCGCCGTTTTTGAAACTCTAATTACCCTGTTTTACCCTAAAGTCGTTTTCCCCACTTTTGTCGAAACCCCTCAAATCTTGCCCGATCTTGTCAAACTTTGGCTAGATGAGTTCCATTAATCTTATGCAACTCATTCCTGAAATCAGATTTCAGATCAGCCCTCCAGATCTCCAGATTTACAATCAAACCCATTTCCAATTCAACTTTTCCTCATAGATCAGCCCCTGGAGCAAGTTTCAAAATTGCATTTCAGCCCGAGCTATTCTTTTTCGGTCCCTGTTCGACCAGGCCCCGTTCGACCAGTGCCCCGCCACTTTGCCTCGCCGTGTTTCCTCGCCGCCGGCCATCTTCTCCGGTCGCCTGTACTCGTGATCGGTTGAGCCACCCCGCGCACACGTGCCAGTGACCAACGACCCTGCTAAACCCAACGGTTAAACGGCCGCGCTCCAGCAGCGTTTTCGCGCGCGCACGCCCGTGGCCGTGGCACTTGCATGCGTGTACGTGTCATCGCCGGAGCTGCGTTGCTGCCTCCGCATCCGCGCCGTTTCAAACCTAGTTCCAATGCGCTCCCGACAACGCTGGCAAAGCAACTGCACAGCCCGTGCACATCACGTCGTCGTCGCCGTTGTCGCACCTACGCCCGGCCATCCTTGCCCCTGGCTTGATTTTCCCCGCTGTTTTCCCCTCACTAGCTTCGCCCCAGAGCCTATTTAAACCCCCAGTGTTGTGCAAATTCCTTGTCCCAGGACTTAGCCAAATCTTTTCCAGTGCCCTCGCCGCTCCCTTCTCCGGCGAGCTGTTTTTGAGGCCACCGTCGCCAGAGCAAACCGTGGCTTCTCCTTCCAATTCAACTGTACCAGTAAGCCTCCCTTACCTCCCTCTCTGTGTCATACCAGTTAATTGCACCAGATTGAACCCCATCGCCGGTGATCGCCGTAAACGGCCGTTTGCCCTGTTTCCCCAATGCTGTTCATTTCATCCCAAATTGGTTTCCCCTCCAGTAGAGTTTCTTGATCAGTAGGCCCCATCTAGCAAGCCTGTGCGCTCAGATTGTATAATTGAGCTGAAATTGAAGTTTTCTCGTTCTGGCTCGCCGCCGATGATCTGGCTCTCGTCGCCAGGTCGTACCAGCTTTCCCCCAGCCAAATTGACTTAGCCACTAGCTTCCACACTTCACCCTCTCACTCCCTGAGCAAGAAATCGAGTTCAAATGCTTTGTATCGAAAACCCCCAATCTCCAGTGTCGTCTTCTCCAGCACCGGTCGCCGGAATTCTTCCCCGGCCGAGCTAGCTCCTGAAACTTTGTCCCTTTGCTTTGTCTCACCTCCCTGAGAATTTTCTTCCACTAGCTCGACATCTGGATCTGCCTAGATTGGAAGATATGCCCTTGCCAAGATCACTGTCCAGAAGCCCAGTTCTTGTTCAGATCACAGCAGTTCATCACTGAATTCCATCACCTTCCAGTCACTTTCAGCCCTTGATCCTGTTGAGTATCTTGTTCCTGTTATCAAGGCCTACCTCCCAGACAAAGTTGCACATCAATTGGAGCCCTGGATCAAAGGTTAAGCTTTGCCCTAGTTTTTGGCAATGTCTGCACTATGTCAGTGCATGTCAGCCACTGGCATTAGCCTTGTTTGACCCCTTCTGGTTGAGCAATGGAAATGTCACTTTGTCCCCTAGATTCCTGGAGTTGTGTTCTACATCTTTCCCTTCTGTCACTTCTCCAGAAAACCATCCTAATACCAGTTTGAAGCTATGCCAAAGCCGTGAACTGAATGTCGACCCTTCGACGTTCAATCCTTTTTAGCCGTTTCTTCGACCAGAACCCTTGTGACCTTGCCCTAACCTTTTCCCCTGCATGCATGACTTATTTACTTAATATTTTCTGTGGAAACTATTTTATGTATGCTTATGTAGCGTATGTGTTGTATTGCTTGTGTCCGCCGCAGAGTCAGAAGCTGAAGGAGCAGAGGAAGTCTTTGAAGATCCGTCTAAGTAATTAGACCCAGCAGTGCAAGGCAAGCCTCATTCCTTTGATCATGTCTCGCCCAATATTTTCATATGAAGTATATTCACTGTTTCTTACTATGCATGCTTATTTGAGATACAAGTTATGTTTGAATGACATGAGTAGATATTACCTAATAAATCATGAAACCCCTTTTGTTATTGAACCTTCATATATATGCTTTTGTCACCCTAGGACTCATATACTGAATATCCACATTAAACATGAAATGGTCAAATACATGAGAAGTTATAATGAAAACCGTTTTGTCAAGAAAACTGATAAAAGGGATCAGTAGTGAGGATTGGATTGTATGGAGAGGGTGCGGTGCGCACCAGGGAATGTGAATGCTCCTCACTATTGATTCATAAGGACGAGAACCTTGTGCTGTGTCTCTATGCGAATTGTAAACATACCAACCACTTGCCTGGTATGGGAAAGGCACAACTTAGTAGCTTTTTGGTATTAGCAGTTCCCTGCATGGTTTGTCGATCTAGTTTCTCGCGTGGAAACTGGAAGGCCACAGTTCGGCCATGAGTGATGTGAGTTCAGAAAAATGATGAGAGGAAAAAGGTGGAAAGAAGGAAGGCGCCCTAGACCTGATTAACCCGTGAGCGGTTGTAATCTTAAATGGTCATATGTCTTGCGTGGACATAGACCAAGGCTATGTGTCCTGCGGGAACATAAACCAGAGAGGCTAGGAAGTAAGGCAGTGGGGAAGACCCACAACGGTACTTGAGACTTAACTGTCTATTTACCGGGCGGGGATACTGTTAATACTGAACTGCAAAAGCGTTGTGTGATCTCGGCCCTGTCACATGTGTATAAGTCACATGGAGCTGTACCGACTTGAAAGCCGAGTGAACCAGTGGATTTAAAAAGAGGTACACCTTTGCAAAGTGTAAAAGAAGTATCAGATACTCTGTACTCCCAGGTTCAGGAGTCTTTTCGTAGTGGATGTTATCCATGGGTTATAGCACAAGTAATGATTTGGAATGTTTTCATAATATGGGTTAAGAAAAATGATGACTCATGGGAGACCATCACATAACGATTTCTAAAGTATAAATTAAGATTTTAAAGTATTACGCTTGGAAACTAAAAGCCTTTCTTTATGATTTTAGAGTGAAAATCTACTCTATTTATATATATATATATATATAAAACCAAAACCCCATTTCTTGATCACTCCTCATCTATATACCTACATTTTTGTAACGAGACTTGCTGAGCATTGTGTAAAAACATGCTCACCCTTGCCTTTGCAAACAAATTCAGAAGAAGGATTTGAGAATCCCAATTCCCCTGGCCTTGAGCAAGAAGAAGAGGAAAGAGCCTTTCCAGACGATTTGAGCTTCTAGGAGGGTCATGAGCCAAGTTGAGTCCGATGTGGAGGAAGCCCTTCCAGAGCCGCTGCAGAAGGAAGTGAAGACCCTTGTGGTTGCTTTTTGTGTTGTTTTTCTGTGTTCGGTACTTCAATACCGATTCTTGATTTTGAAAAACTCTCTACTTTTGTATCAACTTTAATTAGTGCCACCCTTGGCATTATGATATTGTAATAGTGGTCCTCGTGACCTTGTACTTGCTTTATCTACCAGCTTTATTATTTAAAGTGAATCCTGTTGTTGTGAGCTTGTGATGTACCTTTCTGTGCGCAATCTACCTGGGCGGTTGCCAAGGTGACCCTCAAATGGGGGTCTCACAGGCCAAAGGGTCCCCGTTTCTGACCCGGCGACCGCAACCGAGCTTGCGGGGCCTAGTGCTCCCCAACTCTCCGTTCCGGTCTGCGGAGATTCTGTGCTGGGGGCTTTGATCCAGGGCCAGCTTCGCACCCAGCACACCCTGGAGGAGCTGCTGCGGGTCCTGGCGTGACCCCCGGCTCCGTATCTGTTTATGGGGGCAAAGCCCAATTCTTCATGGGGCACCCCACCTTTGCCGGGCCCGGGATGTTCCCCGTTCCCGGAGGCGTGCCCGGACCATATCCGGTCCAGGGGATGCTTCCCGCGCCAGGGGGTCAACTTGTCTCCGAGCCCTCCCCCGCCTCGGGGAGTCGCCCGGCCGCGGGTCCGGTACCCTCTCGAGCGGCTACCGGCGTGCCGGGGACAACCTCCGCACCAAACCCCGAGAGCCTTCGGGGGCCGACACCTGGAGTCGGTGCAGCGCCCGCTCCAGCAGACGCCCCGGGGACTCTAACCGCAACTACTCCCGCCGCCGCACCCAGCGCGGACCCGGCGCATGGCCCGGTCCGCGCGCCGGCAGAGTCCACTGGGACGGTGGCAAATGCGCATCAGCTCCCTCCCCCTCCGGGGCCGCCCCTGCGGGCGCCCCCAGTGGATCAGACCCGCTTCACGAGGGAGGAGGGAGCTGATGCGCATTTGCCATCTCCCGCCATCGGTCAGGACTCCCCCAAACCCGTGGGCGCGCGGAGACGAGCTCCCAACTCGCCTGGGGGAAGAGACCGTTCAAGGAAGCTGCTACCCTCCCCGCAGAATACCTCGATGCCCAAGAGGTCAGCTCAACCAATCCGGAGGAAAAGAGGTGATACCGTCACACTGGGGGACCGCTGCGACCCCTTCCAGACTCCGACAATGAGCATGCGTCCCCGGCAAGAGAAGACGGCGACCGTGGATCCCCCAAGGAAGTTGAGGGGACCAACCAACCGCTGTGCAGTCGCCTCCGCTGCATCCACTGGCCGCGACCTTACCGCCCACCGCACATCGAGCACTACAACGGTGAGGCCGATCCTTACGAGTTTGTGCAGGTGTACTCAACGGCCATCTCGGCGGCTGGAGGGGATGAGACAATGCAGTGCAATGTCTTTCACCTCTACCTCATGGGCAGCGCACGCTCATGGTTCTACAACCTGAAAGCTGGATCCATCAAGTCCTTCGTGCAGCTGAAGCGCGAATTTTGCCCGAACTTCCAGGGCAACTATGTGCGGCCCTTAGACTCGTCCCAGCTCTACACCGTCCGGCAAAGAATGGGGGAGACTATCCGCAGCTTCTTTAAGCGCTTCGCTCAGGTGAAGAGCAAAGTGGCGCATGTTCCTGACTCCACGGTCATTGAAGCATGCAAGAGCAGGATACTCCCCGGGGAGCTCCACCGGAGGCTCTCCCGGAGCTGCCCCACTTCCGCCTACGAACTCTTCACCGTACTTGAGAAGTACGCCCACGCAGAGGAGGACGATCTTTGGAAGAAGAACCAGGGGGCTCCTACCCCCGCCGACCGGGAGGCCAAAGATCCCCCAACAAACGTCCCCGAAGAAATGATCGCCGTGAGCCACGGCCTCGGGACGCTTTCGTCCTTGAGGGCGGAGGCGGCTCGCGTGACAGCGGCAAAGGCAGTCGTGCCCCTCCTAAGTCAAAAGGCTATGCGGGAGGACAATCCTCCCGCTGGCGCGAGAGCCGCCCCAAGGTGAGCAAGGAGGGCACAGCCAGCGTGTGGTGCACCTTCCACAAGTCGAGTACCCACGCTACTCGAGAATGGCATCAGCTTCCACAACACTTCGAGGCTTTTCTCGACCAGCGCGGCCAGGGGGGAGGGGGCCCTACCTCCTTGCCTCCCTCGACGGCTTTGCCAGCGCTTCCCGCTCCCACGGGCGAGCAGCAAAGACAGACGCAAGAAGGGAGCTCAGCCCAGGAGCTCCCCTTTCAAACCTCCCAAAGACGTATAAACGTCATTACGGGGGGATCTGCCGCGAGACGGGACTCGAAGCGTCAGCGCAAGGAGTATGCGCGAGAGGTGAAGGTTGTGGGGGTGCTGCATACGTCTCCGCCACCGAAATGGTCGGACGTCCCCCTCACCTTCACAGCGGAAGATGCGCGCGGGGTTCACTTCCAGCATGACGACGCACTCATCATCTCGGCTACAGTCTACAACTGCCAACTAGAGCGCATCCTCGTCGATGGAGGAAGCACCGCCAATATCCTATATCTGAAGGCGTTCAGGGAGACACAAGTCGACGAGAAGCTGCTGCAGCCCTCTCTCGGGCCGTTGCAAGGCTTCGTCCCCGGGAAGACCATCCACCTGGTGGGGAAGGTCGACCTACCGATAACCTTTGGCACTCCGGAAAACTACCGGACGGAGATGGTCCAGTTTGATGTTGTGGACCTCCCCTCTTCATACAATGCCATTATGGGGAGGACCACGATCAACCATCTAAGGGCGGCGATTCACCAGAATTACCTCTGCATGAAGATCCCTGGGCCTCACGGTGCGATCACCGTTCGAGGTGACCAGAGCGTGGCTCGCGCTCTTTATGAATGCGCCGCCGCCGCTATTGGAAGTGTCAACATGATCAAGACACCGGGGGGAGAGAACCCCCCCGAACCTCAAACTGCCCCGGCTGCTTCTTCCGGGGGGCCGCTCCCGAGGCCACGCCTCGAGGGAGACCTCTGGAAGGTCCAACTGTCCGCGGGAGATGAAGAGAGGACTATCAGGGTAGGAGCAGAACTCCTCGACGGGCACGCCGAGCAACTCGTAGCCTTCCTTCGAGAGAACTCGGACGTTTTCGCGTGGGAGCCCTCAGACATGCAGGGTGTCGCCCGGGACGTCATTGAGCATAGGCTCGCAGTGATCCCCGACCGCTCCCCAGTCAAGCAAAAGTTGAGAAAGCTATCCCTCGAGCGCCAAGACGCCATCAAGGTAGAGGTCGCCAAGCTTCTAGAGGCAGGGTTTGTGCGGGAAGTCCTACACCCCGAATGGTTGGCAAACCCCGTCCTCGTAAAAAAGTCAAGTAGCAAGTGGAGGATGTGCGTGGACTTCACCGACCTCAACCGCGCTTGCCCGGAAGATAACTACCCACTCCCGCAGATTGACCAACTGGTCGATTCAACCGCGGGATGCGAACTGATGAGTTTCCTAGATGCATACTCGAGGTACCATCAGGTTCGAATGGCGACGGAGGATGAGGAAAAGACGAGTTTTATAACTCCCCTCGGCACCTTCTGCTATCTCCATATGCCCTTCGGGTTGAAAAACGCCGGGGCAACCTTCCAGCGTCTCATGACGCTGGTCCTGAAGGACCAAATCGGCCGTAACGTCGAGGTCTACGTTGGCGACGCGGTCGTCAAAAGCCTTCGTGCGGCCGAACACGTCGACGACCTGGCGGAGACCTTCCGCAGCTTCCGCAAGTACCGGTTGAAACTCAACCCGGAAAAATGCGCCTTCAGCATACGCGGCGGGAGGCTGCTCGGCTTCTTGGTGTCCCAGCGGGGCATCGAGGCAAACCCTGAAAAAATCCGAGCCCTGCTGGACATGCCTCCCCCGCGTTCCGTCAAAGACGTACAGAGGCTCGCCGGCCGCCTAGCCGCGTTGGGTCGCTTCGTCTCGAGCTCAGGAGAACGTGGACTCCAGTTCTTCAAAATCCACCGGGACCTTGAGGGGTTCAGATGGACCCCCGAGGCCCAGACGGCGTTCGACGCGCTGAAGAAGTACCTCGCAAGCCCCCCGATGCTCGTGAGCCCATCCTCGGAGGAACCTTTACTTCTCTACCTCGCTGCGACCACGGTCGCGGTGAGCGCTGTGCTCGTAAGAGAGCAGGATGGGCAACAGCGCCCCGTGTACTACGTAAGTGAGGCCCTTCAGGGGGCTAAGACACGGTACACTGAGGTGGAACAGCTGTGCTATGCCCTCCTCATGGCGTCGCGGAAGCTTCGCCACTACTTCCTCGGGCACCCAATCACGGTCCCGTCATCTCTCCCGCTGGGGGAAGTGGTGAGAAACAAGGAGGCCACAGGCCGAATTGGCAAGTGGGGGGCCGAGCTCGCTCCTTTCTCCCTCACCTTCACGGGCCGCTCCGCCACCAAGTCGCAAGTCCTCGCTGACTTCGTGGCGGAATGGACCCCAACCACCGAAGCGGACGGAGGGACTCCCCTCGCCCCTCCCCGGTGCCAGGACCATTGGACGCTCATGTTCGATGGCTCCTTGTGCCTCGCCGGGGCCGGCGCGGGGGTGGTTCTCCGGAGTCCCGAAGGGAAGATGCTGGAGTACACCGCCGGCTGGAATTCCCGGCGACGAACAATGTCGCCGAGTATGAGGCCTTGCTCCTGGTATTCCGCCTCGCGCGCTCCCTGGGAATCCGCCGCCTCCTGGTGAAAGGAGACTCCCAGCTGGTGGTCAACCAAATGGACAAGTCTTACTTGTGCCACGACGCGAACCTGAGTCTATACTTGGGGGAAGTGCAGAAGATGGAAAGACACTTCGAAGGCTTGGAGGCCCGATACATCCCCCGACGGGATAACACCTGGGCCGACGCGTTGGCCCGGGCAGCCAGTGCCCGGGAACCTCTTCCCAAGGGCGCTTTCCTGGAAATAATCACGAGGCCCTGGATAACCCTTCCGGACGCGAACCCTGAGGTTCGCGTCTCGAAGGTTTCCGAGATCACTTGAACTGCATCATGGATGGATCCCCTCATCTCCTGCATAAGGGACGAGGGGGAACCTTTCGGTGACGCTGAGGTAAAGCGCCTCCGCGCCAAGGCCAGAGCGTACGTTCTGCTGTACAGGAAGCTCTACAAGCAGGGGGCTTCCACCCTCCTTCGTTGCCTCCCGCGGGCGGAAGGACTCCAGCTCCTCGAGGACATACACTCGGGGAGCTGCGGATCCCACTTGGCCCGGCAGGCGGTTGCGGCGAAGGCCCTTCGCCAAGGATTCTATTGGCCCACGTTGGTCCGCGACGCACAGGATCTAATCTCCGCGTGCGAGGCCTGCCAAAAGATGGCGAAGGGCGCCAGGCTCCCCTCCACGACATTGCAAACCATCCCTGTTACTTGGCCCTTCGCACGCTGGGGGATGGATCTCCTTGGTCCCTTCCCCCCAGCACCCGCGGGCTACAAGTACGCGGTGGTCGCCATGGATTACTTCTCTAAGTGGGTGGAGGCTGAGCCCTTGGCCAGCATCACTTCCTGCGCGGTGCAACGTTTTTTCTGGAAAAATGTCGTATGTCGCTTCGGGGTCCCCCAAGAAATCACCGTCGACAATGGGACCCAGTTCGACTAGGCATATTTCCGGGAATTCTGTGAAGGCTTAGGCACTATCCTCCATTTTGCCTCCGTGGCTCATCCGCAAAGCAACGGAGCCGTTGAAAGAGTCAACGGCATGATCCTACAAGGCTTGCGCCGATGGCTTGAACAGACTGCGTCCAAGCGAGGCGCATGGGCAGAAGAGCTTCCAAGCATCCTCTGCTCCATGCGCACCACCCCTAGCCGAGCGACAGGGCGCATGCCTTTCTCGCTCGTCTACGGGGCTGAAGCAGTTCTCCCCTCGGAGATTGGTTTTCGATCGCTGCGGGTCGAGCTCCTGAACAGAGCAACGACCACGGCGCATCAAACCAACGAGGATAATCAATGGTTGGAGGTCGACCTCGTCGAAGAAGAACGCGACCGAGCGCTCCTTCACCACACCATCTACGAGTGCGAGATGGCACGCGCATACAACCAGCGCGTGCGAAAGGGCCTTTCGCCTTGGGGACCTGGTCCTCAAGCGCGTGACAGACCCCCAAGCCCAGGGCAAACTATCCCCCAAGTGGGACAGCCCATACAGGATCTCCGCGGTCCTGGGCTCTAGAGCCTACAAACTCTCCACACTTGAAGACCAGGAGCTGACGCACACTTGGAACATAACCTTGCTTCGCAAGTTTTATGTTTAGCCTCCGGGCTCGCCACCTCCTCCGCGGCGCTTCCGCGGGGGGAGGCTTATGTACTCACAGTTCCCTCCCCGGCCGCGCTTTCGCTGGGGGAGGCGTTGTATCTCACCCTCTATTAATACAAAGGGATTTTTTGATCAACCATGGGATTTTCATGTCTCTGTTAAATTGAATGGCTTTTTTCTACTTCACCATTGGAATTCTTTTACAGGAGTTTTTTCTTCCGCCTAAATGGCGACGTCTCCTCTATAAAAATTCCGTCCCCGTGAGGATGCCCTCTCCATAAGGAAGTGGGCTACCACAGCCTAAAGTCCCTACAACGGGAGCACAGCTCCCATAGGGCGGCTTACAGTAACCCCTCGTGGACTGAGGGGGTAAGCGGCAACCCAGTTCTCATGAACTGCGGTAACGAGTCACTTCGATAGATTAGTCCCCCCTCGAACACTCTACACCCGCTACCGGGTCACGGAACCCTTCTAAGGGAACATCCTTTGCCTCCCGCGGCAGACGGAAAACTCGCTTTCGGAGTTTATCATCTCAAAAAGATAGATCGACCACTTTCTCGGTCGCGCACCACCGCTAGCCCCCGGGACTCCTGACGAGAGGCTACGCAAATTACGCACCCAGTGCAGTCTGGGTCCTTTCACTCATTACCCACAGCGTACGGAGCTGTGCTGCACCCCGCTGTGGTGGGGGAGGAAAACCCCAGATCGGGCAGAAAAACAACGGCTTCACGCGGAAGGCTTCGAAGTTTCTGAGACAAAGACGCGGCAAATAAATAAGTCTATGGCTTTATTGATACAACATCACACTGGGGGACAACCCCCTGGTAGGACGGAAGCGCCCCCCGGGTGAGACCCGGGTGCACGAGCATGGCCCGGGGAGTTAGGCTCCCGCGGGAAGATGCTCCGAAGAACAATCCCCGAGAACCAACTACACCTAATAATCCCGGAGACCCTCGAAGATCTCCCGGGAAAGATCCTTGTATAGACTTCTCATACGTCGAAGAGCACGCCGAAGGAGAACCTCCGACCAGCACTCGTAGCCAGCCGGGGGGAGTATCCTGAGCGGGGGGAGTTATCTCCCCCGGCCTCGGTGGAGATAACTCGGCGTGACAATCGTCGAAGTTTCCTAAGCGCCACTCCGGGAGCCAACTCAGTAGCGCTGGCTCCCCGGAGGCACCTCCCTTCGCGGAGTTAGCATGAGCGAGTTCAGAGACTAGCCCGCCGGATGCTCCCCCGGCCACCAGACTTAGTAAAATCGAGGCCGCCCGGACGCTACCCGGGCTAGACCCCTCGGGCGACCCTCGAGCACTCTCCAAAAGATGTTCCTCAAGGAAAGAAGGCCCCGGGAAAGTGATATCTAAGGATACCTGCCGGCAAGTTGAACACACTTAGCAAAATCACTACTTTATTCCAGCTGAAAGACATTTACAAGTTCCCGGGGCTCTCTCTAGAGAAGCCACCTGGAGCAAAAAAGACCTAAAAAGAGAAGCCTAATCGAACCGGGGGGGGAGGAGCTCATACTTGCCCGTCCTTGTCCCCCCCGGGGAGACGTCCGCGCTAGCTGACGCGTCCTGACCCGAGCGCCGACCGCCCGTCTCCATAGCGCCGGTCATCTGGTCGAAGAGAGCCTCGGTGGACCGCTCCAGCTCAGCCCGCCGAGGGTCGAAGAAGGCGGGGAAGCTCCGGGGGACAAACTCCCCGATGACCCCGGCGCCCTCTCCGCGGTGCTCAACGAGGGCCGCTGCCAATGCAATCACCGGGACGGCGAGGCTCGGGCCCGAGCCTCCACAGCGGCCGGGATCAGGGCAACCTGCGCACCATGGAAGTGCGCGGCCTCCCCGACCGACGCCGGCGCTGGGTCGGAGCCTGCCCCCCGCCCGAGCCCGATCCCGAGCTCCTCGAGGGTAGAGCGGATCGCCCCACCACCCACGACCACGGCCTGGATGCCCGAAGCTGCGGCCTCCCGCTCCACTTGTAGCTCCCTCCGGAGCCGAGAGGCCGTGTCCTCGACGGCGGCGAGCTGAGCCTGCACGGCGGTGAGCTCCCTGAGTGCCTTCTCCTTCCCGGTGCGCTCAAAGGCCACATGTCCTCGGCAGCCCGGAGACGAATGGCGAGCCGAGACCTGAAGTCCCGGGCAAGTGCAACCGTCTGGGCGAAAACAATGATCAGAACACGAAAGACGGACGACCATGAAATTCAAGTAAGCTACCCGAAGTTCGGAGGCGATCACCGCGTCGACGTCACCCTCGTCGCCCCCCGGGTCGCTCCCGCGGGAGGCCTCCCCACCATGCAGAGCCCCCTCCTCTGGAGTCCGATCGTCGGAGGAGCCGGAGGCCTGATCCGGCGGAGGCGCCAGAACCCCGGGGCGGACGAATAGGCCCTTACCCCTCCCGGGTACGGGGAGCGCCGCCGTCGTGGACCGAACCACTGAGGATGCCATCTCCGGGGCCAGGATCGAGGCCATTGGTAGGCCGCCCGGCATCCGAAACCAGACGGAGACCTCGCTGGACGAGGGCTGCGGCCGGGTCCCCGCTGGTGCTGGAGGCGGCGAAGGACTCAGAGCATACTTCTCCGAGTCCGAGCCCTGGCCCTCTCCGGTTGGGACGCCACCCATGGGATTTGGCCCGCCCGGGGAGCCGGGGGCTGCACCCAATGCCCCAGCAACCGTCGCCGCAGAGTCCCTCGCGGGAGAAGGTGGAGGGGAAGACCGGGGCCTCACGGGACTCCTCCGAGCTCGGGACCCCGCGGGGCTGCCAGACGGACGAGACCGCTTCGAGGGTCTGCCGGCGACCTCCTTCCCCCGCTTGCGTGAAGCGGGGGTAGGCAGAGGCACCTGGGCTGGGAGCCTCAGCCCGAACGCCTCCGCAAAGACGTTTCGGGGAAGACCCTCCCCGATAACGCGCACCACCCTCTCATGCTCGTCCTCGTAGTACCGGCCAACGAGGGTCGCCGCGACCTCCTTGGCCCGACCATAGGACCTAACTGCAAGAGTAACAAATAAAGCAAGAGTTAGGAAGAATCCCCAACAGGGAGAAAGAGTCTAGATACTTACGGTTCGCCACCGCCATCCGGGGTGGCCTGTGGGCCGCCGACATCCCCCTTCCTCGACGGGTGTGGAACGGCGCCACTCGGAGGAGGTCCATCTCCTCCGCAAGATCCCGCATGGACCGCCGGAATCGGGCCTCTGCCATCGCGGTGAGGAGGTCCATCTCCGCCACGGTCCACTCGGGAGCCACCGGGCCACTGGGCCGCGAGTACGTCGACGGCTCCCGAGAGTAAGTCACCCCCGGGTCTCCCACCCGGAGGTAGAACCAATGCTGGAGCCAGTCCCCCCAGTGATCCCGGGAGGCTAGCACCGGGTACTCGTCGACGCGGCCCGGGGTCAGCTGGATCATGATGGAGCCGAAGGCCGACCTAGGGCCGCCCCTCCTCACCACCGGGCCCCTCGCCGCTGGCTCGTAGAAGTACCGCAGGAGCCGCATGGTGGGCTCCGTCACGGCAGTCGTCTTGCACAACCAGATAAACAAGCCCATCCGAATGAGGGTGTTCGGAGTGAGGTGGTTGAGCGAGAGGCCATATACCTGCAGGAACTCGCGTAGCAGCGGGTGCACCGGAAGCCGAAGGCCTGCCTCCACGAAGGCCTCAAAAGCCACTACCTCCCCGTCCCGGGAGCTCGGCACCTGCTCCGTCGGCCCGGGGATCCTGATGTCTCCCGCCCAAAAATAGCCGAGCTCCAAAAAGGCTCCAAGGGCCCCCGAGGAGAACTCGGTGGCCCCGAGGAAATCAGAGGTCACCTCCTCAGCAGGCAGCTCGGAGACCTCGGTGCGACTCTTCGGCGCCATCAGGGATGGACTTGTCGAAAAAACCGCCGAAAATTACTGGATGTTACCGGAAGCTACCGGGAGCCACCGGGAGTTACCGGAAGCTACCGGGGAAAGGTCACCGGATCTTTCCAGAAGAATCACCGGAAACTACAGGGCGCTTCCGGACAAGATCACCGGATACTACCGAAAATCACCGGGAACTAATGGGAGAAAACTGCAATTCGTGGGATTTTGAGGGCTTGTGGGCATGCTCAAACTAAGGCCCCCCCTATTTATAGGTGGTGGAGGGGGGCCCGGATGCCCGACACGTGTCCACGAAGCCATCAGAGCCATGGAGCTGAACCATCGCGCGTAAAATGAGGCAACGCGAAGGTGGGCGCATCGAAACGATGCGTCGATTCGCGGATAGACGCATCCCACGGAGGAACGGTTCAGAAGATGAAACGCCGCCAGGGGCGTAAGGGACTTCATGGAATACGGAGCGTCATCGTCAGGAGCTTCACATACCCATCGGAGGCACCAAGTGCCCCCAAGGGCCTGGGGGGCTGCTGTTGAGGGAATCCCCAGGGGCCCCACGAAGTCGCAAGGAGTCCCCGGTGAAACCCAGAGAGCAACCGGGCCCACGGTGAGATCCGGGGGGTCACCGGGCGCTCGGTAAGATTCGGACGGTCACCGGAACACCGGTGAGACCCGGAGAGTCACCGGGCCCCCGGTGAGATCCGGAGGGTCACCGGGCGCCCGGTGAGATCTGGAGGGTCACCGGAACCCCGGTGAGACCCAGAGGGTCACCGGGCGCCCGGTGAGATCCGGAGGGTCACTGGGCCCCCGGTGAGACCCAGAAAGCCACCGGGCCCCCGGTGAGATCCGGAGGGTCACCGGGGCCCCGGTGAGACCCGGAGTGCCACCGGGTCCCCGGTGCGATCCAGAGGGTCATCGGGCGCCCGGTGAGATCCGGTGGCTCACCGGAATCCCGGTGAGACCCGAAGAGCCTCCGGGCTCCTGAAGAGCGGCTACTGACCGTGGGGCCTCTAGGAAGTCAGCGGCACCACGTGTCAAGCATCCGGGCCGTCCCTCTAGCCAAAGGACGTCTTCGCCCTTCCATCCAGCGGTCGCAGCAAGGGCTTTTTGGTCTTTTGTATTTCTTAGGGGCTATATATACCCCTCTTGTACCCCTTTTCAGAGATTCGAATTCATTTGATATTAACGCGATATCCGGCTCTCTTGGAGACCTCTCCCCGAGAGCTCACCTTCCCAGCGGACTCGCGTCCGGAGAGAGCCAACAGGACTAGGGCCCCCATTGGGACCCGAACCTGTATAAACCCCCGTGTCAATTTCTGTGTTGCCTGACAGGAGAAGACCAGTAATTCGGTCTGCTAGCGCCGTTGTACTCGTGCCGTGCATGTCCTAACCTGTCGAGGTATCCGTAATACCACGACAAGCTTTAACCCGTACTTGCGGAGATTGCGGAAGGTTTCCCCTAAATCTTCGAGGTGAGTAGCCGAGACTGGACTCTTGACGATCGCGTCGTCAACATAGAACTCCACATTGTGGCCAATTTGGTCCTTTAGGACTAAACACACGAGGTGTTGGAAGGTCGCCCCAGCATTTTTCAACCCGAAGGGCATTTGGATGTAGTAGAAGGTGCTGAGGGAAGTTATGAAACTCGTCTTTTCCTCATCCTCCAAGGCCATCCAAATCTGGTGATAGCCCGAATAGGCGTCCAAGAAACACATCAGCTCACATCCCGTGGTGGAGTCCACCAGTTGGTCGATCCACGGGAGTGAGAAGTCGTCCTTTGGGCAAGCTTTGCTGAGGCCGGTGAAGTCGACACAAATCCTCCACTTGCCGCTTGCCTTCTTAATGAGGATGTGGTTCGCTAGCCACTCGGGGTGAAATGCGAAAACGTCTGTGTTTTCCTTGCGTTTGGGGGCTGCCATGCGAAAACGTCTGTGTTTTCATGAAGGAAGTTGATGTGTTGTGCTACGTGCTCCTCGGGGAGATTGGCCCCGATCTTGACGGTCTTCCCCTCGCTTCTCTGGGAGAGGGTGACTTCCCGGAGGTCCCATCAAGGCTAGGTTTGGCGAGGAACTTCCTGGGGAGCGCAACCGGCACACCCGAGGATGGGGAGGAGCTCCCTTCCCCCGGGGTTTTGATCAAGTTGACGTCCCCGATCACAACAGTGGTGCGCTTGTAGAGGGAGCCAGCCATATCCTGGTCACCCCGAGTGAAGATCACGCAGCTCGGCCCGAGGATCTTCATTCATAGGTAGCTTTGGTGGACCACTGCTCCTAAGCGGTTGATCGTGGTTCTCCCTATTATGGTGTTGTAGGAGGAGGGGAGATCCACCACATCAAACCGGACCATTTCGGTCCGGTAATTATCCGAGGTGCCGAACGTCATTGTGAGGTCGACCTTACCCAAGGGGCATATAGTTTTTCCTGGGACAAAGCCTTGCAAAGGCCCCACCACGGATTGTAGGAGCTTTTCGTCCACCTACATTTCCTTGAACACCTTAAGATAAAGGACGTCCGCAGTGCTCCCGGCATCGACCAGGATTTGGGCTACATGGCAATTGAATATGGTGGTGGAGATGATTAGCGCATCGTCATGGGGGAAGCGCACCCCGCACGCGTCCTCCGCGGTGAACGTGAGTGGGATGTCCGACCATTTTGGTGGCCGAGACATATTAACAACCCCTATTGCCTTCACTTCTCATGCATATTCCTTGCGCTGGCGTTTGGAGTCTCGCTCGAAGGCGGATCCTCCTAGGATGACATTAACATGTCGTCTTGGTCATAACCATGATGTACATGGTCTCATCATTCTCCCTTTCTTGATGTGGAGTCGTCCTCGACTCCATTGTGATTTTCTGCAAAATGTTAGCACCAACAGAGAGCACAGCAATATGCATATCTTTGATAATGTAACACCCTGAGTTAGGGGTGAAAATTTCCTTTTTCATCAATAGCATGCATGCATGTATCTGTAGTATTAGCTAGATCAGTATCTATCTCAAGCCCTAAAATCTCCAAAATTTATCCTGTGACCTCAAATCAAGATCAGATTGTTCAGATGTGATCTATCAGTTACTTTGAACTTAAAAGTCTTCAGAACCTAGATCCAATTCTATCTCTAAATTTCAGATTTGTCAACTTCTTCTGTTTTCGAAAACAGAAATACCTTATATTACCCAAATACCCTAAGTTTCAGAAATACAGATTTAATCAAAATCTTGACCAAGTTCAGACCAGATTATTCCTGGAATATGATCATGGGTATGCCAATACCTTAATATAAAAAGTTGACAGCCAGATTCTGCTATCTAGACCCTTTTCACAAATCAGTCCAAGAATTATCGCAAAATAGTCCTTATCTGTTATCTGAAAATCCAAAAAGGCTAAAATCTCCAGATTAACTCCAAATTCAGAATTTCTTCGGCAAATCTTCTCAAAATACTATTTGCCACAAGTTTCTCTTCTGTGCAGATATCAAAATCAAACCCCAAATGCCAGAATTCGAAATCGACAAAACTTAAATCTTGCTTTACCCTAAATTACCCTATTTTCAGTTTGTATCGAAAGCTATTCAAATGTGTAAAATCTTATCATTTACCTTTGCCAAATATCCTGTTGAATATAATCTACCAGATTAGTCAAATCAAATTCAACTCTCACCTTCCAAATCTCCAGAATTACAGATTGGTCCAAATGTGAAAATCAAATACTGCAGTTCAGTCCATTTTCGACCAGGACAACAGCAGCATTCGACCAGGCCGTTTACTGTTCGCACGACCAGGGCTCTCCGTGGTTTCTTGCGCCGTGCACGCTCGCCGCCGGCCAAGTTCCGCTTGCATTTGTGCTCGTGCATGCTTGCTCTTCCTGTTGCGCACGCGTCAGTGTCTCAGCCATCGCCGTGGCAACACCGTAGCGACGTCGACGACCAGTGCTGCTCCCGTGCGCGATCAATGGCTTTTTGTCAGCAACTCCTCGCCACGTCGCTTTGCCGTGCCAGTACTTGTCGCCACCGCTTGCTCCATCTTTGCAAAGTCCCGATGAACGACAATGTGGACAGTTGCAGTCCTGTCGCCGTCGCAATCACCGTTCTTCGCTGTGTCTTCGCCGCTGATGCTCAGCACGCAATCCATCTCATCTCAGCTGCCAATTACTTCGTTGTCTCCTCCTTGCAAGCTTCGCCTGGCCTATTTAAGCATTCCTATGCTCAGCACGCAATCCATCTCATCTCAGCTGCCAATTACTTCGTTGTCTCCTCCTTGCAAGCTTCGCCTGGCCTATTTAAGCATTCCTATGTTCAGCAGCTTCTCCACATTTCACCAGAAACCAGCCAAGTTCAAGAATTGCTGTTTTCGTTTTCTTCTCCGGTGAGACCAGCTCGAGGCCTCACGGTGACAGCCTCAACCGCAGCCTCAACCACCAAATTGACAGCACTAGTAAGTTTCTCTCGTCTCCCTCATCGTGCTGTATCACCTAATTGGTTTACCTTGCACCTTATCGCCGGTGATCGCCGGAATTGCTAAATGCCCTGTTCCGGCAATGCAGCTCGATTCAATTCGAATTAGCTTTCGTTTCTGTAAACAAAATTGATCAGTGAGCTAAATCAAGCAAGCCTGTGAAATTGGATTTCGAATTTAAACAAGAATCGAAGCTTTTCCCTAAATCGAGCTTCACCAGAAAACCGGCGATCGTCGCCAGGCTTCTCCAGTGATCCTCCGGCCAATACAACTGTACCAGAAGCTTCCCTATACCTCCTAGATGCTCCCCAAGCAAGGAATTAAGTTCTTTTGGCCTGTAGCAGGAACCCCATTTGGCAGTGCTTCTTCTCCGGCGCCGATCACTGGAAAAGTGTTCCCGGCCATTTCAGCCCTCGAAACCTTGTCATTTAGATGTGCCTTAGCCTCCTGAGTATTTTTGTCTTCTAGCCCGACACCTAGATCGGCCTAGATTGGAAGTTATAGCCATGCCAAGTTTGTGTCCAGAACTGCTCCAGTGCAGCCAGTTTCTCTCTGGTCATCATCAAATTTCTTGCTTTCCAGCCATTTCTTGCCCTAGATCCTGTTAACTTAATTGTTCCTGTTATCAATGCCTACCTCCCAGACAAAGTGGTGCATCATTTGGAGCTCCAGATCAAAAGTTATGCTAAGCCCTAGTTTTTGGCATTGTCAGCTCTATGCCAGAGCTTGCCAGCCAGTGGCATTGACCTTGTTTACCCACTTCTGGTTGTACATTTTGAAAACCACTTTGTCCACTGAATTTGTAGAGTTGTGATCTACATTTTCTTCTACTACCACAAGTTGAGATAACCCCTCTATCATTCATCGACCCTATGTCGATGCTTTGAACCGAATGTCAACCTAAATACGTTCGCTGTTTTTGAGCGAATCAGTCGCAACCTTGATATCATTCTGATATTTTGAGACATTTGGAACCTTGTAAACCTTTGACAGCTAATTTTAACATTGGTTTCCTTAACTTAACCCTAATCAGCCTCTAAACCCAATCATTTCAGAATCATCAAGACTTCATCTTTGCATCATTGCATATAGTATAATAATGTATGGAAAAGATTATGATTATTGGTTGTTTGTTTGGAGAGCAGATCAAGAGCCCGAGTTCGAGGACTTCACTGCGGATCCGACGTCAACTGCTGTATTTTACGACGCGGAAGGCAAGTCATATCCTTGGTCATCTTGAACCTATATTTTAAATGTTGGTATAATATAACCTTGAATATAGGCAATATTGCATGTGAATGATTGAGAATGGTTGATTTATCAATTGGCAGTACTGGACTGGTTATCTGTGAAATGTGAAATAAACAAGTTTTGAGCCATGAACTATTATATGTATTTATATACTTATATTCATAAAATAAAACCCCTAGCCGTGACTAGAAAAATGGTATGGATGGCTGTAGCACTGGAGGTGCTAGACTGCAAAGGAATGCAGGCACTGAAGGTGCAGGGTTGTGGATGGTCTGGTCATTGGCATATAAGGACTAGAACCTTGTGTTGTGCGTCTAGTGGCATGAACAACGTGCTAACCGCAAGCCTGGTATGGGACAGGCCTGAACAAGTAATTATGTGGATCGCACATGAAACCCCTGCATGAGATGTGTAGTGATGCACGATAAACACGGAGCGCGGCTCCCACACATATCACTGAAGGTGATCAAGCACGCTGACCCAGTAATGGGAATAAGCAAAGGGGTGGAGGTTTGGATACAACCTGCCACAACTGTGCCTCGCTGAGAGCCACAGGGTCGGGGGTGAATTGTGAGTAAAACATAACAAAAGTTCTTGTTATTTCCACCTTGCCGCTCACAGTATGAAGTGAGTCAGGGGTCCAATCATTTTGTTATGATAGGAAAGGTTTGAAAGTGGAATATCTTGCGGGTAAATTGGTACCTCTCTGCAGAGTTAAAAACGTATTCGAATACTCCGAGCTCCCGGGTTTTATAGGAGTCTGCTGCGGTGGATTAAATCCACGGGGTGTGACACAAGTATTATTTTCTAAATAAAATATGTTTTAATCAAGATTACCCAAATGACATGTGTTGTCATGATAAGGAGTGCTGCCGTGGGCTGTCGTGTGTCGACGTGTCGCGGTAGTGCTATAATCTAGTGAACATGATTGTTGATGTTATAATATAAAAAGTGTTGCCATAAAATGAGATGAGAAAGAAAAAGATTATTTTACAAATACCCATAATTCTTGACTAGTCTAGGTTCATATCATCACTACTATATGTATCTACTCTTACCTATGACTTGCTGAGTACGTAAGTGCTCACCCTTGCAACATTCAACTCAATAGATGGAGCCTACTTTGATCAAGATGATGGCACGGAGTACTACGTGGATCCAGAAGGAGGAGAATCAGTTCCGCCAGAACCCTGAAGTGTGTTGTTCTGCCGTCAACTTCTTTTGTGGGAGGGTCACCTATCTTCTGCTGCGTTGTTAAATATTTTGTTAAACCTTGAATGCCTTGTAGGCATTGTAATCCTCTTATGTAATATTAAGGCCAGCAGGCCACACTGGTTAATATTTTGTGAGTACTCTGTTGCAATGTAATATACTCCTGTGTTTGACTTATCCTGGGAAGTCAACGGTTTATGGTTTGGGACTAGCTGCAGCGAGCTAGGTCTCTACAGGAGTAGTCGTTGTCCCAGTCTCGGGGCGCGACAGGAAAAGTTGGTATCAGAGCAACATGAGAACTTGACTGTCGGACGACACCTTTAGGAAATTGGCCGTGCCCGGAAGACGTAATTTAATTAGAAACTATTTATGGAAAATTTTATTTTGGTAAAAATAATGAACTTTGTAGCTCTTGAAAAACCTTCATTTCAAAATTTTATTTGGATTTTCTAAAATTCGGTAAGATTGTGAGAGTGCGTTCTGTTGTTTCAGAGTGTCTTAGAGGTTGGTGTAGACAGAGCTAGTGGATGCTCTTAATAGCTTTGTGAATCACTGTTGCTTTTGCAATGGTTAATTTGTGTATTATGGCTAATAGCCTAAGTAATTTTATGCATTAAAGTAGTTGCATTAATTTCTGCATTGCTGTCTTAGTTGGCCTTAGTTAGTTAGATCCGTCTAAACTTTTTTCAGAGCCACCATGGTTGACACCAGAAGGAGATCTCGAAGTGGAAGAGAAGATATAGGTTAGACTCCGCAGGAAGAAGAAACTATGACAAGAGACCCTTTGTTTCAGCAAGGATCTCAGAGTTCCAATCCACCTCAGAATGAACAACCCAGTCTTCAGGAAATTCTGTTGTCAATGGAGAAAAGTCGACAAGAAGCTCAGATAGCTCATACCCAGTTGTTAGCCCAGATAGTTCAGAAACTGCCTACTGGAACAACAGAAGGAACTACTTCTGCTGTAGGAGCGAGATTAACAGATTTCCAAAAGACCCGTCCACCAACATTCTCTAGTGCGACCGATCCCATGGTTGCCGATGATTGTTTACGGGATATCAAGAGAAAACTGGACACGGTCCGATGCAGCGAACGAGAGAAAGTTTTGTTTGGATCTCATCAGTTATCAGGAGCTGCAGCCGCATGGTGGATGAATTACCAGGAAGCTCATCTTGATAAAGATAATATTTCTTGGAGGGAATTTAAGGATCAATTTCGGAAATTTCATATACCTACTGGTGTTATGGCAGCTAAGCGGTGGGAATTTCGGAATTTAACTCAAGGAAGTAAGTCAGTTACTGAGTATCTACACCAATTTACTCATTTGGCTCGATACGCACCTGGAGATGTGGATACTGAAGAGAAGAAGATAGAGCGCTTCACAGAAGGACTTCAACACTATTTACAGTATCAAATTGCTTCTCATGAACTTACAGAATTTCAAACACTAGTGAACAGAGCTTTAAAGGTAGAAGAAAAGAAGAATATGGGAGAAGAAAGCCGAAAGAGGAGAATGTTCCAGCAAACACGACCACAGTCAAATCCAATCAGAGGAAGAGTTCCTATCACTTCCAATTTCCGACCATCTTATCAGAATCCCAGACCAGCAACGACATTGTGCCCCAACTGCCGAGGAAATCATTCTCAGAAAGATTGCCCTCATCCTCGTGTTGAGTGTTATCATTGTGGACAGCGTGGGCACCGTAAAGAATTCTGTCCTTGGATACAACTTCCAATGTCCATTGCCAGATCTCAGGCAGGAACACAGTCAGTAGTCACCCGAGCATCACCATCGCAGAATTTTAGAGGGAATTCAGCAGGAAGAGGAGGAAATATGGCTAATCGAGGAAGAGGAAGAGGTAGAGCACCAACTGCAACCCAAGGAGGAAGATTAAACTATACTTCAATTCAAGAAGCAGGCAGCGCCACCGACATTCTTCTAGGTAGATTTCTGATTCAATCTGCATCTGCCTTAATATTGTTTGATCCGGGTGCTACAAATTCATTCATGTCAAAAGCATTTGCATCTGAAGTTGAAATGCATATAGACCAAGTACCACTAGAGTACTCTATGGTCATACAAACTCCAGGGGCTAGATTATCTGTCTACTCGATCTGCCCAAATGTAACTTTCAATATAGAAGGGGTAGAATTTGAGGCAAATCTACTAGTTCTAGAACTGGAAGGTCTAGACATTATTTTGGGAATGGATTGGTTGTCCCAACATAAAGGTCTAGTAGATTGTGAAGAGAAAACCCTTAGTCTTGTCAGTAGCCAAGGGGAGAGAGTTCTATTCCATGCAGAAAGATCATCAGTCAAGAGACCGCTAAGATCTGTTCAAGCATTACAAAAGTTATGCCTGGAACAACTGCCTGTAGTACAACAATATTCTGATGTGTTTCCAGAAGAACTTCCAGGAATGCCACCTGACAGAGAAATAGAATTCAGTATTGAACTTAAACCAGGAGCAGCACCTATAGCAAAACGTCCCTATAGGATGCCAGTTACAGATTTGGAGGAGCTCAAGAATCAACTCGAAGACTTGGAAAACAAAGGATTTATCAAACCCAGTGCTTCACCATGGGGAGCCCCAGTTTTGTTTGTAAGGAAGAAAGACGGAACTCTACGAATGTGTGTAGATTACCGAGCTTTGAATGAAGTCACTATTAAGAACAAGTACCCATTACCAAGAATTGATGACTTGTTCGATCAGCTTCGAGGAGCCAAAGTATTTTCCAAGATAGATTTGAAATCCGGATATCATCAGCTGAAGATCAAGAAGGAAGATATACCGAAGACTGCTTTCACTACCAGATATGGTTTATATGAGTTTACAGTAGTACCTTTTGGCTTGACCAATGCTCCGGCAGCATTCATGAATGTCATGAACAGTACATTTATAGATTTTCTTAACAAGTTTGTCATAGTATTCATAGATGACATTCTGATATATTCCAAGAGTACGGAAGAACATGAGCAACACTTACACCTAGTCTTGGAAAGGCTACGAGAGAGGCAATTTTATGCCAAGTTTGACAAATGTGAATTTTGGATGTCAAGAATTTCATTTCTTGGACATGTGTTGACAGCAGAAGGAATTTCAGTGGACTCAGCTAAAATCTCTGCAATCAAGGAGTGGAAGCAACCTACCTCAGTTTCAGAGATTAGAAGTTTCTTGGGATTAGCAGGTTATTATAGGAGATTCATCGAAGGATTTTCCCAAATTGCCAAACCTCTTACGAACCTGTTAAAGAAGGATGTTGCATTTGAATGGACCATCAAGTGTGAGGAGAGTTTTCAGAAGCTGAAGCAGAAATTGACAACAACACCAGTCCTCACCCTACCAGACAGCAAAGAAGATTTTGTAGTTTACTGTGATGCTTCAAAGCAAGGAATAGGCTGTGTGTTAATGCAGCAAGGTCGAGTAGTGGCTTATGCATCACGTCAATGGAGACCACATGAGGAAAATTATCCGACTCATGATTTGGAGTTAGCAGCAGTAGTACATGCTTTAAAAATATGGCGGCATTATCTCATTGGGCGTAAGTGTGAGATCTTTACAGATCATAAAAGCCTCAAGTATATTTTCACACAGACGGAGCTCAACATGCGTCAACGCCGATGGCTGGAATTGATCAACGATTATGATCTTAGTATTCAGTACCATCCAGGGAAAGCTAATGTAGTGGCTGATGCCTTAAGCAGAAAAGTTTACAACCTACAAGGAATGGTTATGTTGAAGAACCCTTACCTACAACAAGAGTTGCAGAATCATCAAGTGGAAATAGTACCGCAGGGAACGGTAGCTACTTTAACAATAAAATCTCAACTTGAAGAACAGATAGGAAAAGCCCAGAAGGAAGATGAAGAAATTTGTAAGATCAAGAGTCGAATCAAGTTAGGAAAGGCTCAAGGCTTTACTGAAAATAACCAAGGGATTGTATGGTATCGAGAAAGAATCTGTGTACCTCAAAACGCAGATCTTAAGGAAATAATTCTCCATGAAGCACATAAAACTCCATACTCAATACACCCTGGTAACACAAAGATGAATCAAGATTTGAAGACCAGATTCTGGTGGAATAATATGAAGAGAGATATTGCAGAGTATATTGCAAACTGTGATACATGTCGACGAGTTAAAGCAGAACACCAGAAAATAGCAGGAAAGCTACAACCTCTACCAATACCATTATGGAAATGGTAAGAAATTGGTATGGATTTCATTACAGGATTACCTAAAACTCACGGAGGATATGACTCCATATGGGTTATTGTGGACAGACTTACTAAAGTAGCTCATTTCATACCAGTCAAAAAGATTTATGATGGCAGTAAATTAGCAGAGTTATACATGCAAAAAATAGTGGCATTGCATGGTATTCCTAAGAAGATAGTCTTAGATCGTGGAACCCAGTTTACCTCCAAATTTTGGAATAGACTGCATGAAACCCTAGGAACCCAGTTGGACTTCAGTACTGCATATCATCCACAGACGGGAGGACAGACAGAAAGAGTCAACCAAATCCTAGAGGATCTTCTAAGAGCTTGCATACTAGATTATGGGACATCATGGGACAAATGTTTACCATTTGCAGAATTTACATATAATAACAGTTATCAAGCTAGTATACAGATGGCACCATTTGAAGCTTTATATGGACGTAAGTGCAGAACTCCATTGCATTGGAATGAGCCAGGAGAACGAAAAGTCATAGGACCAGAGATAGTAGAAGAAGCAGAAGCTCATGTCAGACTCATCAGAGAAAGGTTGAAAACAGCACAATCACGACAAAAGAGTTATGCAGATAAACGACGAAGAGAATTATCATTTGAACCAGGAGATTTTGTGTATCTCAAGGTCACACCATTCAAAAGATTACAAAGATTCCAAGTGAAAGGAAAGTTATCTCCAAGATACATTGGACCATTTAAGATAATCAAGAGAAAGGGAGAAGTATCATATAAATTGGAATTACCTGAGGGATTAGCAGGAGTGCATGATGTGTTTCATGTCTCTCAGCTCCAGAAATGTTTGAAGGAACCTACTGACCAGATAGATGTACAAGATGTGCCTTTACAGAAGAATCTCACTTATCTTGAGCACCCAATCAGAATCCTAGCCACTGATGAACGTCAGCTCCGAAGGAAGAAAATCAGATTGTGTAAAGTTCAATGGAAGAATCATTCAGAGCAAGAGGCTACTTGGGAGAAGGAAGAAGATCTTAAGCAAACCTATCCTTATCTTTTCCTATCTTAGGTAAATCTCGGGGCGAGATTTCTTTAAGGAGGGTAGATCTGTAACACCCTGAGTTAGGGGTGAAAATTTCCTTTTTCATCAATAGCATGCATGCATGTATCTGTAGTATTAGCCAGATCAGTATCTATCTCAAGCCCTAAAATCTCCAAAATTTATCCTGTGACCTCAAATCAAGATCAGATTGTTCAGATGTGATCTATCAGTTACTTTGAACTTAAAAGTCTTCAGAACCTAGATCCAATTCTATCTCTAAATTTCAGATTTGTCAACTTCTTCTGTTTTCGAAAACAGAAATACCTTATATTACCCAAATACCCTAAGTTTCAGAAATACAGATTTAATCAAAATCTTGACCAAGTTCAGACCAGATTATTCCTGGAATATGATCATGGGTATGTCAATACCTTAATATAAAAAGTTGACAGCCAGATTCTGCTATCTAGACCCTTTTCACAAATCAGTCCAAGAATTATCGCAAAATAGTCCTTATCTGTTATCTGAAAATCCAAAAAGGCTAAAATCTCCAGATTAACTCCAAATTCAGAATTTCTTCGGCAAATCTTCTCAAAATACTATTTGCCACAAGTTTCTCTTCTGTGCAGATATCAAAATCAAACCCCAAATGCCAGAATTCGAAATCGACAAAACTTAAATCTTGCTTTACCCTAAATTACCCTATTTTCAGTTTGTATCGAAAACTATTCAAATGTGTAAAATCTTATCATTTACCTTTGCCAAATATCCTGTTGAATATAATCTACCAGATTAGTCAAATCAAATTCAACTCTCACCTTCCAAATCTCCAGAATTACAGATTGGTCCAAATGTGAAAATCAAATACTGCAGTTCAGTCCATTTTCGACCAGGACAACAGCAGCATTCGACCAGGCCGTTTACTGTTCGCACGACCAGGGCTCGCCATGGTTTCTTGCGCCGTGCACGCTCGCCGCCGGCCAAGTTCCGCTTGCATTTGTGCTCGTGCATGCTTGCTCTTCCTGTTGCGCACGCGTCAGTGTCTCAGCCATCGCCGTGGCAACACCGTAGCGACGTCGACGGCCAGTGCTGCTCCCGTGCGCGATCAATGGCTTTTTGTCAGCAACTCCTCGCCACGTCGCTTTGCCGTGCCAGTACTTGTCGCCACCGCTTGCTCCATCTTTGCAAAGTCCCGATGAACGACAATGTGGACAGTTGCAGTCCTGTCGCCGTCGCAATCACTGTTCTTCGCTGTGTCTTCGCCGCTGATGTTCAGCACGCAATCCATCTCATCTCAGCTGCCAATTACTTCGTTGTCTCCTCCTTGCAAGCTTCGCCTGGCCTATTTAAGCATTCCTATGTTCAGCAGCTTCTCCACATTTCACCAGAAACCAGCCAAGTTCTAGAATTGCTGTTTTCGTTTTCTTCTCCGGCGAGACCAGCTCGAGGCCTCACGGTGACAGCCTCAACCGCAGCCTCAACCACCAAATTGACAGCACTAGTAAGTTTCTCTCGTCTCCCTCATCGTGCTGTATCACCTAATTGGCTTACCTTGCACCTTATCGCCGGTGATCGCCGGAATTGCTAAATGCCCTGTTCCGGCAATGCAGCTCGATTCAATTCGAATTAGCTTTCGTTTCTGTAAACAAAATTGATCAGTGAGCTAAATCAAGCAAGCCTGTGAAATTGGATTTCGAATTTAAACAAGAATCGAAGCTTTTCCCTAAATCGAGCTTCACCAGAAAACCGGCGATCGTCGCCAGGCTTCTCCAGTGATCCTCCGGCCAATACAACTGTACCAGAAGCTTCCCTATACCTCCTAGATGCTCCCCAAGCAAGGAATTAAGTTCTTTTGGCCTGTAGCAGGAACCCCCATTTGGCAGTGCTTCTTCTCCGGCGCCGATCACTGGAAAAGTGTTCCCGGCCATTTCAGCCCTCGAAACCTTGTCATTTAGATGTGCCTTAGCCTCCTGAGTATTTTGGTCTTCTAGCCCGACACCTAGATCGGCCTAGATTGGTAGTTATAGCCATGCCAAGTTTGTGTCCAGAACTGCTCCAGTGCCGCCAGTTCATCTCTGTTCATCATCAAATTTCTTGCTTTCCAGCCATTTCTTGCCCTAGATCCTGCTAACTTAATTGTTCCTGTTATCAATGCCTAGCTCCCAGACAAAGTGGTGCATCATTTGGAGCTCCAGATCAAAAGTTATGCTAAGCCCTAATTTTTGGCATTGTCAGCTCTATGCCAGAGCTTGCCAGCCAGTGGCATTGACCTTGTTTACCCACTTCTCGTTGTACATTTTGAAAACCACTTTGTCCACTGAATTTGTAGAGTTGTGATCTACATTTTCTTCTACTACCACAAGTTGAGATAACCCCTCTATCATTCATCGACCCTATGTCGATGCTTTGAACCGAATGTCAACCTAAAGACGTTCGCTGTTTTTGAGCGAATCAGTCGCAACCTTGATATCATTCTGATATTTTGAGACATTTGGAACCTTGTAAACCTTTGACAGCTAATTTTAACATTGGTTTCCTTAACTTAACCCTAATCAGCCTCTAAACCCAATCATTTCAGAATCATCAAGACTTCATCTTTGCATCATTGCATATAGTATAATAATGTATGGAAAAGATTATGATTATTGGTTGTTTGTTTGGAGAGCAGATCAAGAGCCCGAGTTCGAGGACTTCACTGCGGATCCGACGTCAACTGCTGTATTTTACGACGCGGAAGGCAAGTCATATCCTTGGTCATCTTGAACCTATATTTTAAATGTTGGTATAATATAACCTTGAATATAGGCAATATTGCATGTGAATGATTGAGAATGGTTGATTTATCAATTGGCAGTACTGGACTGGTTATCTGTGAAATGTGAAATAAACAAGTTTTGAGCCATGAACTATTATATGTATTTATATACTTATATTCATAAAATAAAACCCCTAGCCGTGACTAGAAAAATGGTATGGATGGCTGTAGCACTGGAGGTGCTAGACTGCAAAGGAATGCAGGCACTGAAGGTGCAGGGTTGTGGATGGTCTGGTCATTGGCATATAAGGACTAGAACCTTGTGTTGTGCGTCTAGTGGCATGAACAACGTGCTAACCGCAAGCCTGGTATGGGACAGGCCTGAACAAGTAATTATGTGGATCGCACATGAAACCCCTGCATGAGATGTGTAGTGATGCACGATAAACACGGAGCGCGGCTCCCACACATATCACTGAAGGTGATCAAGCACGCTGACCCAGTAATGGGAATAAGCAAAGGGGTGGAGGTTTGGATACAACCTGCCACAACTGTGCCTCGCTGAGAGCCACAGGGTCGGGGGTGAATTGTGAGTAAAACATAACAAAAGTTCTTGTTATTTCCACCTTGCCGCTCACAGTATGAAGTGAGTCAGGGGTCCAATCATTTTGTTATGATAGGAAAGGTTTGAAAGTGGAATATCTTGCGGGTAAATTGGTACCTCTCTGCAGAGTTAAAAACGTATTCGAATACTCCGAGCTCCCGGGTTTTATAGGAGTCTGCTGCGGTGGATTAAATCCACGGGGTGTGACACAAGTATTATTTTCTAAATAAAATATGTTTTAATCAAGATTACCCAAATGACATGTGTTGTCATGATAAGGAGTGCTGCCGTGGGCTGTCGTGTGTCGACGTGTCGCGGTAGTGCTATAATCTAGTGAACATGATTGTTGATGTTATAATATAAAAAGTGTTGCCATAAAATGAGATGAGAAAGAAAAAGATTATTTTACAAATACCCATAATTCTTGACTAGTCTAGGTTCATATCATCACTACTATATGTATCTACTCTTACCTATGACTTGCTGAGTATGTAAGTGCTCACCCTTGCAACATTCAACTCAATAGATGGAGCCTACTTTGATCAAGATGATGGCACGGAGTACTACGTGGATCCAGAAGGAGGAGAATCAGTTCCGCCAGAACCCTGAAGTGTGTTGTTCTGCCGTCAACTTCTTTTGTGGGAGGGTCACCTATCTTCTGCTGCGTTGTTAAATATTTTGTTAAACCTTGAATGCCTTGTAGGCATTGTAATACTCTTATGTAATATTAAGGCCAGCAGGCCACAATGCTTAATATTTTGTGAGTACTCTGTTGCAATGTAATATACTCCTGTGTTTGACTTATCCTGGGAAGTCAACGGTTTATGGTTTGGGACTAGCTGCAGCGAGCTAGGTCTCTACAGGAGTAGTCGTTGTCCCAGTCTCGGGGTGCGACAGATAATCAAATCATTAGACACAGAACCATTAACATTTATATACTCCCTTTCTTGAAAAAGTTCATGTGCCTTAAAAATTGAACCGGATGTACTCGACATGGAATGATTGGTGATAGTATAGCTCTCTAGTTCATCACATGGTTGTACATTATAAGCAAAATTCATATTTGAGCAAATGTACACTCGATTAGCCATGTACTTTCCATTATCATTATATTTGCCTATAATATGAAAAATGTTTGTTGATAAGCAAGGAAAATTATATGGATCAGTAAGTCTCTCCTCTAAATTGTCTAGATCACAGAGAACATCAAATTCAATATAACCCAGAATATTTAAAGAAGACAACAATTTCAGCTCATCATTTTCGTTTGCAACGTGAACAACATGTTTATTTTGAGCACAAGTGTTATTATGTTCCAAAGTAAGAGTAACATGTTCATTCACTAGTTGTGGCATGAATATAAGTGAAGAATTATCACACAACTCTTCTTTATCCCAAGAAACATCGAGCAAATCATCTTGTGACAAAGGGAAATCAGCAACTGGTTCCACAATTTGTTGCTCTAACAAAGC